>CAWUFW010000647.1:1200000-1800000 GCA_963921515.1 Calotriton arnoldi | reverse complement strand
CTTGATCGTGAGGCCTGAACCTTGCAGAGCCCTCAACACTTTCTCAAGGTGCTGTAAATGTTCTTCCCAGCTGGAACTGAACACAGCAATGTCATCCAGGTAGGCGGCACTGAAATCCTCCAGCCCAGCCAACACCTGATTGACCAACCTCTGAAAGGTGGCAGGGGCATTCTTCAACCCAAAGGGCATCACCCGGAATTGGTAATGACCTTCTGGGGTTGAGAATGCTGATCTCTCCTTGGCCCCATCGGTTAAGGCAATCTGCCAGTACCCAGACGTCAAATCAAACGTGCTGAGGAACCCGGCAGCTCCCAACCGATCAATGAGCTCATCAGCTCTGGGGATGGGGTGTGCGTCAGTCCTGGTGACGGCATTGAGCCCACGGTAGTCCACACAAAACCGGAGTTCTGGAGTGGCACCGGGCGCAGCAGCCTTTGGGACCAAGACCACTGGGCTGGCCCAAGGACTGTTGGAGGGCTCAATCAACCCTAACGCCAACATCTTAGAGACCTCCTCCTTGATGCTGGCTCTGACCCGGTCAGTCAACCTGTAAATCTTGTGCTTCACAGGAGGGCTGTCACCAGTGTCCACGTCATGGGTACACCAGTGAGTAACACCGGGAGTCAGAGAGAACAGTGGGGCGAACTGTCCCAACAACTGGTGACAGTCCCCCTGCTGCTCCTGAGTCAGAGTAGGGGAGAGGATCACACCTTCTACTGACCCATCATGCTCCTTGGTAGACAGGAGGTCAGGGAGAGGCTCACTCTCCTCTTCCACCCCATCATCTGTCGCCAAGAGCATACTCACTTCGGACCTCTCGAAGTGGGGCTTGAGGCGGTTCACGTGAAGGACCCTCAAAGGGTTCCTTGGAGCTTGCAAAACCACCAGGTAGGTGACGTCACTTTTGCGCTCCACCACCTCATATGGCCCAGTCCACTTGTCCTGCAAGGCACAAGGTGCCACTGGGGCCATGACCCACACTTTTTGCCCAGGTTGAAATTCGACCAGATTGGCATTCTGGTCATACCATCTCTTCATTTCTTCCTGGCTTGCTTCTAGGTTCGCCTGAGCGAGTTTCCTGAAGCGGGCAGTTTGGTTTCAAAAGGCCAGCATGTAGCTAAACACATCCTGGGGAGTTTTCCTGGGAGCTGCCTCCCAGCCTTCCTTTACCAAACTCAGAGGTCCTCTGACAGGGTGGCCATACAGGAGCTCAAAGGGGCTGTACCCAAGAGACTTCTGAGGCACCTCCCTGTATGCAAAGAGTAGGCATGGCAAGAGGACGTCCCACTTACGCCTCATGGGTTCTGTTAGACCCTTGATCATGCCTTTCAAGGTCTGGTTGAATCTCTCCACCAGACCGTTTCCTTGTGGGTGGTAAGGAGTGGTGAACTTGTAGGTTACACCACACTCCTTCCACAGGGATGTCATATACTTGGATATGAAATTGGTCCCCCTATCAGAAACCACCTCTCTGGGGAATCCCACACGGGAAAAGATCCCCATTAACGCCCGGCCCACCACTGGCGCCGTCGTTGTCCTGAGAGGGATTGCCTACGGGTACCGGGTGGCATGGTCCACCAAGACCAGGATGTACCTGTTGCCCATGGCTGTCTTGGGATCCAGTGGCCCCACAATATCCATCCCTACCCTTTCAAAGGGTGTACCAACAACAGGAAAAGGTTGGAGAGGAGCTTTGACCTTCCTCCCACTCTTACCACTTGCCTGGCAAGTTTGGCAAGACCTACAGTGTGCATCTGACTGCCTTCGCATTTGGGGCCAAAAGAAGTGGGTGACAAGCCTGTCAAAGGTCTTGTCCTGCCCCAAATGTCCTGCCAAAGGCACGTCATGAGCCAGAGCCAGTAGGAAGGTCCTGAAGCGCTGGGGTACCACCAGCACACGGGCTGACCCAGGCTCAGCAACCTTAGGCTCACTGTATAGGAGTCCACTCTCCCAGTAGATCAGATGTGACCCGGACTGATTACCAGCTGCCTGGTCTGCAGCCTGCCGCCGCAGACCCTCCAGAGTAGGGCACTCGTTCTGCTCCCTGCAGAACTCCTCCCTGGTGGGACCCCCTTCTTGCTGCCAATGGGTCAGCTCAAAGATGTCTCCCAGTTCGGCTACCTGCTCCCCTGTAGGCACCGGGGCGTCCCCCTCGAGGTCCGCCTCCTCCCGGTCCGTGGGAACTTCGGGGGTCGGTTTCCCGCGACCCCTGCCCTTTCTCTTGGCAGGGACTTGGGCCACTGTTCCAGGCTCCAAGTCCTCTTGATCACCCTTTCTGGCTGCCATTGACCGAGTAGACACGCATGCCCACTCTGGCAACCCAAGCATCTCCAAGTGAGACCTGAGCTCAACATCCTTCCATAAGGACTGCTCCAGGTCGTTACCTAGCAGACAATCTACAGGCATGGTAGGGCTCACAACCACCCTCAAGGGACCTGAGACCCCCCCCATTCAAAGGGAACCTGCGCCACCATACACTGGCGCTCAGAGTTGTCTACAGCAACTACTTGGTGGAATGCCCCTGGGACTACCTGCTTCTCAAGAGACCAGGTGACACCGGACTGAGGTCACACTGGCTCCAGTATCTCTGAGAGCCTCTACCCTGTTCCCATTGATGGTCACCCAGGTGCTATATTTCTTTGTGTTAGGGGGCACCTGGTTTCCTGGGACCATCTCACTGTCCCCTAGTGAGACAAGGGTCATTTCTGCGGGATCCCCACCCTCCTGTGGGCACCCCTCCTCCCCAAGCGCTACACTAGCCAACACTTTGGACTGTCCACCGATGGGCTGCTGTGTCCCCTTTGGGCACTTGGGGTCCCCCTTAAAGTGACCTACCTGGTCACATGCATAACACTTGCGGGGGCCGGTCTCAACAGGCTTCCCTGTAGAGACCCCTTTCTTCTTATCACCGGGGGCTGGGAACCTTTACCCTGGGTACTAGTTTGGGGCCCTTTAGAGAACTCCTGTGCTTTACCCTTGTCCCCCCAACCTTTCTGCTGGGGACCCTGCCCACCTTTGGCTGAGTCTCCCCAAACGCTTTCTTGTGGACCCTGGTACTCACCCAGCGGTCCGCTTCCATAGCAAGCTTCCTGGGGTCAGTTAGCTTACTATCCACTAGGTGCTGGCGCAGATCTGCAAAACATAGACTAGACAAGTGCTCCCATGCAATCAAGTTGTAGAGCCCCTGAAAATCTGTTACACTACTGCCCTTCACCCAACCATCCTGCGACCTGCAGAACACATCCACACATTCCAACCAAGTGTTGGCATCAGACTTCTTACTGGACCTGAACTGATCCCTGTACTTTTTAGGAGTAAGACCATACTTAGTGAGAAGGGCATCCTTCATGTCAGCATAGGTGAGGTGATACCCCTTACCCAAAGCTATCAGAGCATCCCTTGCTTCTTCAGGGAAAAGTGGCCACAATCCTGCTCCCCAATTTTCCTCAGGGACCCCATTCATGTGTATGGCTGCCTCGTAACCCTGAAACCACCTTTGTATGTCATCCCCCTTCTTGAACTCCTTGCCTACATTCTTGGGAATGTGCACAATCCTGTCTGCCTTTCTGGACGAATTGCTGCCACCATCTGAGCCTGACTTACTCCTAAGTTCTAGCTCCTTCAGTTCTCTCTCATGCTCTAAGAGCATCTTCTTCTCCTCCATGGCCAATCTCTTCTCCTCCCGCTCACTCTCCAGCCTGAGCTTCTGCAGCTCAAACTGCCTTGCCTCCCGCCTGTCCTCCAGCTCCTCTGGGGACAGACTGCTGCTGCCTGACCTGGCGGGTTCCCCCTCACCCAAAAGCACATCCACCCTGGAAATAGGCTCCTCCACCTCCTCACTGAGATTACCAGGCTGCCCACTGGCATGTCTGGCTGCTACCCAGGCCCTCAGCGCCTTCTGTAGCTCCTCCTTCCTTGTGAGGCCTTTAATTTGGACTTTCAGGTTTTTACAAATCGCTCGTAGCTCCTTTACGGCGTAGGATTCCAACCTATCCTCCTCAAAGATAACTTCCAGAGATGCAACGGATGATGCAGTTGATTCAGGCATGACAAAAGTAGTGAGTTGAAAACTGGCAAGATCAAAAATAGGCCAAAAGAAAAAGAACCAGTATGTGGTACGTAATGGTCTGCGATATGGTAGTAGTGCACACCAATCACTGTAAGTCAAGTGCAAACACAAGTCCTATCCTCACCGCTGACAACCAATGTTAGAAATGGGATCTCTAGTTGGCAAGGGCTTGCACCTTTGTCCAAGTAGGGACCCTTCTTCCTAGTCAGGGTAAGGGAGTTACACTCCTAAAATAACCCCTGCTCACCCCCTTGGTAGCTTGGCACGAGCAGTCAGGCTTATTCTAGAGGCAGTGTGTAAAGCATTTGCACATAACCAACAGTAATACAGTGTAAGCACTACAAACGGACACCACACCAGTTTAGAAAAATAACCAATATTTTTATAGACTCAAGACAAGACCAATTACGACAAAAATCCACAATACTATACTTTGAAAATGAATGCTTGATAAGGTAACTTCTTCTTTGCAGGAATAACACAAAAGCAAAGTTCGTGCGAGTCGGTAGCCCCGTCCGGGTCTACCGCGATGCTGAAATACACAGAGTCTAACAGTTCCAGCCGACCGCGTCGCTACGGGCCAGCAGAGTCGTGAACAGACTCGGTCACAGTACCTTTCTCGTTGTGGCTGGTACGGAGTGTACGAGCCGGTCGGCGTTCGTCGCGGTGGTCGCAGCTCATCTGCGCCGGGCAGGGGTTCCAGTCTTCCCCTACCTCGACGACTGGCTGCTGAAGGCGGGCTCGTCCCAGGCAGTCGTCTCCCACCTCCAGACTACGGCCGAACTCCTGCACTCGCTGGGGTTCTCCATCAATGTGCCGAAGTTGCACCTGATTCCTTCTCCACAGCTCCTTTTCATCGGAGCAGTTCTGGACACGACGCAGTTTCGGGTCTATCCTCCCGAACGGCGAGTCCGGGATATTCAGGCTATGATTCCGATCTTTCGGCCTCTATCCTGGGTTTCGGTACGGATGACCCTGAGGCTGCTGGGCCTCATGGCCTCCTGCATCCTGCTGGTCGATCATGCCAGATGGCATATGCGGGCTCTGCAGTAGGACCTGAAGTTCCAGTGGGCGCAGCACCAGGGCAACCTGTCTGATCACGTCCAGATCTCAGAGGGGACTGCAAAACAGTTGCAGTGGTGGCTCTCCAACCGGCAATGGGTTATGGGCAGATCCCTCTCCCTTCCCCAGCCAGAGCACACAGTTGTGACGGACGCGTCCCTTCTGGGATGGGGCGGTCACATGGGAGAGGCGGAGATCAGAGGCCTCTGGTCTCCGGCGGAGTCCCGGCTCCATATCAACATTCTGGAGCTCCGGGCGATCCGACTTGCACTCAAGGCATTCCTTCCCTCTGTCAAAGGGAAGGTAGTGCAGGTGTTCACAGACAACACCACCGCCATGTGGTACTGCAACAAACAGGGCGGGGTGGGGTCGTGGACCCTATGTCAGGAGGCTCTGCGCCTCTGGGCATGGCTGGAACATCAGGGCATATTCCTGATGGTTCAACACCTGGCAGGTTCCCTTAACGCCAGGGCGGACGAACTCAGCCGCAGGTGCATGATGGATCACGAATGGCGTCTTCACTCGGAGGTGGCGCAAGGTCTCTTTCAGCAGTGGGGAGAGCCTTGGTTAGATCTGTTCGCCACCGAAGAGAACGCGCAATGTCAGCAGTTCTGCGCGTTGGAATTTCCAAGGCGGCACTCGCTCGGCGACGCTTTCGTCGCGAGTGGAGTTGCGATCTGTTGTACGCCTTTCCGCCTATACCACTTCTACCCAGAGTGTTGAAGAAGATTCGGCGCGACCGGGCCCAAGTCATTCTTGTGGCTCCGGACTGGGCTCGAAGAGTTTGGTATCCCGAGCTACTCAGTATGAGCGTCGATCCCCCGATCCGTCTGCCTCTTTGGGAGGATCTTCTGTCGCAGCAGCATGGGACGGTCCTCCACCCGAACCTGTCCAGTCTACACCTGCTTGCGTGGAGATTGAGCGGCGGCAGTTGATTCCTTTCGACTTGCCTCCCGAAGTTTGTGATGTGATTCTGGCAGCCAGGCGTCCCTCCACTAAGGTGGTATACGCCTGCAGGTGGAACAAGTTTGTGGCATGGTGCACAGCAAAGGCTGTGAATCCCCTTTCTGCCCCTCTTTCCGAGGTTCTTCTGTTCCTTCTTTCTCTGGCCCAACAGGGTTCTGCCCTGGGCACCATCAAGAGCTATCTTTGTGCAATTTCGGCCTTTCTCAGGCTCCCTGATCAGCCCTCTCTTTTTAAGTCCCCTGTTGTTAACAGGTTTCTTAAAGGCATTACACACCTCTTCCCTCCTGTTCCGTTTGTAATGCCTCAGTGGGACTTGAACTTAGTTCTTACTTTCTTAATGTGCGCTCCCTTTGAGCCTCTGCATAACTGTCCTCTTCGTCTTCTTACTCTGAAGACAGCCTTTCTGGTGGCCATCACTTCCGCTCGGCGGGTGAGTGAGCTCCAGGCTCTTTCATGCAAACCCCCCTTTCTGTCTGTTCATCCAGACAAGGTTGTTCTTCGGACATGTCCGTCCTTCTTGCCAAAGGTGGTTACTGCCTTCCACATTGGGCAGACCATCACTTTGCCCACCTTCTTTCCTCCTCCGCATCCTTCCAGAGAGGAAGAGAGGCTCCACCGTCTGGACCCAAAACGTGCGCTTTCTTTTTACATCAACCGCACACAACAGTTCCGGGTGGATGACCAGCTCTTTGTTGGCTACGTGGGCGCCAAAAAAGGTCTTGCGGTACACAATGGACCATCTCCCGCTGGGTCACCATGTGTATCAAAGCCTGCTATTCTTTGGCTAAGAAGGAGCCTCCTGTTGGGCTGCGTGCCCATTCCACCAGGGCAACGGCTGCTACCACGGCTTTAGGCCGCGGTGTTCCGTTACAGGATATATGTCAGGCAGCTACGTGGGCCTCGCTGCACACGTTTACCAAACATTACTGCCTTGACAGCCAGGTCCGGAGGGACGGCTTCTTTGGCCGTTCTGTCCTCCGGGACTTCCTTGTCTGAATCTGTTCGCAGACCCACCACCGGGGTTGGTATTGCTGGGGTATCTATTCTAAGGTAAGGAATCTGTCACTAACGTGTCTCTTTCAGATGCACAAGTTACTAACTTGTGTAACGATATATCTGTAAGAGACAGTAGTTAGTGACAGATTCCTTACCGCCCACCCATCCTCCCCGTTCTGCGAACTGATTTCTAGGGTTAAGGACATCCCTTTCAGGGCCCTAGTATTTTTCAGACACCTATGTCAGCTTCTTGCATGGCTCTGCGTTCCTGGCGCGGAAAGTCGTGTACAGAACTGACGTCAGCGCGCAGGGCGGCGTCTAAGTACTGGCCGCGACGTCATCCCGGCGGTCCCGACGACGGACGCGGAGCCGCACGACGCCGCCTACCGACGCGCAAGGGTACTGCTACGCAAAAACTTTCCGGATCCAGCCTGACGCCTGGGGATATTCTAAGGTAAGGAATCTGTCACTAACTACTGTCTCTTACAGATATATCGTTACACAAGTTAGTAACTTGTGCGTCTAGCCCACACCCATGCCACAGTCTGTCTTCGTCACAGCTTAGGAATCACAGTGAATCCCAGCAATTCTCACATAGAGCCACTTCAGGTCTAGCCTTTTCTAGTTGCAGTCCTCAATAATGTAGTGGGAAAAGCTTTCCCCAGCCCGCAGAGGGTGCAGTCACTTGTCATTATGCGCTGTTATGCACCTCCTAGGAATGATGGCCTCATGCATTGCTATAGTGCCCCACGCCAAGCTTTATAAGTGCCCGCTTCAGGAGTGCCTATCCAGCCAGTGGTCACAAGCGCACAGTCACATGGAACATCTAGTGTTGGTAAGGGCAAGCACCCATCGATCTCTGCAGTGGTGGAACAGCAACAGTTTGTTTTGGGACAGGCCCTTTGCAGAACCGGGGCAGATTTATCAAAGGTTTTGTGTCACCTTTGCTCCACGCAAGGGACGCAAGGTTACTCAAAACCTAGAATAAGATTTACCAAGCCTTGCAGGACCGCCTTATGTGGCCCTGCATGGCTTTGTAAATCTGCAGTAAAGTAAGTCAGTGACTAGCGTTACTCTGCCCCAGGGAGGCTTTCTATTGGTGTAGCGTGTATTCCCACGCATCCATCCATGGATTTTGGCACATTGTCAGATTTACCAGGAGTAGTAGACCTGGGAATGCGTTGAAATGCTATGCCACGGGTGCGATACATCAGCCAGATTCATCCTGGTGAAAGATTTTACCATCTGACTGTAATTCTTTAAGTCTCAGGCCACCACAGGAGTACTCTTCCAAACCTTTCCAGGACCTCAGGGAGGCACTTAAGGACTCACTGGGTCTCAGGTAGAGGCCAACAGCAGGGTCCAGTCCAGGTCCAGTTCCCACAGATCAGCTGGGCAGCTGACTGAAAGACCTCTTGCAGCATCTCTGTAGCTTGAACAAGAGGTCAGGTTTATGACCACTTCGTTGTTCTGAGCACAAGAGGAAGCATGTCCAGGCCTTCAGAGCTCCTCTCAGGTCACAGGCAGCAGGTCCAGTCCTCTTCTATTTTTCTTCAGGTCCAGAAAGTTTTCTGAAGTGGGTGCTTGGAGATGACATATTTATGGCTGGCACGAGCTAGTGGGTGGAAATGACTCCTCGGTACGCCCTAAGCAATGGGGTAAAAGTTCCCAGGCTAACACCACACACTTTTGTGACATTTTCAAGATGACGAAAGTCTTCTGCCACACCCAACTTGGGCTACAAGAGCTGGGGGGGGAGGGGTGTGCAGGAATTGTGTAATCTTAGTGTCATCCCACATCTAGGATTATCATGGTACATCAAAATTGCCAGCCTGCAGTGCTTACTGCTGCCGTGAGGGGAACGGCCACCTTGCCCATCACTCCTGCCGTGAGGGGAACAGCTTTCCATCGCTGCAATCCAGCGCCGTGAGGGGAACGGCCGACCGGGGGACTACATCCCCGAGAATCCCCTGAGCCCGCGCTCCCAGTGACTCCGCAGCAGCGCCAGGAGGTGCGATAAAAGCACCGCCATTCTCTCGCGGCGCGGGACGCGCCCGGGCCAAGCCCGGGCCAAGGGCGGCCCCATCTGCGCCTGTCCGAGACCGGAAGAGGCTGGGCTGTGTCATACCCTTTGATTCATCTTAACGGATTCAGCCGTAAGGGAACATCCCCTGACCAGATTGATTTCATAATCACATAATCAAGGTACAGTGCACATTTCCCTTACTTGTAGGTTCTACACTTTGGTTTTTGATAAATAACCCTGTTTCACATACATCTGAGCGTCTCTTTTTTAGTGGAATCTGAAAGTAACGTGTTTCCCCCCCTCTTTTGCAATCTTAGACATTTGATGATCAGCTCATCGGTAAACAGGATCTTATATTATAAAGCGTTTTTCTATTGATCAGCCATGAGCAAAAGGAAGCTACCTAATGGTCAGGGGGCTCGCAGAGATCTAATGCAGTTGGCTCAAGTGGGACTATAGATTCCTTTTGACGAAAGGTGCTAATGTTATTACAAAGGAAATAGCCCTAACCGAAAAAAGGTTGTCTATGGAATCTGAGAAATTAGTTCTGGCATCAGCGAGGGAGGATGAAAGGCTGACTAGCACTGGAATGATATCCCTGCCAATGTCTGGAATACCATCGACAGCAGGTCAATGCGAGGAGGAGGGAGTATCAAGCTGCACTTCCGTTGCAGTCTCGACTCTGGGTGAGGATCTGGGCAGCCCACCTTCCAAACGAAAGAGAAAGGCGGCAGAGGAACTTTGAGGAAATCACCGCAGCCTCAAACTCTCAAACCCCCTGTTGTTTGTACCTGTGAATGTAAAATTGAACTGTTGCTGGACAGTCTTACTACTAAGCTGTGGTCTTTGACTAAGGACTTGTTGGCGCCCATATTTTTAAAACTGGATGAAATTGAGCTGAAATTTAATTATTTTATCTCCATGCATAAACCATGCCCCTCTCTTAGTGACACAAAAACAAGGGGGAGGGGGGACACCTATCCGGAATCTGGTGGTGTGATCCAAGTGCCGCAGATGAACAGCCCCCAAGATAACACTGTACCATCTCTAATTAGCATAAGTAGCATTAATCACATCAACCACAGGAGAAGTGTGGCTCAATGGTTAGAGCGGCAGACCCTGATGCAGAGATCTGGCCCGGGACCAGGGTTCAATTCCCGCCTCGGCGGGTCTTGGGCTCAATTTCCTCGGACCTGATAATTCTCGCCTCGGTGCCTATTCTAATCATGGGTCCCACTCTGCAACTCTGGGCAATAGCTTGCTTAATCTCCACAACGGCCCCAACAGCGCTGGGATGCCTGGCTTCACCCTGGGGGTGCCCAGGAGTGGACATTTCACAGGGAAAAGCCAGGAAGGGTTCCACAGCGGTATGCGTACAGAGCCTGGACACCCCTTTGGGGGTATGGGTGCGCTTTACAAGTACAAATTTCATTTCATTTCATTCAAAGTTGGGGAGATTGCCACTGCTTTGCCCACGGCCCAGACGGAAGGTCAGGTAAAAACTAAGGTAGGCCCATCACCCACACACCCCTCCTCAGCCCCAAACACGGCCATAGCCAAAAACTTTAGTACCATCGACCTTCCCCCCGAATCAGCGCCTCTAGTCGCCATCTTAACAGGGGGGAAGCAGCAACTGCAGGCCAACCCAACAAAGCAGTAACTCAGCAAAGGGGCAGTACTCCTCCTAGCAGCTCTCCAGCTCTTCGTCTTGACAGGTTCCTTGATTCCAGCGAGATCTAAATTCATGGGGTCAGGGCCCCAATATTTATATCCCAAATTCCTGGCACCAAGGAAACAACTCTGGATCTTATGTATAAGACGACTCATTGGTGTAATAACAATGTGGAAAATGGCCCACAGTTTACTGCTGACATCATTATGGCCAGAAGGGTGGGGTGGGTAGGCTATGGGACTAGGAAAACTGTGGAGGGAGACTGTATTATTGTCAATTTTAAGAATCCCATGCAGGCAAGAGCAATGGTAGGCTGTCAAGTCAGGGATGGTACTAAGTCCCGAATTAGAATAGCTTTGTTATTATCTTTTTATCCCCCTAAACCGCCCCCGAGAAATTCCGATTGGCAGTTTCCACTCAAGCCGGCCAAGCCCCATCAACAAAGAAATGTGAATTCAGGGTTAATTTTGACTAACCGTTTCCTACCTTTAGATTGCCCGTTGAGCCTTGATGAAAATGACTGACTATCTCCTGTGGTTATAAATACCCCAGGCAAGCAGCCGTTATTAAACATCTCCACTAACCCATGTGATTTTGTGCCCACACCTCCCCCTCTACCACTGCTGAATAATGCATCTACACCCATTTCTACTCTGGTTAATTCTGTAGATCCTACTGTGAAAGTATTGTCCTGGAACATTGCAGGCCTTAGGTCTAAACAGGGTAACATTGCTTGGGAACAGTTTCTTAGAATACATCACATTATTGCTTTACAGGAAACATGGGAACCTGAAAACTGTTTTTTCCTAGATGGTTTTACTACGTTTTGTAAATATGCTGTCCCCTCAAATATGGGAAGAGCCAGAGGGGGTCTACTTTTAATGTTCTCACTAAAGCTCTCCTATCAAGCAAAATTGATTGATTGTCGCTCACCTAATGTGTTAGCAGTGGCATTGTCACGCAAGAATTTCCCCACTCTGTTAGTGGTCAATTTTTATAATTCGCACACTAGATCACATGAGACAGAACATCTCTTAGCTATGGAGGCTTTATTAGAAAGCTATGGGGAAGGAAGTCAAGCCTACCACGACACACTAATTCTTGGGGACTTCAATATCCATCAGTGCAGCCTCAATTGTATTCCCACAATGGAGAAGGATGACGGGCATGATGATCTGTTTAATCATTTTGAGCATACACCATCGGGTATTTATTTAGAAAGCTTTCTTTCAGACCACAATTTGTTTTGTCTACAGCAATCAGATCCCTCAGCACTGGTCCCCACCTATGCAGGCAGTGGTAGTTCTAGTGTTATTGACTTCATCATGATATCTGTATCACTAGCACCAGTTGCCAACAACCTAAGTGTCACGTGGAATTGCCTTAGTGATCATAATCCCTTAACACTGGATGCCTCCCTTTTGGCCGCATTTGAGGGGCGGGCCACAAGTCAAATTGCTAATGAAAATATCAGCACTAAACACCAAGCTAGGAGACTGAAGTGGGAAAGGATTACACCGGTGAGTTTCTTAGATAATCTATATTCAACCTGTGCACCGGAGTTCCAAGTGTGTATGGACCCTGCTTCACAAGACAATGACACTCTCGAAGCTTTTGATAGTATTATTAAGCAGGTGGCAACTGACCTAACCTCTAACTCTAGAACAAGTTCCCCAAATATCAAAAGGTGGTTTGACAAAATGTGTTCAGTTACTCACAAGGAACTAAAACAGGCCCTGATGCAAAAGCCAAGGGACGCTATATCAATTAGGCATTGCAGGAAGGCCTATAAACTTGCAATCCAGGCAAGGAAGAAACAGATAAGGAAACAGGCCTGGGAAACACTTACTAAAGCCAGCGTTTTGGCCGACAGTACTAGATTTTGGTCGGTGGTTAATAGCCCTTACTTCACAGATACACCTAATTCCAGTAGCGATTGCACAATACCAGCTGAGCTCTGGGTCCAGCATTTTAGTAACATCTATAGCGATACAAATTTGGAATCTGCCGCGGGACAATCAGTTCCCGGCTTACCTGGTAACCCCCTTATTTTTAACATAGATGAGGTCCAAAAAGCCATTGTTTCAACCTCAGCAGGCAAGGCGCCTGGGCCAGATGGGGTTTCCGCTAACTTTTATAAAGCTGATCCAAATGTTTGGGCCAAGATTTTAACCCATGTTTTTAACGCAGCGTGCACTAAGGGTTTTCCCTCATCATGGGCCAAGGCGGTTATCGTCCCTATATTTAAAAAAGGAGCTCTGGACGATCCCGCCTGCTATAGACCAATTTCTCTTTTAGACTCCGTCGCTAAAATATTGGGGAAAGTAATTCTGGATCGACTTACAGGATACCTCGATCAGGCCAATATCATCTCTGACCTGCAGTATGGTTTTAGGCAGGGGAAAGGGACCTTGGACCAGTGCCTAAACCTCCATCTAGTTATTGGAAAGTACACCATTGCCAAGAGAGGTACCTTACATCTGGCCTTCATGGACCTAACCTCAGCTTTTGACTATGTAAACAGGTCTAAGCTGTGGTTAGTGTTACGTGATCTAGGGATAGATGCGGAGTTAGTGTCCTTTCTGCACACTGCCCATGAAAACACCACAGCAGCAGTAAGGTACAACACAGATGGTAGTTTGACTAATTCCTGGGAAGTAAAAAGGGGGGTCAGGCAGGGGTGCATTCTGGCACTATTAGAAATGGGATCTCTAGTTGGCAAGGGCTTGCACCTTTGTCCAAGTAAGGACCCTTCTTCCTAGTCAGGGGAAGGGAGTTACACTCCTAAAATAACCCCTGCTCACCCCCTTGGTAGCTTGGCACGAGCAGTCAGGCTTATTCTAGAGGCAGTGTGTAAAGCATTTGCACATAACCAACAGTAATACAGTGTAAGCACTACAAACGGACACCACACCAGTTTAGAAAAATAACCAATATTTTTATAGACTCAAGACAAGACCAATTACGACAAAAATCCACAATACTATACTTTGAAAATGAATGCTTGATAAGGTAACTTCTTCTTTGCAGGAATAACACAAAAGCAAAGTTCGTGCGAGTCAGTAGCCCCGTCCGGGTCTACCGCGATGCTGAAATACACGGAGTCTAACAGTTCCAGCCGACCGCATCGCTATGGGCCAGCAGAGTCGTGAACAGACTCGGTCACAGTACCTTTCTCGTTGTGGCTGGTACGGAGTGTACGAGCCGATCGGCGTTCGTCGCGGTTGCGGTGCAAGACGGAGCGATGCAAGGTGCGGTGTCCCTCGATGCGGTGCAGGCAGCGTCTCGATGAGCGTCGTGCAGACGGAGTCGGTGAGTCCAAGGCGTGCGGTGCAGGGCGAGACAGTGTACGATGTGGTGCTGACAGGTTGCGATGCAGGCGACCAAGCCGGAGTGCGGGAGCTGGCGTCGGACAGCGGTGCGAGTCGGAGCGGTGCGTCGCAAACGTGCGAGCGGTGCCCCAAATGTGATGCGGTCACGACTGTTGAGCCAGTTGCAGCGTCCGCGTCGGTCGGGTCCGGCTGGTTCAGTGAAGCGATGCGATGCGAACTGCGGTGCCCACAGGTCACGGTGCAAGCAGCGGCTCGGTGTTGACGGCGTCGGACGTCGCCTACGGTGAGACCAGGGTTGCGATGCGAAGCGGGGCGATGCGGTCTGCGGTGCAAACAGGTCACCGGTCAGGGATGGATTCGGTTGACGGAGTCGGTTGCAGTTCCCTTCCTCTGTGGCAACTGAAACAGCGTTCCAGAAGCGGTACCCAGAGGCTTGTGAAGTCTTTGCAGTCCCTGAGACTTCTTAACAGGAGGCCAGCTCGGTTTCAGGCCCTTGGAGATACTCAGCACAAGTTTGTAGAAAGTTCAGTCCAGTCCTTTCACTGCCCAAGACAGAAGCAGCAACTGCAGGCCAACCCAACAAAGCAGTAACTCAGCAAAGGGGCAGTACTCCTCCTAGCAGCTCTCCAGCTCTTCGTCTTGACAGGTTCCTTGATTCCAGCGAGATCTAAATTCATGGGGTCAGGGCCCCAATATTTATATCCCAAATTCCTTTGTTCTCTGAAGGCAGAGAGGCCTTTGCCTAGTCCAAACCAGTTCTGGAGCACTTTGTTGACAAGTCTCCGTCCTTTCTTTCAGAGAGTAGGCCAGGGACATCAGACGCACCACAGGAGGTGGAGCCAGCATTGTGGAGGGAAGGCACTGTCCTATTCAGGGCCCAGGTGCAACTCCTCCCACCCATCTACATGTAGATCTTGCTATTCAGCCCTGTGCTGACTCACCCTGTCTCCTGGCATCCCCCAGCCCCTGTCACTCACACTCCAGACAAGGAATACACAACCTCGCAGAGGCAGGCTTGGATGGTTAGACAAGAAAATACCCACTTTCTAAAAGTGGTATTTTCAAACACAGAATGTTAAAACCAACTTCACTAAAAGATGCATTTTATCATTCTGAGTCCAGGCATACTAAACTCGAATTTCTACCATGTTCCCTGGGTCAGTTAGGATTATAAGCTGTAATAATCAAAACTGCCCGTTCTGGCCTATGGGGAACAGGTAGCCTTGCAATAGTGAAAAACGAACTAGGCTGTAATTCACTATCAGGACATGCCACACACACCAGGGCATGTCCTACCTTTCGCATACAACGCACCCTGCCCACAGGGGTACCTTGGGCCTACCTTAGGGGTGACTAACATGTAGAAAAGGGAAGGTTTAGGGACTTGCAAGTGTGCGCACTTGCCAAGTCGACATGGCAGCCCCAGGCTGCGCACAGGCTCTGCAATGGCAGGCCAGAGTTACACTTTACGGGCTGTTTGCGTGGGTGGCACAATCCAGTGCTGCAGCCCACCAACAGCATTTGATCTATAGGCCCTGGCACTCGCAGTGCACTTTACTAGGGACTGACACACAGATCAAAAATAGGCCAATCATGGAAATACCAATCCATACACATTTTATACAGGAGCACTTGCACTTTCCCACTGGACAGCAGTGAGGAAATGCGCAGAATCATTACACCAGCAACAAACAGAGTCAAAAACGGGAGGTCAGAAAGCAAAAAGTCAGGGGAAACATGCCAAAAGATGCCAAGTCTAACACATGTCCCCTCCAGCTGAAAGTGGGGAGAACTACCCAACCCCAATGGAGTTCTCTTCACTAAGGCGGAAGAACCTGGACAGACCATCTGCGTTGGCGTGTTCTGTACCAGGACGGTGTTCCACCGTAAAGTCCATCCCCTGTAGGGAGATGGACCACCCCAGCAGTTTTGGATTCTCACCCCTCATTTGCATCAAACATCTGAGGGGCCTGTGGTCTGTCTGAACCCGGAAGTGAGTCCCAAACAGGTATGGTCTCAGCTTCTTCAGTGCCCAGACCACAGCAAAAGCTTCCCTTTCTATGGCACTCCACCTCTGTTCCCTGGGGAGTAGTCTCCTGCTAAAGAAGACTACAGGCTGATCCAGGCCCTCGTCGTTCAGTTGTGAGAGCACCGCTCCCACACCATGCTCTGAAGCGTCAGTCTGCACGACGAATTCCTTGGAGAAGTCAGGTGCCTTGAGCACGGGTGCCGTGCACATGGCTGCCTTCAGGGCATCAAAAGCTTTCTGGCAGGACTCAGTCCAGATCACTTTCCTGGGCTGCTTCTAAGAAGTCAGCTCTGTTAAGGGAGCAACGATGGTGCCATAGCCCTTAACAAATCTCCTATAATAGCCGGTGAGACCTAAGAAGGCTCTCACCTCTGTCTGGGTCTTGGGGGGCTCCCAAGCCAGAATGGTGTCAATCTTGGGTTGTAGGGGCGCCACCTGGCCGCTTCCTACCTGGTGTCCCAAGTACACCACAGAACCCTGCCCGATCTGGCACTTACTGGCCTTGATCGTGAGTCCTGAACCTTGCAGAGCCCTCAACACTTTCTCAAGTGCTGTAAATGTTCTTCCCAGCTGGAACTGAACACAGCAATGTCATCCAGGTAGGCGGCACTGAAATCCTCCAGCCCAGCCAACACCTGATTGACCAACCTCTGAAAGGTGGCAGGGGCATTCTTCAACCCAAAGGGCATCACCCGGAATTGGTAATGACCTTCTGGGGTTGAGAATGCTGATCTCTCCTTGGCCCCATCGGTTAAGGCAATCTGCCAGTACCCAGACGTCAAATCAAACGTGCTGAGGAACCGGGCAGCTCCCAACCGATCAATGAGCTCATCAGCTCTGGGGATGGGGTGCGCGTCAGTCCTGGTGACGGCATTGAGCCCACGGTAGTCCACACAAAACCGGAGTTCTGGAGTGGCACCGGGCGCAGCAGCCTTTGGGACCAAGACCACTGGGCTGGCCCAAGGACTGTTGGAGGGCTCAATCACCCCTAACGCCAACATCTTAGAGACCTCCTCCTTGATGCTGGATCTGACCCGGTCAGTCAACCTGTAAATCTTGTGCTTCACAGGAGGGCTGTCACCAGTGTCCACGTCATGGGTACACCAGTGAGTAACACCGGGAGTCAGAGAGAACAGTGGGGCGAACTGTCCCAACAACTGGTGACAGTCCCCTGCTGCTCCTGAGTCAGAGTAGGGGAGAGGATCACACCTTCTACTGACCCATCATGCTCCTTGGTAGACAGGAGGTCAGGGAGAGGCTCACTCTCCTCTTCCACCCCATCATCTGTCGCCAAGAGCATACTCACTTCGGACCTCTCGAAGTGGGGCTTGAGGCGGTTCACGTGAAGGACCCTCAAAGGGTTCCTTGGAGCTTGCAAATCCACCAGGTAGGTGACGTCACTTTTGCGCTCCACCACCTCATATGGCCCAGTCCACTTGTCCTGCAAGGCACAAGGGGCCACTGGGGCCATGACCCACACTTTTTGCCCAGGTTGAAATTCGACCAGATTGGCATTCTGGTCATACCATCTCTTCATTTCTTCCTGGCTTGCTTCTAGGTTCACCTGAGCGAGTTTCCTGAAGCGGGCAGTTTGGTTTCAAAAGGCCAGCATGTAGCTAAACACACCCTGGGGAGTTTTCCTGGGAGCTGCCTCCCAGCCTTCCTTTACCAAACTCAGAGGTCCTCTGACAGGGTGGCCATACAGGAGCTCAAAGGGGCTGTACCCAAGAGACTTCTGAGGCACCTCCCTGTATGCAAAGAGTAGGCATGGCAAGAGGACGTCCCACTTACGCCTCATGGGTTCTGTTAGACCCTTGATCATGCCTTTCAAGGTCTGGTTGAATCTCTCCACCAGACCGTTTCCTTGTGGGTGGTAAGGAGTGGTGAACTTGTAGGTTACACCACACTCCTTCCACAGGGATGTCATATACTTGGATATGAAATTGGTCCCCCTATCAGAAACCACCTCTCTGGGGAATCCCACACGGGAAAAGATCCCCATTAACGCCCGGCCCACAACTGGCGCCGTCGTTGTCCTGAGAGGGATTGCCTCCGGGTACCGGGTGGCATGGTCCACCAAGACCAGGATGTACCTGTTGCCCATGGCTGTCTTGGGATCCAGTGGCCCCACAATATCCATCCCTACCCTTTCAAAGGGTGTACCAACAACAGGAAAAGGTTGGAGAGGAGCTTTGACCTTCCTCCCACTCTTACCACTTGCCTGGCAAGTTTGGCAAGACCTACAGTGTGCATCTGACTGCCTTCGCATTTGGGGCCAAAAGAAGTGGGTGACAAGCCTGTCAAAGGTCTTGTCCTGCCCCAAATGTCCTGCCAAAGGCACGTCATGAGCCAGAGCCAGTAGGAAGGTCCTGAAGCGCTGGGGTACCACCAGCACACGGGCTGACCCAGGCTCAGCAACCTTAGGCTCACTGTATAGGAGACCACTCTCCCAGTAGATCAGATGTGACCCGGACTGATTACCAGCTGCCTGCCGCCGCAGACCCTCCAGAGTAGGGCACTCGTTCTGCTCCCTGCAGAACTCCTCCCTGGTGGGACCCCCTTCTTGCTGCCAATGGGTCAGCTCAGAGATGTCTCCCAGTTCGGCTACCTGCTCCCCTGTAGGCACCGGGGCGTCCCCCTCGAGGTCCGCCTCCTCCCGGTCCGTGAGAACTTCGGGGGTCGGTTTCCCGCGCCCCCTGCCCTTTCTCTTGGCAGGGACTTGGGCCACTGTTCCAGGCTCCAAGTCCTCTTGATCACCCTTTCTGGCTGCCATTGACCGAGTAGACACGCATGCCCACTCTGGCAACCCAAGCATCTCCAAGTGAGACCTGAGCTCAACATCCTTCCATAAGGACTGCTCCAGGTCGTTACCTAGCAGACAATCTACAGGCATGGTAGGGCTCACAACCACCCTCAAGGGACCTGAGACCCCCCCATTCAAAGGGAACCTGCGCCACCATACACTGGCGCTCAGAGTTGTCTACAGCAACTACTTGGTGGAATGCCCCTGGGACTACCTGCTTCTCAAGAGACCAGGTGACACCGGACTGAGGTCACACTGGCTCCAGTATCTCTGAGAGCCTCTACCCTGTTCCCATTGATGGTCACCCAGGTGCTATATTTCTTTGTGTTAGGGGGCACCTGGTTTCCTGGGACCATCTCACTGTCCCCTAGTGAGACAAGGGTCATTTCTGCGGGATCCCCACCCTCCTGTGGGCACCCCTCCTCCCAAAGCGCTACACTAGCCAACACTTTGGACTGTCCACCGGTGGGTGGCTGTGTCCCCTTTGGGCACTTGGGATCCCCCTTAAAGTGACCTACCTGGTCACATGCATAACACTTGCGGGGGCCGGTCTCAACAGGCTTCCCTGTAGAGACCCCTTTCTTCTTATCACCGGGGGCTGGGAACCTTTACCCTGGGTACTAGTTTGGGGCCCTTTAGAGACCTCCTGTGCTTTACCCTTGTCCCCCAACCTTTCTGCTGGGGACCCTGCCCACCTTTGGCTGAGTCTCCCCCAAACGCTTTCTTGTGGACCCTGGTACTCACCCAGCGGTCCGCTTCCATAGCAAGCTTCCTGGGGTCAGTTAGCTTACTATCCACTAGGTGCTGGCGCAGATCTGCAAAACATAGACTAGACAAGTGCTCCCATGCAATCCAGTTGTAGAGCCCCTGAAAATCTGTTACACTACTGCCCTTCACCCAACCATCCAGCGACCTGCAGAACACATCCACACATTCCAACCAAGTGTTGGCATCAGACTTCTTACTGGACCTGAACTGATCCCTGTACTTTTCAGGAGTAAGACCATACTTAGTGAGAAGGGCATCCTTCATGTCAGCATAGGTGAGGTGATACCCCTTACCCAAAGCTATCAGAGCATCCCTTGCTTCTTCAGGGAAAAGTGGCCACAATCCTGCTCCCCAATTTTCCTCAGGGACCCCATTCATGTGTATGGCTGCCTCATAACCCTGAAACCACCTTTGTATGTCATCCCCCTTCTTGAACTCCTTGCCTACATTCTTGGGAATGTGCACAATCCT
This sequence comes from Calotriton arnoldi, assembly GCA_963921515.1. Taxonomy (NCBI): domain Eukaryota; kingdom Metazoa; phylum Chordata; class Amphibia; order Caudata; family Salamandridae; genus Calotriton; species Calotriton arnoldi. The sequence continues at coordinate 1,779,806 of CAWUFW010000647.1, read as the reverse complement.
GTCTGCCTTTCTGGACGAATTGCTGCCACCAACTGAGCCTGACTTACTCCTAAGTTCTAGCTCCTTCAGTTCTCTCTCATGCTCTAAGAGCATCTTCTTCTCCTCCATGGCCAATCTCTTCTCCTCCCGCTCACTCTCCAGCCTGAGCTTCTGCAGCTCAAACTGCCTTGCCTCCCGCCTGTCCTCCAGCTCCTCTGGGGACAGACTGCTGCTGCCTGACCTGGCGGGTTCCCCCTCACCCAAAAGCACATCCACCCTGGAAATAGGCTCCTCCACCTCCTCACTGAGATTACCAGGCTGCCCACTGGCATGTCTTGCTGCTACCCAGGCCCTCAGCGCCTTCTGTAGCTCCTCCTTCCTTGTGAGGCCTTTAATTTGGACTTTCAGGTTTTTACAAATCGCTCGTAGCTCCTTTACGGCGTAGGATTCCAACCTATCCTCCTCAAAGATAACTTCCAGAGATGCAACGGATGATGCAGTTGATTCAGGCATGACAAAAGTAGTGAGTTGAAAACTGGCAAGATCAAAAATAGGCCAAAAGAAAAAGAACCAGTATGTGATACGTAATGGTCTGCGATATGGTAGTAGTGCACACCAATCACTGTAAGTCAAGTGCAAACACAAGTCCTATCCTCACCGCTGACAACCAATGTTAGAAATGGGATCTCTAGTTGGCAAGGGCTTGCACCTTTGTCCAAGTAGGGACCCTTCTTCCTAGTCAGGGTAAGGGAGTTACACTCCTAAAATAACCCCTGCTCACCCCCTTGGTAGCTTGGCACGAGCAGTCAGGCTTATTCTAGAGGCAGTGTGTAAAGCATTTGCACATAACCAACAGTAATACAGTGTAAGCACTACAAACGGACACCAAAGCAGTTTAGAAAAATAACCAATATTTTTATAGACTCAAGACAAGACCAATTACGACAAAAATCCACAATACTATACTTTGAAAATGAATGCTTGATAAGGTAACTTCTTCTTTGCAGGAATAACACAAAAGCAAAGTTCGTGCGAGTCGGTAGCCCCGTCCGAGTCTACCGCGATGCTGAAATACACAGAGTCTAACAGTTCCAGCCGACCGCGTCGCTACGGGCCAGCAGAGTCGTGAACAGACTCGGTCACAGTACCTTTCTCGTTGTGGCTGGTACGGAGTGTACGAGCCGGTCGGCGTTCGTCGCGGTTGCGGTGCGAGACGGAGCGATGCAAGGTGCGGTGTCCCTCGGTGCAGGCAGCGGCTCGATGAGCGTCGTGCAGAGGGAGTCGGTGAATCCAAGGCGTGCGGTGCAGGGCGAGACGGTGTACGATGCGGTGCTGACAGGTTGCGATGCAGGCGACCAAGCCGGAGTGCGGGAGCTGGCGTCGGACACCGGTGCGAGTCGGAGAGATGCGTTGCAAACGTGCGAGCGGTGCCCCAAATGTGATGCGGTCACGACTGTTGAGCCAGTTGCAGCGTCCGCGTCGGTCGGGTCCGGCTGGTTCAGTGAAGCGATGCGATGCGAACTGCGGTGCCCACAGGTCACGGTGCAAGCAGCGGCTCGGTGTTGACGGCGTCGGACGTCGCCTACGGTGAGACCAGGGTTGCGATGCGAAGCGGGGCGATGCGGTCTGCGGTGCAAACAGGTCACCGGTCAGGGATGGATTCGGTTGACGGAGTCGGTTGCAGTTCCCTTCCTCTGTGGCAACTGAAACAGCGTTCCAGAAGCGGTACCCAGAGGCTTGTGAAGTCTTTGCAGTCCCTGAGACTTCTTAACAGGAGGCCAGCTCGGTTTCAGGCCCTTGGAGATACTCAGCACAAGTTTGTAGAAAGTTCAGTCCAGTCCTTTCACTGCCCAAGACAGAAGCAGCAACTGCAGGCCAACCCAACAAAGCAGTCACTCAGCAAAGGGGCAGTACTCCTCCTAGCAGCTCTCCAGCTCTTCGTCTTGACAGGTTCCTTGATTCCAGCGAGATCTAAATTCATGGGGTCAGGGCCCCAATATTTATATCCCAAATTCCTTTGTTCTCTGAAGGCAGAGAGGCCTTTGCCTAGTCCAAACCAGTTCTGGAGCACTTTGTTGACAAGTCTCCGTCCTTTCTTTCAGAGAGTAGGCCAGGGACATCAGACGCACCACAGGAGGTGGAGCCAGCATTGAGGAGGTAAGGCACTGTCCTATTCAGGGCCCAGGTGCAACTCCTCCCACCCATCTACATGTAGATCTTGCTATTCAGCCCTGTGCTGACTCACCCTGTCTCCTGGCATCTCCCAGCCCCTGTCACTCACACTCCAGACAAGGAATACACAACCTCGCAGAGGCAGGCTTGGATGGTTAGACAAGAAAATACCCACTTTCTAAAAGTGGTATTTTCAAACACAGAATGTTAAAACCAACTTCACTAAAAGATGCATTTTATCATTCTGAGTCCAGGCATACTAAACTCGAATTTCTACCATGTTCCCTGGGTCAGTTAGGATTATAAGCTGTAATAATCAAAACTGCCCGTTCTGGCCTATCGGGAACAGGTAGCCTTGCAATAGTGAATAACGAACTAGGCTGTAATTCACTATCTGGACATGCCACACACACCAGGGCATGTCCTACCTTTCGCATACAACGCACCCTGCCCACAGGGGTACCTTGGGCCTACCTTAGGGGTGACTAACATGTAGAAAAGGGAAGGTTTAGGGACTTGCAAGTGTGCGCACTTGCCAAGTCGACATGGCAGCCCCAGGCTGCGCACAGGCTCTGCAATGGCAGGCCAGAGTTGCACTTTACGGGCTGTTTGCGTGGGTGGCACAATCCAGTGCTGCAGCCCACCAACAGCATTTGATCTATAGGCCCTGGCACTCGCAGTGCACTTTACTAGGGACTGACACATAGATCAAAAATAGGCCAATCATGGAAATACCAATCCATACACATTTTATACAGGAGCACTTGCACTTTCCCACTGGACAGCAGTGAGGAAATGCGCAGAATCATTACACCAGCAAAAACAGAGTCAAAAACGGGAGGTCAGAAAGCAAAAAGTCAGGGGAAACACGCCAAAAGATGCCAAGTCTAACAGGCACCTCTGCTGTTCACACTTTACATTAATAGACTGGGTGAAACCCTAACAGTTTGTTGTGAAGACATCCCCAGAGCGGGCTCCAAAATGATACCTGCACTTCTGTATGCAGATGATGCAGTTCTGCTGGCCAGAACTGCATTGGGCCTACAACGTCTTTTAAACTGTTTTATAAGTTTTATGGAGTCATTAGATCTAACTACGAACTATAAGAAATCGCACAGTATGACCATAGGTTCAGGAAAGGAGGCAAAGGGCAAATTTTATTGCAAAGGGGATGAACTGACTAAGGTGCCCACGTTTCCTTATCTAGGGGTAGTTTTTGACGAAAAAGGATCCTGGGGTCCGCATATCTTACTTAAAAGGAACACCCTGGCCAGAGCCGCGGGGGCTACTTTGAATTTTGCAAAAAGATTGGGGTCTAAACCACTCCCTGCTCTATTAACGATCTACAACACAAAATGCATCCCGATGGCTACATATGGGAGTGACATTTGGGGGTATAAGGATGCGAAGGGGATCCAGGTAGCTGAGAATAATTATATGCGGAAACTCCTTGCGGTCCCCATCGCAACACCTGTTTTTAACGTGCATGAAGAACTGGGAGCTGGATATATCTCAGACGAGATTGCGGTTGCACCGTTGCTGCGCTGGCTCAGAATTTGGGCGTCCCCAGCACCAAATCTGGGCCAGCTCATAATTGGCGACTGCTCTAGTCTGGTTGGGGCCTTGCGCATCCCCTGGTTGAACTACATAAAAGAACAGACCGGATGGCTTGGCCGCCCGGATCTGTTCCTGAACCCAGGGGTACTGAGCAAAACTGCTATTAGAGATTTTAAAAAGCAGTTTTTGGACAAGCGGCAGATGCTTAGGGAGGAGGCGGAAGTAGTAAAACCGTCTGTGAGGAGTTTTGTTATATTGAGTATGGGCCCACAGATGCAGCCTTATTTAACTTATGTTAACAAAGCATATCACCGCTTTGTATTGACTAGATTTCGCCTGAATCTGGTCCCTTGGCTCTTGGCATTTCCCCATGGCTACTCGAAGCCTGATTCGCTAAAACCCTGCCCCTGTGACAATTTTTCAGGCAGGATACATTACATTTTATGTTTTTCTGCACTGTTTACGACCCTCAGCGCAGGTCTCACATTCTACCACTGTTTAAAGACCGACCGTTTGCTCAAGTGAGGCCGGCTTTGACCTATCTTCAAATGCTATCTTCTCCCACAGTCTGCTTGGGGGTTGCAAGCTTTTTAATAGCGGCCATCAGATACAGGAAAAGCTTGCCGGCTCTAGAGTCAGTGTGCTCGGCTATTTAATGTGTACTTCACGAGACAGATCCAATATACTTTGGTCATTTATTTATTGCTTGCTTGTACCTTATATTGCTGCTCTGTTTGTATACCTATAGATGTTTGATGAATTTGTAAATTGGGATACCTTTTTATCTGCTCTGCATATAGCATTTTTAGAATATAATTTTTGAATGTGTTTTTAAGGTTTTATGTACTAATGTCTTGCAATGAACTGTGCTTTTATGACTCTTAGCTGTCGAATAAAGTATCTTTGACTGACTGACTGGCTGGCACGAGCTAGTGGGTGGAAATGACTCCTCGGTACGCCCTAAGCAATGGGGTAAAAGTTCCCAGGCTAACACCACACACTTTTGTGACATTTTCAAGATGACGAAAGTCTTCTGCCACACCCAACTTGGGCTACAAGAGCTGGGGGGGGGAGGGGTGTGCAGGAATTGTGTAATCTTAGTGTCATCCCACATCTAGGATTATCATGGTACATCAAAATCCAGATTGAGGCAGCCACTGACAGACAGAAGTCTGTTAGAACAAAAGTAGGGTTTTTCAGCAACCAGACATTGGATACACAAGAATTGTTTGGGCATCGTGTTATCTTACCTTACACGTGTGCCCCTACTGTTATATGTAAGTAGGGTTTTCCAGTAAACAGACAGCGGATACACAGGAATTATTTTGCTATATTGTTCTATGCTTTTCAAGTGTGCCCCAAAGTGCTATATGTAAACTCAGCTTTCTGCCATGTAGGATTTAACACTATAACCCCCAACCCTGAATATTCAGTGAGGTTCAGAGGAATCATCTCTGCCCATTCAGGTCAGCCTATTGTTTGCTCCTGAGAAACATTTCACACCTATTCAAATGCTAATCTCTGACTTGGAGAAGTCAAAGGAGCAAATGCAAATTAACCTCCTAGAACTTCAAGCAGGGAAAAGATAACTTTCTAAAAATGATTTTTCCTTAATATTTTAATAAAAGTCTAACTTTGCCATTGAATTGGATTTTAATAGCTATTAAAATAAGTGTTGTATTAGTTTTCTAGCTAGTCCCAGTCCCGAGATACAGTATTAGGATTTTAATTTGTCCTCTGGTTTTCTCCACAGGACAGCTAGGTCTGCCACAGTGTAGAATAACTTATGAGTGCTAGTCACTGTAAGGACATGATAACATTATATTTCTACATGTCCTATTTTTAAATACCAAGCCCCCTGCCTTGTGGACTACAAGGCCTAAATAGGGGTGCTTATTATTATTTATAAGGTAGGTTTTGACTTGTCTGAAAGGTTTATTTTGACAGGTTAAGTTGCATTTTTTTTTTTTACAGTGCTACAGTGAGGCTACACTGATAGGCCTGAAGCCATGTTTATACTACCACTATAGTGGATGGCACAAAAGGTGTTGCAGTCTACTAGTGACATTTAACTTCTAGGCCCTGGGTATATCTTGTACCATAAACTTGGGACTTCTAGGCCCATTAAATAAACCAGTTAGGAATATTCTAATCAATCATGTTTAAAGGAAGACTCCAGACACTATACCATTGGCTAGCAGAGGTTAAAGTGCAAATAGTTTTAAAGCAAGAATATAGGGCCCAGCAAAAGGGGAAAAATATGGGGGGACAACGCAGAAAAGGCAGATTTCCTACACTCTCACTGCCTTATGCATTTTTTGTTTTCACCCAATAAGCTACTATGGTTCCATCTTTGATTCCTTCAGCACTACACAGGCCCCTTGTTATGCTTTCGTTTCTCACTTGTCATCCCTCTAAATCTGATATTTTCCATTCTCCTCTGTCTGCTAGGTAGGTTCATTTATATTTGTTCTTTTCTTTCTTTGTGCAATGATAGTGCAGCCTCCATGTAGGAAATTCATCTTTTTTGCATGGTTTCCCAATTTTTTGGACTGGATTTTATTGGCAGATTTGTCTCTGGGGTACTGTGACATCGGTAGACAGTTTCCCAGTGCATGTGCTTTGACCCCTAAACATGCTAAATTGTTTTGGGAATTTTACTGTTTGATTTTCTCGACGTTAATGTTGTTTAGTGCTGCTTGAATACTTTACTTGCTTTATCTGAGGTAGGCCTGTTGTACTCAGATACACTGAGTTTGCCCAGGGCTACTCATGGAAGCCTGCCTTTGCCTAACAAGGTACTATATTACTAATTTGGTGGAAGCTGTCTCCAAATTAACAATCCAGTTTTTTATGCTTCACATAGTGAATCTCCTGACCCCAGCCTAGCACATAATTGGTATTCTGTCTTCTCAAAACCTCCTATGTGCCTCTCATTTCTTCAGCTGTCACATGCTTGATCTCCTAACTCTTACCGACCACAGACCTGATCTTTTCGTATGTCAGTATGGTCTCCTCTCCAACACTATCTAATGTATTTCTCATTTAGGTTTCTGTATCTGATTTCGTCCCCTTCAAACTCTTTCTGTTTCTGGTCTTTTTCTGCACTTACTCAGTCTCCACTCTGCCCTTGTATGTCAGTTCTTTTTTCAATTCTCTTCCCTATCCATAGCAGCATGCCCAGTCCCCTCTATTCCTCACCAGCCCTGTAACCTGCTCCAAGCCTCCTCTTTCCAGTTTCATTGAGGGTGCTAACAGAGGCCTTGTTTCCCCTTACCCGGCATGAAAGATTTTCTTGTGATGACACAGAGGTTCTGGTTTATTGCGACACATCTTTGGGCTCAGTTGAAACCTCCATGGTCTCCTCTTTCTGTATAGAGTAAGAAGAAAAACTGGCCTGACATTTACAAGCACTTAATTATTCATCAAACTGTGTTCCTTGTAAAGCGTTTTCGTGTCTTAGCAACTTGTTCAGATACATTTCTTCTGCCTTACCAACCCAGTTTGAAGGGATCCAAGGGACACGGTTTCTAAAACTCTTTTACAGTTTTGTTTGGGAACCGAAATAAGTCTTAGATGAATTCAATCCTTTTTGATAAAGAATTTCGCATTACGTAAATTATTGAACCGACATTTTAACACTGGCCTGCTATGTCAATGGGACTTTTAAACAAATCTTCTTGCAGTTGTTCACATCTTTATATCTAAATATTTCTTCATCTATTAAAATAGGTGAATGTTCCAAGGCACCTGCCATTTAAAGAAGTTGGTAAGGTGAAGCAAGCTGTTTGTGGAGGGACAGGAAGTGCTCTGTTGAACGGTAAGTGCCACATTAAAGAGGTTGTCTTACTGATTGCAGAGTAGGGATAAGTGATTATTAATTTGCATAGTTGGGTTACAAAATGTGATATAACGGTGTTTAATATCTATAGCAAGAGTTAACAATATAACCCCTCCCTTCTAAACTTTGCTAGGATTCTACAAAAGAAGACTGAGTACAGGATACAGAATATCTACGGATGTATTTCCATAGTAATCTAGTAATGGCAAGAATGTTTCATACATAGCTCAGTACTAAAGTAGTTTAAATCTACCCATACCCTGATTCGTTACCTTTAACAATAAATCATAGTGTTATACTCTCCAGAATGTAATTATTTATTTTAAAAAACGTTTAATTTGACTGAATTTAGTTTTTACAAATATATTGCAAACATAGCCAGGAACAGATCTACATCTGCCTTGGTTAGAATCTTCACCTCTTTTCCTTCCCAGTATTCACAACGTACATGTAACGTTTTCCTGACAATGTCTTCCTATAACTGCTGATATAGGACTTGTTTTTTAAACTGTACTAAAGAAGAAGTCCATTATTTTTGCTTCAGCCATATCTGAATAATGGAGAAACCAACACCAGGACAGTCAGACTAGTAACATGTTTGGACTCAGGCACCAAACACACCTGTCAATATGTACAAGTGGATAAAGTGTTGTAATTTTAAGTTTTTATCTGTAACCAACCTTTTGCACATGAAGATATATTTCTACTAGGCACTGTGCAGCTTTTAACAAAGCTATAGTGAGAAAAAGTCATGTCACTGTACCTGCCTTTAACTGCTTGTTTTTTTTTTTGCGGGCCTGCCAGTGTGTGTTCCCCATGCGGTCTACTGACCACTGTGTTCAGGAACCTTAAACATATAAATCGAATTCTTTATATACATCTCTTAGTTGGCAGTGACTACCTTTACAATTTTTTAGAAGGGAACTATATAGTCCGCACAAATGTTTCCATCAGTGACCATTTTCATTTGTACCACCTCCCAGAACTAAACTATTTCAAAGCTGGGAAAACGAGGGACCAGATGTATGAAAATACGGTTGGCAAAAAGTGGTCTCAATTTGCGACCTAGCGTTTTTCAACCAGTATCTAATTTTGCGAACTAACCTAAGCACTAAAATTGGGGGTTAGCAAAATATTGAATTTCAGCTCCCTCTCATTGGCTACATTCACACTAATAGTTGCCTTCAAGGGACAGCATACCACCATTCCTGGGAATGTTTTTCAGAATGATTTTTTTTAAACCAGCTCGAGTTTCTTAAAAGAAACAGGACCGCTTAAAGAAAAAAACAGCTTTTCCATTTTGAGAAACTTTAGTGAGAGTTGGTAGTCTTCCCCCTCAAGCTGGCACCCCAAAGGGGTCCCATTGCGAACCAGTTGCCACCCCAACTTGGCAATTGGTTACGTATCAATGGTCTGCATCTGATTTACGGTTGCAAACTATTGATACATAGGGTTCCCATTCAGTAATTGGATTGTATGGCCAAAACATGCCCCTTCCAAATAGCAAATTAGTACCTCATTTCAAAACTCATTTAGTGATTTGGAAAACTTCGAACCATATTCCTATTTGTACAAAATGTTTGCATCAGATAAGGTTGCCTCCCATAGACTTGTATGATAACAGCTGGCCCCATTGATATTTAACAGAAAAGGTTAAATGTACCCTTCTCTGGTTCTCTTTAATAAGGTTTCTTAAACTTGTTTTAGTAATTAGCTGATACAATGCTAATTTTTCAAATCGTGTTATGGACCGTATGTTCAGTTTTTTAATTTTTTTTTATCTGCATTTCATTTTGATTTGCTAGAGGATGTAATACTGTCTCTATCCACCCTTTCATCTTACCTCACCTGTGACAAAATGTAGTGGGGCTGATCTTAGAGCCAGCAGTGGTTGAAAGGAATCCAGCTTTTTTATACTGTTTCATAAATGTAATAGCTATTAACCACAGTGACATAAATGAAAATGAAATAAGAATTTAAAATAAAATTGTGGAATTGAACTAGTTATGGTTTTATTATTCAGACAGCAAATTTGAGAGTCCTGGTTTCATGATTTGTAATAATATTTGTAATAAAATGTATAGTCATTGGATGGATTAGGTAACCATTCTAAATGTTTTTACAGCTGCAATCTATACTCCAATCTCTGAGTTTCAGCTGGTCGCCTGAAACTGCACCGTATTCAAAGGATACTTGTGTTTTGATTTTTCAGAGTAGAGATTCACTTTGCGGCAGCATGCACGTGCTTCTGAGGTTTGTGTTATGTTATAATTTGATGCTGATTGTGTTATTTATCTCTTTAGAGGACGGACACGTGTTTGTCTGGGGATATGGAATTCTTGGCAAAGGACCTAATCTGCAAGAAACCAAATATCCTGAAATGATCCCGCCTACTCTGTTTGGGTTGTCCGACTTCAATCCAGATATCAGAGTTACTCAACTTCGCTGTGGGCTTAGCCACTTTGCTGCTGTGAATAGTAAGTGCCAAGATGCCCATATTGTTATATTCCCATGTGCTACTTTTGGAATGTCCTGTTATTTAGTTTATTGAACATATGACCTGTAACAAAACAACATGAGACTTTGTATCCTCATCTTGTGTAGATATTCAAGCACTGTCATAAAACAGCTGAGTTTATGAACACAAAGGAATTAGAAATAAAGTCTGAGAGTAGCAGAGAAGGCCAGGATACCCTCCCAGGTGATAGTGTGCACTGCATAACATTACATAACGTGGAAAACATCTCAGCACCCAGAACTCAAGATAAATAGCGTACCAGCCCATTTATCCATTAATATCAATTCACTATACCCAACAAAACAAATATGGAGTAATGGTACACAGAGCGCAGGCATTATAACAGATAACCCCTGCTTTTATAACCTGTTATCTGAAGCAGTCGTGCGAGACAAATATGCATCTTTGCATGTAAGTGACCTATTCGCCACAATATGACTTTCAATCAAAAAATTCAAATTTCAACAACATTATGGCTTGCAATGAAAATGCCCATGTTTTAAAAAAAAGTAAAAATATAAGAAAACATATCTTCACGCACTGGCCTTCAAATAACTCCATTGGCTTCTGGTATTTGCTGTCCATGGGTGGGAACATTCAGTTCAATAAGTTATAAGTAATTATAAACAACTTCCAAATAAATCATAGGGCCTAATCCCACTTTCCTCCAGGAGGGCACAGGGCCACTCTGTATATAGTTTCACCCCTGCCTAAGAGGAGATAGTGAATACCTGCTTTTATGACTTGAGCTTCTACAGCTACGCTGGCTATCCCATCCTAGGAAATTGCCACTTACAGTTTCATGTGAGCCAGGATGCGACTATCCTCACAAGCTAGCGCTTTAAAAAACTGAAAAAAATCATAAACATATATGTTAATCGCAAATTGCTATAGCTGGAAAGTAATTTTTCTGAGCCGGTAGAGAGGCTGAGCACTAATAATTCAAAATCAGGATGTGGTTCGCAGTATACTACTTCCTGATTGCAGAAGGCCAACTTGCCTAATTAGTAGAGGTATGGGTATAGCCACCAAGCCTCCCCTTTGCATACCAGATGTGGCAGCTGTCTCTTGAGATCCCATTACTTCACGAGACTGGGGCCAAATTTATCAATGTCCAGGTCACATCACAGCTCTGTGTCTGCACAGTGCCTGTGATGTGACCTGGCAAATTCTTTGAGTTATGCAGTATCAGTCTGCATAGCACGAAGACTGGTTTGCAAGGATTTACAAAAATCTGTCATCCTCATTAGCAGGGATGATTCTTCTGGAGAGACTTGCTACCGGCAGTGTATGCAGAGAAGGAAGCCTGCAAGAGACCTCCGTTTCTGCATTCACAAAGTACAGTTAAAGCATCCCTTGTCCATTAAAAGGCAGAGTTAGCGATGCCAGAAATATACCACAACAGGGAGAGTGCTCCGTCCATCATCTCCTTGTGTTTGCTTTGTTCGCCCTAAGTTGGCAGGGTATGCCCAGACGTAGGTCCCTTGCTCACTTTGCCACTGGATTCAAGCTAGCCTGGCTGATGAGGGCTGTTAGCCCGAAACCGGTCCCAGGATGCTTGTTTCTGGTCCAGGGAAGACATGGCTTGGCAGTTCGGGCTGGACTATTCTCATGAGGCACAGGGTCAAGACTTATTTGCATATAGCTGTGTCTGAACTGGGGTGGCGAAGTGAGCTAAAGAACGATGATGGATTCAACCCAGATCTGTGACTGTGGGTGAGAGTCTGAAAAGTTTCAGCGGTCCGTCCATCATCTCCTTGTGTTTGCTTTGATTACTAGCCCACACCACATCCCTTGAGTAAGCCTTGGCTGCTCTGCAACGCTACCCTCTGAGAGTCAAGCGCTACAATGGGGTGTTTGGTTCCCAGTAAAGGACAAATGTAGATATGTTATTTGTGCAGGCCTCACAGATACTGCCTCGTTTTCCAACAGACCCCTATGTTGTTTTGCCCTCTGGTGAGCTATGTGTTGATATGACCTTAACCTTTGGAATTGAGCCACAGTCTCACTGCCACATAGCTTAATTACACAAGGTAAGCTGAGGGCAGTTTTTGAAAGAAAATATTGAGATTGCAAAATTTGGGTGAGGCTAGTGAGCAACTTTTCAGTGCTTTACAACCACACGCACGGTCACAAAGATTTGATACATTTTCTTCTGCATCATGAGGAACGGATGCCACTTTGCCAGCACCGTTTTTGCATTGTGAGTTGCATAGATTTTGCGACTCGCAGTGGTAGTATAGTACATTGCCTTTTTGTTTTTTTCCACCATGCAGTCACTGCCAATTTGCGCAGCACAGGTTTCGCATGGGAAAAACAATTCATACATGAGGCGTGTGATTCTCAAAATGTAGAAACTTTTGCCAAGTTACCAACATTCGGAGTTTTGCATCCTCAGATGGTCTCCATTTATCAGACACTGTTCAACTGCAATATAGCACTGGGCTGTGACTGGGTAGGTGGACGTGGATGAGCAAATCTACTTTGATTCACACTCAGGTTATGGTCAGTTTTAGGTGAACGGGAAAAGTTAATGTGTCATGAGCCAACCAAAGATAATGCATAGGACCTCTTTATCCCAACAGACTGTCAAGAAACATATGATAATAGAACATATTCTGTTTGCCCAACTCAGTTTTTGCTTTGATTCCTTTTCCCTCGTTTCTCTTATTTCAGTGCAGGCAACGTGCTGCTGATTATGAATCACAATAAGTTTGGTGAGTTTATTGACAGAATGGGTAATTCCTACTATTCGTAACTCCTTGTCCCTAGGTTATTAGACCCTTATGGTCAAAAAAAGATTTTGGATGAGGTGGTCTCACCCATGTGCACAAGAGAGGTTGGCTGGATTGAGGGAAGATTATAGGTATTTACGCTGGCCTGTTATTGTCGAATGTGTGACTACAGGAGCAGCCTGTCCCTGCCAGATAATGAAGTAAAGAGTAGCCCTAAATAGGGTCTTGAAATTCAAATAAGGAGAGGTAGAAAGGTCTGGTCTTTCCAATTTATACATATACATTAACATACACTCATAGAATTACAGTGAAGGATCCTTTTTGCCCTGAGGAATGTCCCTGACTAGTTATCTGGCTCTTAGAGTGGGCAGAAACATGTCAGCACTTTCAAAGGGTGATGGGGCCATGGTACTCTTAAACATCCAGTAGTTTGTTTATTCACATTCTAATCATACCCGAGGTACCACATAATAAAGGGATATACCTGTGGTATACCTTAAGGTATTTTTAATATAAACTGTACTCCTGTATTGTCCAGGAAAAGAATATATCTTAAGAACTACCCTATCAATTGGGGTCGAGTCCGCCTTAATAGTACCATTTTACCAGGGTGGGATGAGGTGGTCAATGATGAAGCATGCCATATTACCTGGGTGAGACCACCTCATCTAAAATCTTTTTTTGCCTAAAGGGTCCAATAACCTGGGGTCAAGGAGTTAGGAATCGGAATTACCAATCAATAGATTGTCCACACTTGTTATGATTTATGATGTGTCTCAGGAGTAAGGTGGTGGTGTCTAAAACCTCCCTTTCTCTCACTGTGGTATGATGAATATGCTGCTGATTGCCCTTGCACAAACATTGTCTATTGTTTAGGGTAATTACATTGCCAGACTGCTATGCAGGTGTGTTCTTTGCAACCACAGTAGCCATTTGCTTAGCCTTACCTCTCATAAGAAGGGTTTCACTTTCAGGAGTACTTTGATGTGTTTTAATACATTCATTTATGTTACTCTTTTGCAGACCGTGGGGAGCTCTTTGTGTGGGGCAAGAACCTTCGGGGCTGTCTAGGGATTGGAAGTAGTGATGACCAATATTTCCCATGGAGGGTAAGAAAAATGCTCTTGCAGCAGAAGCTTTTGCAGAATGTTCAATACATTTTATTTTAAGAACAAAAATGCAGATTCTTATTTGTTGCTCCTGCTAGAAATGCAACAGTGCAAACGAATAGTTTCTTACCTGTTGGTGTAGTTTTGCAGCTTGAAGCGTTTCAGGATTCACTATGCTGTGCATTATTCCGCCATCTCGTGGTTGGGTCCGGATTCATAGTCTTTTCTTTCTTTCTTTTTTTTTTTGTTGTTGTTGGCCCAGGTGGGCGGCGACGCCCCCACCATTTGGTGTCCTCGGTGACGTCGTCGCGCTTCCTGCGGAAGCTCCCACCTTTGGTCGCCATCTTCGGATTCTTTTTTCTTTTCCTCTTATTGGTTTGTAGTCTGTCTTTTTCTTTTATCCTTCTATTTTTCTTTTGATCCCTCTAAACCTTTTATGTAGTCTAGTTTTACCCTTAACCTCCTATGTTATCTTCCTGGCGGAGGCGGGTGGGATCGCTAGTGAATCCAGAAAGTCTTCAAGCTGCAAAACTACACCGACAGGTAAGAAACTATTCGTTTTGCAGCGTGAATCTTTCTGGATTCACTATGCTGTGCATAGACTTTGTAGCGGTTTTGTGTTATTGCGGTGGTTGGGTGGAAGATGAGCATTGGTTGCTGAAAATGTGCTGTAAGACCTTCTGTCCTACTTGTGCCTCTTTGTTCATCTGGATATCCACACAGTAGTGTTTGGTGAACGTGTGCACGGAAGACCATGTTGCCGCTTGGCAAATGTCTTGGATAGGTGTGTTCGCTAGGAACGCAACCGTTGCTCCTTTCTTCCTTGTTGAGTAAGCCTGGGCGGCTCTCTCTAATTCTTGTCCTGCCTGCTTGTGGCAGAGTTGTATTGCCTGTGCAATCCATCGTGCTAAGGTATTTTTTGTTACTGGTCGTCCCAAGAAACTGCTTGCGAAGGAAACGAAGAGTTGTTTTGTTTTCCTGCATTCCTTTGTCCTTTCTATGTAGTGCATCACTGCCCTTCTGGCGTCCAGCGTGTGTAGCGCCTTTTCTGTGGGCGTTGATGGTTTCTGGAAGAAACTTGGTATTTGTATTGTCTGGTTAATATGGAACCGCGACACCACCTTTGGCAGGAAGTGTGGGTCCGTTCTCATGACAATTCTGTCCTTGTGTATTTGCAAGTAGGGCTCTTGTAGTGTAAGAGCCTGCAGTTCACTGACCCTTCGCAGTGACGTAATAGCCACCAAGAATGCCGTCTTTAGTGTGAGCATGTGCAGTGTAGTCTTGTGTATGGGCTCAAATGGTGATTTCATCAACTGTGTTAGCACAGTGTTGAGGTTCCAGCTTGGGGCTGGCATTCTTTTTGGGGGGGCTATTCTTTTAGCCCCCTCCAGGAATCTTTTGACCACCTGGGAGGTGAAGAAACTTTTCCCCGCTTCTCCCCTGGTGTAGGCCACTATGGCTGCTAAGTGAACCCTTAGTGACGAGTAGCTCAGCCCGCTGTGTAGTAGGTGCGATAAGTATTGTAGTACCGTTGATTCTTTTGTGACCTTTCGTTGCAGTCCCTCTTTAAGGCACCATTGCGAGAACCTTTTCCACTTTGCAATGTAGCACTTCCTTGTAGTGGGTCTCCTTGCTTCTCTGAGTACTGCCATAGTGCTTGGTGGTAGCTTGAGGTGTGCGAATTCTAGGTCCTCAGGAGCCATGCTGCTAGGCTGAGGCTCTCTGGTTCTGGGTGGAGCACTTTTCCGTCTTGCATTGTCAGGAGGTCTTTCCTTCTGCTGAACCTGTGCGCTGGTTCCTGCGCCATTTCCATTATTTGTGAGAACCATGACTGTCTGGCCCACTGAGGTGCCACCAGTATAGGTGTCATGCTGCTGCTCCTGCATTTGCTGAGTACCTTGTGTATCAGTGGTATCGGGGGAAAAGCGTATGCAAATTCGTTCGACCAACTTATCCATAGCGAATTCCCTAGGGACCTTTGGTCCGGTTGTCTGGATGCGTAATGTTGGCATTTTGCATTCTGGAGTGTTGCAAACAGGTCTATCCGTGGTGTACCCCATTTTTGGAACAGCCGCTGCACTTCCTGTTGGTTGAGCTCCCATTCGTGGGATGCCGACGTCTGCCTGCTGAGTCGGTCTGCTTCTACATTGTCTATTCCTGGAAGGTGTATTGCCAGTAGGTCTATCCTTAGAGGTATGGCCCATCTCCAAATCTCTTGTGCCAGGCTTGATAGCGGTGCTGACTGTGTTCCACCTTGTTTGTTGATGTAGAAAATGGTGGTTGTGTTGTCTGTTTGTATCAGCACTCTCTGGCCGTAAAGCTGCTTCTGAAAGGCTCTTAAGGCTAGGAACACAGTTTTTAGTTCTAGGTAGTTGATGTGTCTCACTGCATCTTGTTGTGACCACAGCCCCCTGACGCGGAGTCTGTCCATGTGCGCGCCCCAGCCCTGCTGTGAGGCGTCTGTTGTGATGGTCACTGTTGGAGTTGGCTGTGTGAATGGCTTCCGCTGTAATATGTTCTCTTCCTTCCACCACGCTATTTCTCGCTGCACTGCGTGTGTGACAACCACTAGATCTTCCCAACTCCCTGTTGCTTGTGACCACTGTTGCTGTATCCATTCTTGGAACGGTCTCATGTGCAGCTTGATATTTGGGACTAGGTGGATGCATGATGCCATCATCCCCATTAGTCTGCTCACCGTCCTCACTGTCAGAACTTGCCCCTTGCGGTAATGACGTGTTTCCCTCAGGAGCGCTATAGTTCTCTTGTCGCTGGGGAACACTTTGGACTGTGTGCTGTCGATTTGTGCCCCTAAGAATATTTTGATCTGCTGCGGTTCTGTTGACGATTTCTCCCAATGTATTGAGAAACCTAGTCTGGACAGTGTTTGTATGACTTGTTTGATGTGATCTTTGCAGTGCCTGTATGATCCTGCTTTCACAAGCCAGTCGTCGAGGTAGGGGTATACATGTATGCCCTTTCTCCGTAGGTGCGCTGCCACTGCTGCTAGGCATTTTGTGAACACCCTTGGTGCGGACTTGAGCCCGAAGGCTAGCACTGTGAACTGGTAGTGATTCTGGCCTATCACGAATCTTAGTAGACGTTTGTGTTTGTGGTTGACGGGTATGTGCAGATATGCGTCTTTCATGTCTATGGTCGCCATGTAGTCCCCTTGTTGGATTTGGGGTATTACTTCCTGAAGTGACGTCATTTTGAATTTTTTAGTTCTTACGAACTTGTTCAGGAATCTGAGGTCCAGTATTGGCCTTAGTGTTTCGTCTACCTTTGGCACTAGGAAGTACGTTGAGTAAACTCCCTTGTTCCTTTCGTTGATTGGAACTGGTTCTATTGCTCTTTTTTTTAGCAGCTCCTCTGCTTCTAGACGTAGGAGGGCGAGCTCCCTTGCGGGGAGTGGCCGGTGTCTTGGTTTTCTGCCTGGGGGGTGTTTTTGGAGTTCTATGCAGTATCCGTGCTGTATGATGTTCAGTATCCACTTGTCCGTGGTAATCTCTCTCCATTGTGTGAGGAAGTTTCCTATTCGGCCCCCCACCGGGGTTGTATGCTCGGTGGTTGTTTGCTGTGTGTGTTTCTTATTTTTTCCTTCTGTTGACTTCTCCTCTCCCTTGGTGTTGATAGGGGAGGGTTTGGTTTCTTTGCGGAGTCACTGTGAGGTGGGCTGCTGACCCCCTCTTCGGGACTGTCCCCGTCCGTACCCGCGTCCTCGAAAGGACCGTCCTCTGGGTTGATACTGCCAATTTTGCTGTTGTTGTCCCTGTTGCTTTGGCCCTGGTTGTTCCCCTGGTATCCTTGTTGGGGAGATTGGTGGGAAGTGGCGGGCGCATTGCCCCCTCTACCATTGGGCCGCCTTGAGGGGGTTCCTCTTCTCATCCCCCTGAACTGCAGTGCTCCCATGGACCTCGCAGTTTCGTTGTCTTTTTTAAGCTGCGCCAACTTCTCGTCGACTGGGGCTCCAAACAGTTTCTGGCCGTCGAAGTGCGTGTTCAGGATATTGCTTTGTACCTCAGGTTTGAAACCCGAGATCCTGAGCCATGCGTGTCTCCTTTCAGTCACCCCTATCATCATCTGCCTGCTGGAGTTCTCTGCTGAGTCCAAGGCTGATTTTAGGCAAGTGTTTGCGATAGCCTTGCCCTCTTCCACTAGGTGATTAGCCCTTTGTTGGTGTTGTTGTGGCAGGTGTGTTACGAGCTGGCTCATTTCATCCCAATGCTGGTATGCATGCCTGCTGATGAGGGCGTTGGAGTTGGCGATGCGCCAGTGTATGGCTGCGTTCCTCTCCACCTTTCGTCCTGTGAGGTCTATTCGTTTGCTCTCCTTGTCTGGAGGTGGACCTGTGTTAGTGGGCACATTGGCCCTTTTCCTGGCCGTTGCCGTGATAATGGAGTCTGCTGGCACTGACCCTTGGATGTACGCAGGGTCTTTTGAGGAGTGTTTGTACTTTTTTCGCTCCTTGGTGTAACAGCCTTGCAGACTGCCGGTTCTTTGAAGGCCTCCCTTCCCTGGTCCAGGACGCTAGGAAGCATGGGTAGGAACTGGGACCTGGTTTGTTGAGGAAGTAGGGTTTCCAAAAGGAAACATGCCTTCGCCTTCTCCTCTTGCATTTCGACGCCATACGTTGCTGCAGCCTTTTGGACGACCACATTGTAGACTCCAATGTCGTCTGGCGGCGAAGGCCTCGAGGGATAAGAGTCTACCCCTTCTTCTGGTGATTCTGCGTCGAGGTCTTGCCAGTCTAAGTCTTGTGCTTCCGAGGGCGTCGAGTCCCGGTAAGACTGGAACTCTTTGTCGCCTTCGGCTTCGAAGTAGTAGTCCTCTTCGCCCTGTTCGTCGAGCGGTTCGGGGGTTCGATGTCTTCGGTGTCGCCCTCCCCGAGTGCTTCGCGTGATGGCTTCGGAATGGCGTATAGCTTCATTTTTTCGTCGAAGTCTTTTTTCCGTTGCAGGATGCTCGCCATCTCTGCTTCGAGCCTTCTCTTTTTCTTCTCTATCTCGTGGACCTTTTCGGCGTCGATGGCTGAAGCGCCCCTCTTCGCGGTCTCGGACGTCGAGGATGACGCCGGGCCTTCTTTTCTGGGCGTCGAGGCTTCCTTTTCGGAGGTTACCTTCGGCGCCCTTGGTTTTTCGGAGGCTTTTGCCGATTGGGAGTCCTTCCCGAAGGATCCGCTCGGCTGTTTGTCCTTGGTTGCTGTTGCTTTCGTCGAGTGTTTCGGCGGCAATGCTCCCTTCGAGGACTTGGCTTCAATTCTGAGAGTGTCGCTCAGGGCCTTGGCTTCACTCTTTCGAGCGTCGCTTGGGTGCTTCGGGGTCGACGTCTCCCTTACCTCCTTCGACGTTTTCTTGTGGACCTCGACGACTGAGCAGTCCTCCGGTCCCTCTGCGATGTTGTCTTCCTCTCCACTCGAGAGGCCCAGGTCTCGGAGCGATGGAGCTGGTCCCTGGCCCTGCATGTTGTAGTTAGCCCTTCTTTGCCTCTCTCTCACCCGGAGGGTTTTCGGGGTGAACGCCGAACACGCGTTGCAGTTTTCGCTGATGTGGTCGAGCGGCAAGCAGAGGTTGCAGACTGGGTGCTGGTCCTTCTGGGCGTACTTGTGGTGACAGTTTTGGCAAAACTTAAACGGTGTCTTGTCCATACCCGCGCTCAGGGGGCCCCCTGTGAGCGCATTCTCTGTAGGCGTCGAGATTTTGGTCGTGGACCTTCTACCTCGTCGTCCTTCTCGTCGCCTCCGGTACTCGTCTCCTCATCCGGTGTCTCAGGAAACGCTCCTCTGTGGTGATTATTGAATTTTCGAGATTCTTCGTCCAAACTTTCTGGAACTTCTCGTCGACGATCCAGACCCCACGGCGGAAAAAAGAATCTGAAGATGGCGACCAAAGGTGGGAGCTTCCGCAGGAAGCGCGACGACGTCACCGAGGACACCAAATGGTGGGGGCGTCGCCGCCCAACTGGGCCAACAACAAAAAAGAAAGAAAAGACTACGAATCCGGACCCAACCACGAGATGGCGGAATAATGCACAGCATAGTGAATCCAGAAAGATTCACGCTGCAAAATGGCATATACTGTTCACAGCCTGTGACTCTCGTTCACTGACTATATTCCAAGAATGTCATTATTTTCTGTTACTGTTATTTATTGTGGCACACCCTAGCAAAAAACAGAAACTCCTTGTTCCCCATGTAACATCTCTGTAGAGAAAAACCTCACTAAACCTCAAAATATATTGTCTCTACTTACATAGCCCCAATAGATTTCGTTTGACTCCTCTTATGGAGCTCCTCTGTTAAAAAAAAAAAAAAACCTCACCTATTGCATAACTCAATCTAAAGTTAGAAGATGCCAATGCAGTGCCCTGCGCTGGGCTATACTAAATAGGAATAACATGAAACGAATTAGATGCCCCTTGAGGCAAAACTGCGTATTATTGAGTTACTACAAATTATAGGACTAAAACTGTATACACGTGATACTTACAAGGTTTGTTGATTTTCTCTTAAGATTGCTTTAGTCACAGTCCTGACTTTAACATGGCTACTTTTTCTTCTTGTTTTCTAGGTGACTGTACCAGGAGAGGTGGTGGATGTAGCTTGTGGTGTGGATCATATGATTGCTCTAGTAAAGTCCTTTACTTGAAGCCATACATTCCTGGACTCTACTTGTGTATGAAGACTTTAATACTGATTGCTACTGTGTTGGGCAGAAAAGCTTTTATGTTTGCTTCTAGCAGTGAACATATTGTATTCCCCTCAAGTTGTTAACTTCTATGAAGGCACGCCTCACTCCAAAACATGATGAGTGAACAATCTTACCGCTGAGCTGATTTTGGAGCCAATATTCCTTAAGCAGTTGTTTTCTCAGCTTGTGAACATTTAGAAGTCTAGATGTAACCATTCATAACTAGAGTAATGTGATGGGTCAGCCTTGCTTTATTTATTGCTTCACTTTAATAAATGGTGTTTATGAAATACAGAAGAAAACTGAGGCTATATCATATCTTTTTGCAACATTAGAATTTCAGCACTGTTCACATTGCCGGCTTGATGAACATGTTACTAATTTAATCAATCAAGTAATATTTATAAGTTTCATGTGTGGTATTTAAAAGCATGCCAGTGTAGTCTTAGACATTTTTACTAATCGGGGCTAGTAAAATGGGAGCAGTGCTGTAATTGCTATTCCACAACAAATAATGCACTATTGTCTAGGGGTGGGCAGAATGTTCCGTTATGCCTGTGTAATGGAGGAATTTTGGCCACTGTTTAACACGAAGTTCTGGTTAAATTCCGGCAATTGCCACGTGGCAGAATTTTTCTCCTGCAAGGCTCCAGAATATGCAACCCGGCGAGCGAGATTTGGCGTCCCCTAGCATAATTTTCTAACGCGAGCCGTTCCCGGCGTTCGCGATCAGAGGGCTGCCATTTGAGTAGACTTGCTGCAGCTCGAGTAGATTTTCCACTCGAGCGGCAGCAAAATCAACTTGAATGGGCACGCTCTAGGTGTCGTTCATGCTGATTTTCAGCATTGCTTGTGCTACCAGCGCTAAATTGCAGCATGAGCTGCATATTTTCTGCCTCTTGGTGGAATTCCGCTGAATCTCATGGAGTTTTTCTGTAACTCCGTGAGTTCCGACCACCCCTACTATTGTCTAAGTCTTAACACTGCTACTATATAATCTTTGTGCTCAGACCTTTTCATACCTTGCTACCATTGTTGTGGACTATTACAATTGGGAACCAATCTAATACTTAAACATTTTATGGTACCCCCCAACATTAACTTATTTGGCCAAATTATAATCCATGAATTCCTCATTAGATGACTTGCAAAATGTAAATAGGTAGTATGTGTGTACCCACAGGCCTTTTTGCAGTTTACAGAAGTCATCTAATGTTTTCAAGTGGGATTTGGGAATACAATTTAACCAAACTGACTCAACATAGAAATGATTCTAAATTTATATGGATGATTTTCTACACTTTTGATGCAGTCCTACTGTGTGACCTCAGAGACTGAAAAGAAGGCGCAGTGATGTGTGCAGAACAGATTGCCACACTTAGTATATTCTTGGAACTCTGCATTAATAAATCTCACGGCAGTCTATTTCCACAGCTATAGTCCAATCACAATCCATAACAACAGAAAATGTTGTCGGTAAGCCCTGATTGTTGTCTTAATGTATCATTTTAGGAAGAAGTGTAGTCTTGCTTATAATCTTCATTGATTGTGGTATGATTCCCTATCACTATTACAATGACCAATTGAAATGTGTCTACCTCTGGAGAGTGGAAAGCCACTTTTTTATGTCGGCTACACTTCAACTCCGTATCACCATACTCTTAAATCACAATTGCTTCATGCTGGACATTTCCAAAGCAGCAGGTCGATTCTGCTGTTTCCAGCATTTCAGAGCAGGAGAGCTCTGTTACATCTAGATATTATCATCAAAATCCTTTCTGCATCACAGCTATATTGACAAACTAAAGATGTCTCATTGCAGTTTCAAGGAAACCAGGCATAAAGGTTGATAATGGTTCCCTGCACCAACCTAAATGTCAGATCCAATGAGAGCCATGTACTGTTCTGCACTTCATTGTATCCACAACCAACCATTCAGAATAGGAATATGATGGTTAACAAGAGACTCAGGGTAGGTGAATGTATTGGAGAGAAAAGAGAGACACTTGATATCACTCTGACTTCTCACTCTCCTGGAAACTGTTGTCTACTTAGGTTGAAATGGATCATCAAAAAAACAAGATTTATACCTTTATTATGGTGTTTCTGTGCATACTCATCGAACACTCAGTATAACATATGATATACCTCCAGAATATTTACCTCTTGATCTCTGGACTATTTGTGAAACTGACATTCCTGGAATGAAACATAAACCGTAGCTATGAGATTGTATAACATAACTTCTCACTTCTCTGGCAAACTACCTCATGCTTATTAAGTTTATGTTTTCTGCTTTTGATATACACTCCGGTTGTTACCAAAACTGTAATGCAATTTGTATTCACACTAATCAATAACATACTACTATATATGCATCTTGAAATGTCATAAATCTATAAATATGTTCAGGGTCCTTTCTGTTCCTCATATAGCATCAGAAAGGACACACATTGGAATGTTGCAAAATTGGGCACTGGAAAACGTTCTTGCAAAACCTTTTTGGCCTATTTAGACAATACAAAAACTGCTCCTTTACATAGTTATCTTGTGATTGATCTTGTGATTTCAGAAAACTGATCAATGAACCTTCTATAAATATAGTCAACACTCAAAAAACTTTGTATAGCGTTTACTGAGGTTGGTGTTGGTCACTAAATCATTATTGACGATTTCTTCTCATCCATCTTAATGCCCTTGGGTGTAATTATGTAACACAGAACCTCTATATTCATGTGATGAAACGTACTCCATCTTAGAGAAAAGGTGGGTATCTCTCAACCATTGTAAGACTGCCTTGACATGTTGTAAGTGTCCCCAGAGAATCTGAATCGATCAGTATGTCATCCAGATAGAATATGCAGACTATAACTAAGTAACCTCTCATAAACTCATCTATGAAGTATTAAAAAGCTGCAGAGTCCAAAAGTCATGACTTAACATTCAAACAAGTTACATGAGGAAAACAGTTTTCCATTTGTCACCCTCTCAGACTCTGACTAGGTTGTATGCCCTTCGGAGGTCTAATTAAGTGAAAATAACTGGGTATCAAAACCAATCCTAACTAAACCAGTCTCTGGGGGGACGGGTATCTGTTTATAACAGTGAACCTGTTGATTGTTCTGTAGTCTGTACATGTTCTTAGCTCTCTTTCATTCTTTAACAAAAAATAAAGGAGAAGGAGCTGGTGACTGATTGTCTTATAAACCTGTTTGCCAAACTCTTTTCTAAATATTAGCTAAGGTGTTCTGTTTCTTTGAGCTTATATATTTGACTACAAAGTATCTGTCCAGCAGGTTCCAAATTTATTTTACAAACATAACTCGTGTGGAGATAATATACTTATTTTGTCTTGTCAAACACATCACTGAAGGCCTAATTATGAGTTTGGCGGTCTTGCACCGTCCACTGTGGGACCGCCAAACCCGTGGTGCAACTGCCCTCCAGATCAGGAGTTTTTTCCTGGTCTGGCGGGCGGTCCTTCAGTAGTCTGAGAGCGGCGGTCTGTCAGGCTCATAAAAGAGCCTAACATGCAGACCACCGCTCTCAGAGCGCCAACTGCACCTTCCTGCACGGTGTGGCACGTGCAGGAAATGGGAGTGCAAATCCAGGGGGTCACTACATGTGCCCCCAGGCCCAACCCTGCAGGGGACCCGGTAAGTGTCCCCTTTGTTCCCATTCTGCCACCCTTTTCATAGCGGGTTCACCGCCCTGAAAAAGGCAGTGCAATGGCAATTTGGAATATGCTCTGCGGTGCTGGCTGATGCACCATAAGCATATTTCTGCCTTTGAAAGACTGCTGGCCCAGTGGTAGCCTTGATATGGTGGTTCCGTGGCGGTCTGACCTCCGCAGTCGTAATACTGCGGGCAGTACTGCAGTACGGCAGTGGTTGGACCACCACCACGACTTCGGCTCAGAAGTCTCTGAAATTCGATTATTTCCCAACCTTGGATCTACTACTCATACCTTAGTCTCTGATTTTGTTTTCTGAAACTATGTTCACCCAAATGATACTCTAGTTGTACCAGTAGGTCCATAAGCTCTGCACTCTAACAAGGAGGATTTACCCACATGTGCCAGCATATCCTTCAATTCGCTTTATAGTCCTTGATAATATAATTATGTTCTTTTCTGGTCAGGCTAGTCCGTCTCGACAACGAATCGATTAAATGTAGTTAAGCAAATTTTGATGGCCCTGTTTTAAGCTTAATAATTCTTTTCAACGAAAGGGCATGCAACTTTCTTTTAAATAACTTCTCCATTTGCTCACAAAGGCAGAAAAACTTGTACAACAGATCATTTCTCCCTAGTAGCGGAACATTCCAGTTTGCAGCATTTTCTCTTAAATATGACAAAACAAAAGCTATTTTCCTTTCGTCATCTGGAAATGTTATAATAAAGAGGGTACTTTAAAGGGCAAAGACTAAGAATGTATATAGTAAAAACACATTAAAATGTCTGACCATTTTTCGAAATATGCCCACTGCATACTGGCAGGCAACTGGAATCTATTAATGGAAAAGCTTCACACATTTAGTTACCAGTCTTTTAGGTTAGAATAGGTACAGAAGAGTCCCTTTAGATATGAGGCTAATTGTGAGTTGACCACTAGCTGGACCAGCTGCATTGTGACTCTGGCATACCCATTGGCAATCACCATGGATATTACAGGGAAGAGGCAACATGATGGATATACATAGTGAAGACCTATGTGCTGGTGCAATGATGCTGCATCTGCCTGGAATGCTAATGAAATATATGATACCAAAACCTTGTTAACCAACGGTTCCCAAGTGTACTGCAATATGTGAAAGATTTGAGGGCTCCATTCATCTCATCAGTTAGTCACTAGCCAGTATGTGTTTGTGACGTGTTTGCTTGTCAGGAAGCATCAAAATGCAACAAATGGTTTTCAGCTGCCTTCTGTTGAAGAATGACTTACACTGGATTTCAGAGCTGTTGAAAAGTGGTACTTCCCAATATGACAGCCAAGCCAGATGTTCCGCTGTTGCTTGTATCTACCAGTTAAGAAAGAGCTGGCTCTCTATGTCAATGGTCAAACTGGAGAGTGATATTGGTATACAAACCATTAGAAAACACATAATTTGAGAATGTATGTGTGGACTTGAAGCCATGAGTCAATGAATACTACTTATATAGTAGAAATTTGCACCTACAAGTCTGAAATCCTCCTAAAGCATTTGAGAATTGTCTGAGGAAAAACAAATTTGGGCCAGCCTAAGAGATGCATGTCCAGTGATGCCATTTCCCAAACTGTACGATAACTACTTTGTTCAGACAGTTTCATTTGACACTGGAAAATTCACTCTCTTGGTGAGATCACCCAACACAATGTCTTTTCTAAAAATGTTAAATAGCATGGTGGCATTTGAACTTGTGAACTGGAATTTTTTTAGCACCAGAATGTCAATTGCTTAAATCCCGCCGCTGGCAAGATGACTGTGTTCACTGCTGACTAGTGAAATACTTTTAGAGGTCGAGTGTTTTCCATTGCGGTGCCAAGCCACAGAATTTCCTGACCACTATTTTTTATGCTCCCAAGATTCCTAAATATTTTGGGGGGATTTTAAACCTCCATCATAAACATTACAGTAATGGCACAAAATACATCCCTCTTGAAACAGTCTTGTTCCCCAGTTTTACAAATCAATTTTCACAGTACCCCCTTTCCACCTTCTGTTATATACTTCAGACCTCCTCTTCCTTAGATAACTCTGCTTCTCTACCCGTATGTGTGTTCTGTAGGTTACATAGAAGTCACTTCGACATGCTTTCGCATGTACTATTTCACAATATTCATTCATCTTGCCATGTCTTTAAGCCCCGCTTCCATCATTGGGGCCATTCAATGCAACGCCACCTGCCTCTTAGCCAGCAGTAATGCCATGGAGACCAGACACATTCGGGATATCCTCTCTTAATCTTAACAATGCCATTTCTGGGGTTGGCTCAAATTGAAAATCCACCATTCCAGCCAATGTCTCAGACACACCTTTCCAATAATGACCCACCTTGGGCATGCCATTGCAATATGTAAAAATAGCTACATTTATGGCTTTCCATTGTTTACATTTACCTGTGATTCCCAGCTTGAATGTAGCTATGCGCTCTGTTATATATTCAGTGTAGCATCTTAAAAGTACAACAATCTCTGCCTATAATTGAATGGCATGTCCCTGACCTGGATGCCACAGTATTAGCAACTTTTATCAGATAGGGGTTTTCCCAACTCAGTGTCCCACGGCCTTATAGCCTACTCGTCTAGAGGGTGAGTGTGGAAAGCTGGCTCTTTATATGATATATCAAAATGAGATATATCGTGTAGAGTCCAGGGGTTCCCGTATAAGGGGACAGGGACTTGCTATGGCAATCCCAAGGTGCTCTTCTAGGGAGTAGTGTGGTTGAGCAGCCTTAGGCTTATCAAAGAGGAGTGCAAGACATCGACAAATACACACAATAGTCAATAAATGAGACACATGACTCAATAAGATCCACACCAATTTATACAAATAACACTTATATTATACATGTTTAGGCACCAGAAGCAAATGGTTCAGGTAAGTACGATTTTAAATAGGAATTTCTTTCAGTTCAAATAGTCGACAGTGCAATTTTTAAGATTTGCAATGTTAACCTATGGAAGGAAAATCATGTGCGGTTTACCAGTTCTTGTTAGCGACTTATGGGACCAGTGTCTTGGGTCAAAGGTGAGTACAGGGCAAGGTCCAAAGGCAGCACCAACAGGGCACCTCCAGTGGTACTAGGGCAGCCGGTTGCAGTGGTGCTAACATCGTCAGATGCCCAATGCAATAGGGATCAGTCTGGTCACAAAGAGACTGCGGGGGGGGGGGGGGACTGAGAGGTCAGTCCAGTGAAACCCACAAGTGGCTTCGGTTCTTGCGATGTCAGGGGACGTGGAGACACCTTTGGTCCTATTTTCCTTGGGACGGGGCGCCGGGTGCAGAGGGTCTTTGGGGTGTCTGGTTTCTCCGTCCAGCAACATTCGCTGTTGAGGGGGGCCTGCACTCAGAGGCTGCAGAAGACGTCGGGGAGTTCACGAGAAGGCACTCCACAGTGGACTCAGTACCTGGAGGGCTTGGGGACCATGCTGACACCATTGGCCCACTACGAATCATGCTAGGGGGTTTAGGTGCAGTGGTGCTTGGCAGCGTCGGGTTTTGGTGGTTCCAGAGTCCTAGCAGTTTTTCTTTTGCTGTCTGCAGGATGCAGGGGACAGTTCCGCTGTCCCTCTGGAGGTCTTGCTTCCTGGGGAAAGGTCGGCAGGATCTGTTTTCCTGGTGCTAGAACCTCCCCTAAATACTGAATTCAGGGGCATTAGTGGAGCGTAGGATAGTAGCAATGGGCTACTTACCGTTGGGCCCACTACGCCCCGTATATGACCACTTCCTGTGGGAAGTGGACATAACCCTGTCCCAGAGTTCCTCAGTGTGCCAATACAAAGATAGCCACTTCTGAAAAGTCGTACCCACATCAGATTAGGCCACCTTAGGGGTGGTATTAGCCTGGGGGTGGGCACACCTTCCTCACTAGCTAATTTCACACAGGTCCAGGTGCCAAAGGGCTCTGAACAAAGGAGGAGTCGGCCTCCTCTCCTGTGAGAGGAGCTAGATTAATATTTCAAAGGCGGGAGCTTTTTCGAAGCTCGCTGGCCTAGGAGTGCTAATCAGTAGGTCATCCTGAGCGAGGGGGTGTAAACACCCTCTTCCCGTGCAGGCTTTGTTTCCGACCTCCTGAGAGCAAAGATCCTCACCCTAGAGGGTCAGAAATCTGTCTCGGGTGGCAGGCTGGCAGGGACTAGTCAGCCAACACACCAGAAGGTGGTAGGTTTTCAGGGGTACCTCTAAGTTGCCCTCTATGTGCATGTATTAATAAATCCTACATTGGCATCAGTGTGGGTTTATTAATATGAGATGCAGTCCTGCCAAGTGCCACGCATCAGGCGTTAGACTAATGCATTTCAGTATGGTGCTTCGCATTACCGCACTGAAATGCTTTGTCACGCATATGCTGTGGGTCAGCTGTCACTGAAAACGCAGATTAAAACTGAGCCCGTGGCAGCACGCCGCCCGTGGCTTGCGCGTGCTGCTCCAGCAAGCTTGGGGCTCGCAGCAGTCTGCTGGCAGCCTCACTCAAAGGCTTGCTACAATGTATCATGATTGTGCTTTCCAGTCCCCGCGGCGCAGCTCTGACTATCAGCCTGATGTCATTGCGGGGGACGTCATATCCTGCTGTCAGAGCGCGGCCTGCGCGGGGAGTTTGTTTTGCGAGCTATAAGGTGGCTGGCTAGTTTGTGGGCATTGCTTTTATAATCATGGCCGGAGCGCTGCAAATAATCATTGTGCCGGCCGCGGCGCTCTCATTGCTGCCTGCTGCAGTTCGCACTGGCCCGGGCTACCGCCTGCTATCAGCTATTACCTCTCCCCCGTTCACTATATTACCACAACCGAGGGAGCTGAGAGGCGTCAGTCTGTCACAGGACGGCCCACAGAAGTCTGTACAGCTGAGCGGCCTGGACGACTATCACTGGAGGCGGGCCGGGGCCGGGCAGCAAACTTGAATTGCCAGGGCCCCCAGTGACTCAAGGCCTGAGCCTGCCTGCAACCAACCTTGCAGACCACTGTCGCTGTCTTCCATTATACAGCGCCAAAAGTGGAAGGCCAGAATTGGTTAAGAGGGTTAAAAACCGTTATGGGAGCCCGGCAACCAACCTGCTGCCTTTAAAGGTGTCCAGGGTCTCGTCAGCAGGCACGTGACCCATGATGGTAAGAGAACTTTTTCATGAGTTGATATTGTGACGTACATACTGAGATGTGCTAGCCTCGAGCTTTGCGAGGGAAAAGATGGTGTTTTTCCCGAATAGAGGTCCTGTACAGTGACTGTTTCCTAAATTAGTTTAAAGCAAGATCTGTATTATATTTAATTATTTCTTCTGCTTTTCCATCCACAACCCTGAAGCACTGTAGGACTGAAAATGGTAACATGCATTAGTGTTGTTGAGCAACAGAATTTGAAAAGTAATTCTTGTTAAATACATGCGCAAGAAACTATTTAAAACAGTGCATGCTATAATTTATCGCCTAGGCAACAGCTGTAGCCCAGCTTCAGTCCACATACCTGCAGGTACCTGAACTCACTGTCTCTTGAGTGCAGCTCTCTATTATTCTCTCTGCGGTTGACGGTCTGGCTGACAGCTCTTACATGTATGTATGTATGTATATATATATATATATATATATATATGTGTGTATATATATATATAAGTGTGTATATATATATATATATGTGTGCATATATATATATGTGTGTATATATATATATGTGTGTATATATATATATATATGTGTGTATATATATATGTGTGTATATATATATATATATATATATATGTGTGTATATATATATATATATGTGTGTATATATATATATATATGTGTGTATATATATATATATGTGTGTATATATATATATATATATATATATATATATATTCACTGAAAAAACCATAGGTTTTAGGGACAGTTATAGTTAGTTGGACATTGCACTCGTACAAAACCCGTGAAATTCCCCGTTATAGTTAGTTCAGCTAACTATAACTCGCGCCCCGCAATGCACTGCTGATGACGTCACATATTACATCACTCATGACATGGTCAGTGACATCACTGATGACATCACTGATGACATCTCAAATGACATCACTGATGACATCATCCAGTGACTGTGTGTTTCTGTAAAGTTTAAATATTTTTAATATATATAGGGAAAGGCGTATTGAAGAATGAGTGGGTGTATAAGTGTGTGTATGGATGATTTAGTAGGTGCGTGACTAATTCTATAAGTGAGTGATTAAACGTATCTTACTGAATGCATGGGTTAGTGACTAAACTGGGTTAATGTCTGTATCTGTCTGTTGCTGTGTAAGTGGCTGCATGGGTTTGTGAATAGCTACATGAGTGTCTATAAGAGTTATTGATTTGTTGTCTGAGTATCTGTATGGGTGCCTGAGTGTTTGTGTGGATGGGGTGTGTGCGACTGTGCGCGACTGTGCATAGATGTGTGAGTGGGTGATTCACTGGGTGGATGGTTTCAAGAGTGCATCTGTGATAGACTGTATGGGTGGGTAAGTGTGTGTAAGAGTGTGTTAGTGAGTGAATGTATGTCCCAGTGGTACATGTGTGAGTAACTACATATGTGAAAGGCAGTATATATGTGTATTGGAGTATATAAATAGCTATAAGCGAGAGTGAGTGATTGTGATAGTGGCTGTATGGATGAGTGTGTGCTTGTATCAGTGATTGTATAAGAGCGTAACAATGTGCTAGTATTTGTATGATTAAGTGAGCTGGTGTGTGTATAACTGTATAGGTGAGTAAATGGCAGTGTGTTTAATTATTTGCATGACTGACTAGGTGTGTGAGTACCTCTATGGATGAGTGGCGGTGTTTGAGTGTCTATATAGGAGTAAGAGTGCATATGATTGTCCTGTACTGAGTGACCATAAGTATGAGTGACTGTACGGGTGAGTGAGTGGATGTGTGTGTGTAGACCTAAGAATCAGTGAGTGGGTATGTAGTTATTGGTGTTGGAGTGTCTATGGTTTTGCGAATAGCAGTCTGTAATTTAGATTGGGTGTATCAAAGGTTATATTAGGGTGTGAGGAGGTGCATCAGATTATCACGTGGATGATGTCATCAGTGATGTCATTTGAGATGTCATCAGTGATGTCATCAGTGATGTCACTGGCCATGTCATGAGTGATGTAATATGTGACGTCATCAGCAGTGCATTGCTGGGCGCGAGTTATAGTTAGCTGAACTAACTATAACGGGGGAATTTCACGGGTTTTGTACGAGTGCAATGTCCAACTAACTATAACTGTCCCTAAAACCTATGGTTTTTTCAGTGAATTTCAAAGGTTTTTTAAATGCTAATTCCTAACTATAACATCTCTGAAACCTACGGTTTTTTCAGTGAATTTCAAAGGTTTTGTAAATGACAATTTTTAAATGTATTAATTGTTATATTAATTTTTTTCATACTGATTTATTACATTTTTAGATTTTTTTTTTACATATTTTATTTTTTAAATTACATTGTAATTACATTATACATAACATTACAAAAATACTTTCTCAGAATGAATTACTTTAGTTTAAATACTTTGCACATAGGCAATAGACTTTTAAGTACAGTAGTTACAGTTGTTGCAATGGGCACCACATTTTCAAACACAATGCAACATTCAGCTCAATGTGAATTTCTAGTTAAATGCAATTAGTTACTTTATGGATTACTTTTCTAACCACAGGACTGGATCCTAGATTCAGTCCTGGTACATCTCCTGTAAACAGTTGAGTAAAAGCGTTTTGGTTACAGTCGTGATTTTTAAGGAATATTATTGTATTTTAAAAGTTGACACTTAGAAACTTTTTCTCATAGAATCACCAATGTTATCCTATGGAAGGAAATTCACTTAGCAGGTAAAAACTGTTATCGTTACTTTTTCTTACTCAGTGTTGGATCCTGGATCCAGCACTGGTGCATCTCCTGTAAACAGTTGAAAGAATGCGTTTAAGTCATACAGGCGATTTTTAAGGAATATTTGTAGTTTGTGAAAATCGACACTTTGAAACTTTTCTGCTGAAAACCAGACAATGGATTCCTATGGAAGAAAATATAAGTTACTGGTAAGTACGGTTAAAATTACTTTTCAGGACCAGTACTGGGCTGAAAGATGCAGCACTGAGGTCTCTCCTGATAACAGGTGAGTAAATCGAAATTCGTATTTCGGCTGATTTTAGAGGAATATTTGTATGTTTCAAAAATCAACACTTAGAAACTTTTTCAGCAAAAAGCAGGCAATGATATCCTATGGAAGGAAATTCAAGTTACTGGTAAGTACGGTTAAAATTACTTTTGAGGATCAGTACTGGGCTGAAAGATGCAGCACTGAGGTCTCTCCTGATAACAGGTGAGTAAATCGGAATTCGTATTTCGGCTGATTTTAGAGGAATATTTTAAAGTTCCAAAACTCCACACTTAGAAGAATTTCCAAGTGAAACCAGTCAATGTTAGCCTATGGAAGGAAATTCAAGTTACTGGTAAGTACGGTTAAAATTACTTTTCAGGACCAGTACTGGGCTGAAAGATACAGCACTGAGGTCTCTCCTTATAACAGGTGAGTAAATCGGAATTCGTATTTCGGCTGATTTTAGAGGAATATTTGTATGTTTCAAAAATCAACACTTAGAAACTTTTTCAGCAAAAAGCAGGCAATTATATCCTATGGAAGGAAATTCAAGTTACTGGTAAGTACGGTTAAAATTACTTTTGAGGATCAGTACTGGGCTGAAAGATGCAGCACTGAGGTCTCTCCTGATAACAGGTGAGTAAATCGGAATTCGTATTTCGGCTGATTTTAGAGGAATATTTTAAAGTTCCAAAACTCCACACTTAGAAGAATTTCCAAGTGAAACCAGTCAATGTTAGCCTATGGAAGGAAATTCAAGTTACTGGTAAGTACGGTTAAAATTACTTTTCAGGACCAGTCCTGGGCTGAAAGATACAGCACTGAGGTCTCTCCTGATAACAGATGAGTAAATCGGAATTCGTATTTCGGCTGATTTTAGAGGAATATTTTAAAGTTCCAAAACTCCACACTTAGAAGAATTTCCAAGTGAAACCAGTCAATGTTAGCCTATGGAAGGAAATTCAAGTTACTGGTAAGTACGGTTAAAATTACTTTTCAGGATTAGTACTGGGCTGAAAGATGCAGCACTGAGGTCTCTCCTGATAACAGGTGAGTAAATCAGAATTCGTATTTCGGCTGATTTTAGAGGAATATTTGCACAATGGTGAAGGGAGGGGCGGGGCCTGAGGTGACATCTGTGCAAACGCGCCCCGTGGCGCGTTTTAAGTTGGGGGATTAAGTCCCCTTGAATCATGAGGGTCCCTACGGGCCAACTAGCCCACCAGGAACCTCCAGTATGCGCCAGGGGCTGCGTTGCAGAGACATGTACAGAGGCCACACCCCTTTTTACACCTCTCTGCAACGCAGCTCTGTGGCGCTTTCTGGACGTACCTGTTGGGCTAGTTGGCCCCAGGGACCCTCAGGATTGAAGGGGATTTAATTCCCCATCTTAAAACGCGCCACGGGGCCTGTTTGCACACATGTCACCTGAAGCCCCGCCCCTCCCTTCACCACTGTGCAAACGCGCCCCGTGGCGCGTTTTAAGTCGGGGGATTAACTCCCCTTGAATCCTGAGGGTCCCTGGGGTGCAACTAGCCCACCATATACCTCCAAAAAGCGCCACAGAGCTGCGTTGCAGAGAGGTGTAAAAGGGGCGTGGCCTCTGTACACCTCTCTGCAAGGCAGCCCCCTGGCGCATACTGGAGGTTCCTGGTGGGCTAGTTGGCCCCAGGGACCCCAGTATTCAAGGGGAATTCGTTCCCCTCTGCAAGCGCGCCAGGGGCGCGTTTGCAGAGTGGTGAAGGAAGGGGCGGGGCCTGCGGGCCCGATCGTTTTTTTTTGTTTTTTTTCTTTCTTTTTTCCCCTGAAGGGGGGGCTGTGTGGCCCCCCTTCCTTTTTCCTATTTTTAGGCCCTGGGGACCCCATCCCCCAGGGCCTTACCCCTTTTTTAAATTAAAATTAAAAAAAACGGGAAAGGGGCTGCGTGGCCCCCTTCCCTGGGCCTGTATTGGTCCCGGGGACCCCATCCCCCGGGGCATGGCCTCTTTTTTTATTTGGAGGGGGGCTGCGTGGCCCCCTCCTCAGGCCATTTAAGGCCCCGGGGACCCCATCCCCCGGGGCCGGCCTTACACTTTTTTTTTTTTTAACTTTTTTTACCTTTGGGGAGGGGGGCTGCGTGGCCCCCTCCGTGGCCACTTATGGCCCCGGGGACCCCATCCCCCGGGGCCTGGCCTCTCGTTGGGGACTGTGGGGGGTCCCCAAACCCCCACAGTCCCGCCGGCTCCCCGTGTCCTACGGGAGCCGGCATTGCTTTACACATGGGGAGCAGCTAACATGCTGCTCCCCATGTGGAAAGCAATCAGCTTTGGATATTGGAAGAGAGAGCAGGTTTCCTGCTCTCTCTTCCAATATCCAAAGCAGCTTGCAATGACAGGACGGGAGCCGCGAGGCTCCGTCCTGTCATTGCAAACAGCAGTGTCCCGGGGTAGGCACCCCGGGACACTGCAGGAGCCGGCCCTGGGGGTGGCGGTCCCCAGGGCCACCACAGGCTCCAGGAGGGGGCCGCGCGGCCCCCTCCTTACATTTTGAAAGCCCCGGGGAGGTGGTGGTCCCCGGGGCTTGGGGGTCCAAAACGGACCCCCATTGTAATTTTTCTTAGTGCCCCGGGGAGGTGGTGGTCCCCGGGGCGTGTGGGGGGGCTGGAGCCCCCCACACAGGTTTTTCAAAAATAAAAAAAGAAGCCCCGGGGAGGTGGCGGTCCCCGGGGCTGCGGGAGGGCTCAGAGCCCTCCCGCACCATTATACATAAAGCCCCGGGGGGTGGTGGTCCCCGGGGCTTGGGGGGCCCTTAGAGGCCCCCCACACATAAATTAACCCCCCCAGCATGCCCCCGGGACTTGGCCCACCCGGGGGCCAGTGCTATCGAAGCGCGGGAGACCGCGCTTCGATTTTTTTCTTTTTTGGCAGGATTCGCGCACCCTGAGCGCATCCTGCCGATTTAAAAAAAAAATATATATATATTTTTTTTGCCCAGGGGGTCCTTGTGGGACCCCCTGAGCAGACCTAGGGGGTCAGGGTGTTTCTACCCTGCCCCCTTTGTGCGCTTTGCGCACTTGTTTCTGTCCCTCGGTTCTACCGAGGGACAAAATGGCTGCCAACACTTCCTGATTTGGAGTGTTGACAGCCAATTAGCATGCAGCTCGTGATCGGGAGGGTGCGCGAATCCGACGCGGCCATAGATATATCTATCTTTTTACTTTTGATTTTCTCAGCAACTACTGAACGGATTTACACCATTTAACAAAAAGGGTTCTTTCTGAACCAAGAACTACCTCTTTGCCAAATTTGGTGTAATTCCGTTCAGCAGTTCAGGCTGTAGCCGTGTCTAAAGTTTCCTATGGAAAATTGCATGGGGAAAACACGTTTTGGGACCCCCCTTTTTCTCGGCCCCCGCTTGACGAATCCCCCGAAACTTTCAGGGTAGGAGCGGACCGGAGCGCCCCACAAAGTTTGAAAATTTTGCAAAGATACGTCAACCGGCAAGAGAGTTATTTCAAATAGAATGTCGCGGATTTCCTATGGATAATAGGTTGTAACTATAACTATCTACTGGCGACCGCCAGTAGATAATATATATATATATATATATATATATATATATATATATATATATATATATATATATATATATAGCTTTCCTTGTGCTTATGACTTCTCTTCAATGTTACAAATGGGGAGTTTCATTTCTGAAAGGCTATTAGTCTAGACACTTTCCACATTACTGCCATTACCTTTTCTGACTTTAATATTCCAGGCTTTTGTGTTTAGGATTAATGGGACATCCGTCCTCATCTGGGAAACTGATAAAGAAGTGCTCCTCCTCCCAAAATATATGGTGGATTAATTAAAAAAAAAAAATGAAACTGCACACCCTTTTTGTTGCCTGTGTCAAACTTTAACCATTTCTCTTTTAGTCTGTCAGCGTCTGCCATATGTTTGGATTTTCTCATAATGGGACAAACCGTTTTACACACAACAGCACCCTGGCTGGCTGTAACCTACATATTTAGACCAAAGGGAGTCACCGTTCCTGAGTGGAGATGAAGAGGAGGGAAGTAGGGGGTACTCTTGTCGTGTGCTACTCTGCTTGTGGGAGGCAGGGTGTCCTCATCTTGATGCCCTCACACACCCCGAAGGATGTCATGCTTCATCATTGGGCTTTTGCTCCTCGTCGGGCCAGCGCTGCAATGCCCTATGGGTCCCCCGAAGGGTCTCTTTTTCAGAGATCTTTTGATGAAGCTGTATGGGTGCGTGGGTGTAAGTGGCAGTGAAGTCCTAGAAAGTGTATTAAAAAATGGCTGGAGGGAGAGTGATTAATTTTTAATAAAGTGATCCCTCTGTCATTATTAAAACAAAGTGTATGGAGCTGCTTTAAGGGGTATTATGTCCCTTGGTAGCTGGGTGATTATATGTCCCTAGTGGGCATATGTTATGGTCAACATGTTTTGCGCTTCAGTGGTCTCAGGGGGAGATCCAGGGCGCTTCGTCAGGACCGAATAAGAAATTTATATCTACAGTGGCCCGAAAAGTTCGGTGCCCCCGGATAAATGAAAGGAGTAGAGATTCCCTTAGTAGGTAGGGTAAGATCCCATGAGATCAGGGAGGGTCACTTGAGAGGGTTCTCTCGGTGCATCTGGGCTGTGTCACCTGTGTGCCTCTCGCTGTCTCTGCCGGTCAGAGACAGCGAGACAGCTTTATTAAAAATTA
Source organism: Calotriton arnoldi (assembly GCA_963921515.1). Lineage (NCBI taxonomy): Eukaryota > Metazoa > Chordata > Amphibia > Caudata > Salamandridae > Calotriton > Calotriton arnoldi. The sequence continues at coordinate 1,742,708 of CAWUFW010000647.1, read as the reverse complement.
ATCACTCTCCCTCCAGCCATTTTTTAATACACTTTCTAGGACTTCACTGCCACTTACACCCACGCACCCATACGGCTTCATCAAAAGATCTCCGAAAAGAGACCCTTCGGGGGACCCATAGGGCATTGCAGCGCCGGCCCGACGAGGAGCAAAAGCCCAATGATGGAGCATGTCATCCTTCGGGGTGTGTGAGGGCATCAAGATGAGGACACCCTGCCTCCCACAAGCAGAGTAGCACACGACAAGAGTACCCCCTACTTCCCTCCTCTCCATCTCCACTCAGGAACGTTGACTCCCTTTGGTCTAAGTTTAATTTCGGGAGCACGGGTCACCGGACCTTTTAGAATAGCTCCTAGAGTCCCCCTCTTTTGATAAATAGGTGTAACCTACATATGCCTCAGCCTCACTCTCCTGAGCCTTGCCTGATGCAGAGAGTCTGTGGCCACAGTCCGATCAGGTTAAAAGGGCACTAGGTTAGTTCCCTTCCATTTCTGGTGCTTTGCAGCTGTTTTAAGATCTCCTTAGAGTTTCTCGTTGCTCAAATGGGTGTAATTTCTGATATTTATATGTTTCCCTTGTCTTCATTGCTTGATTTTGCTCGGTAGAAAGTCTCACTCGTAGTCCTTGAAATGTCACTCATAATTACACTGAAATTATGAAAATGTCACACATAGCAATCTGAAACCTTGGCAGCTATGGAGATGTTTGATACCAAACATCCCTATCTTCAGTGAAGCCATCATGTAGCTGGGGAACTCGTTTTCACTAGTGTCCAGCACATGTTCACAAATGGCTTCCCTGTTCACTTGCACTGGCATTAATGGAACTGACCAGCACATGGGGCATATCTGCTCAGGCAGGTAGGCCCTCGTGTATTATTAAGCACCTGCCTTAGGACTGCAAGGCCTGTTGTAGGGGTGACTTACAAATACTACATGCATTGTTAGGGGACGACACACAGGGATGTGTGTCATGTCGTGTTTTCACTTTTGTCTGCACCAAAACAAGCAGCCTGCAGTGGCAGTCTTGCATGGGTTTGGTGAGGGGTCCCTTAGGGTGGCACAATTTGTGCTGCAGCCCTTGAGGGACCCTCTTTAGTACCCCAGGCCCTAGGTATCGGGGTACCACTTGCTAGGGACTTGCAGACGGTGCTAAAGGTATTGCCAATTGGGGGAAACAATTGTACAGTTTTAGGAAAGCAATCTGGCACTGGGGACCTGGTTAGCAAGAACCCAGTGCACTTCCAGTCGTAATCACATCATGTACCAGGCACAAAAGTGGGGATGACTGGGAAACAATTGTACAGTTTTAGGAAAGCGATCTGGCACTGGGGACCTGGTTAGCAAGAACCCAGTGCACTTCCAATCGTAATCACATCATGTACCAGGCACCAAAGTGCCAAAGGGTCAAAAAGGAATACTTTCCTACAGTGAGAGAGCCGTACATGCCTCTTGTCGCAGTCAGTGATACAACAGTATCGCTAATAAATTGATACCACCTTTATTCTTAAATTCCTGTAAACTGAGAAATGTACCAGACCCGGATACAAATCATCCATTACAGCAATGTACAACCTTTTTAATATCTTAAAAGAGGTCTGCTCTAGTGAGCTTGTGAGTAATGGGCTATGGTCAGTGCCCAACAGGGGCGAATACGGTATAGCTAGACCCATAAATATTCCAAACTCCCAACAGGGCCACCCCGTGATAGTTATCTGAAAGAGACCATTAGTTCTAGATTCCTTACCCTAGAATTACCCCCAGGCATCAGACTGGATCTGGAGAATTTTTTCTCAGCATTACCCCTGCGTGTCAGTAGGTGGCGTCGGTCGACGCCCCGTTCGTCGTCGGCGTCGTGATCGCCGGGATGATGTCGCTGTATCTACTTAGACACCCCCCCCCTGCGCGCTGACGTCAGTTCTTTCTTTTTCCGCGCCAGCCAGCGCAGATCCGGAGAGAGCGGTATGCTTAGTCATTTTTTGACTAAACTTGTTCGACTTTTTGTTGAAATCTTTTCTGAAGTCTTACGACCCGGTGCACGAGGGATGACAAGTCGTCAACCCGGTTTCAAGCCTTGTGACTCCTGTAACAAGCTGATGTTGTTCACCGATCCGCACCTCGTGTGCCTTTGGTGCCTGGAGTGCGACCACGACCCGAAGTCGTGCTCCGACTGACGGGCCCTGATCCCTAAGTCTTTGCGGGAGCGGTCCCGAAAGCTTTTGGAGGCCCGGCAGTCGAATCCGTGCCGTTCGTGGTCCCGGTCGAGGGGAAGGTAGCAGGACCGGTCGCAGAGCCACCACCACCATTTGTCATCGAAGTCTTCGTCATCGGGTAAGTCGAAGCACAAGAAGAAGGCAAAGAAGCATCGTCGCTCTTCGCCTTCTCCCCGTCCATCGGCCGACGCGACGCGGGACACGGAGGGTCGTCGTTCTCCGGTTCCGGCCTTCGAGCCTGCTGGGACGGCTCCGCACTTCCCTCCCTTTCCGGGAGCCGGAGCGTCCCCGACCCAGCTGCATGCATTTTACAAAGCCCTCCGCTCCATCTTTGGGCAGCTTGACTGCGCCGGCGCGCCTTCAGGCCCCGCGTACTTGGCTGGGGGCTCTAGGCCTTCGTTGCCGGCGGCTAAGGCCTCGGCGCCACAGGGCCCCCCAAGGATCCAGGCCTAGATCCGGATCGGCGCCGGTCGACCTCACGGTACCTTCCCCGGCGCCGATTCCTCTGACGACGCCTCCGCTGCCGGTTGCGCCCCGGCCGGCATTGACATCAGCCTCCCTCTCAACATGGACATGGAGCCGGACCGGCGTCAACGGACACCGGTACCGGCGGGTAATTTTGTACCGCTGTTCTTCCCTGGCGTTCCCTATCGCCCTGGCCCTGCTAGACAACGGAGAAACAGCAGCCCTCATCCTCCTGGACCTATCAGCCGCCTTCGACACGGTCTGCCACCACACACTACGAACACGCCTTCACGACACTGGGATCCAAGAGAAGGCCCTGGACTGGACCACATCCTTCCTCTCCGGCAGAACACAAAGCGTCCGCCTCGCCCCCTTCCGATCCAAAGCCACCAAGATCATCTGCGGCGTACCCCAAGGCTCCTCCCTCAGCCCAACGCTGTTCAACATCTACATGGCACCCCTCGCCCACGTCGCCCGACAGCACAACCTCAACATCATCTCCTACGCCGACGACACCCAGCTGATCCTCTCCCTCACCAAAGACCCTCACACCGCCAAAGCCCACCTCCACGAAGGAATGAAGGCCGTCGCCGAATGGATGAGTACCAGCCGCCTGAAGCTGAACTCGGACAAGACGGAGGTCCTCATCCTTGGTTCCAACCCTTCAGCATGGGACGACTCCTGGTGGCCAACATCACTGGGAACAGCCCCGACACCCACCGACCACGCACGCAACCTAGGGGTCATCCTCGACCCCACCCTCTCCATGACTAAGCAGGTCAATGCCGTTTCCTCATCCTGCTTCAACACCCTCCGAATGCTCCGCAGGATCTTCAAGTGGATCCCCACCGAAACAAGGAAAACAGTCACCCAGGCCCTCGTCACCAGCAGGCTGGACTACGGAAACGCCCTCTACGCAGGAACGACGGCTAAGCTCCTGAGACGGCTGCAACGCATCCAGAACGCCTCTGCACGTCTTATCCTCGACATCCCCCGACGCAGCCACATCACACCCCACCTGAGAGACCTGCACTGGCTCCCTGTCAACAAGAGGATAACCTTCAAGCTCCTCACCCACGCACACAAAGCACTCCACAACTCCGGACCAGCCTACCTCAACAGACGACTCAGCTTCTACACCCCCACCCGCCAGCTCCGCTCCACCAGCCTCGCCCTCGCCACAGTCCCCCGCATCCGGAAAACAACCGCCGGCGGCAGATCCTTCTCCCACCTCGCCGCCAAGACCTGGAACACCCTCCCCACCAACCTTCGGCAGACCCAAGACCTACTGGCCTTCAGAAGACTCCTCAAGACCTGGCTCTTCGATCAGTAGCAGCACCACCCCCCCTCTTCCCCCAGCGCCTTGAGACCCTCGCGGGTATGTAGTGCGCTTTATAAGTGACATGATTGATTGATTGATTGATTGATTGAGTGGCAGCCAGAGGAGGGTGACTGGGAGGGTCTGTTGACCCCCTGGCAGACCAGCTTGAAGAGCCGGACTGGAGAGAGAAGTTGGGTGATGCCAGTGGTCTGGATACCTCCCAAGATCTTGGTATGCTTTCTCCCCCTACCGTGGCTATGGAGGAGGGAGCTTCCTACGATGTGGTGTTGCGTGGGGCGGCTGAGGCCTTGAGCTTCTTACGGTAGCAGTCAGGACTAACCTCCTGACTGAGGTGCTTCAGTCGGCAGCAGCGTCTTAGGAGCCCTTGCTGCCTTTCAATGAGGCCCTCACTGACATCCTTCTGGGCTCCTGGTCCAAGCCTAGCACAGGGGCTCCTGTGGCTAGGATGATTGCCCGATGCCACCGCCTAGCCCCAGGCGACCCACTTTTCCTCTCCCAACACCCTACCCCCAAGAGCTTGGTGGTCCAAGCCTCATCCTCGAAAGGAAGCGCTTTCCCTACAGCTCCTCAAGATGGGGATTCCAAGAAGCTGAACCATCTTGGGAAGAAGATGTTTTCTTTCGCCAGCTTAGGACTGCGGTCGGTGAACACCGCATGACTCTTGGGCCGGTACACACATTCGGTGTGGGACACACTTGCGCATGTGCTGCCACAGTGCCCGGATAGGCCCGGGCCGTGCTCGCCTGCGCTGTTGCTGAAGGTCGAGACGCAGCAAAGTTCACCATCCAGAGTGGGCTGTATACCGCCGACTCGCTGGGTAGGACGATTTCCACGTCGGTAGCCCTGAGGCGCTACGTCTGGCTGAGAACCTCTGGCTTCTCTGGCGATGTCCAATCTACCCTTTTGGACATGCCCTTTGATGGCCGTCGCCTGTTTGGTGACAAGGCAGACAACACGCTCGAGCGCTTCAAGTACCCTAGGGCTATGGCCAGGTCCTTGGGCCTTGCAGCAACTTCTCGCCGGGGAGAGCCTTGGTTAGATCTGTTCGCCACCAAAGAGAACGCGCAATGTCAGCAGTTCTGCGCGTTGGAATTTCCAAGGCGGCGCTCGCTCGGCGACGCTTTTCGTCGCGAGTGGAATTGCGGTCTTCTATACCCCATTCCGCCTATACCACTTCTGCCCAGAGTGCTGAAGAAGATCAAGCGCGACCGGGCCCAAGTCATTCTTGGCTCCGGACTGGGCACGACGAGTCTGGTATTCCGAGCTCTTAAACATGGCCATCGATCTTCCGATCAGAATGGATCTTCGGGAGGATCTTCTGTCGCAGCAGCAGGGGACGTTCCTCCACCCGAACCTGTCCAGCCTCCACCTCCTTGCGTGGAAATTGAGCGGCGACAGTTGACAGCTTTCGACCTCCCTCCCGAAGTCTGTAATGTCATCTTGGCAGCCAGGTATCTCTCTACTAAAACAGTATACGCCTGTAAATGGAACAAATTTGAGGCATTGTGCGCAGCAAAGGCTGTGGATCCCCTTTCTGAGGTTCTCCTTTTCATACTTTCTTTGGCCCAACAGGGCTCTGCTCTGGTCACCCTTAAAGGCTATCTTGAGGCCATTTCGACCTTTCTTCGCCTTCCTGATCAGCCTTCTCTTTTCAAGTCCCCTATTGTAAATAGGTTTCTTAAGGGCATTACTCACCTTTTTCCTCCTTTTCCTTTTGTAATGCCCCAGTGGGACTTGAATCTTGTCTTAACTTAACTTATGTGTGCTCCTTTCGAGCCAAAACATAATTGTCCTCTCAGACTCTTGACTTTAAAAACTGCTTTTCCGGTTTCCATCACCTCTGCTCGCAGGGTGAGTGAGCTTCAGGCTCTATCTTCTAAACCTCCCTTCCTTGCTGTCCATCCGGACAAGGTTGTCCTTCGAACTAGGCCTTCTTTTCTACCCAAAGTGGTTACCGCTTTCCACATAGGACAGACTATCACTTTGCCCACCTTCTTCCCGCCCCCTTATCCTTCCAAGGAGGAGGAAAGACTCCACCATCTGGATCCAAAACGTGCATTATCATTTTGTCTGGATCGCACAAAACCATTCCGGGCGGACGATTAACTCTTTGTTGGCTATGTGGGTGCCAAGAAAGGTCGGGTTGTGCAAAAACAGACTATCTCTCGATGGGTCGTCCTTTGCATTAAGATCTGTTATTCCTTGGCGAAAAAGGATTGCGCGCCCATTCCACCAGGGCGACGGCAGCCACCACTGCTTTGGGATGTGGAGTCCCCCTCAGTGACATCTGCCAGGCAGCCACGTGGGCATAACTGCACACGTTCACTAAACATTATTGCCTGGATAGTCAAGTCCGGAGAGACTGCTTCTTTGGCCGTTCAGTTCTCCAGGACTTTCTTGTGTGAACTTAGTTCGCAGACCCACCTCCGGGGTTGGTATTGTTGGGGTATCTATTCTAAGGTAAGAAATCTATAATTAATGGTCTCTTTCAGATGAACAAGTTACTTATCTTCAGTAACGATATATCTGTAAGAGACATATATTAGTTATAGATTCCTTACCGCCCCACCCATCCTCCCCGTTCTGCGAACTGACTTCTAGAGTAAGGGACTCCCTTTCAGGGCCCTAGCTTTGTGCACCAGTGGTCAGTGTCTTGCATGGCTCTGCGCTTCTGGCGTGGAAAAGAACTGACGTCAGCGTGCAGGGGCGGCGTCTAAGTAGATACCGCGAAGTCATCCGGCCGATCACGACGCTGATAACAAACGCGTAGTCGACGGATGCCACCTACCGACGCGCGAGGGTACTGCTGAGAAAAAATTCTCCAGATCCAGTCTAACGCCTGGGGGTAATTCTAAGGTAAGGAATTTATAACTAATGTATGTCTCTTACAGATATATCGTTACCAAAGGTAAGTAATGAAATGGTTACTTACCAGTAGGAGTAGTTTTGCAGCTTGAAGAATTGTTTGGATTCACATGCTGTGCATTATTCCGCCATCTAGTGGTTGGGTCCGGAATAGTCCTTGTTTTTTTTCTTGTTTTGGGCGCTGTTGACCACCATTTGATGCCAGGTTCGCCCCCTGTGTGACATCAGACGGCGCCCTGGAGGTCGCTGTGCATGGTAGCCATCTTCAGATTCTTTTTTTCTGTTTGTGTTCTTAGTCTTTTGTCCTTTAGATGGTCATTTAGTTAACTATTGTAACTAGCTTCCCCACCTGTTTGTATTCCTTGCAGGGGAGGCCGGGTGGGTTGCATGTGAATCCAGAAAATTCTTCAAGCTGCGAAACTACTCCTACTGGTAAGTAGCCATTTTGTTTTGCAGCGTGAATCCTTTTCTGGATTCACATGCTGTGCATCAGATTACGTAGCGGTTTCTCCCATCTTGGGGAGGCTGTGGTAAGAAGTAGACCTTGCGAACAGGTGTTGAAGTACTTTCTGTCCTATTTATGCTTCCTTATTCATTTGTATGTCCACACAGTAATGTTTGGTAAATGTGTGTGGTGATGCCCATGTAGCTGCTGCACATATAGTGTCAATGGGCACATTGGCCATAAATGCCAGGGTTGCTCCCTTCTTTCTAGTGGAGTGAGCTGTTGGTTGTGCCGTTAATTCCTTGTTAGCGGTGGCATAGCATAGTTGGATGGTTTGTTCTATCCATCGTGAGATTGTTGCCTTTGTGACAGGCGTTCTTGTGTTGGTATGTGCGTAGGCAACAAACAACTGTTTGGATTTGCGGGTTTGTTCAGTTCTCTGTAGGTAGTACAGTAGTGCTCTCCTTACATACAGGCTTTGGAGGCTTCTTTCTCCCTTAGTTTTGGGGTTTTTGAAGAAAACTGGGAGGAGAATGTTTTGATCTAAGTAATATTTGGATACCACTTTCGGCAGGAACTGTGGGTTTGTTTTTAAAATAACTTTGTCCTTGTGGATTTGCATGTATGGTTCTTGTATGGTTAAAGCTTGTTACTCACTCTCCGTAAGGATGTAATGGCAATGAGAAATGCTGTTTTCAAAGCAATGTGTTTGAGTTCTGCTTTATGCATGGGCTCAAAGGGTTTTGCCATTAGTTGTGTGAGCACTGTATTTAGACTCCACATGGGCACTGGTGCTGTTATAGGGGGAGCAATTCTTTTTCATTCTTCTAGGAATCGTTTTATGACCGGTCTTGTGAAGAAGCTTTTGCATGTTTTCCCCCCGGTGTATGCTACGATGGCAGCGAAGTGCACTTTTATGCTGGAGTAGTTGATGTGACTGTCTAGGAGATGAGTTAGATATGTGATCACTGTTTCTTGTGTGGTGTGTGTGTTCTTGTTAGCTGTGCACCAGGTGGTGTATCGCTTCCATTTTGCGGCATAGCATTTTCTTGTCGTTCGTTTTCTTGCCTCCTTTAGAATCTCCATTGTTCTTTGAGGCAGGTTGAGGTGACCAAACTCTACGTATTCAGGTGCCAAGCCGCTAGATGTAGTGTTGTTGGTTCCGGATGAAAGATTTGGCCCTGTTGCATTGTCAATAGGTCCTTGTCCGTTTTGATTTTGATTATTTTCCCCCTGGACAGTTTTAGCAGACTTGAGTACCATGGCTGTCTTGGCCATTGTGGGGCGATGAGAATTAGGTTTGTTCCTGGTTCTCTTGCCTTTTCTAGTACTCTTTGGATAAGGGGTATTGGTGGAAAGGTGTATGCAAATGTCCCTGACCAGTTTAGCGACAGGGCACTCCCTTTTGACAGGTGGTGAGGAAGCCTTGAGGCAAAGAACTGGCATTTCTTGTTCTGTATTGTTGCAAAAAGGTCTATCACTGGTGTTCCCCAGAGATTGGAGATGTATTGTACTGTTCTGTACTTCAACTCCCATTTGTGGGAGCAGTTGTCTTGTCTGCTCAGCTGATCTGCTGTTGTGTTGTATACTCCCAGTAGGCATACTGTTTGCAGATTGATTGCTTGAGATACTGCCCATTGCCAGATATCCTGTGCTAGTTTGCTCAGTGGGAATGATTTTGTACCTCCTTGTTTGTTGAGGTAGAACATTGTGGTGGTGTTGTCTGTTTGGATCAAGATCGTTTTCCCTTGAATGTGTTTCTGGAACGCTTTCAGTGCTAGAAACACAGTTTTCGTTTCCAAGTAGTTGATGTGTTTTATGGAATCTTGTTCGTTCCGTTGACCACTTATCTTCAGTTGTTTGAAGTGCACTCCCCATCCGTTGAGGTAAGCGTCTGTAGTGATCGTCACAGAAGGAGTTGGGTTCCTGAAGCACCGCCTTGTGTTATGTTGTTGGATGCCCACCATTGTATCTCTGCTTGGAGCTTGTGTGTATCAACCACTAGATCCTCCCAACTCCCTGCGGCTTGAGACCAGTTGTTGGTAAGCCATTCCTAGAATGGGCGCATACGTACGGGGGCATGAGGGATGAGTGGGATGCATGATGCCATCATGCCCATAAGTTTCATGACTCTCCTCACTGTCCGAGATTGATCCTTCCGGTAGAGCGAGGTTTCTTGTTTTATCGCTTGTATCCTTTTCTGCGTCGGGTACACCCGCGCGTTCTTTGAGTTTAGTTTTGCACCTACGAAAGTTTTTTTCTCTTTCTGGTCTTGTGGATGATTTCTTGTGGTTTATTGAGAAACCTAGATCCTGCAGCATGTGGATAGCTGTTTGAACATGGTTGAGGCATTTCTGTTTTGTGTTTGCTTTATGAGCCAGTCGTCCAGGTAGGGGTAGACGTGTATTCCTTCCTTTTTCAGGTGTGCCGCAACTGCGGCTAGGCACTTGGTGAAGACCCGTGGTGCTGACTGAACTGATAGTGTGTTCCCTTGTGTAGGAACCGTAGATACTTTCTATGTTTTTCGTTCATAGGAATGTGTAGGTAGGCGTCTTTGAGGTCTATTGTTCCCATGTAATCTCCCCTTTGAATTTGAGGGATTATATCCTGGAGAGTAGACATCTTGAAAGGTTGTGTTAAAATGAACTTGTTTATGAACCTTAGGACCAGGATTGGTCTTAGTGATAGGTCCTGTTTAGGGACCAGGAAGTATGGTGAGTAGTTTCCTTTGAAAATCTCTCGTTTTGGTACCAATTCTATGGCTTGTTTTTGGAGTAGGTCCTTGATCTCTGAATTTAACTGTCGGAGTTCCGATTTTATGAATTTTCTTATTGTTGGTGGCTTTGCAGGTGGTGTTTTTGTTAGTTCTATGCAATACCCGTACTTTACCAGATTTAATATCCAATTGCCTGTTGTGATTTTTTTGCCAATGTAAGTATTGAGAATATTCTTCTCCCACTGGTGTTTGGTGTGGGTCCCTCTCCGTGTGGGAGTCAATTAGAGCCATTTCCTCTTCAGGGCTGGCCCCTGCCCCGAAAGGGCTGCTTTGGTTGTTGCTGCCTACCTTGGTACCCTGTTTGTTGGCTTGTTTGTTGTCCATTTCCTTGGCCTTGTTGTTGTTGTTGTGACATTTGCTTTCCCTGACCAAATGTACCTCTTCCTGTGGGCTTTCTGTTGTTGAAGTCACCTCTTTTGAAGGTACCGCTTTGCTGCAGGGCTCCCATTGCTCTTGCAGTTTCATTATCTTTTTTGATTTGTTGGAGGGATTCGTCTACCTCCTTTCCAAATAGTGCCTCCCCTATGAAAGGCCTGTTGATGATAGAGGTTTGAACCTTTTGCTTGAAACCTGAAATCCTAAGCCAGGCATGTCTTCTTAGGGTGGTGCCTGTGCACATTTGTCTGCTGGCAGTGTCTGCTGCATCTAGTGCAGATTTAAGGCATGTGTTTGCGATGTTTCTGCCTTCTTGGACAATAGATTTTGCTCTCTTCTTGTCCTCCTCAGGGAGCTTGTTGATGAGCTCCTCTATGTCGTCCTACTGCTGGTGCCCGTACCTGTTCAGTAGGGCATTAGAGTTTGCGATGCGCTACTGCGTCGCTGCCTCCTTCTCCATTTTTCTTCCCACCATATCCATCCTCTTACTTTCTTTCTCTGGTGGAGACCAATGTTAGAGAGTGCATTAGCTCTTCTCCTGGCTGTGGTGACGATGATGAAGTCAGGCACGGTTTTCCCCTGAATATATTTAGGGTCCTTGGAGGAGGCTTTGTACTTCTTCTCGACCCTTGGTGTTACCCCTTTGCTTGAGGTGGGTTCCTTGAAGGCTTCTTTGCCCTGGTCTAGGATGCTTGGGAGCATTGCCAAATATTGTGTCCCTTGTTGGCAGCGGCTAGTGTTTCTAAAAGGAAACATGTGTCTCCCTTTTCCTCTTCGAGGGGGACTCCGAAAGTATCTGCTGCTCTTTTAACTAGGCCGTTGTAGAAGGCTATATCATCTGGTGGTGATGCCTTTGACGGATAGCAGCATATCTCCTCTTCGGGACTTTCAGTGTCGAGGTCGTTCCCTGTGTCCTCGAAGTTTTCAGAGGCTTCCTCGTCTTCGGGTGCATCTGCATAGTCCTCGGGATCTTCCTCGCGAGGTTCGGGGGTTGGAGCTGATTCGAGAATATCCTCGTCTTCCCCTTCGGCGTCTTCCGCTTCTTCGGCGTCGACGTTGTCCAGTTCAGTGACTGGGACCATCGGAATCCGGAAGTCCTTTAGTGATGCGTCAAACTCCTTTTTCTGGAGGAGCGTTGCCATTTCGGCCTCGAGTCGTTTCCTCTTCTTTTCGACTTTGAGGGCTCTCTCGGCGTCGAAGGCCGGAGACTTTCTCTTCTTGGTCGCGCTTGCGTCTGGCTTCGACGGTGTTGCGCTTCCCTTCAGGGGTTCGTATTTGACCCTGGGTTTCAACGTCTTATGCGATTTTCCCTCTTTGGTGTCCCTTCGTGGTGTTCCGTGGGGCTACTTAGATCGCGGCTGACCTTTGATCGCCTTTTTGTTCAGCGTCGGGGCTGCCTCAGGTTGCGCCTTGCTATCATGGCCCTTCGGTTCCGACGAATGTGTATGGTGTCTTACCTTATCCGTTTTCTTCCGTGTCGCTCGCCTTCTTGTGGGCGTGTGGTTTTTCGGAGTTTCTTTCCAGAATTTCGACGTCCGATCCCTCGTGCGTCGATTCTGCTGGCACTCCTTGGTCTTCGTCATCACTGGGAAGGCCCAGGTCCTTAAGGGAAGTTTTCTTCGAGGTCTGAGACATCGTGGCATAGTGGGCCTCTTTCTCTGTTTTCGGCGAGTCCTGAGTGTTTTCGGCAGGAACGTCGCGCAGGCCTCACAGTCCTTGTCATTATGGTCCTTGAGCAGGCTGAGGTTGCACACGTCGTGTGGGTCGCGTTGTGCAAACTTGGTGGCACTCGGGGTAGAACTTGAAGGGGGTATTTTCCATGGCCCCTACCTCGCCATTTGTTGACTTTCGAGGTCTTTTGTCGTGTCGATCCTGTAGATCCCGGTCGCGGTGTCGATGATCGGTGGAGTTCACTGGAACTTTTTGTCTTTCCCTTCTATTTTTCGGGGATACCCTGAAAAACCTTCTGTGCTTCCCGTCTTGCATCCAGACCCAACGGCGGAAAAAAGAATCTGAAGATGGCTACCACGCACAACGACCTCCAGGGCGCCGTCTTACGTCATACAGGGGACGTACCTGGCACCAAATGGTGGTCGACAGCGCCCAAAACAAAAAAAAACAACAAAAAAAAAACAAGGACTATTCTGGACCCAACCACTAGATGGCGGAATAATGCACAGCATGTGAATCCAGAAAAGGATTCACGCTGCAAAACTTGTTCATCATGTCTCAGCGGATGACCGGATATTTCCCTATCAGTGAGTGGAATGAGTGTGGTCTAGCTAGTGTTCATTCACCTCTGACGTGTGTGAGGGTCACCAATTCCAGAAGGGTATTTAGCATGATCTGCATATGCAAAGAAGTAATACAAATAGGGGTTCGGCACTCGTCCCCCTCCTATCCCCCCCTTATCATCGGCAGCATTAGTACTTCTTAGGATGTGCCCCTCCTCAAATCAATTCCGCTAACAACCGAATGATTCCTCACATATATTCAGGAAACTGTTGAAAACATGGTAATAATTAGTAGTCACAGGATTTCAATACTTCTCAGTTCTGTGACTGTTTTCTGCCCAGTTGGGTATTCCAGCACTAAGATGCTTTTGGGTGGATGTTGGCGCTCTAAAAATATCCAAAACGAAATAAATGTGACCTACATATCATGAGTGTGAACCACGAAATGGTCAAATTATCGTTTCATCCTTCTGATGCTGGAAAATTGAGAACCCTTGTATTTGATAATTGGATCAGTCGTGGTATACATTGCTGAGAAAAGCCAAACCTGCGTATTTAGGGCTGAATAAAAAAAGTTATTATTGACCCAACTATAATGGGTGTAATGGCATTTAAATCTGTGGAAGGCCCTTGCATGAGGAGATTGATTTTTTTTTAATCTCTTTATTGGCATTTTGTGTATTGTTTTGCATACATTGGTAAATTGAATGAAGATGGAGAAATGAATATTGACATTGATGATGATAATTAACCATAATCAAAATATAAACATTTTGCATATACGTGAAGCAGGCTGGTACCCTGCAAAGCATTTGTCCATTGTAGGATAACTTTCATGCATTTCAGGAATATATGCCTTATGTCAGACTTACGATAGATGAAATGTAGTCTATTGGTCTTGGGGTGAGGTAGCTTGGCTAGTGTCAAACTACCTATGTGGTTTGTGCCAGAGATATTGCGTTTTTAAACAAGTACAAAGTAAACTTTGCAAAGTTGCAGAGTCTTTTCTCAAATCGCCCGCTATGTCGCCCCATACGTTCTTGATCATCCATCCTCCATGAAATTCCCCCCTGCCCAACCACTCACAGAGCAATTACCCACAAGAGGCCCTGGCACTTCCATCTCTATTCCAGTCCCGTGTCCCCAGCCTCCGGGTGGGTGATATGTTGTAAGGCCACTAGTATGGAATCCCAGTGTTTTGCAATAGGATATTTTCTGAGCCCCAGAGCATCTTCCCTGTTAAGTGCTGTACTTTCCGCTTGTGCCCATACTAAAAGAGACTGTTTCCATGCCGTGTGATTGGGGGGTGTCTGTGTTTCCACCTGCGTGTAATTAATCACTTAGCTGTAACCAGTCCCAAATCCAGGAACTTGAATGAGGAGATTGATGACCTACTAATTTCATGTCAGCATGCAAGGAAGTACTGCATTCGGTGGCGCACTAGGGCTCTAGCAAATCTCTGGATAGCAATAGGATAGTTCACTGAAGGATGCTCGAGTCCTTGAGCCCTGAAGCAATCATGCTGCTATACGTGCAGGTGAAAACATCTTCTGAAATAATACGTACAATGACTTCCATGGACTTGATGGAAGTACTTTCAAGTCAACTAAACAGAAAGACGTGTTTGGAATCCTTTGCTGCTTTCTATGATCCCATCTTAGTTTATCTCTAAATTACTGTTGTCTCAGTTGTCCTACTGCCATGGTTTTCAGGATGCGCAGGTGAGCCAAGAGCTTCCAAGCTTCTCCTCCTTCAGGCATGGCACCTGGGCCCACAAGCCTGGCATGAGGGAAAGAGTGGCATAGCAGCATAGATCCAATACACTAATGATAAATCTGTCCTTAACCAAGACCTTTTCATTTTACTAAAATGTTATGTATAATGTGCTTGTGTGGGCTTTCAGCCAGCCCTCTTAATCCATTGGTCTGCTATTGTCATTCACGTTTTTCTTTCATCCACTACAGCATGTGGCAACGGGTCAGCCAACTTTAGAAATTGGCTATCTTCACTGTGAGTGACATTTTTTTTTTTTTTTTTTTTACAAGGAGCACAACCACTTACAGTGTGTGTTTTTAAGACCAAAAATGTATTTTCGTTTTTTTAAATTGACACAGAAACAGTAGTTTCCCTAATAATGTTTTGCAAAAAACTTGCCAAAACTATCATTGACAAATTCATAAAACTGTCAGCCAATGCTGTACCTATTGGTTTTGCCAATGTTTGTCTAAGGGCAAAGTTCTGCCTTCGTGTCAGCAGGCTCCTAGGGCACCAATATATTTTAATGAAGCATGGAAGGCATAATACTCTTGACCAAACCATATGGTGTGTATGATAACGAAATAAATATAGGGACATGATGTAACAGGCTAAAAATTAAATGTTAATTAAAAATCGCAGAAGTAAAAGATCAAAACACTCTAAGGAGTTATCATTACTAACTGAATATCAGAAAACGATAGAACATTGATTAAATTAGTGATTTTGCTGTACAGATCTGCGGTTGCAAGAAATTTGCTATTGTACATCCTGTGCACATTAGCAGCAACCTTTGGACCATGGCTCATGAGTCTGTTTCAGTGGGTCAGAGTGGGGTGTGTGTTGCTAACTAAATGTACACTGCTACAAAGGATCCATCCACCATCTTGAGCACTTGAAATGATCTGCAACAAAAGATGTGGAGATCAAGATAAAAGAAGAACCTGGGACTACAAGTACCATGTTCTAATACTCAGACGTAAAGGAAATGGGATTACTCTGAAAGGATGACAGATGCAGGCATCGAAGAAGTCTTTACAGTAGCTCATTCCTCTTAAAGCCATAACGAAATAGTTACCTACCTGTAGGTATAGTTTTGCAGGTTGAAGAATTCTCAGCATTCACATACTGTGCATTATTCTGCACCTAGTGGTTGGGTCCGGAATAGTCTTTCTTCCTTATATTTTGTTGTGTGTGTGCTTTCACCGTTTGGTGCCATGTCCATTCTCCATCATGTTTCGTCCTTAGTTTTTTGTGGAATTATGGGTAGAGTTTATCATGATTTCAGCACAATGATCCTGAATTGAATGCAATATTTGTGCTTTGTTGGATGTGTGTAAGCTGTTTTGTCATGCTGTGTTTGATGTACTTGTATGTATTGTTTTAAAGTGATTAGTGCTGTTGTGAGCATGTCAATACCTAACTATATGGCATATCTGTGCTGCATTGGATGGGTTTGTTATGCCCCCTTCTAATGTGTTTGATGTTTTTAGGGTGCATTGTTTCTAAAAGCGTTAGTGGCGCAATTCTAAATTCCTATCTGGAATTTGTGCAGGTATCAAGATTATGAATAACGTGGTAGTTACTGCATATACTGTAATGGTCCCCTGAAAATTTTGGCACAATATGAGACAAAGGGGAAGATTTACCAAGATTTTGCGCTGTGTTTGCGTCACAAAAGTGACGCAAAACGGTGCAAAATCTATTTTTCCTAATTTACTTTCCAGCGCTGGAAATAACGTAATAGTAATGCGAAGCAGCGCATAGCGTTGCTTCGCATTACTTTGCGTCATGGGGGCGTGTCAAGGGTGGTGCATGCGTGTTCCCATGGAACCACCCAAGGTTTCACTCTAAACTCAATTTACTAAACACAGTAGATTGGGTTTAGCGTGAGAAAACTGTCCCCATTTAAACTAGGCACAAGGAAGGAGAAATGCTTTCATTTCTCCTTCCTTTTCCGACTTTGCATGCGTGCTGCACTGTGCAGCACATATACAAAGTGGGAAAAGCTTTCCCTCGAGTCTAGGCATAGTATTTTGTACAGGAACGTTACCCTTCCTGTACAAAACCTATGCTAGACTCACACACCCTAGCGCTATGGCTTAAGGTGGTGCGTGGCGCACAGCAGCTGTAATCAGCGCCGGCTCAAGGTAAAGGGGAGGAGAGAGCCATATCTTTGTTTTTGCCTCGTGGGAGGCAGCGCTGAGCTGCCTGGAGATTTGGTAAATCGCACCCCTAAATGTGTCACTTGGGGTGGTAAATGCATGTATGTGGCATTTCTATAGGGTAAACCTAGCCAAAGGGCAGCGGAGCATTGTACATGGTCAAAGATCAGCATAATGTCAACAAGTAATAGGAGAGGAATCTGGGTTATGGACGGTTAATACAATGTGATGAAGTGTTCTTTAAAGAGGTGAAGCCTTTAACTCTTTCCTGAATTGCAGCAGTGTTGAGGTGGTCTTGATGGATATGCAGCAGTTGTTCCAGATCTTGCGTGCATAAATGAGAATGGCCTGCTGTCGATTTTTTTTTTTTTTACACTTCTTAGTCTGCAGTCTGATGGTGTCCTGCCTGCGGGTGTGCTAAGAACCACCAGAGATGGCGAGCTTGTCTGCAAGATAAGCGGGGGCTGGTCGCTTTGTAAATGAAGCAGCTGGTGTTGAAGACTGTGCAGGCTGGCAATGGGAGCCAATGGAGTTCCATCGGGACATGCATCAACTGCATAAAAGCCTTACAGTCACAGGTGACAAAACAGCAGTCATTTCTTTCTGGGTCCCAGTATTATGCAGCAAACTAACAGGTCTGGAGCAGGGGATACTAACTCGGTCTTATGTGCGTGTCCCCATAGTCTCTTTGTGAGGTAAGCGATGGGTGCTCTGATTGAAGGGAGTGGTCAACAGGTTGTGGATGATAAGTGAAAGATATCACAGGTGAGGGGCTCTCAGACCTTCAGGGGGTTGCTTTAGGAGCCTGTGGGGGAGAAGTGTGGATGCAACAGCCACAGAACCCCTGGCAACGAATCAAACTACATAACACTGACAGAGCTACATAATAATCAGATCAGCAGACATATTAATAATTGTAGCAGTTCACACTGTGGTAAGTTGCAAGTTTATATGAGCTTTGTCCCCTCTATCTTAAAACGATTCTTTGGTCTTAGTAAATTTGTGCCACTGGTGTCCATTTACCTGTTTGCAGTGTGGATCGTAACTTTTGAACTTCTATAGCCTGGGATACATATACATCAGCAGTCATAATTTCCTGAAATGAATTTCCTCAAGGCATGGCACAGCCACTCTCTATAGTTAGCTGGCTGTCTTCCAATGCAATAGCTACTAACCAGCCTCTGCCCAATGTTATGCGTTTTGTGATTACGTCACCTTACATATGATGTGTTCTGGGCTTACCCATCACAGTGAAGTTTTTTTTTATTGTATTGTAAAGGTAAGAAACACAGTTAGACCCCTGAAAGTTTCATGATATATTTCTATAGGGAACTCGCCAAGGCTTTGAAGACTATGACACCTGCTTCAAAGCACGCAAATTTTAAGCCCATATATATTTTATTTCAAGCATTACATCAGAATTTCACTATGACTATTATCACTTCTTCTATAATTACTTAGAATCTAAAGGAGCGCTTTCAATAATTTCTGCAAGGGTGCCTGCATTGGCGCTTGGCAGCCACAAGTGCACCGGCGCAAACACACAGAGAGAGAGAGAGAGAAAGAATGCACCATATGTTAGTAAATATGGTGCCTTCCTGCCCTACAATTTGACACAGCCCAGCAAGTTGTCTTGCTGGGCTGCATCAAATCTTGATAAATGTGGCCCTTGGTGTTTTAAAAAATGTATGTAGCTTCCTTATCTGTGAGCCAGTCATACGTGCACTCTGCTGTAGCGAGAGTAAAAGGGGGGAAACGGCCAGACCTTCACATACACACATGGACTACGGAACAATACTAACACTAGGGCAGAAGATATGTGGCTGCCTGCATGGTGTGATCAAGTTACCAAAGCAGCAAACACTGCACAGTTCCAAAAAATACACTCACACAATTGAGAAGCACAAAAGAAGACAAACATGTTTCCATTTTTTTCCTTCATTTTAATCAACATTTTACAAAGTACAAAATATACTGTCATTTGTATTGCAACATTCATTGTTTTCCATACAGTACATGAATCTTGAGTCTCAGCAGAAGACTGGCAGAAAGTAAAAGAAGATGTCAGCGTGCACACCTTTCCATAAACTGGCTCTTCCCTCATCCATTTTTTGAGCACCACCCTCCGCTGCTGTTAAAGAAACTGCTGGATCGCTGTTTTTAGCCACGATATTTAGGCCAGGTTACAAAACGAACCCTTAACAAAAACCCTGTGTGCAAGCCCATGATTCATAGGTATGCACAATTTTTGGCAAACACACAGGATCAGCTCTTCATTCAGTTGCCAATTCAGAGCTGGCCAGCCTAAGACCATGCAGGATTTTCAGGGTATCCACTGAAGGTGTCCTTGAATACAGTCACACTATGGGCTCCATTAGGACTTCTCTGGTGATCCAGGGTTAGCAACCTTGCAGCCAGATTTAACCACTGGTCCCAGTGATTTCTGAATGAGGGATTACCTAGCAACTCATAGTGGAACCCTGACTGTCCACTGAGAAATGAGGAATTACCACAGCAATCAGTATTACTACATCTGTCTCCAATTTTCTGCCAGATTCCTCCCTTCCCCCCGAGGTTTCACCTAGTGTTACAAGGTGAAATACCCAATGGGGAAACACCAGGAGTGTGGTTTAACTGCAGTTGTAATCCTGAATTGGCTGGTATTTGGCCGCATCAGGTTTTACTCCAAGGTTTCAACAAAGTCCTAAATGGGAATAATTTGCAGAGTCCGTAGTTATCTGGAAAATCTGCCATGGGTCTGCCCTGGTGAGCTTCTATTGGACAACTCTGGTTTAGTTGCTGGTTGTCTGGGAGCCCAGGGGGCATATTTGCAATAAAATGTTGGATCGCAGCGCTGTGTCAAATTTGACAGCGCTCCACTCCGACATTTTCAAAACTCAGGAATGCGCTGTATTCACAAGAATACGGCGCACCCGTGTGTTTCCCCTACCGCAAAAAAGCTGTCTAGCACCAGCGCAGGCACCATGCCGCCATGTTGCAAGGGTGCCTGCGCTGCAGGGACGATTGTTTATGTGCAGGAAGGGACACCTTCCTGCTCATATTCAGTAATGGTGATTTGCACCTTCTATGTGTGCTGCAGAATATATGGAGCAGCACACATGGAAAGAGCAAATATATATTATTAAAATTGACACCTTCCCAGCCATTCATAGCCATGGGGGAAAAACATGTGCTCGTCCTCCCAGAAAGCCTCAGAACTTTATATCAACAGTTCCTCTCCAGACAGTAAACTGGTTATGCTTTTCTGATGGGAATTGTAAGCATGTTTTACAGCAACAGTACAAATGATCAAAGGGCTTCATTCAGTCAACCACAGCAATGTGGACTGCACTGGTAAAGAAACAGCTTTTAATGCGAAATTCACCATGGCATATCAAACTTTTTAAAAAAAAAAATCTGTACATTTGCCACAGAAATCTAACGCAGCACAAGCTTGCGTGGCTTTGGAAATCCCAAATAACCCCTGCGTTGCCTTTGCTAGTTGAATTTCGCAGCAGCAGTGAGAGCGATCCTCAAAAAAAAAAAAAAAAGGACGGAGGAAAAGAGTTTGTGAATACTGCGCAAACATAAAACCAAACAACAGCAAAAACTACTTGTAACCCCCTCAAGAAGGAGGGCATTTTTAGCATGTTAATGAACCCCCACCCTCACAGCATGCGTTTTAACTGAGTGCAAATAAGCCCAAGGGGTTAACTTTAAATACGATACCGAAATCATGTCAAGGGGGTGGGGCAACAGGCCTAATTTCAGCATGTCACATTTTTCTTTTACTATTTAAAACCATGGGCTACTTTGCCAAAAAACAAGACTGGTGTCAATTTCCACTTCAAAGCTGTCGCTACTGTGTGCAAATAAAAGAACCGCAACCTTCTGACGTAGAACTGTCATTGTAAACTTTCCTACGGACAAACATCCTAGATTGACAGGTCCCTGAACACTTTTTGAGCAGCTGTACCTCATTCTACATTAGCGCAACCACACCCAAACACACACGCACAAACACACACAAAGAAAGTCTCAGCAAGAGACTGTTAGCAACCGACTTATTGTTCAGAGCGAGGCGCGTTAAGTACTCTACGTAAGCATATCGCTGCAAGTCAAACAAAGCAGCTGCTTCGAACAGCCCTAAACACACACCCCTGTCCTCCAAGGCATCACATGATTTCAGGGCAGCTTCATGTTTGTTTCTGTTAACTAGCACTTCAGTCCTCGACAACCATGAAGGCAATGTACTGTACAGTACTAAGGTGCAAGGGAACGAACGATCATGTGAGAGTTTAGGTATAAGATTCCCAGACCTGCCACACGGTGGCAATGTTGGCAAGACATTGGAGATGAGAATGCGGAGATGGAGGACGGATACATGAAAATGCCCTCCCTCCCTCCCCCTGCGAAAGTAGTTATGGCGCACACAGCACTCTCCATTCATCAAAAGTGAAGTGTCCACTCTACGAGGCGAAGTGACAGCACTGAACACCCTCCACAAAACCACAGAATTGCACTATGACAGTGAGCTTCTATGATGTTACAAGCTAGTCTTGAGAGTGAGAGAGCAGCTTTCATATGATTTGGAATTCACCATGTGCTCACACTGAGCATCTGACTCTTCAGTGGAAGAAACCACCTGCTGCTGCCTGCAAGGACTCATCGCCACAAGAGCTTGTGACCTGCATGTGCACTTAACGTCTTTGGACCAGCTTCTCACTGCTACCTACATGGTCTCATCACCACAAGTACTTGTGACCTGCATGCGCACTTAACGTCTTTGGACCACCTTCCCACTGCTACCCGAATGGACACTCTGCCACAAGCGCTTGTGACGTGCATGCATGCTTGACCGCTTTGGACCAGCCTCGCACTGCTGCCTGCAAGGACTCATCGCCACAAGTACTTGTGACGCGCATGTATGCTTGACAGCCTTGAACCAGTCTCACACTGCTACCTGCACGGTCTCATCGCCACAAGTACTTGTGACGTGCCCTTGACATCTTGGGACCAGCCTCCCACTATTGCCTGCAAGGACTCATTGCTACAAGTGCTTGTGACCCGCATGCACACTTGGCCTCTTGGGACCAGCCTCCCACTGCTGCCTGCAAGGACTCATTGCTACAAGTGCCTGTGACCCGCATGCTTGACCGCTTTGGACCAGCCTTGCACTGCTGCCTGCAAGGACTCATTGCTACAAGTGCTTGTGACCCGCATGCACACTTGGCCTCTTGGGACCAGCCTCCCACTGCTGCCTGCAAGGACTCATTGCTACAAGTGCTTGTGACCCGCATGCTTGACCGCTTTGGACCAGCCTTGCACTGCTGCCTGCAAGGACTCATCGCCACAAACCCTTGTGACGTGCATGCATGCTTGACAGCCTTGAACCAGTCTCACACTGCTACTTGCACGGTCTCATCGCCACAAGTGCTTATGACGTGCATGTGCACTTGAGATCTTGGGACCAGCCCTCCACAATTGCCTGCAAGGACTCATCTCCACAAGTACTTGTGACGTGCATGTGAACTTGAACTCTTGGACCAGCCTCCCACTGCTGCCTGCAAGGACTTATCTCCATAAGTACTTGTGACGTGCATGCACACTTGGACTTTTGGGACCAGCCTCCCACTGCTGCCTGCAAGGACTCATTGCTACAAGTGCTTGTGACCCGCATGCACACTTGACCTCTTGGGACCAGCCTCCCACTATTGCCTGCAAGGGCTCATCGCCACAAGTGCTTGTGACCCGCATGCTTGACCGCTTTGGACCAGCCTCGCACTGCTGCCTGCAAGGACTCATCACCACAAGTGCTTGTGACCTGCATGCACTGTTGACCCCTTTTCACCAGCCTCCCAATGCTGCCTGCAGGGACTCATCACCACAAGTGCTTGTGACCTGCATGCACACTTGACGTCTTTGGACCAGGCCAAAACCAGCAACTCATGTGAAGGCCAGTTAAGACTCAGTCCTTTAGACCACTGAAGGCCATCTGAAAAGCATTTCTTATGCCTGCCTAATGTCCCCTGATGCTTCGCGCAATGTGCTAGTGTGCACCTTCATAGTCTTTTTTTTTATACACAATTAGAAGACATTTTCGGAGTGGACCCCTTCTGAGAGGGTTTGGGATATTATAAGGGAAAGACTTAATCAGCCACCAAAACTAAATTATGCCAGACAGCCAGGTCCAGTGCCCGTGCACAATTATTTAGGAGTTATTGCTTATTCGTATGCCATTAACTACTGTTATCTTCCCTGCCTACAAATATGGTTCAAGACGAGGGTGCATCATAAGGTGAAAAGGCAACTAACAGTTGTTAACGCCTGATGGTGTATGGGCCATGGTATCTATGTCCCTAATCTGACCCAATGGAAAGACAAGCAGGCCCACTGTCCCCGTCTTCAAGTCCTGCTTCTCACTCAACTTAGAATACAGGCAAATACCAGTAGTTAAAAGCAGCATTGTGAATGGCTGAGCCAATCACAGTTTTCCTTACAGGTTGATACTTTACATTCTAAAGGCTCATTAAGTCTGGAGAGCTTAAGGTCCAAACTTCTGCGTAATACAGTGTAAACACAGCATATATCTAGTCATGGCGATAATCCAAATGTTCTATTCTCGTAAGGGTCTCTTTCAACAAGTTCTAAAATGAACTTTTCAGAGCCTTGGCACACCATGTGTTTGTAGGTCTGCCAGAAACTAAAAATTGAAACTGAACTCAGTGTGCACAGAACATTAGATATGTAGAGCATTCTGATTAAGTGAATCAAAATAATTGTATTTAGTGCGTTATTTATATGTACGGAGTGCTGGTGATTGTGTCCTGACAATTCTTTTTTTTTTTTATTACATTGTACTGTTTGAGAATATTTTGAGTATAAAATTATCCTACTTTCTACGGGACCCCATGTGATGCGTGACACTTTCATCCAGTCCTTTGCAGGGTGGAAATTGTAGGCGTTGACTTAAAGATAGGAAAAACAAACTACCAAACCAATTATGCAGAAAGCTGTTCGGTCGGAAAAAAAACAAGACTGTCCAAAGGTGCGCATCGTCACACGAGCCCATGTGGTGCCACTAAATCTGGCTATTGCTAAAGATTCCTAGATCTGTATCCACCATGATAAACCCCCAAACAACAAGTTTGTCATGCCCAGGGGGCTGCTGGGAAATACTAGGACAAACTGGTCCTGCAGACTGGGACAAATGGGGCCTTTTCTACCAGGTGCAGTTAACGCTTCTTAAAGATGAACTAAGGAAGCACAGGGTTCTGATAATCACCCTTTCAAGGGGGGGTGGGGGGAGGGAATTAAACAGCAACACCTGAACTGAGGTTTTCAATGGTTCTTTGATGAGCCAACCTCTGAAGACCCACTCAATAACCATTAACCCATAGAAGAACGGCACGCAGCATGCAGGCCTTCGGCGCACACACGCTACGCTAGCCACGTCACAGCATGAAGCCCATCCCGGAATCAGACACAGCGGCAGGCCGCGGCAACAAAGAATGAATATGAGAGGTGAGGTGAGGGCACCGGGGCAGCCCCCTTAACAATAAAAATAAAGAAAAAGCACAGGTACAGGAATGGCACTTCAAGCTCCCGCTTAAAAAAAAAAAAAAAAAAACACTGCAAAAGAGGGTGTGGCGCAGAGGCCAGACAAAAGGAAAACATCGAGACTGCGGCCCGCTCCCAGTACATCAGAATATGGGTGGGTGTTGTGCTGCTCTGCTACAAAACCATAGAGCAGAAATGAGAAACCAAGCAGAAAGGACAAACCATAGAGCGGAAAGGAGAAGAGCGACACAAAAAATCTGACAGAAGGGAGAGAGGGAAAAGCGCGCATGCGCAATTCACGGTGGGACAGATGCCGGCGCAAAGCACGCAGTAGCTCTCTGTTTTAAATGAACAGATATACCATACTAAACATTGTGGGGTTCAGCTGAAGCGGTTGCCAGATATTTCATAAAGCTATTTATATTTACAGTGCTATATTTGATTAGGGAAGATTTCCTGAGGATGTCCAACACACAGGGAAGAACTCGTATGTGGCATACGTGACAAAGGGAGGGAAAATAAGCCAATTTATGTTGCACCCTTTTTTCAATTTCTTGACTATGGGATGCTTATTTCTTAGAATAAGTGTCCCTGTTTGCATATGGAAATATTGTAAAATTGTCCATATCCCTCATAATGGAGCTAAACTGTTCAGCACTTTGGAGAGTACTGCTATGGCCACAACTGTTATTCTAGTTGAATTCCAGACATGGTAATAACATATTAGCACCATGTGGTCCAGATTTACTGAAAATCTTGCAGTGATGCTTTGTACAAATGAGGAATAATTATGTAGCACCAAATCTACAAAGGTTTGGAGATCTATAACTTCATCATCTGCACTCATACAAAAAATGTCTGTTTAGCATGACACAAAGGAGCAGATTTATCAAAACTTTGCACCACGCCAAGTCACACAAAGCAGCGCAGCCTTGATAAAGTACTTATTTTCCTACAAAACATCTATTGCACTTTAAAGATGACTAAAGTAGTGAAAATAGCGTTTTGTGCTTATTTATGTCAATGAGGCCTTCCAAGGGTGGTTATTTGGGCATTCCAATTCTACCACTATGGTTTTTGACGTAAAGCCAGACTTGCTTTAAAAAATAACACCTCCTTGACGCAGGCGCACAGTCAGTAAGTGTTTTAATTCTTCAGACATTTCACTCATTGCATGTATGCTGCAATGTACAACACACATTCAATGTTTTAATGTTAACACATCGTCTGGGCGTAGGGGTGTGCACTGGAAGGGTATCCTGCCAGGGTAACCAGACATCACTCACATACCTGTGCACTGTGGTGGCACTAGGCAGCCTGTTTTGGTGACAGCGTAGAGGAAGAGAGCATCAATTTAGAAAATATGGCTCTGTGTTGCACTATTTAAAAATAAATCTGCCTCCAAGTATTGCACCAGGATGCAGAGGGAAGGCAGTAATGTCCTGTGTGAAAGTTGTACCAGAGGTACACCCTCAAGTACAAATTCCTACCCAATGATAAACAGCAAAGTGTAAACCATGTAAAATGTGTACTTTTGCATAAACTACCCATCACACTTGGGAGTATCATGAAATATTCTGCTTGCACCTTGTTTCATTTGGCGTTACCATTTAATGCAAAACAAGATCACACTATTTTAGTTGATCGACTTTGTGTCAAGTCTTAGGGCTGTTTTATCTGGATCCTCTCCAGTATGCCTACATTAGCATAGGGTTGGTCTTGTGCAACACAAAACATGTTTGGTACTGTGGACAATCAGAAGCGGACAAATATAATTAGAGCCCTCATTATAAGTTGTACTATTTCACCCCGACCAATAACTCAGATTGAAATTCTACATCTTGCAATTCCAAATGCCTCTGGTCCAATTCTAAGCGTCTGGGTGCCTGGAATTATTGGGTCCACAAACACCAGACTGGAGACAAAGGAGCAGTGATGCGGGGCAGGGACTGCAGCTAGCTGCATTGCCCGGCTTCTGTTGAATCTCTGCAGAAGTCCAGACAGTGCTCCCACTGACCAGGCACAAACCTTCCCTGCATCCCTCCCAAACTGACCCTCCCACTGATACTTTCTGCCTGTCAGAGGTTTTCTGCCCAAAATTGGGGGAAAACACACAGTATCTCTGGGTACATATGATTATTCCCCATTTCGGAAAGAAAAGTTGTAATCACCGGAATTTGGTGTTAAAATACCAGCTGAAATAGAAGATTCTGGCCCCTAGTACTAGATTCCGCCATACTCGTAAATGAAGGACTAGGTTCAAATACATCGATGTGATGCAGTGGTCCAAAAAGTAGATGACATTAGCGAAACTACATTGCCAATGAAACTAAAAAAGAAAATTAACGATCCCGGTGTGCATGCACTCTTGCTAAATCAGAATTTACAAAGCCCTAAAAAAAACAACAAAGAAAGCCATAATGCTGACCCGTATCAATTACCAAACACAACTTAGAAATCTTGCAGAATTCTCAAAGCTGCCCTTTGTCTTGTTCAAATTAAAGAGGTTATGAACAATCCCCTGTAAAAACCTATTGAAACAGTTCAGCAATGACATTCTTGAGGTCGGGATTAGCTGGGAAGGGCAAGCAATTGATTGTTTCAGTGGAGATGAGCAGAGTTTCTCCACTGTAGGCTTTGTGTTTCTAAAAGGTGAACATTAAAGGATCTAATTTTTAATGTTCATAATCCGCAAGGGGGGCTCGCACAGTTTTCTATCTCTACTAAAGATTTAAGAAGAGACGAAAGACTACATCATGAGTCGCAACACAACGCGGTCCAACTCTCAGGGGAAGGACATGATGGCACTAAAAGAGGGCAGTAAGTGGCATTGGAATATATTAGAACAGCAACAATCCTACCAACATTTATAGCACCTTTGAAATGAGAATGAGGGGGAACAAGCCACCCTCGCCCCAATACTTCCAGATTCAAATGGAACTGCAGTATCCCAGGTAAGGAGCAGACATTTGAAATCATGATATAGAAATGTACAGTTTAAGGCTATAAACCAAGATAAAACTTTGTGGGCCTCATTTACAACAAAATGACGCAGCACGGCGCCGCAAGCCATTTTCCTGCGCCGAGCTGCAACATTTTAAAAGCACAGGGATGAGTCATATATACAACAATATGACGCATCCATGTGCTTTTCCTTGCGCTGGTGCACAACTGGCTGCCATGCGCCAACGCAGGCACGCTTTCGCCATGGTTCAAGCGTGCCTGTGTTGTGGGGATGATTGTTTTTGTGCAAGAAGGGACACCTTCCTGCACAAAAACAATCATTGATGGTGTTTTCCTTTCTACGCGTGCTGCAGAATGCAGCACACATAGAAAGGGGGAAAAACGAGGAGAAATAAAAGTATTTCTCTTCGTTGCGCCTCCTTATGCCAACACTAGGGAGGCGTAGGATTCTGACGCATTCCCAGGTGTATGAAATGTTGTAAATCTGGGAATGCGTCAGAATTCATGGGTGTTGCGTGGGAATACCTACAGCAACACCCGTGGCACGCCCCTTTCACGCAAAGTGATGCGTGAAAAGGGGCCGTATTTACAAGGCTATGAAAAAAAAGCCTCGCAGAGTGGCTTTGCGTGGCCTTCTAAATTTGGGCCAGCACACGGCACCGCCGGTGCGTCAAAAAAAGTGATGCACCGGCGGCGCAAGGGGCTTGTAAATAAGCCCGTGTGTTCCTATTTATTTTGGTGAGGCAAAAAAAAATTCCAAGCCCATCTGTTTTTGATAATTCGGAGTTGGTTAACTAGATTTTTGTTAGACAAGCGCGGTACCTTATTTTGCATCTGACAAGCTAGATCTTATTAGGATGAGTGTGATATATGAGCGCGTATTCTATCGGTGAGATTGTCGAAATGTCCTGCATCATTGTTTCATGACATTTGTTCCAAGCCCACATTTAGAACATCTTAGCCGAACCCCTGTAGGTGGTTCACATGCACAGATCCAATCAATGATTTTAACAATCCGGATCTATTTATGAGCCCATCTTATATTCAATGAGTAAATATCGGTACAGAGCTCCAGTACTATTAATAGGTAGTTCCGGCACATGATCCACACAAGCTGGTACTATGTGAAGGTGATCACCTGTGCCTCTTCCATTGCAAGCTTTGCCTCATTAAACTTTAAGACAGTGGAGTGGGGTTTTGCTTTTTGAAATCCCTTTTGTAAGTTGTTGCTCACAATCAAATACAACACTAACTAAGTGACAGTAGAAGTGTCTGTCGGGGCACTTGGTAATGCTAAACATTTCACAATTAATTTTTTTAACAGAATAACTTTTTGAGTGTGTTCCCTCTACGAGTTTCAGCACATTGTTTCCCACTTTTTTCTACCCTCAGCATAGCTCCTTGCATTTGTAGTGAGCTGCTCAGCTTCCTACACAGCACACATACCCTTTAATTGGGAATGCATTCCTAGGACTATATAGTGGTGGGTGAGGGGACAAGTTCTTTTATGCATTGAAGTCAAAGAACAGAACTGATCGCCTCAAACTGTATGCAAGAAGTTTGACAAATAATACAAACGAGCTTGGGCTGTCCTTGTAGCTGCAACAAAGAGTCTCGAATATGCTGCTGGACGGACTTTCCTTCTCCGTTATCAGTGATGTTCAGTGCAGAAATACAGGCGTTCTGAATGTATCCATTGTTTGTGAGGAGAGAGAGAACCTTACTGTGAAGCTTGTTGCTGGGGGAAATTACCACCAAACTGAAACCTCTACTACCAAAAAAAAGAACGTAGCTACCAGTTTCTCCATAAAAAAAACTCTCACGAATTGGGGATTGACTTTCCAGGGTTCTTTGGTGTATGTTTAGGACAAATGAAATACAACAAAAGTGTTCAAAGTGGCAGTGCACCGGCACCGGTCAGTAGAACCTTGGTCGCATAACCTATCAGATTTTCTGATTGTAGTAGGGAATATCGAAGGCAGAAAGGTAAAATTTCACCAGAATATTGATAGGCAAAATATCAAAGAAGTAAGTGCACAGAGGGTGATATGTATTTATTAATCTTAACTCCACATCTACATACCTTGAAGGAATATATATATGTCCACCAAAGTACGTATATGTGGCGTTAGCTATAAAAACTCTATACAAACTTACCCTTCGATACTTTGTATATATTGGGATATTCTGCCTTTGATATGCCCGACCCACAACAGATTTGCTTTGCTGATCAGAACCTAATAGCATCTTTTGACATAAAGACATCTAACACTTGACCTACACTTTGCCAAGCAGATATTTCTCCTTAGTTGACATTTCTGTCCATATTTAGAAGGTGTTACATAGCTTATTTCAGCTTCTTAATCCCAGTCTTTCTGTAACTGCGGCACATTAATGGTATCAGAAAAACCAGAAAGATAAACATCTACAAAATGTGGCCAGGTTACCGCAAAACCAGTAAAAATCACAGCAGAACATTCAGCATATTATGGGGGACTCATCCCGAGCACACACAACGGTCCTACAAAACTTAGCAATATTCATCTAACAAAGGTAAGACCAAATGTTTTGAAAGCAAATATCCGTCTCGCATACAGGGTTTTCTTACAGAAGGATTACCACCCGCCCAAACAGACCAATACATCTTAAAGCTGGGCGGTAAAATTCTAATTCAAAGTGATTACAAACAGCAATCTCTTTCCACCAAGACAGGCAGCAAATTGCCTATAACCTGTAAGTACTCCAGTGAAATGTCAGACAGAAGTGTCTTGGTTTGGGTAAATGAGGCTGTTCGCTGACACCCAAAGGGAAGGGTCCTTCATTAGTGAGGACCTTAGATTTTTATCGCAGATCAATAAACTGGCGGGAGTGTGCTTCGGCACACTGAAACTCCTCAAGAAATTTCTGCCACTACTCCCTAAAGCGGCAAAAGAAATGGTGACCCGCGCTCTCATTCTTTCGCGGCTGGACTATGCCAATGCCCTTTACATCGGTCTCCCTGGCTACCAGCTAAAAAAGTTAGATTGTTCAGAATGTGGCCACTAGAACGCTACTGGGTATTCCGGGTAGATCCAGCACTAAGCATCTTCTTCGTGATTTGCACTGGCTTCCGGTTGACCAGCGTGTTCTGTTTAAGGCGCTTACCATTGCTCACGGTGCCCTCTATAAATCAGGACCCCTGTATCTCAGGAGGCGCTTTGACTTCTATGTGCCACCTAGACACCTTCGCTCTACGGGACAATGTCTCGCTGTTATTCCGCGCCACCGACTCGTGAGAATGGGAGGCAGCTCCCTCTCTGTCAGGGCGGCCAAGGCCTGGAACAGTCTGCCCTTCGAGCTTAGGAACAACCATGACATTAGGCTGTTTAAGAAGCAGCTAAAAACCTTGCTATTTAATTAATTCTCCTGCCGTGGCATACTCCACCTGTCTCCCCAGAATGGGCTTTCGCGCCGGGACACTTCCGAGTATCCGTGCGCGCTACAAATGGCGGATAACATAACATAATCACCACCTCGAGGGTGGCTAGAGCCACCAGCCCTTTCCATTAATTGAACACACCATTACACCCTGATGCGGGGCAGTCCAGATGCGAGCTTCTTTTGCACTGTCATTGCTTGGTACCTATTACAGAATTGGCATGTGCCAGGAAAGTGGTTGTATTTGCATGTGAGCATCCCCATATATATTTGCATGTGAGCATCCCCATATAATTATATGGGGATGCTCACATGCAAATACAACCAAGAGCCTCTGCAAGAGCTCACCTACCATTGGATAATGAGAGCTCTGTATTGTTTGGTTGTAGGTGTACATACCACTGGGTGGTATGAACCGTCTGAATACATAACGAGAAGCATTGGTGGCTTAATATTTCAGCTAACATGCAAGAATATTGCCCTCCAAAAACAAAAAATCTTGACCCAAGCAAAAGAGAAACAAAAACCCATATCAACCAATGGTGTTATAAGTTACTCTGTGGTGATTAGATCCACGTGTTCCCTACAACCCCGTATCAAGGGGACCACTGCTATCACAGATGAGACGGAACTTACACAGCATACTATTTTCAATTATACCAACCAAGGTGCAGCGAAAGGCAAAAGAAAAGAAGAAAAGAGCAATGGAACAGAGAAAGAAAGCAAGTACAAATGGACAACTTTAGGCCACTTAAAGTCAATGACAGCACACAGGCTTTTGATATGAAGAGTATTATTATGGGCTAAGAAACCCAATGCCTGCCATATGCCACTTTGAATCACTGAAAGTGAGTTTGCTTTCTGGCTTACAGGAACTGGGATCATTAAACAAGTTTTGCATGCATTACTATAAAACAGCTCAACTTGGTTGACGTGTTTTGTCTGTTTTATCACAAAAGTGATGGCACGTCTTATTGGGGATAAAAGGCGCAAACACAACGTCTCGGTACATGATCCATCTGAACAACTCAATAAAACAGTGGACAAAGTTCTGTGTTTTCCTCAAAGCGACAAACCGAGCAACAGAAAGAACATTCACTTATGTACAATTGAAAGGTAGTGTTTTATTAGAAAAATCCTTTACTACTGGAGATGAATTTGCACGAATCAGTATTTTCAAAGAGCACCCAAGGCTGAGGGACTAGGCTTGTAAACCCCTTCATGTGTGCATTATTTTCACGAGCAACGGATTTCTCACTACAGGGTTGTAGTATTGATCACTGGTGCTGACACAGGAGACCAAGCACTGATATAATTAAAAAAAGAAACAATTTCACCAAATTAGATAAAAAAAACATGAATCTCAATTACATGACTTTCTTTTAGGAATTTGTTTACAAACTATATTGTTTTTTCCAAAATGTATACCCGTGTCCCGTTAACAATAAACAATTCCTTGCTGCACTGTAGTCCACCAATTGCAACATCCACACCCCGGCAGAACTTTACTGCAAGCAGCTTCTGTGCAAGGGCATGGTTTAGGGCTTTCAAGAGTGTACGAAAAGAAGACTTGTCATGCTTGTGAGTATATGTAGGATTAATGCAGTAAGGTCTAAGTTGCCATGGGCCAGTGACTTGCCAGTTACAATAGCATGCCAAAGGCTAGGGATCTTATTTAGAGTTTATTAGACGGGATACTCTGTCACAACCTTGGCGGATGTCCCAGCCGCAGTATTAGCAGTGCATTACAGCCTATGGGACTTGTAATAGCCATGTTTTGACAGTATCCAGTTCTCCAAAATATAAATAAGGCCTTTAATCATTTACAGGCTTGACATACCCCTTGTGGCTCTCAAAACACTGATTTGTTCCAAGGTAGCAATTCTTCTGATGAGGGTTTAGGCTAATAGATTATCTGACTTTTGGAAGGACTGGGATTGGACAGAAATCAGGGGCATCAAGAAGATTTCGGAAAACCGTAGACTGGGAGGATCTCATGGGCACGAACCATGTAACTTTATTGCATTATACTTTATGAGGGTAAGGCATAGGACACACACGGAGAACTACCATAGTGAACTGAGAGCAGAACACAAACAATCTCTACATAGGTAGTCAATGAGATTAGTAGAACTTAGCAGAGGGCGGGCACATCAAAGTTTAGATGTCTGCTAAGAGCGAAACAGGTGTCATTACTTTTGACCAAGGCCCCTCCCTCAGAAAGAAACAAGGGAGGTAGTAACCTGGGTTTAGTTAGTGAATTTGCTTGGTCTGAGAGTATTATTAATATGCAATTTGACCTAGAGGCCGTAGTGTTAATAACGGATTTGACTCACGCATTGTACTATTTTTGCAATTAATGCCTCAGTTGGCTCAAACTATATCCTTTGCCTTAGGCCATCTTGGCACAAACACACACACATTGTATGCATTAATGTGCATACACATGAACAGAATATATAAGCTGCATATATACAGCACATGTATAACACATGCATGTATATGTCGACAGTATATATGTATATACAAACACTACAGAATTTAATGTAAACAATACACAGACATCACAAAATCTAATAGTTGAAATTGTCTGAAATTCAGTAAAACAGGAGCACAACATGGTCTATATTTCACTACACTACATAAACTAGCTTTTTATTTCTATGAAAAGAAAGCCTCGTAGATAGAGAGAGAGGAAGAAATGGCAAAAGAGGGAGAGGGGAAGGTAGGGGAAAGGAGAGAAGGCGAGAGGTCATCAGCATTAAGACCTTTCTGAAAGCAGATGAGCATTTACATTTTGGTTATGTATATTTTGTGCAAAGTTAATAAAGTTTAAAAAAATACATAGGTCTTTAAAAGTAAATCCGGGCCTCAAAAAATATAAGGGAGCCAGTAATTCCACAACTCCGAAACAATCTCAAAATGATAATGACCTCGAGAAAGGCTCCGCCAGGTCATAACTCAGAGTACCGTCCAATCATCCAGCGGAAGAAGCTCATGCAAAGAGGAGACTCCTCATTATTGTATGACGAATAGTGCAATTCTTCACTCTTTCTGCTGAGCCTTCTCACTCCCTCACAATCTAGCAAAATGCAAACCGTTCAATAGATATCAGCCTCGGCCTGGAGTGTCCTGCCCACATAGTGAAGCAAAACCGACTCTTCAGGCATATCAGATATCAGACACACACAGCAATCACTTATGCCAAAGTCACAACTTTAGGTGGGGGGTTTTAGACATGGAAAGGGGAAGGTTGGCTCCAAAGTTCATAACGTAGCTCAGTCCCTCACTTTGGTTCAGCATTTTAATCTCAATTTACAAAACATCTTTACTTGGGTCGGCCTGGGGGATAACACAATAAACCAACTTAACGTGTCAAAGTAGACACGCCTAAAAGAATATTTTACCAACTGGGTCAAAACTGCAACTCTGCCCTAATCTACATTAGTGCATAGGTATAGTGTACTAGCACCTTTAAGGTGCTGAAGGTCATCTGCTCGGTTCAAGGAACCACCATCCTGAATAGTGCAGGCCTCATGCAAAACAACGCCATGAGAAGAAAGCAGCGCCCAATCATTGGCAAGCGCTAGTGCTGAGGACCCTACTTTGTCTAACAGATGACAACACTCAAAACCGAAATAACAACTAAACACATGCTGATCTTTCATTGTCATATTAACCGGAGACGGTGGCAGATAGTGTGAAATTGAAAGGATAGAAGTCAGGGGGGAGGGATTAATTAAATGTATTGTATCACCGGGGATAGGAATCTTTTCATAACTCAGTGGAAAGATCATCCAATATTCCAAGAAAATGGCTCAGACTTCCATTGTGCTTTGCTATCGGACGCAAGAATTTTAGGCAATTCACAGCTTCTTGTTTCAGAAATATTCCTTCAGGACATTCTTTATTGCACTTGAAAACTTTAGCTCTTTTCCTTCTAAAAGGCGAAGGTATATTTTTTGTCAGACGCGCATGCGCTGACGCGTGCCACAGCGCCAATGAACGCAAAATGGAAGTCTGTACTTAGAAGGCAAAGGTTGGGAACTCGTGTTGGAAACTAGAAAAGCTGGGAGGGATAAGACAGAAACAAGTTGTCCGTGTGTACTGCTGCCCAAAGGTATAGTGAGTCAGTAACCATGGAGGTGTTCGATATTTAGCCCAATCACTGTGCAATGCAATCCGAAAGATAAAGAGGCAGCTTACTATGGTACAGCTAGTAAATGGAGTGCTTGCTCTTTGGGTTACACAAGACTTTTGATACAACAACTGAGTTGGTGAAAACAAAAACTTGCATAATACCTACAAGGTGCAGAGAGAGGGACCTAACAAACATCTCCACTGAAACCGGAGAGACCGCGGAACCCTGCGCAGGCGCTACACTCCTGTGCATAGCTGTGTACCCATCCGATGCACAGGACGCTTAGATGCAAGACCATCCCATTTGATGAACACGGACCTGTGCACAAGCGGGAGTTGTGCTAGTAAACAAGGTCCTATATGGCCCCACACAAAATTCATTTCCTAATCAAAGGGGGCAGATGTTGGGGGAGGAAAAGAGGAAGCAGGTTCAAGGTGCAAGAAACTGTACATTACTGCTCAAAACCCCTCCTTTGCTGGTGGCCCTACTGCCTGCCCCACTGAATAGAAAGAGAAAAGCAGCAGCCTCTTGTAGCGAAGACAATCCCCTGCCTTATGACTCAATGCACGGTCTCATGAAAGGGGGAATTTGGTGACAACGTTAAGTCCTTCTACTTAGAACCAACAATTTGTTAGGATCTTTTTTCAGTACGAAGGCAACTAAGAGATTTAATACAGTGCAATATTAACTTGATGTTTCTTTCGTTTACTCTTCACTACGAAGCAAACATCACCTTCCACCCTTTTCACCCTAACCTCCTCCCTCCGATTTCAGGGCATTTCCGAAGCGCCCACAAAGCTACAACGCATAGATAATTCGCATAGAAACCAGTGACCGTTCGTTTGAGTCCTGCGTCTTGGGAATGCACCACACCATGTCTGTAGTCAACATATTCCAGACCAAGAGAGCAGGAAGGCTACAGTTTTGTTTTAGAATCTATCATAAGCAAACC
Organism: Calotriton arnoldi; assembly: GCA_963921515.1. Lineage (NCBI taxonomy): Eukaryota > Metazoa > Chordata > Amphibia > Caudata > Salamandridae > Calotriton > Calotriton arnoldi. The sequence goes on along the minus strand of CAWUFW010000647.1, from coordinate 1,707,040 downwards.
TTCATGTTAAAAAAATTGAAAATAATTTTTTTTTTTTTTTTTTTATGCTCATCTCTTCGGCAACCTCTCTCTTTAAATGGCACCGCTCTGAATTCAGCTTCTTCAGAAATACTGTGCGGAAAATGGAGGAGACCTGGCATGGTCCTCGCGACGCTCCGTGCTGAGCTCTAATGCTTCTCGGATTGGCTGACTTGCAGAGCGTTGATGACGCCATTGATGTTTTCCTCTGGTACCTGTAGACACCAAGCAGATTGTAAGACACATATGAGATGGGCAGGGGAAAAGTCTAACTGTGCCCACAGGAGTTGTGGCTGACAATACTTTTATGTATTTAATTATTTTTTGCAATCACAAGCTTGTGACAGAAAGGCCACTTCGTAGTGGTGACAATACAGTGTACATCAAGTTGTTAAGTTGATCCAACCCCTTCCCAAGGGAGGCCAAGCCTCCCAGGGCCTCCTAAGGCCCTTGAGATCCAGGAGTTAGCGATCAGAAGAGGAACATTTGCACTCTCTGGGTGAGGACAGAGGCAAACGCAGACATTCTATTCACGACTCAATGAAATGGAGGAAAGCATACCCATCCTCTGAGGATGGCATTTACAACCATGAGTACTGCAACCTAACTTATATGGCGCGGCCTTTGTAGAGTATTGGTTGAGACTACTAATACCCCAGACTATGAAGGCTTCATGCCTCCATCACTCAACAAAGAGATTCTGTGGTGCACATGCCCCTCTAGCAATGCCATGGAACACTTTGCACCTGGTGATGGATGGGAAGGACCCTGGATGGTGCAGGTAGTATGAAGCAGAAGGCAGGGACCAGAAACAGTTTTTAAGGTTGATAAAGCAACCAGAAGAAAGGCACAAAAAGATACAAGGAGGGTCACGGGGACATCACAAACGGTAACGAAGTGTGGAGATAAGCTATCAGGTGAGTGCTAGAAAGCCTTAGTGGGAGGTGTCAAAATATGTAACAAATAATTTTTACTTACCTTTAATATTCAGCTTAGTAATCTTTGTACTTACTAATGTTGGTGGTTTGATGAAAAATACTTTTTAAAGTTTGGAAGAAAAATATGTCGACAGACAGGCTGTAAAGAGACCCTTCTAATGAGGACAGCAATTTGGTACAGCTGCTCACAGGGCTGACGGCTTGGAACCAGCACCATATAAGAAGTGTTGCCACTCTCTTGGAAAGCAGCAAACTCAGATCAACCTAGAAAGTATTCATGATGGTGAGTGAGGTGGGAAACAACCCCTCCAGGTGGATGGAATTGGCCTGACTTTCTTAGCAGTCAACCCACCCCCAAATCGGAAGTCAACAGTCAGGGCTTTTGACTTAACAACAAGCTTTCAATGGCAACTCAAGCAAAAAAGTTGGCAGCAACTTGCTTCGGCATGCTTAGGACCTTGAAAAAGTTGCTTGGATGGCTACCCGAGCCATCACGCAGGATAGTAGTACAGGGCCTAATCATTTCAAGACGTTTACGGGAACTCCTTGTACCTGGGTAGGCCCAAATCGGTCATAAAAAGACTTCTGGTCATTCAGAACGCTGCAGCATGCATACTGTTGAAGATATTTAAACGCCCCTCTGCAACTGCAGCCCTGGGCAGCCTGCACTAGCTGCCCGTGCTTAAAAGGATTCACTTTAAGGCACTATGCATGGCCCACAGAGAAATGCATAAAAAGGTCCCAAACTGATCCAAAGACAACTTACTCCTTACAACCCCACCAGAATGCTGCGATCAACCAGCCAGCAACTGTTTGTAGTACCTAGGATCATGAAAACCAGGAATGGAGGACATTCCTTTGCTCTCCTGGGTCCCAAGTTCTGGAGCACCCTCCCACAGGACATAATGCAAATTAAGTTAGAACCAATATTTAGGAAACGGCTACAAACAGCTCTTTTCTGGCTTTTTGAGATCAAAACTGACACTGTACCTTTAGCTGTTCCAGCAGGCCATTCTGGGTAGCCATGCGCTCTAGAAATTCCCATGGATAGAATAGAATTAATTGCTTGCCTTTGGCTCATAAGCAGTATAACCATGACTTATTCAGTGGCACCTACATGCGTAGGATTTGGGAGGGGCCACCTCCAAATAACATGACAGAGATGAAGGTGGCATGCCCTAGTAGGTGATAGGCATTATTAGTTGGCATTGGCCTCAAAAATGCACACAGTCATATTGATGCCTTCTGGCTCAACATTGGCCCTAAATATTTAGGCCCATATTTATAATTTTTTCACGCAGCGCAACGCCACAAGACATCTTGCTGCGCTGCAATGTGTGAAAGGTAAAGGGCAGGAATGCATCGTATTTAACATTATATGGTGCATTCCTGTCCTTTTCTAGCACTGGATCATGTGAACATGCATAAAGAACCGAGGTTCTAACCTCAGTATCAGGATTCTTTAAACCCACATAAAAAATGGTTGGAGGCCACTCAAGGGCATTCCTTCAATGCAGGCGTATTCTGATTGATAGTGATATTGCAAGGAGCAGCCCTTGCTTCCTTACATCCTATCGTATGATAGGATGTTCAATAATCAGTGAACATGTATCGATATTCTTTTTACAAATCAGTTTTCTATGCAGGTTACCCACATTAATATAACATGTGTATTTGTAAAGCGCACGTTCACCCCAGCAACGGGGCATCTTGGCGCTGAATAACAGATGTTTATTGTTACCCAACTCAATGGTACTCATTTTATCGACCTCAAATGGATGAAAGGCTGAGTGGACCCGCTGGGATTCGAACCTGTGATCATGAGGTCGAACACAGCCCCTTGCAGTGGATGCATTAGTCCACTGAGCCACCAGACCCAGTCCACTGAGCCACCAGACCAGACATTGATTGATTCAGACGCTGAGTGCGTGTTCCATTATCTCTTTCGCCTCAAAAGAAATTTTCTCTTTAAAGGTGAGCAATGTTACAGTTCATTCGCCTTTTTATTGAATGCCCTCATTCCACACACTGATTTTTTTTAAAAACCTTCCTTTTTTTCCACACAGGCTGTACACAATTGTTTTATAGTCCTGATGAAGACCCCACGGTGATGTCACTCAAATACACATGTAATCAAGGGGTCAAAACGTCGACGTTTAGCATACAAGCGTTGTTGCCCAAATAGACATACTTAAATATTGGAGATGATAAATCATTGGTCTATTTAGGGCTTTTTCATTGTAAAACTGATGCTGCACAATCAATTTATGTTCTATGTGTTATATATGTAATATAATTTGGAATTTTGTATTGTTGATATGTGTACTATATTTTTTCAGTCACCTTTTATGTGACGAGCATTGTCATTTTTGTTGTATATGCACATTGTGTATTAGTCTTGTTTATCACTAATTACATATGATATATGATTTCTTTAAATATATCTAATATTATTTTCTAATTCAGTTGAGATTTTGTCTCTGTATATGGTCTGTGTTGTGTTTTTGATGAATCATTAATTGATGGTCCTACCTTTGTGAGGACACAGTGATACAAAAAACGGTGTCTTTCGTGGCAGAACCTCTGTCCATATACCGTATCTATCTCCAGGTTCTACACGTGACTGGGTTACCCCATTGTTTTGATTGATTAGTCATATTACGGGCAAGCCATAGTGAACACTACCAAGTCAATTTTAATGTAATCATTTGATTTTAATATGATCCGCCGCCGCCCACATTGCGGTCTTTTCTTAAACGTTTTAATGTAGTCATTGTCATAATTTATCAAACGCTAAATTTATTTTTTACATTGCAACAATTTTTATTAATTGGCAATAAAGAACTTACTTAAAAATTATTCATTTGAGGGGAGACTCAAGTGTATCATTACATGTTTAGGACAGTATATCATACAGTGGAACAGGTTTAATTAAACGCTTTCCCATCAAAGAGCGATGAAACCATGTGATCTTTAGAAAGAATATGCAGATTAATACATCAGATCACTAAAGATTAAGCAAGCTTTACACCTATTGCACCTCATTTTCTGTAATTCAGCTCCACCTGTAGATCGAAAGATGAGCATGGTTTGGACTTTCAACAGGACTAAGGACATTAAAATCAATAGATTTACCAAGGTATTTAGTGCCAATAGTCTGCAACGCACTTGATTCAATGATGATGCCTTCCTCACGGGGATCTACAGCCTATATTATTTTTCTGACCATCATGCTATCTTCGCTCTTGAATCTGCATGGCTTACCTATAAAGTGTTTCGGGTCGCTCTCAAGGATAAAGCTAGAGCAGTTGGTGCCATCATGTTAGAAAAAATGGTTAAGGCTTTCTGTACAAAGTACTTTAATCTTGTCAATGTGACTTCTTTAAATTTGAACTTGAACATTAAGCCAATGCTAAGGTCTTTTTTCCTACTCAGTATAATGGCAGGTACATCAAAGTTATGAGTTTGTGGAGGTTATTGGTACCGAATCATCAGGATGGAGTTCTGGCTGTCATCTGAGTGAGGGCACCAACCTTCACAGATGACATGACCATCTCCTTATTCAGAGCCCACTCGACCAATGCCAGTTATATCAAATGGGACTCTCTTCCAGGGTACAGGATTTGGATGGGCAAGGGATGCTTAGACAGCATATCAAATTCTTTACAATAAGTAGTACTCCTGGAGAAAAAGTCACTTCCCTTGCACTCTAAAGGCCCTTCCTGACATTTGTGACCTTGCCTTAGTCCTAAAGGTCTTTGCCTGAGCTTCCCAGGACTATCACCCTGCTCAAGGTAAATGGGATAACAGCATGCATCTGAATATTGAAATCTTTCTAGAGAACCGCAACAGTGCCTAAGCCACAGCATAGACTTCCAACCTCATTACCACTTGGAAGACAACAAATTAACAAAAAAATGTGAACCGCAGTTGCATAAGCTGCCAAAAAACATTGCCTCGAAAAACATGAAAGGCCATGTTTTCTACAAAAAATTAAAAAAACAAAGCACTGATGATGCCTTGCCCATCTGATGATGCACATGAAAATTTAAATTTAAGATTCAAGGGTATATGTGTGTGTTGTTGTTTGGGGTTGGTATCTGGCTTTCCAATCTGTCAATAATCATAAGTTATTTTTAAAAACATTTGACTCTATTCCCAATTTAACAACAACATAATTTACCCTAGGGAGACACCACAGTCGGGGTGGAGATCTCCCTATGGTAAAGTATAGTGAACATTGAAATGTTAATTAAACTTTAACATAAAACATTTTAAATAATTTATAATACATATTAATGTAAATTTACTTATTTAAATGCAGAATAAAATAAAAATTCCACACCACTACTAATGTTGAATTACATCTTTAATGTAAACATATTAAGTAAAAATATTTTTCTGCAGTTTAAATTAAAAATAAATTCCCACCTGAAATATTTTTATTATGCATGAATAACTATTAAAAGTGATTAATAGAATTAATTAAAATAATGCAATTATATTGTAGTAAAATGTAATCTTGCATTACATCTTAGTTTAAAAAATGTTAAAATATTCTATAATTAAATAATACATATGCTATAATGATAGTTTTTAGAAATCTTTTTAAGTTAATTTAACATTATTTCCTATGGAGTTTTATTTTAAGGTCCTTTCTCCATTATTTTCTAGCGAGGGTGTTGTAGCAACAGTGGTTGGCCATGTGTGGCGCTGGACTTACTACAGTTTATTTTTAGCTGTAGTAGCTTAGACTAGTAAGCTAGGCTCCACCCACTTTCTCAGAGGGTGGAGATGTGCAAGTCTATACTTTGACTAACTTTACACTAGAATTTTGGGGATAGCCAAGAGTAGTAACGTTACTCAAAAATGTATGAGTAAATTACATGTGTAAATTACTAACAAGTGTCAGTTATCTTTGTGAATAGCCCCGAGGCACTTTGAGCTCTGTGGTGTTAGGGTAAACAATAGAATTAGGGTTGCGGTTAGGGTAATGATTTGGTTACTTGGGGTAATTCTAAAGGTAGTGGCTATGGATTCATAAATCCACACCAAGGGCTTATTTTAATGTTTTTGAAGGCATGCTTTTTCACTGTGATTCCTGTGTGAATGTATATACTTCAACTCAGATTATAGTACTGAATGACCATTTGTAGGGTTATGGTTCCATTTAGACCCTCAATAAAACAGGTGCATGAGCAGTGGTGGCCGATATAATTTAAAAGTAGGGGGGGGTGAAGGGGGCGCGAGTGGGCACGGGGAAGAGCGTGCAGGGGATTAATAAATCATAACTTACTTACCTCATGATGACGGCCGTCTTCCCTCGCACTGCTTCTCTGCTCTGCTGCTCCCAGAAGTCTCTGGGGCAGCATCGCGGACTCCCCATCCAATCCCCGCACTGTTCTCAACCATGAGAGCAGCGCGGGGATTGGCCCGAGCGGGCTGAAAAGATGCTCGCTCAGGCACAGGGAGTCTGTGCTGTTTCTCCAACACGGCTGTACAATACTGCCGGGTTGAAGAAAGCAAAGTGCGCAAACCACTGCTGCCCCCTCCCATGGCTTGCCCCGCCCCTCCCTGCACACGCTTGCTCAGAAACAGCAACTAAAAAATAAAACGATAGTAAGATATTGTTTTATTTTTCAGCTACTGGCTCTGAGCCAGTGGGGCGATGCTCCTCCGCCACTGCGCATGACTCCTGATGTGCTCTGCAAGGGCAGTTTGCATCCCAGCTAAAATTTAAAAGGGGAAAACTGGAGCAAAATTTTAAATTTTTTAAAGGGGAAACCATGAGAGCAAACTAAGCATATTGGAACTAGGGACAATGAGGGGCAAGATAAGAATTGAGTCAATCTGGAACTCGCTGGAGGACCCAGGCTGCATTACAGACTTCAAGGCTTCTCCCCTTGTTATCTAGTGGTGCTTCTCTGTAGATGTTCACAGTCCTTATCGACTGCGATTGCGCCCCATTGTAATGAGGGTCTTAGTGTTCGTGCTATGGTCCGTACTAGAGTTGGGCTGCTGAGGAGGATGCTCAGTGTCCTGTTGGACCTCATCTAACAACCAAATGCGATGACAGCGATTCAGAAGGTGTCTTCAAAGTTTTGAACAAAGCAATATAAACATGCAAGAGAGAAAGTCCAACTGTGTATCATGGCTAACTTCTACCAAACAAATGGAAGTCACACATCACAGAAGGCTGAGATTGCCAATCTAAATGCTAATGATGTACATGTTTTGGTAACTTGATATATAATAAAGAGAGGTGAGCAGAATTCTAACCAAGTCGCAGAGTCTACATGGAAAGAAAGTGATATAGGACACAGTATTGTCTGATTTAAATAAAAGACTAATTTCTATTTCCTCTCCTGGCACTTTTCTTGTATTTAAAACCAGAAAAGGTGACGGTGGAAAGCTTCCAAAAGTCTCCGCCCCTGACAATCACTCGATGACACATTAAAGTCCATCGATTATTTTTGCCTACAGTGTCACTCCACACGAGGTGCAGTCTTGGCGTTCTTGATCCTGCTCCAATGTGAACGATCCAGCTCAAAATGTCGGCGACATCACCTCAGAATGAGAACATATATATAGTGCCCAACCCTAGCCAGCATGGCAGGTCCTGGCCTGACCGCTACTGGAGAAAACTCATATACCCTGGTTTATCCCCCCAACCTCTCCAAAGCCGCTGCAAAAACTTTCAAGCACTCCACCCTGAAAAATCACCCTGAGACATTGATCTCTGACCTGCGTTACAGCGCGGAGAACGGCATAGTCATTAATGACCTCATTTTCTACTCCAGAAGAACCCCCTCTTGGCGCAATACCTTTGCGCACCTCCTCAATGTACGCGCAACCAGGAACATTCCACACAGCACTAAGCTCACAATAGCGCCCTCCTCAACCCTTCGAGCCGACCTCATCATCACCCTCTACAAAAGCGGCATCGTTTTGATCCAAGCCTCAACCAAAAACCTCAATAATTTTGCGGACCTTTTTACCCTCCTCAGAAACCATGTGCACGGCCCTGGCAGGGCAACCAACACCCGCCTCGACGACCCTCCGACCAGCCTGCCTAGCGTGACTAGCCTCCCACAAACCACCTCCCTAAGGGTTTCCAACACAGCACATCCTAACCCCTCTAGCTCGTCTCCTGGCCTTGCCAACACAATCATCCTGAGACCTTTGGTCTCCTCCCCACTAACTCCCCACTCCGACTCTGAGACTGGTACGCTTCCAAAGACCTATGATACAGGTCGAGCTAGCCCTGCTAGCCCACAAACCACCCCTCCAAGTGTTCCTAACACGGTTCATCCTAACCCTTCTAGCACGTCTCCCGGCCTTGCCAACAGAATCGGCCCTAGACCTCTGGTCCCCTCCCCACTAGCTCCCCACTCCGACCGTGAGACTGAGACGCCCCCAAAGACCTACGACACAGGTCGAGCTAGCCCTGCTATCCTATCCCGTATGCATGACGATAGAACTGCCTCTGAACCACTGCCCCCCTGTCCTTTAGCCCCTCCCTCTTATATGGATATCGAAACTCTGCACTCCAGAGCTGCCAAAATAATTCAGAGCATCCATTTTTCCATTCTGGATCTAACGAACCTCCTTCACCTCGCCGAACTCTCCTTCGCTAACCTCAAGCCCCTGCTGAACTCCACCCCCCCTCTTATCACAGAGCTCCCCAAACACCCACTACCTCTATCCCTGAGACACCTTCGCCCTCGCAAGCATCCTTGCCACCTCTCGGAGGAGGAAACCCTAGCTCTCGTCCTCTCCTGCAACTCTACCCTCGCCACACCAAGTCCGCTAGACCTCACTAAAAAGGAAATCCTTGCCATCCTCCGGGACTACAATGCAGCCCCAGTTACCCCTTGTCTATTACACGTGAGTGCCGAACATCCCATCTGCACGGTCACTATCAACCCCAGCAGATCAGCTACCCTCCGTAACAGAAGTGTGATTAAAAGCAATCTAGCGCCTGTACCCCTGTCCGCCCCGACTCCCGACACTCCCTCCGACCCCTCTCTGACTGGTCTCTTAATTAACTGCCAATCGGCAGTTAAGCACGCCGCCGATATTGCTGCTCTCATCCTGAACAAAAATTTCGACTTAGCAATTCTAACAGAATCTTGGCTCAACGAATCCTCATCCCCATGCCTGGACCTCTTAGTCCCTCCCAACTATAACATTGCAAGGCTGGACAGGCAACCTAGCAAGAAAGGAGGAGGCATCGCCTGCATCTATCGCTCTAACCTTCTTGTCACGGAACTTCTGGCGGATACCACCGACTCCTGCGAATACCTCGCCCTCTCCATTTGCAGCAACTCCACCCTACTGTGCAACCTGCACATCTTTTACCACCCCCGAGGCATGAATGACTCCTTCACTGACCACCTCATGGAAATTTTCACAGCTAAGAGTTCATCCAACGCTAAAGACATTTTCCTTGGCGATTTCAACCTGCACTGGAACGATCCCAAGGATCCTCATGTCAACGCCATCAAAGACCTCCTGGCCGATCAAGCCCTGACCCAATCTTGCTCACTCCCAACTCACTCAAAAGGGGCCACTCTTGACTGGATCATCTCTAAGGAATCAACAGTCGAGCTTATCTCTATAGACCCATGTGACTGGTCTGACCACCACGCCATCGCCTTCCTACTACCTGGCACCCACAAGACTAGGGCACCGCAGCCAGTGATTCCTAAACGCTGGGTCAGAGACACCAAGAACCTGGACCACAGAGAACTGGAGGCTCGGTGCAAATCTGACCTCCCCCCCCCTCGCATATCACAACGGTCAATGACCTCAACGATCACTACTCTGCGACTATATCAAACATTCTGGATGACCTAGCCCCACTAAAACTAAAAAGAACCCAAATCAAAGATAGAAACCCCTGGTTCACTGGATCCCTCAACAATGAGAGGAGATCCCTCCGGCAAGCCGAAAGAATCTGGAGACAGCACCCCTCTGCCGCACATCTAAAACTTCTCCGCCAGGCCAGAAATACCTACTACAGGAACATCCTCAACTCAAAAAAATAATTCTTCAGATCGGAACTGGAGAACACCAAGAACAGACCCCGTAAACTCTTTGAACTGGTCAAACACCAATCCAACAAACTGGCCAAAACATCGAAAGAAAATCCCAAGTCTCTAATATCATCCGAGGAATTCTCCTCTTTTTTTGCGGACAAAATCAAAGCCTTAGGTAACGAACTTAGTTCCGCCTCATACTCTCTACCCCCTACTGACCTGCCTCCTCCTTCCACGCCGCCCCGACAGGCTTCACCTAAGAATCAAGCACACTGGACCGACTTCACACTCTACGACAAAGACTCCGTCTCTAAAATCCTATCTACCTTAAACCCGATTAACCATTTTAACGACCCGCTCCCCTCCAACTGCCTAGCTGCCGCCGCCCAATCCATTATTCCTAGCTGGACTGCAATAATTAACGCCTCTCTCTGGCGGGGATCAATTCCTGACTCTCTGAAAGCCGGCCAAGTCCTCCCCATTTTGAAAAAGCAGTCGCTGGATCCAGCCTCCACTGACAACTTCAGACCTATTTCCAACATCCCTCTCTTAGCTAAAGTGTTGGAGAAGTGTGCGCAACTGCAGCTAAGTCAACACATCAACAACTTCCACCTACTCGATGACTTCAAATCCGGATTCATACCTGGACACAGCACTGAAACCACCATGCTCCACATCGTTGATGATGCCCTCCAAACCCTTGACCAAGGCAAAACATGTCTCCTAATCCTCCTAGATCTATCCTCGGCCTTCGACACGGTCAACCATGGAAAGCTACTCGAACGCCTCAAACTCAGGATGGGATTGGATGGCTCTGTCCTAGAATGGTTTAGATCCTTCCTCCAAAACCGATCACAGAGATTCCTAATTAACGGCAACCTGTCTGCTCCCTCTCCGGTCACGATTGGAGTCCCTCAAGGATCAACGCTGTCCCCCACCCTCTTCAACCTTTACCTAGAACCGCTTGCCGAAGTCCTACGCACTGCAAATATCTCCTACCATATGTACGCTGACGACACTCAGATCTACATCAAAATCTCATCCCTCGAGGAGATTCTCTCCCTGAATGAGGCCGTGAAGCTGACCGTCCAATGGCTCGCCTCCAATCAACTCAAACTCAACGCAAAGAAAACAGAATTTCTCCTAATTTCCCCTCCTAAAACCAACCCTGAGATTCAGATATGGATTAAGGCCATCACAGCCTTAAATTGCCCACCGACCATTGTGGACTCGGCCAAATCACTGGGAATAACCCTTGACTGCAACTTGAACATGCGGGACCACATCAACTCGATGGCCAAATCAGCCAGATTCCACCTGAGCTACCTTTGGAAACTGAAACCCTTCCTTGACGCTCCCGACCTAAAAATGGCAGTCCAAGCACTAGTCATCTCTAGACTGGAATATGGCTGTTCTACCCTCTTGGGTCTACCCAAGATCTCCCTGGCACCTTTAAAAGCCTGCCTCAACGCGGCCGCCAGACTACTTACCGGCACAAGGAAATTCGATCACATTTCTCCACACCTGAAAGCGCTGAACTGGCTTCCTCTGGAGGCCAGGATACAGCTTAAGCTGGCATGCATCACACACAAGGCTTTATACTCAAACTCCCCTGCATATCTTGCACAGAAACTTGTGGTATCCGGAGGAATCAGAAACTCCCGGTCCGCCAGAGACCTCTTGCTCCAGCCTGCACGTTTTCGAAAAAACCCAAAAAACTTACAATCGGGCTTTCGCTGGGGCCGCACCAAGAATATGGAACTCTCTCCCACCCGCCATAAGAAGAATCCCCTCTCTGGCACGCTTCAAAAAGGAGGCCAAAACCTTCCTTATGGGTAAATTCCTCGTTTAAACTTTTACCTTCAACCACCACAGAGACCCTGATCAACTGCCGGCTATTGCCTCCCTCGGATGACCTAGTCACCCCTCCAAGAAACCTGGGGCCTTGTCTTGAGTAACAGTAATGTAAACTGTACCTATGTATCCTTCTATCCCTTATGTATCCAGCACCCCGCCCCCTCCCAATCGATTGTATACTCTTGTGATTCCATGCCTTTTGTACAACCCTAGGATTCTGTAAAGCGCTCTGATACCCTAACGGGTCAAGTTCGCGCTCTATAAAACATAAAAATAAATAAATAAATAAAATAAATAAGCAGCCCCAGACGTGCCCTAGCCTTTTTAGATCTCATTAATGAGGGGCAGCTTGGATCTTATGGCAGAGAGAGACTGGGACGCACTTCTGTGAGTATCCATTGCATTTATGGAATCGCATAAAAATCAATAGAAGGTGATGGGTAGGATTGCAAAAGTCTCATGGGTCGAATTATTGGAAAGTCTCAGGCACTGAAAATCGTTCAGGTCGCTCTCTCAATTTTTGTTTGGCTACTGCATTAATCCAACTTAGTAGCAAACATATGCAAATTAGCCTTGGTCCTTTTCCAATAGAAACAGACTAGTCTCAACTACTAGGCCACATTCATTTTGAATGGAAACGCAAACAACCACAGACCTGCTCCTATATTTTTTGGGGCTGATCAGTAAGGTGCCACTTGGATAGTATGGGACGGCGTGCATTGGACCAATGTCTAGGCATACCAGTTGTACCTAGGGAGTCACATCAAAACAACAGAAGGTGATGAGTGGAATGTTTGCAAAAGTCTCAGCTACTGGCAATCGCACGGGCCTCTGCTCATCTCAGCTCGTTTTTCTAATAGCCGGTGCTAGGTTTGTGGTGGGAGGCTGCACGAATTCCTATATCCCCTCCAGAATTTGTTGTTACTCAGAGTAGGGGAAAAATGCATGCTACTCAAAAGAGGGAATTACAGGTCCATGACCTGGGGCAGTGAAAAATGTGTGTTGCCAGGCCACGCCCGCTTGGTACAAAAGCAGGAGTTTTATTTTTCGAAAAGTAAAAACTAATGGCACCAACACCTAGGGAGTTCTGTCCTATGGTGTGGAGGCCATTTTTTTTAATTTTTACTTTCCCTCACTGCCAGAAAATTCCTGGCAGTGAGGGACAGTAAAAAAAAAAAGCCATCTGACAGCCCACTCTAAATAGGGTGGACGGTCAGATGGCCTACCTCTGACAGCCCGTACTCCCACGGGCCGTCGGAGGAACATTTATGCTGACAGAGTAAATTTTACTGCATTATCATAAACCTGGCATTCTGCCAAATTCAAAATTGGGCAGGCGGACCAAGAGTACTCAATCTCTGTTGTAATGAAATAATACACGGTCTGCCCAACTCTAGGCCAAAATCTAAAGCAGGCCCAAAGTTTGAAAAGGCTTAATCTTTCAAAAACCTAGTCCTGTTCTCACACTCTTGACGTACCTATGGTACAGCATCCCTTCCAGTCTCCTACATCTGCCAAGGCTTTGAGAGTCTCTGCATCTTCAGCGGTCTGTCTCAGCTGAATCCTATCTGCAGTGTTCTCTGATCATTTATATGACCTTCTCAGCATATGAACTAAAAGTGTTCCTTCCATCACACAGCTTATGCACAACATGCGCCTGTAGTAATCTCAAGCTCTTTCTGACAATCACTTCTGCTACCACGCACCTTACTGCAATATGAGCCACGTTTAACGCTCTTTATTCTGCCATTTGTGATAATTGATCCTTCCCGCCATATTTTACACACCCATCTTTATATTGTCCTGGTAGACGTTGCACTAATTGCTCTAGTCCCGAGTTCCTTAATTATACCATGTCGAAAGAGCAGCCGAGTTGCACTTGAAATGAAATGTATCAATGTTATGCAACCGCTTCGGGGACTGACATATTGAAAGGTTACAGGGTGCTCTTGCCAGTGCTTCTTTTGTAAAAAAAAAAAAAAAAAAAAAAAGAGCCAGGGCTCTCGTCAGGAGGCCACTGCAGCTCGCCCCTACAAGTGTGACAGTGCGGACTATTTCAGGCCCCCAAAGCTACAAGAATTGTTTGGGCGGCATGTAATAGTCCTTTTTATGCATATTGAATTAATAATTAACTGTGGTTGTGGTCATCTCTAAATTAGCCTGACATCGTCACCTTGTGGCAGACTGTCACAAGTGCCGCTGCCGAGCACCAGAAACCACCGGCTCAAATTAACTAGTGGCTCTTGCCAGTCGGTTCGCAAAGCATAGGCGTTTGGTTCGGGGCAGGTCACACTGTGTGACTGGCGGCTGTGAGCATTAGCAGGAGGGCTGGCTTGAGTAGTGTGTCGGAAAGTCTTCCCCAACTTTAACAGGGTGATCGGATGTGTGTCAACAATCTAGAAGACACACTTTCACATCCTTTATATATGAAAACATCCAATGTTTCTATGCTTTGTGGTAGGAATTACTACCAAAACAAAATCCTGGCAATAATTCTCAAGTCTGCCCCGCCCACCTTTTCAGAGTGCATGGCAGTACATCTTAGAAACCAAAACATTGTCACCTAACCCTGCCTAGACTACGGATTGATAAAAGCTTCTTTCCAACTAAATGCTCAGCAGGACTTTCATCAGTCTCTCTTCTCTGATTTCTGTGGCTCTAGTTAAACTATTACAAATCCATACTGACCCCAGTACAATAGGAGGAACTAATCTCTCTATACAGAAAAGGTATCTAATCATCATACCATGCAAATGCCTTTACCATGCATGGTGAGTGTGTGTGTATATATATATATATATATGTGTGTGTGTGTGTGTGTGTGTGTGTGTGTGTGTGTGTGTGTGTGTGTGTGTGTGTGTGTGTGTGTGTGTGTGTGTGTGTGTGTGTGTGTGTGTGTGTGTGTGTGTGTGTGTGTGTGTGTGTGTGTGTGTGTGTGTGTGTGTGTGTGTGTGTGTGTGTGTGTGTGTGTGTGTGTGTGTGTGTGTGTGTGTGTGTGTGTGTGTGTGTGTGTGAGAGAGAGAGAGAGAGAGAGAGAGACACCTCAAAGAATTTAGGAATGGGAGGAAGAAGAGAGAATCAAAGTAATGAAGATTAAAATGGACGGAAAACAAGCATTATGAAGAAAACCACTTGGCGACTTTGCTTTTAGGATGGGTGTGTTCAATCCGGTAACATTGTAATCCTATGCGTTTTCTGTGCCAATGGTGGGATGCTTGTTTTATTTTAGGGTACAAAGCACCAAATGAGGGTCTTGCTGTACTGAATGAAAAAGTGGCTGTATGAAGGAGAAAACCAACTATTTCTGTCTTTGATTCCCCAAAAACGTTTTTCTTGAACAGTGCCACAGCCTCCATGTGATCTTGGATCAACACAAACTGTGCTGAAATAACAAACAGATACTGGGGCAAAATCGAATTGTTTTCGTTTCGATGCCTGCATGCACTAGAATTTCATAGTAACCTCAAAATGATCCCACAAATACATAGCATTTCCGAACCTACCCACTAGATGGCAGACTATAGCTGAGGATGTGAATCCACACAAGATCACACTAACAGTTGCACTATTTATGCGATGTACACACAAGCTATAACAAAACAAGCATTGAAAATGCAATAGGTCTCGCAATGGTTTGATTTAGAGCTATTGGCATTGTAAATATTAATGTATATGTGTTTTAAAAAAATGTAATTGTAATTTAAAAGTGTAAATTGCATTAAATATTAAACCCCAAATAAAGCTTTTATTGTAGTAAAAAAGAAAAAGTGATGGTAGACAATTTTTGGGGGGTTTTGTAGTTGAGGTGAAAAAGAATTAATATAATGTGAACAGTCAATCACCCTTTATATGCCTTTGTTCCACAACACCCATACTTTGTAGGCAGTGGTAACCTGCGTGTTCCTGTATGCAGCGTTCGGTGTATTAACCTTATGCTTGTAGTATATATTTGCCAATTTATGCTGATATAGATTTCCTCCACTGTTTCGTGTATTTGTGGTTTATATGACGGGAAAAAAAGTAGCTTCTAATGTTGCCTTTAGGCTACCTTTTTGTGTGAAGCTGTTTGAAGTGCGTTTGCACCTTGTTTTCGTCTGAAAGACAGAATGGTGCGCCAAGAAGTCTGGAGTGGTGTTAATCCTTTGTGAATAGACTCTGTATGTGTTTGAATTGGAGGGCGGGGGGGGGGCAGTGAAAGGCACGGACAACGCACAGGGACAGGGGGGAGTGAAAGGCACGGACAACGCGCAGGGACAGGGGGGAGTGAAAGTAACGGACAACGCGCAGGGACAGGGGGGAGTGAAAGGCACGGACAACGCGCAGGGACAGGGGGGAGTGAAAGGCACGGACAACGCGCAGGGACAGGGGGGGTGCGGGGGGAGTGAAAGGCAAGGACAACGGGAGGGAGGGAGGGAGGTAGGGCGGGCGGGGGAAAGAAGGCACCAAAGCAATGGAAAGGAACAGAGCCCAGAATGTCCGTGCTGAAATATATATACTTTAACCCCATGTAAACAATAAACCCCATGCTGAATCCCACCATAAGAATAACCCAATTGAGAATTAAAGAAACATAGACCAAACATAAAGGAAAAAAATAAATAAATAAACTAACAGTGCTCCCAAACTTTTACATCTTTCACTGCGAAAATAGGGAGCATAGCCAAGCATTTTTAATCACAATAAAGCCAAGACAATTGTGCTCCAGACCCACTCTTCGTTCATAAACCCATTCTGGCTCGCGCATGTGAAACTCATCCATTTAAACACCCTGTGTACTTTAACAACATGTGACTGTGAAAGCTAATCCTAAATAAACATAAAAGAAATATGTGAACACCCACCGCACAACCTACTCACATGCAACTATGTGAAATCTTAAAACACGTCGATGCCTATCTCATATCCTAATTAATTACACAACTTCTGTAAAACGATTTTAATTAATGAATCTGTTCCATACACCAACTATCTAACTATGCCAATCAAAACTGTGTCATTAATGGTCTGGTCATCAGGGTGTCTAGGGTCATTGTATATTCCCACAGGTCTATAGTTATGTAATTCTGTATTGCAGATGTCCCAATTATTTTGTAAATCTACGTGGTATCACCAATATTCATCAGAGACACTCCAGAACGTTTATTTCCATCTCACAACATTCAAAGTTTCCTAGGAGTGGATGAGTGTGCCGGTTTCAAGCATGCGGATCTCTGCTGGCATAAAATTCACATTTGGAGGGACCTGGATTCAGCTCAACTAAATCACTCTTTGGTACAAGGACCAGAACCCACTCAAGGCAATCTCATTGCAAATTTACTTCACGCCAACTGCCATCGAGCTTGCGAGTATTATGGACCCAGACTCAGTCCATGAAGCCCCATGTCACTTCTGTCCGTAGAACTATATTGGTGCATCTTCAAGACTTGGTGAGATAAACACCCAAATCATATCCCCTTAGATAGGTACAAAAAAAAGTACCAAATATGACCCCGAATGCCAATCTGTGGGACGGTCCTAGTCCACCACTGGCTCACGAGGGAGGAGCTCCAGCTGTCCTACATCAGCCCTTGGACCAGGGACCAGCCAAAACTAGATAAAATACAACACTCTCCTGCACTTGTTCCAACAGGGTGAAAGATAGGCACAACATGAGCTCTCCAAAGAATTACTGACTTTTCAGAAAACAATACACAGGGTTGCTATAATTATGAAAACCAAGCCTTTTCGTTCTTTCCCTTGCCTAGAAAACATAGAAACCATGCACTGTCAAACATTCTGTCAAATTACAGGTCAAATGAACTCAGGCACTCTAAGAAACACAAGACTGCCAGTGAAAAGAGATGGTCATTCACTCCTGCAGCCAATCCCAATAGTTTCTCTAGCCATCTCACCAGATGACATCATGCACTCTCATTCATACATTCTTCTGTCAGTCTGTCTATGTAAGCAACAGCCATCATGTTCTCTAAATTCTGTGCAGAAATTCTTAGCTTTAGAAGTGCACGGAATCACTTGGCAATATGATCAAACCCCTGTCTACCAGCTGTAAAATACACCTTACACATACAGGCGACACTCATCTGCATATAACAAAGGCCCATTCACACACTCGCCACTAAACTAACTCTCACTATGTGGTCAGAAAGATAAAAAGTGAAAACATTATTTTAACAAAACGTTATCCTGGCCACTACACCCTTTCCCTGGTTATAAGTTAGACCAAAATATTTATTGGATCTTCTAATTAGCCAATTAGTACGTCACTGAGCGCTTTGAGACATCATATTGCCAATTATCAAGGAGTATGCGCATTTCTAAATTAGCCAACGTCACGCGCAATTCACTCACAGAATATAAAATATTTAGAGGTTTTCGTGATGGCGGAGCTGAAGTCTTAAGTTGCGAGCACTGCAGAGCCAACTGTCACACTTCTGTGCCAAACAACACCAAGGGTATAGTTATCGGCGATACAGCACGTGTAGTGGCACCGGGGCCCTGAACGCTAATTGTTGTTTTATTTCACAACCCAAATACCAGTCTTGGAGTGCATGTGCCTTGCTTTCCCTGGGGCCCATGGAACGTATGCTACGTCACTGAAGAGAAGGGGGGGCTCGTGCTCCGACCCACATTCTCCCACGCCGGTGTCATTTAATGCAGACACGCAGCCTGTGCTGTGAAGGTGCGTCTGGGTGACATGACGGGCAGCTTGTGTTTGTATCGCCCTTCCTGGCGGTGGCTGGGCAGGTATTCCCCCGCCAGTGCCTTGTAAAATGCCTGCTGCGGTAGACCTGCAGGATGCCTCTGAAAACACACCGTTCCGGTGCCCACTGTGAAAAGTAAACACCAGTGGCAAAGAGACCCGAATAGAAACGGAGACGTGGTATATTTCACTGACCTCTTTTTGACTGAGGTAAATCCACACAACGCGGGTCGGGTCTAGTGAACTGCCCAGTCCACCAGAGCGCATTAATTGATCAATAATAAGACGGAGGAAGGCTGGTCTGGGTGAGGGGATTAGGTGGGCCACCTCGGGCGCAAATGCGGCAGCGCAGTTTGATGCAGTATCATGGTATCGCAGACACACGCACTGCGGGCAGCGGCGGGGCTGAGACCGAGAGCCGCTCACCGCCGCCTGGCCCCGGAGGTTGCCGTGGCGTTTGGAAAGGGAGAGTGGGGCTTACCTGTGGGTCAGGAGGAGGGGACGGTCCGCCGCTTGATCCTGCCTACACCCGGCACGCTGGGGCTCAGTGGTAAAGGCAGGGGGAGGGAAGCGGTGGAGGTGTTGGGCCTTCCTCTTAGCTTGCTTCGGGTTCCTCCTTTGCTTCCCTTGAGGCTATCCCTATAAACAGGCGCGGCCACAAATGTGAAAGCGGCTCGCGCGGCAAATTAATTAAATAAACGCCAAATTAATTAAATAAACAAGCGCTGTCCCTAAAGTGAAAGAGGACCACGCTGCAAATAACAAAAAAAAAAAGAGTGCTTACTAACTTATGGAGACCGTGGGTGTAACGCCGCAAGTAAACTTTCTTGTCTGGGTGGACGGGGCCAAAAGTGGACAGAGCGGTAACAAGGAGGTACTAAAAAGCCTCCTTCACAATAGAAAGCCAGCGTTTAGCCTGAACTATGACGCAAGCCAATGGGAAGAAGGGGCGGGGCTTCAAGTCCCCTTCCGAAATCGTATCGATGACAATAAGCCTCGCAGAGAGAGGAGCGCATGCGCGCTCCAGCGCTAGGTCTGCGAGACCTAAAAACAGCAGTTTACAGATGCCAAAACAGGCAGCATTGTATGCTGGGAGTGACTACCTAGACACTTTTTTCCTGCCCATTTGGGTGTGTTCTCCTAAACCAATCACATTTAAATACATTGATGATTCCTACTTTGGCATGATCTATCATCTACATTGGTACTTCTTCCACATTATTTTCACAAACCCCTACGGCACACTGGAAACAGAACGGACATTAAGGCGGATACTGCTGGTGATGTCTACAATGGAAGGAAACACAAGAAACCTTTGGTGATGTCACCGATGGGTAATGGTAAGAGTATTACTGAACAACAACGTGTCCATTTACATCACTACTTATACGATATCTCTGCGAATACAGATAGTTAGGAATAATGTCTTCATCGATGCACTGATCAGAGGATTATCTGCCAGTGTCCCTAGTTTAGAATGTCTCCAATGAAGTCACTGCTAGAGGGTGTCTGTTGATATTCTTAGTATAGGATGTCTCTATATAAATTGCCGCTCAGCAGATGTCTCTGCTGATGTCCCTCACTTAGAATGTCTCTGCAGATGTCACTGCTTAGAGGATGGATGTCTCTGCTGCTAGGCCTAGTTTAGAATGTCTCTACTGACATCGCTGCTACAGAATGTCTCTTCTAATGTACCACGTTTAGAATGTCTCTACTGACGCCACTGCTTAGAGGATGTCTCAGCTCATGCCCCATGTTTAGAAAGTTTCAGTTGACGTCACTGCTCAGAGCAGGTCTCTTGCTGTTGTCCCTCATTTAGAATGTCTGTTTTGACGTTGCTTCTTAGACGATGTCACTGCTGTCATCCCTAGTTTAGAATGCCTCTAACAACGTTGCTTGTTACTGGATCTCTCGGTTCTGGTCACCGGGAGAGAATGCCCCCTTCTAGCCACTAAGGCGTTGTTTGTCAACTGAATAACCAATAACAATGCTCACAAAGATGGAGATGGGTTACACCTGAAGTCAGATTGAAAGAAAAGCCCGGGACAGAGAAGGCTGGAGAGTCCTGGTTCACGGTCTATACTTCAGGAGGATTAGTAGACATAAGAAATTCTCACAAACTTTCCCGGCAATTCTAGCCTGCCTGCAAGAGGAATCCTTTGATCGGTGGATGCAAGGGTCAAAGGTACAGTGTGCCATACCAAGTCTTGTGACCTAGAACCACTGAGGTGGACTACGGAGGTTCTGTGACTTTGCTGCTTCTGGTGAATAGGGCAAACTTGAAATAAGTGTACATTCCTAATACATGCAGATTCAAGATTTGGAGAAATGCAGCTTCAAAGCAATGCAGATGTACATATATTGGGATCTATAAGGAATGAATCTTACAGAACAACTTAAGGTGCTATTGCACCAGCGTAAAATAATTAAATGGTTTCTCAAGGCCAACTACCCTCTGCCATTGCTTTTGCTCACTTAGTGCTTTAGAAACTTACCAGTGCGTGATCAAACTTAAATGTGCTGATGTAATACGCCGGAATGTCGGCAGCGGCCAGGGGCTCCGAAATCTGGGCCACAATCCCACATTCATCTGAAGGAGGGAAGGATATCAACAAATCATTGGTGAAGGAATAACACAACTGTGGAGGCAGTCATCTCTGGGTTACAGTAATGAACCGGAGGGAAGGGTGGCAGGCACTCTCGTGCAGGTTACCACAGGCAATGACAGAAAGCACTGTGAATTACACTCTTTAAGGAACACGGGAGGTGTCATAACAGCTACTCGCAGTAGTGCAAGCACAATGATGCTGTTGACAGGAAGTGCTGCCGGGTACACAAACCCAGCAACAACACAGTTACAGATAGTATATACAGGTATTTACACTCATTCATACGCTCCACAGTTACCACAAATATGCTGGCAAATACACATGTGTACAGATGTCAAAAGGGGTAACCAGGTGTAGCATGTGCTATCCACCGCTGGCCGTTTGGCATCCCTGACCCTATACCAGCTACTCCTGGTAATAGAAGGTTATGAAGACAAAAGCGGGAAAAGAAAGAAAACAGGGCTTTGAAGTTTCTACTCTTTGTCCTTTCCCAACCCCAGCAGTAACAGCAAATGAGAGAATACTAAGGGTCAGAAAATGGGTCAACCCTGTGAGTTCATCGAAGGAATGTCAGGATCATTGATTAGTGCAGCACTCGTCGCTGGGATGATAACATACCAAAGCCAAGGGGTTGCCCACCAATCCGAACCATCTTCCAGAGTTCTCCAGATGCACTTGTAAATAACAGATGATTAGGAAACCTTTGAAGATAAAAAATAATGCAGTCAATGCACAGAAGCTGAATCTACCCTGATCCTCAGTTGTCCTGCAGCGTGGGGTTGACAACCTCACTATTATTCAGCAGGCAATTATAGAAGCATTTGGGAAACTCACAATAGATCTTAGTTTAAGGCAGTAAGCTTCAAACTGTGGGTTGCAAAACCTGGCGGGGGATGTAGGGAGGCAGCATGCCCAAGGGGCACACACTCAGTAATTAAACTCACAAGCTGTTTTCAGCATTATCAATGGTAGATTGTAAGCAAACACAACTATTGTTGAATACAAGTGAAAAGGAAGCTTAACCCACACAAGAATGTTATAGACAGATCGCTGCCATTATGTGGGTTAAACTTGCCTAGGTCTTCTTTCCACTTTCAGTTGGGCTTGCTCTGAATGACTGGCTCCCTTGGTCTTAGTGCGGATTCCAATCCCTGCCAAGTACCATGCATCACGGGTTAGACTAACGCATTTTAGTGCTGGTGTCCACATAATAGCATTAAAATGCATTCATCACACATATATAGCACCCCAGGGACCACTCTGAGACACGCTGTAATACAAGGGAGGCTGCAATGCATTTAAACAGCAAGCACGCTGTGCAGCCCAACTAAGTGCTCAGCTCTGTTCTCAGAACACTGTGGCTGCGTCGCTCTTTCACTTATATTCACTATTAACTACTTAGGTGCTGCCCCGGCCTGGGAATTATTGATCATTGACCAGGAAGTTCACACGTGCAACACAGCTTTCAAATAGAGTTCATAGTGCTGGGAAACAAAAGGTTTATTAGCCAATGAGGATGGACGTACAGCCCAAATTACAGCCAGTAGAGTGAAGGCCTCTGCTCGGAGAGGAGGAGTGCAAGCGTCTCATGGCTTTCTGTTGTGGAGACTGGCTGATTTAGTTTTGTAAATATTAAAAAAGGACAATACATATGTAGCAGTATTCTCAGACACAGTACAGTTGGCCTTATTGGACTAATGTTTCCAAGACTTAATTATATGCCATTCCGCCCGCCACCCAAAAAATTGATTTTACATGGCTCTCTTCACTATCTACTCTCCCAGCCACCGGCCGGTTTCAGTTGTTGTTTTCGTCAATAACATTAGTATTAATTGTATCCAGCACTTATGTATCTGGGGTGATGGGTGGGAGGGGATGGTTCTTTACTCTCCAGTCTCTATGGTTGGTGCTGGAGGCCAGGTGAAGGACACACTGCAGTGTTGAAAGCTCCTGCAGTGCCGGCAAGCCAGACACACCTGAGTGCGGAGTCAGGGCAGCTGGGACTCAGTTCATGACTTGACCGTCGGCATCCGTGACAGCCTTAGCCTCCATGAACTGCAGCCTGCTGCTGCATCCCGGTTAGTGGCGCTCCCTGCCCAGCCCGGCTGAATAACTTGGAAGATGTTCAATGGAAATGCTCAGCCTGGCAGCACCCTCCCCAGGCACTTCTGAACTGGCAGCCTAGTCAGGTGAGTCATGAACTCTCGCTCTCCATTGAAGTTTCTTGCGAAAACAACTTGTTAACCTTCAACATGAACCTTTGAAGGTTTGCATATATAACGCCAAAATGCTATATTGATTCTTCCCTGCCATTGGGACTTGAAGAGAGTGGACATTTTTTAATCAAATATTAGTAAGATAATTGATAGAAAATAGACTTTCCTGGCTAATTTTATGGAATTTCAGTAACTAAAAAGTTCTTACACAAAAGGACTGTCATGTTTCCGTTTTAGTATATTATGGTTTTGCAAATACAGTTCCGTCTTTAGTAGAATGATAGTGATGTTAGTAGTAGTAAAATACAGACACTTTGCTTTACTGTGACAAACTTAGCGGCCATCTTAGAAGGGGTTCTCGCTGAGAAACAAGTATAATGTTCACAGTTCTATAGCAGAAGTGAAACACGACATGTTGTTCACCAGTTCTTGCCTTTATGTCTACATCATGTTACTTGCCTATATGTTTGAACATTTTAATAACGATGTATCGTCAACTGATCAATCACTTTATTCGCATTTTTGTAAATGCATAAAAGTACAAAACATTAAAAGTAACACAATGCAAAATATACAAGAGAGTAAAAATGTTAACAAATTAATTGAATATTAAAAGACCGAGGTACCAGAACCTATAAACACATATAAAGCCGAAGGCGTACTTTAAACAGAGTATTAAAGTCCTTACAACAAAACATTATCAAAGTTTAAAAATACATAAATAAGATTTAAAACGATGTATCTTAATTTATCATGAAACGGTTCATTTGTATCTCATCAGAAACGTGACTCACCTGTACACATGTATATAATTATCTCAGTGGTGCTATCACTAAACCAGTGATTACTACTTTTTATATTAGTGGAAATTTCATTCATCTGATCTCTGCAGCATGTGCATTAACCATACCCCCCTTTCAGTTCGATTAAGTTATTCTGACAACTAGAGGCGTGTTTCTCCAAGTTAATTTACATTTAACATGCTTAAAAATGCAGGTGACCTTGCATTAAGCGGATTTTGCATTAGTTTGAACATATTTTTAGAGCTTTTCAGTGCTCAAATTGTGTAATTGCTAATATTTATATCTTTCTATGCACATCATTGCTTGGTTTTACTTGCAAGAAAGTGTCACTCTAAGTGTCACACATTTCGCAGTTGAATGTCACTCAGAAATACATTGAAACCATGGAAATGTCACATATAAGCAATCTGAAAACTTGACGGTTATGGATTCCTGTGGCAAAGGTAAAGGAGGAGGGGGGAGGGCAGGCTCAGAGTCCTAGATAGCAGAATGGCAGCTTCAGTGTTTTCTTCTGCTGAAGAAAAGTTCCAGTTCACATGGAAAGTTTGCTCTGTCCAAGCACAACACGCCCTTCAGAGGCATCAGCAACAGAGCAGTAATTGGGGGGTGAGGGGGCTGGGACAGGAAAGGGGCAGAGGGGTAGAAAATAATATGAGAGGGGTAGTGACACATGGAGTGGAGCAATGACAGGTGGAAAGGAGCAGTGACAGAGGGACAGAAGATATGGAAAAGACAGGGATGATGCGCGTGCACAAACGCGCCAAACACATGCACGCGCACATGCGAACACACACACGCACACACATCAGTCTTCACTCAAATAGAACAGGAATAAAAATCAGCTGCTGTTCAGACTTTCTCAAATTTTCTCTCACAAACAGAACAAGTAAAACAGGCACCGCAGCAGAAGACAGGCACACAAAAGCTAACTGCATGAGCAACAGCTACAGAGCAAGCTTCCCTCAAACAGCAAAGGTGTAGGAAGCAGGAGGATAAGACTATCACACATAGAACAGGTACAGCATCAACAGCAGTAGTGCAATTTACACATACACACACACCCCCTCCCACCCACGAAAAGTATGTGCCAAAAAATTGAGGAAATCCTTGTAGTTCAGTCTGCATTTACCACACCTGGCACAGCTGTGGAATACTTTATGTCCCAGTGTCCCAAATCTATATTAATCCACGAGAGAAAAATCAGCAATCAAATTCCATTGTCAGAAAGTGCTATGTGAGAAATCACACCACCCTTAGGGCCAGATCTATCAACTCTTCATGCCATGCCAATCGACAAAATGTGATGTAAACCAGTGCTAAGTGTTGATTTGTTACTTACTTTCCCATGCAACCTCTTTTTGGGCTGGAAAGTTGCCTAAAATAAAGCAAAGTAGCGCTTTGCCCTATTTTGAGTTGCTGGAGTTAAGGGGCATCCGATGAGTGATACATAGGGGTTCCCAGGCTCCACTCATGTTATTTAACACAAAGCTCTATCTAACGATGGTAGCTAGGGCTTTGCGGCAAAAAATGTGGCCTCCTCGAGGAAGGTGCAAAGTAGGAAACATGTTTTTATTTCCTCAAACTTTGTATGTGTTTCCCTGTACAGCACAGATACAAAGTGGGATTTTATTTTTTTGCCTAATCAGAGTTTTGTACTGAAAGGGTACCCATCCAATAAAAAAACATATGCCAGACTCACACATACACCTATGCACAATGCTGCAAAGGTGTGGGTGTGGCACCAGACAGCCTAATTATTCACCAGCACTTGGGAAAAGAGCAGCAGTGCCATATCTTTGTAGACTTGGGCTACCCTGCTCACTCCTTTTCACTCAACGCATTGCAGAAACTTTGGTTACTGCATGAAATAATAGTAAATTTGCCACACGGTTCTAATTTCACCCACAGCGCCCATATCATCGATGTATACAATGCTACTTAGAACTCCTCCCTCTACCTCAGAGTTTCCAGGTATTTATGGTCCAGCAGATCCCTCTGTATAGTAAAGGCTTCTCAGTATGTCGGCCTAGTTTGTTTTACCATTACAGTTCCCTTTACAGTCAACAGTTCGCAGAGAATGCAACCACGGCACACGAACAGAGAGCGCAATAGGCTGCTTCATGCTGAGGATTCCCAGAGGAGCAGAACAGTGTCCTTGGAGAGTTATGCTCTCCTTTCTGCTGTACCTATCCCTGCTAGGAGGAGTCTGGAACTCTCTGCTAACCAGGCAACATGAGTGAGACTTTGTCTATGTGCATCGACTTTGTCTGTGCATTGACTTAGAAGAGGGTAGGAGGGTTGAGTGGACAGATGCCACAATAATTGTACTTAGGGTTATTGGGTTGCAGATGATCACAGACTATATCTGCATACTCATGATTATCAATAATATTTCTATTTAGCTTCTGGTAATATTCCTGCCCATGGTAATACAATGAAACATCCAAACAGTCTATGTTTCATTAAAAAAACATAATCAGACTGACAAAGGTCACTAAAATGAATGTTAGTCAACTTGGGATATATTATTTGCAAACCTAAAGATGTGCGACTTTCATTTTAATTGTAAATTTGAGGATTAAAGTGTGAATAATTGCCCATCCAGAAGATTTACAAATTGTCTGTGTGGGCACTTTACGATAGCAATAAAGGAAAGACTACATCACGCATCCCATGGGGGCAGATGCCAGTGATATATACATAAATAGCCATAGCTGTTACAGCCACAGAGGTAGGATGGGCAAGGGGCCATGGCCCTCTGAATTCAGTGGCAGAAAACAAGCTAATTCATCTTCTGCTCTTGCTAATGAGCGGCACCACTTCATCACTTGTGCACTGTTGTGCACTGCTAATCTGTACAGCTGACCGAATTGTGAGTCACAGTTTAATGATACACATTGCATCTAAATTGGTATTTTGCAATAATGCACCCATGTCACATGCCAAAGCAAACCGATTAGCAAGAGACACTGCAAGCATAAAGGTTATTTGTTTTCATTGCGTTCACATTATGCACCCATTCATTTACCCAGACTCATCCTCTCATTCCTGTAAGGCAGAGCAGAAGCAGGTTCTATCTTTCTAGTAATCACTGAGGCTCTGATGGGCAGATTTGGGATACAGAAGCAGTACTAGTGTAAGGACTGTCAGTGCTCTAGGAAAAGGTAATTATGTTGGACATTGTACTTTAACTTGGTGCTTCAGCAAGATGGTGTCCACAATCTGCTGCGTTACCTACATTCTGGAGGCATCCGTTCAGCGTCTAAGCCGTGTAAAAACGGTTTCTTTATTTACATTTCGAGTTTCATACAGCGTAAACTCGACCGAAAGGTTTCAGAGCGCTTTACAAAGTTTGCATAGCATCATTTACAAGGATTACACAGACAGGATAAAAATATACAATAAATGGTGGAATAGATGGACGATAAAGTTCGGAGGTAGCGAAGGTAGGCTGGTTCAGAAGTTAGGGGAATGAATACACAGTTATTTCGGGAGGTAGTGATGTTCAGGCTCTTTGATGGTTGGAAGAGAGGTGCATCTAGGCAAGTCGATTATTTTAGGAGGGAGGGTTCAGGTATTTGTTGAGAAGAAGTAATTTAAGGTTTTTTCTGAAGTGTAGGAATGATTGATTGTCACGTAGATCCTGTGGCAGAGCATTCCAAATTCTAAGCTCATTCCCAGAAAAGGAGCGGGTGAGTGGTTTTTCTCTTTTAAATTTGGACGGATTCAGGAGTAGAGTGTTTGAGCTTCACAGAGGCCTCTTTCGGACAAATTTTGCTAGTTTGTTAGCGAGGTAGTTTGGTTTTTCAGTGAGAGAGAGAGAGCTTTGTGGGTTATGGAGGCCCATTTTAATATACTTCTTGGTTCAATTGGCAGCCAGTGGAGTTTCTTAAGTGTGGGAGTGATGTGATCAAAGCGACTCTTCCCAGAGAGAAGTCTGGCCACTGCGTTGAGTTTGGCTTTCATAGGGTTAAGGTGGATTTTTGGGGTACCAGTGCTCGTTGCATTGCCTTAACCCGACTTAGAGAGTACTAGGGATTGCACCACAGTCTTTAGGTCTTCAAGAGGGATGAAGGTTTTGATTTTTTTTTTTTTTTTTAGGTGTTTCAACGTGTAGAAGGCACTTTTTTGCTGAGGCACTGATATGATCTTTCATGCTCAGGTTATTGTCAAGTGTTATCCCTAGTGACTTAACAGAGTTGGAGATAGAGAGATGGTTTCATGCATTTCTTCAGATTGGCTGGTGTGTTAAGGACTGCTGGACATGTTACGATTGATTAGTGCAGTTTCCACCAGATAGTTTCAACTTACCACTTCAGTGTATTTGTTAATCTGAAAGGTTGGTGTAAGCTTGAGTCAACAGTGCTCTAGGTTAGAATGCAATGTATCTTGAAAGATTCTCATTAAATGGTTTTCCTTTAGCAGGTGGCTTACGATGCAGGTCTGTGTGGGGCATATGGGACAGAGGAGCACCCTGTCGTAGGTGCAGTCCCTTCAATCCCGAAAGCACCTCCAGGACGGCGGCGAGCCTTCACCCCAACCATCCAACATCTTAATTTTCTGTCATGAGATTATCCTCACCTTTGCTGTGTCTGTACATCCATCACTAAGGAGATGTAGCCCTCAATAAGGGAAAAGGAGAAGAAGCGGATGTGACCGGAGTCCTCATTGCCAATCACAGAGTCTTTCACTCTACGAGAAAGAGAGAAATAGAATTTGCTAAGGTCATACATCATTAGAGAGAGAACCAACGGCTGACCTCAATTAACCTGCTGATTAAGTATGAATATGAATGCCTCATCATGGCAGAAGCCGACATCATTTCCAATATCTTTAGCATCATAACATTTACTCAGTGTAAAATTAAATGTGTAAACAAACATTCCGTGTCTTTGGTTGATCAGGATTAATTAATTCCAACACCCGTTTGACTAATGGTAGATATGTGCTAAACTGGAACATTTTGCTTCTATTAATATAAAAGGATTGGCCATAAAATGATGACAATTTCCTGAAACTTGTTAAAAATGTTCAAGAATCTGTTGTGAAGGGAACAGTCTCCAAGCCATTGATTATGCATTTCAGTTATTTGCAAAAAGAAATTATAAAGCACACCAAATTATAAACAGAATCTAAGAGTTATCGGAAATAAGCATTGGCTGCCTAATGTTAACAAGGTATTTCTTTGCAAAAGTTTTTCATTCTTTGATTTAACAGTGGGAGAGTTAGCAAAGAAACCAACCCTGGCTTTAGGACCTAGATGAGACAATGAATTAGTGTTCATTTTTACAAGGCAGCAAGGAGACAAAGTAAAGCTATTCAGATACTGCTCACCAGGAACAAAATAGGTTCTGGAATCTGTTACCGGGTACTACCAAAACTCCATCCTCAATAATTGTTCAATAACCCAAATCATCCCCAAATCCCACTAATCTGCCCAAGACACAACAGCATGGGATTATTAACGACAAAATGCTTACAAACAGATTGCATATGGATAATCACAGCATTTAGCATGATCTAAAAAAGTATAAAGCAAACTTTTAAGGATGAATACTTGAAAAACATTTTACAAACCTACATAGTTAAGTTCTTTCAATAGTGGTATTTTTTTTTTACTGATAGAGTCTAAATGCACAATTATCCAGATTGTATTAAATGGTCTATACTTTCTACCTGCCACTCCGCTCAGTACTTGCTGAAGTTTTCAGTGGTGAAATGGCAGTCCCCTTAGATTTCAGAGCCTTAGCATCGATATATACATATATCGGTTTGTTTTACCCTTGAGCACGTGGTACCCAATTTTCTTTACATTTTGACATAGTTGACTGCCATGGTGGAACTTTTAGTATCTCTGACTTTCTCCTTTATGACTGAAGACTTAAGGCCTCATTTAGAGTTTGTTGATGGGTTACACGGTCACAAACGTGATGGATATTCTGTCCACCTTAATAAAAGTGCAAAAGAATATAATGCACTTATAATAAGGCTGTTACATTTGTGACGGAGTAACCCATCTGCTAAACTCTAAATTAGACCCTTAGTTATCGCACGGCTAGGATCTTCTAGTATAGAAAGCCATGTTGCGCTTTTTCATTACAATTACAAAAAAAAACAAAGAAAAGGAATAGGATCTTCTAGTATAGAAAGCCATGTTGCACTTTTTTCATTACAATTACAAAAAAAAACAAAGAAAAGGAATAGGATCTTCTAGTATAGAAAGCCATGTTGCACTTTTTTCATTACAATTACAAAAAAAAACAAAGAAAAGCAATAGGTCTCGCTTTTGGGACATTATAAGTGTTTAGCGATGCAACAGTTGATGTTGCACCAAGGATATTGTGCTGCAGAATTAAATACTTATAAGGTCCCAAAGGCGAGACCTATTGGCTATGCCAATGCTTGTTTTATATGCTGGTGAAACCTTATCGCGCACTGGGGTGAAGCTGCATTAATTGGTATACATTGGAAATAGTGTGAGACCACTCAAACAATACATCCAGTAACATCACAGAGTGATTAAAAATGGTAACTTCGAGCTATCTGCTGGCACCACATTTTCAAGAAGTACATCCAAAAGGATGCACATTTTGGTTTCATGTAGTTGAACATATTCACATTCACAGCAGAATGTTGTTCACCGTTTGTAAACCATTTGTAATGAGTCAGACTGGGTTTCGCCAGATGATAGTACGGAAAGAAGGGGAGAGGAAGGGAGGAGAGGGAAGAGAGGGCAAGAGATGAAGAGAAGAAGAGGGAGGGCGGAGCAGAGAGACGTGCTGAAAAGCAGGAGATGGGGTGAGGAAAGAGGTGGATTGAGGGAAGGACAGGCAGAAAGAACTGATTTTATATAGTGTCTCGGACTATACTGCAGTTGTTTCTAAGCGCTGTAAATAATGGGTGTTACAATTATACAATTAATAGTACTCAAAACAGAGCTTCAGGAGCAGAATGCAGTGGAAGGGATAGGGCACGAGCGTAATTTATAGCATGAGTAATGAGAGGTAGCGGAAGGGGCTAGGGAGAGGGAGGAAAGAGGAGAAAATGGACAAGAGCAAAACCAGAGGGGAGAGTGACGGGGCTGAGCACGCCAGCAAATGGCGATTGTAGAGTAAAACGATGCGCTATGAAAAGGGTGCGTGGAGAAGACGAGACAGGTGAGAGGACAAGAGCTAATGGGGGCGCGTAGATTAGAGGAGTTGAAAATTATGGGCGCCAACGACCTGGAGAAGCAGGAGCAACTAAGAAAGGAGGACGCGCGGTAAGGTGAAAGGTCAAGACAGAAGGGAAGATAAGAAGGAGAAGGTGTAAGACAGAAAGGGAGTCCGAAAAGACGTAACAAAGAATATAGAGAGAGAAGGTGACTCAATGAAGCGTCTGGCGAGGGAAAGTAGAGAAAATAGAGAGAGAAGTTAAACGGGGAAGAAGAAAGTAGGTGAGAGTTGAGAGAAAGGGGAGGGGACAGTCACGGCGGAAAGAATACAGAAAGGAGACAGAACAGGTAGAGGACAGAAGCCACAGCACAGGGGAGGGGGAGAGAAAAGGGAGAGAAGAGAAAAGAGAGAGGAGAAAAGGCATGGGGTGGTATGAAAAAGAGAAAAAAATGTGAGACATAGAACGATGACACGAGAAGGAACAGCGGAGAAAAAGCTGGATGATATAAATAAGAGACGCTTTGGGGTCTGAGGAGTGCAGAGGACAGCACACAGACGACACGCAGGTATGCCCCAGGATATTGGTTTCTCGCCGGACAGAGCAATGATGCTTTATGAAGAGGAGACCTTCAGTGTCTGTCCAACACGGAAGAAAGGAAAGAAAATGAGACACTGGGGAACAGGAGATGACAGGACGACACAGGAGAGGGAAGGAGCTAGACATGGTTGGTGACAGTGTGGGGAATCAGGGCTCGGCAGAGAGTTAGACACCTAAATGAGCTGTCCAAGATATTCAAGGGCAGGCTCGAGCGAACCACTCAGAGGCAGCAGACCGTCTCTTGTTCCACACGGTGAAGGTCTTCCTAATAGACGTATTCAGTGAGGGAGTGATAACTTGATATCTGGTAAATCAGAAACTATGATGGTTAGGTAAGTGAAATTTGTAACCGGGATTTGCAGCAGTTGGAGGGAAATTATTAAATTAGCAGGAGGAAAGTGCTCGAAATGGATTATACCAAGTGCATATTTGCAGTGAATACTTCCTACTCAGCACTCTGCCACTGAAAATCAAATGAGATTGGGATTAGGATTGCAACACACTAGACACTAGCATCGTCACAACTCACTCTCTTCTGCACTCTGATTTTTCCAGTTTGTATAAAACCTTTTTGGTTCTGTTTCTGATTTGCCCCATCTCTATTTCTGCAAGGCCTTTTGGTATGCTACTTCTGAGCATTTACCCATGAAGTCCAGCTTCAAAATCCTGTCACCATACAAAATAATACATTCTACAGAAAAACTCTCACAATGTCATCTGTAGAAACATATGTAAAACTCCCACAACAGTTGCAGCTGGTAGCTCTGTTATTCTTCATGTTCTGATGCCAGATATTTTGACAAAGCATATAACTATTTAATATTCTGCTTTTACCAGTGTTCATGGGTATGTTGTGAATCTGGGTAAATGTTTTGTGCTGGAAGAACAACGTGCATACTTGCGCTTTGTGCTTAGTTTTTCTGCTACATATTCATTTCCACAGCCAAAGTCTTTCAAATGTGGGCAACACTTCAAACTGGGGGGATATATCATTTCAAAATCAACTCTATTTGATGGAGTGGGAACTCATGGTTATAATGTAGTTCCACATACTACATATGCCTCATTCTTTCTGTTTTAGTGCATGCACTTGAGGCTTCCTTCCTCATGACAGCAAGAGAGCTTTCTCCTGAACTAATATTCCATCCTGCAAAAAGTGTAAATGTATTATATGCTGTTAAATGCAGTGTGAAATGAAAAATAACTAAACAATGTTTGCTTAAACTGTGCTATTTGCCACCTCTTTTCCAAAACTAATTTGGAGAAAGGATGCTCAAATATTTTGTAAGCATTTTTAAAGGCCTATTAGGCTGCGGCCAATGCAACCGGCTTAGCGTGTTTTTCAATATACCCATTTCCACAGACAGTGCTGAACACTAGAAACAGAAATTCCACGTCATGCTAGATTGATCATCCTAAAGCACTTTAAAATGAAGTGTCTGACATTCATCTTGCTAAATGTTGTTACGGGTGAGCGCAGCACTCCTGTGTGTTATTAAGTCCTGTTATGCTGAACTCATTCTTACTGGCCAGTGTGTTTTAAAATATACAATTCACCGCATACTGTCCAGATAAATGATCCACTCTTATTACAAACTGGCCCCGAACAGTGAAAGGCCTGCAATATTTTTTTTAATTAAGCTCTGAAGATGTCCTCGCCCCACTCTTCGATGTCCTCGCCCCCCCCCCTCGCCCCATAGATAGACTATATTTCCACACCTGTTTCCCATTGCATCTTAGACTCACCCAGGGCATATAGTGGACTGCTGCAGTGCAGAAGCAATTCCCAGTCTCCTGCTTCAGGTCCTCCCGCAACACTGTGGCGTGACAGCTCTTAGGGTCCCTACTCTCTCACCGTCCAAGCTCAGGAAAGCCACTGCCCCTCCTGCACAGTGATGGTTGCTGCAGGGAGACACAACTCTTTTAGCAGGAAATCCTGCCTTGCAGCTGGGGAAGGCAGAGTTCCTTCACTTCAGGTGAAGTCAGAATTATTTGCGTGGGTCCTCAAGGAACAGCAGAGGCCCTAGAACTACTGGCTGTGCAGGTATCTATAAAATGATGGTCAAAGAAATAAAAAAAGATCAGTCTCCCAAACAGAGGGCACTGGTAGTCAGGCACCTTCAAAAGGTGTAGTTTGGAATATAATAGTTGCTATTGAAGAAACGTTTAGTCTTACACATATCTCAGTATCACTGCTTGCTTCATGAAGAATGCAAACACTGTGCCTTCAACGCAGTTGTCAAGGTCGTGCAGAAGGAAGGGTTTAAGGACAGTGACATTACAAAGACCCCTGTAGCCTCTGTGGTGCCGGGATCCAATGCCTCCACCGAAAGCATCTTCAAATCTTCGAGGGAGAA
The DNA here is from genome assembly GCA_963921515.1 of Calotriton arnoldi. Lineage (NCBI taxonomy): Eukaryota > Metazoa > Chordata > Amphibia > Caudata > Salamandridae > Calotriton > Calotriton arnoldi. The sequence continues at coordinate 1,672,749 of CAWUFW010000647.1, read as the reverse complement.
AGATGACATTTTACGGGCCACTCACCAGGCTTTACATGGGGCCTGTCACTTTGCATTACAGGACTAGTGGAGAAACCCATGACTCAAAATCAACTGTACAGATCGAGGAAATCTGATGGAAGTATCTAAAGAAGCTTCCAGTTCAAATCTAGAAAGATCAAAAGCCATCAGTCTAAGAAGGGAGGCAGAACAATGATTCCCTCATCTTCTGACGACCTTTGCATAGGAAGAGGACACCAGCGAATTCCCTTTCAAAAAATAATCTCAAATTAAGAGGTGGCATGTGGAGAGGATACTGCACATCTCACCCTGCTGGAGCCTAGCGAAGGCGGTCTAAATGTATCCCCAAACCTGCAATGCACTTCAGAGGTCATCATCTCCCGAAGTGGAGAAGAACTCATGGGGCTGAGTGAACGTAGGAAAAACCTCGAGGAAGGAATGAAAGAAAGATACGCCTGAAGAAGTGAACAAGAAGGAAGTATTGGTGGAAAGGATCTAAGTACCGGTGAGCCCTGGAGAGGAGACATTTTTTAGCAGATAACTGACAGCCTCGCAGTAGGTAGAAGCCATGGAAATTCTACCAAAGCACTACAGAGAAGGAACTGGAGGAAGTCAGACTTCCTCATGAGAGCAAGGAGTGGGTGAAGCCAGAAACAGGAAGAGGTCAATAAGAATTCATTTGCTTCTGCCAACGGGGAGAGAATTCCTCAAGTAGTGTGTCCAGAGTTCTTCGTAGAGGATCTCAAAACCGCAAAGTCTCCAAACCACCAAGTCCGGACTGAGAAAGGATAGACCAGTCAAAACGGAGGAATAGTAAGTACCACAAGCACTTTGTGGACAGTCAGGGTTATTATTATACATACGACGACCAGTCAGTCGATAGTCACTACTGTCCAGGCACCAGCGTTCATTATGTCCCTGTTCGCACAGTAATAATTGATACTCTTCCCCATGCGTCCCCTACCCCCGCATTCTACGACTAATAAAAAGCAAAATGTGACAAATGTTCCAAAAGATAAAAAATCCGATTTTCTATATAGGTTTTTAGCTCGTGTCCAAAACCACGAGCCGGTAGTGCAGAAATGTGATAAAAGGACGTGAAGCCCTGGGAAGGCGATAGCCTCACTCGGAGAGCCCTGCGGACCCGAGAAGGGCCGGAGCAACAATGACAAGCGCGCGCGCCTAGCGCTAAAAGTGGGAGGGTTGTGCCGAGAGCACACAAAGCGTTTCCCTTGCGGGAGCGAGCCACGGGCACCATGTGTTTGCAAGTTAATTACAAACATATGGTGCTAAGCTCGCTCCCGCAAGGGAATCGCCAAACGTGCACGCGTTGCCATTGAAGGCAATGCAACGCGTGCACGTTTTTGGGACAAAAATCGTAGCGATTGCTACAGGTCTTTTTCCTATGCAGCGCATGCGCGCTGCGTAGGCGAGACCTAAAAAAACAAAGAAAAGGAATAACGTTCAATCGGATGAACTTATTGATGTACCTTGTTGGTATGCATGCCCAAAAGTTCATTTCATTTAGTTACTGGCAGTGATTACCATACACTTGTAATGATCGTGGTTTCTCCTTTCTATTGGATTGTACATAATTAAGAGATTATTTAATCACATCAACACATTTCACGGTCAGTCGTCTGGCAAATAGAATTAATTTGCCTCATCTGTACCTGAATCACCCATCATGTGGCAGCAGGTCCTCTATAAGGAACAGTAAAAGGTATACAAACTCTTGCAAATCTACCAAATTGGCTTGGAGCTTATACTTTTTTGTAACACATGATATTCTGATTTCTTCCGCATTTGACCACTCACTTAAGTCCGTAAACTACTCCTGCAAAGTTGGAGGTTCCACCACCTTGTTGTGGTGTAGTGACGTTTACCTTCTGGCTGCATCTCTGTCGATACCGCCATTGGTAAGTCGGCTTCAAAACTGCATCACCATCAGATTCTGCATCTTCATCCCCTGACTTTGCTAACAGATTCTGAAGCCAGAACAGAGGGCATGACAAACAGCACCCAATCCTTCTAGCTTTGCACCTGAAGTGTCATGGGTCCAAATGTACCAGAAGCCTTGCGCCCTTCTTCGGAACCTCAATGCAAACACTTTGTCTGCCCATGGAATCTGTCCCAAACATTATCACCAGCACTAAAGATGCTCCCCACATGTCATCTGTGATTGGCCAGATCATGGAAAATGGAGTGGTGTCGATACATCTGCACTGTGGAGCGCTGGTCGATGTCATCGGGAAGGCCTGATGGCAGGCGTACCTGTTGTTGCGGCCAGTAATGGAAAAAGTTTGTTTTAAGAGAACAGAGTTTTCCCACCAACTACCAGAGAGTAGAAGCATGCATAGCATGTGAATTTATAACGTTTCTGCTGTAAAAATGGGATGAATTTATTCACTGTAAATTTCAGAAGCATAGTGGGAGACCCAGCCTTTGCTACAGAGTGCTGGGCCAGGGTTGATGTCTACTTATACTACCTATAGGCACGGCCGAACTGGGAACCTAAAGCAGCCCTGGCAATTTGGCAGACCAGCCCCGGGTGCTGGGGGGGGAAGGGATGCACAAGTGTGCACTGCTGCTTTTGTTATAGGGGGGGCGATATTGCAGTGCCGCTGCAAAACCGGACCCCAGTAACAAAACCAGCCCCCGGAGCTGAAAAACCGTCCCCCACCCCTCCAGCCTCCCGGGAAAATGCCCGATGCTCGCTAGTCTGGCCCTGCCTATATGGAACTTGTCTTCCTCTGTCCCTTTCCCTGGCGACACAGCACGTCTTCAAGCTGTGGTGCGACCCTTAGGGACCTGGGGTAGCTCGGGCGACTCACTTGGAAGACTCCACTCTGGATGAGAACTGCCTTCAGTGATGTTGTGACCCTGCAAGGGTTTCGGGGATGGGATGTAATTGGCCTCTCTATGTTGGGGGATGTTATGGAGGAAACCCTTATGGCTTAGTTTGCGCAATTGTAGGATTCATTCGACATGTGCAGGAGTCCGTTTTTACGCTATCTCTAAGTCCAGCATGCCCTTCATCCACAGATTACGAATCTGACCGAGCATCCTGATCACAAACTGCTGGAAGCCCACCTACTGACGGGTGAGATAGGACAAATAAACGTCTCTCTATCTCGGACTACAGTAAATAACTCGCCCGATACTTTTGATAACCTGCGGGTGGTTCGGGTAGGCATCGCAGATGATAACTGGCAAGATGCCAGGATGACTCTCCGCAAGATTGCCACTGCAGCACAATTATGAATGATTAAATTAAGAATATTGAATAGAATACATATTACTCGCCTCAAGCTTCGGCAGGGTCCCCTGACCTAGACAATCCTTAGAGAGGTGGGCCAAGAGACTTGACCATTGTATGTCTCTGGAATTGCCTATTTAGGAGTGCAGGGGTTACCCACGCAAGCACAATAAGATATGTTCTAAATGGCAAAGTTATAGAGGTATTGACTATGGGAGGGAGGGGACATCCGCTCGTTATAGTACAAGGAGACCCGATGATGTTTCGGTTAAATGAGACAGTCTTTGCAGCGCATAAGGATGTTTTTGTCTTGTCGTCTGGTTAGCCTGGTACAAATGTGTTTCTTTCCATGGGCGATTGGAGGGGTGGGATATTGGTTCATAGGAATGTCCTAAAATTTCAATAAAATTATTTCATAAAATAAGAAGGATAGTGGTGGGCGATATATGTCAAATTATGTGCAATGTTGGACAACTACACTGAATAGCATAGGTTTGGACCAATTACCCACAGTGCTACATAAAGGCTCTATACTTTTATAGTGCTCACATTTATCCATCCATTAAACCATGTGCATTTTGTCATTTAATGTACATCAAAGGAAATATAATAGGTCTGTTAGCAGTACTCATGGAGGCAGGATGAGCAGCCTTATAGAGAGTGGGGCTGGATGAATGGATGGATACATCAAACATGATGAACATGTAAAAGTCTGTTTATGCCTTTGTGATCATCGACTTGGCAGCAGGACCTCAACTTTGGCGACTACAAATGATTGCTTATTATTACTATCTTTAGCTATTTAAGGTGTTTTTAAGGCCTACTACTACATGTAGCAAGGAACAATCCCTGCATACATACAACAGTTTTCACCGCCTTTTGAACTGTGATCAAATAGGGGTCACTGCCTATTGCCCCTGTCCCACGCCACTACCCCACCATTCCCTTGAGTTCTCACTAGTTTTCTAGACTGTTTTTAGGTCTGGTGTTAGCCAAGACCTTTTCATTTTACTAAAATTAAATATATATATATTATACTTATAGGGATTTTGAGCCAACCCTCTTCATCTATTGCTCTTTAGTTGTTATTCACATTTTCCTTCAGCCCATTAGAGCATGCACTATGGGGTGATAAATCATCGCACTTCAGACTTGAGGTAACGTCACTCTGTGTGACAGCATTCTTCCTATTGCTAAGAGCACATCCACACACAAAGCAGTTCCCTTCCATGCCAGAGACTCCTGTGGCAAGTGTGCTTTGTGAGGCACAAAAATATTTTTTTTATAGTCAATGTTGATTTCTTATACTGGCGAGGACTTGATTGCTTCTCAAAATAAAGTTTTAACAAAACCATGACATAACAAGCATTGGCAAAGCTAAACGTCTGCCAGCCAATACCAGACCTATTGGCTTTGCCAATATTTTAGATTGAGGTTACAGATCTACCTTATGCCAATACACAATGGGCACCCGTGTAGTAGTCCAAACCTCGTGAGGGCAAGAGATCACTTATACACGATGCTCAGTGTTATGTTTCTTAAGAAAAATTACAATTTTACAGCACCTGAGATTTTGGCTTATATGTTCGGTGATAGCTTTTTGGCAGAGGAAAAACCACAATTTGTTCTTACTACAATGACCTATTTCACATTAAATGCAAAACCGGTCCTATGCATGAGAGGTTTGTAAAGAACACATTTAAAGTACATTGTTCCTTTACAGTGGCGGCTGCTAAGAAACGGGGGAGGAGGGACAGTTGAAAAAAAAATCACTTACCTGGTTACCTGGTTATGGCCGCCACCTCTCCACGGTACTCTTCTCTTCCTCCTGACTCCCGATAGCAGGAAGGTCACAGGCTCCCCTAAGTCAATCACAACACTGCTGTCACAACCATGATAGCAGAGTCGTGATTGGTCTGAGCGGCCTGTTTGGCCGCTCAGGCGGTGCCTGGGAGCCTTGTGACAGTTCTCCACCCGGCTGTGCAACACGGCCGGCCAAAGCGTCATGCGCACTTAATAGTGCCAATACCACTCCTCCTCCTGTGAACCAACCCAGCCCCAACCTGGCTCCGTGCAGAAAAAATAAATGATAATAACAATGTGTTATTATCATTTTATTTTTCCTTGTTGCACTTCTCTGATAGCAGTGGGGTGACAATCCTCCGCCTTAGCGGAGAAGCCGCTGCTGTTCCTGTAGAACAACCGGTAGTAGCATTTTAACAGTTGAGCAGTGTTGGGACGGGTGGCTTTAAACAAGTAAAAAGTTGTGTTCATTAGGTTCCGAAATCTGCCTATTTTACTCTCTGGCACAGCTTTTCCAACTTGCACATTTGCTATGCAACATGTGCATTTTTGTGAACTTACATATGCTAAAGATTTTGCAAGAGTCCTACAAAAACTTCAAGTTGTTTAAAAAAAAAAACCACCCAAATGCAGAGGTCACAGAATACATCAAAATAACAATTTTACCAGGCATTGCACAAGTAACTCTTCACGCGACTATCTATATTGTGTCAATGTAAACATCTTAGTCATGCTGTCTTCCGCAGTGATGTTATTCAAAGTTACTGATTGCACCTATGAATAGGTATAGCTGAGGATAGCTGTGTGTGCTGGCAGTGCAATAAAACACACAGGAGCAAACTCCTATGCAGTGCAGCATGATTCCTCGTCTGGCGTGACCCTTCCGGGGATGAGTGACACAATTCTGGGTCTCTGCTAGTCTGTCAGCTGCCTGACGGCAGCAGGTCTGTGACACAGCAAAACCAGCTACAGATGCTTGACAAATGAGGCTATAAATGGAAACAGCCAATTACCCAGAGCAGCCACCACGCACTTAGAAACTGGAAGCAAAAAACAGAACAGGATACAGGACTTGAACCCAGATATAGCCTACTGTCCACAAGACATTTGGTAGATAAATGTACTACCAGCTCAACTTTTAACTAATGCCAAGCAAATGTATGATTTACTATGTAGCTTATAGCAACATTTTAAGGACCTAATGTACAAAGAGTCAGTTTCGGACACCTTTCTCTTTTGGCATGGCATACAGACAGCCGAAACACACTGCATCAGATATTATAACATTATTGGAGGGGATGGAGGGGATTTTCGAATAGATACCATCTCGAATATCACCCAGATCAGCTGTGATTCCAAGTTATCTCGATAACAACCAGGACTCTGCTTCTTCAGTGATCTTTGCTACAGGTCTCAGGACTGAGGAGAATCAGGTAAACTCTTCACTAAGTAGCTTTCAGTACTAACTAGCATTCCTGTCTGCACTGTCAGCAGAAGCCGGCAAGGACTGAACACAGAAATAAAGTATTTCATTATTTATTGTTAGGGCATTTGACAAAGATTGGGTCAGACCTATCCACTTTCTTCTCTCCTTGCACAGCTCAATAAAGAACCTTTAGCAGGGCAATGGAGGGTGTCGAGCATGCTGGTATCTGGTATACCAGTACATGTTTTCTCCCAGATGCATTATGGTAAGTGCAGCGCATGATAACAGTCACTTTAGTTTACTCGCAGGTTAAGTGTTTGCCATTGTTGGTGCAGCCAGAGCTGCACATCTCTAGCCATGTGTTACTAGATTACTGCCCTTCATCAACAAAGAGAAACGCGTTATTTAGGGGTGCTTAGAAATGCTGCTTCAAGTCTTTCCAGGTAAAGTACCACTCATATACAGCAGGTCCACAAGGGATCATCAGTCAGAAACTACAAGGAGGAGCTAATCAAAGGATGGAGGGGAGCACTCTGCTGACACACCAGCACACATTCTTACCAAGATACGTAATGGTAAATGCAGTGCATGAGAACAGTCGCTTTAGGTTACTCACAGGCCACACTTTCCCAAAGGATTTTGGGTTGATGAAAGCTGGAGATGCACCTGTGAACTTAAATTGGCTTGCTAAGCCCCCCAAACAAACCAAGTTCTCCTTGTGCCAACTAGCAGGAAACACTTGCCAAGGATATCCAGAAATGTTGGTGCCAACAGTGGGTGGCAAACACTTGATCAATTGTTAGACTGAAAACTATGAAGGGGAGCATCCACCTGAATACATTGGGTAGAATGATGCCGGAAGGCAGTGCGCACCCCCGTCCCACTCTCCCGTCCTAAAGGATGGTGGGTTGACAGGGAGATGCAGCTGTGTGTCTTGGAGTGCCACAGAACCTGATATACTGAAAGTGGCCATCCAAGCAACCGCAAATGGATTGCTCCTTGTGGTGAGAGCCAGTTACCAAAAAAACACACACGTCCAAGATATCCAGCAATTGCTGTGCCTACAATGGGCGGCAAACCCTTGATTATTTGTGAATATGAAAACTATTGATGAGTGCATGTAGCAGAATGCCTCGGGTGGACTGAAGCAGGCAGCGTTCCCCCTCACCCCTATTTAAAGCTGGAGCTGCAGCTGACAAAGCCACAGCACAAATCAAGGGTGGATGCCAGAGCCTCGGTTTCTCCATCGCACTCCATCTGCCATATATTTTAAGGATCCTCGTTCACTCAAACACCAACTATTGCAAACGTTTTGTGCAAAATGATCATCATCACAAATCCAATCAGCTTGACCTGGGTTTTCATAAATCTTGGTTCCATGTCCTACTTCCTGAAGCTTAATGACAAACTCAACACAGTAACACACCAAATTTGACACAGCTGGAACATACCCATTGGAGTAAAACATGACATCCATTAGGAGCGTGGCGACTGCAGGGAGGGTATCTGGATCCAGGCTAGTGACACAGAACATGTTGCTGGGGCTGGAGAGGGGATGGATCACAGGTCTTTGAACTGGAAAAAAAACACAAAGTAAGTTTGGTCAATATATATATATAGGCCAGGCAAGTCTCACTATGTCCACATTCATCAAGCGGTACTTCTGAGTGTTCGCTTAGCCTTGGAAAGCCTTGTGTATTTATAGGCCACGTAATAGGGTGATACACAAGTGAGTAAACGAGAAAGACAAACATGTTTGTGCTTATACAAGTCACAAAATGTTGTGAATAGAATTAAATTCACACAAAATGTACCATAGCATATAGACCAAAAGATAGAAATAAAACAGTAGAAAAAATAAAAGGACACAACAGCAGACAGCCTCATATATGAAAAATAACCTGGTAAAACTCAAAAATATAAATATAAACTCCAGCATGCTTTGTGTTGTTTGGGAGAAAGCTACACTAAGTGTTCTAACTGACTAGCTTCATCAGTGTGTTGCTACCTTCAACATTTTATTGTCACATTTTTTGCTCATAATTAGTTTGTTTCATTAAGTTCACTTTGTGATTTGATAACATTTCTGAAACGTGTTTATTTTTAGTCGACCAAACACTGTGGTCAGAAATCACACAAAACGTTCTTAACTAGTTTCTTCAACCTAAATTCAGCCTTCTTGATTTGAAAACAGCTTACAAACGATACAAAGATAACTGTGTAGCTAAGGCAATAACATGTAGGCTATTTGCTGTGTTCATTCATAAAAATTAATTATTGGTAATGCATTTGTTTGTTTTTCATGTGAGGGTTATGCCTTAATTTAGGAGTTAAACTCTTTAATTAAAAATAAGAAACATGTTGCAGTGGTTGTCTGCTGATTACCACATGGAATGTTTCTGTTCACATCCACACACGGGCACAGACATCACTAGTCATCTGATGACCTTGAAGTAGTCTCCTGGGGTAGGAAACAGGGCTCCACAGGAAGGTGAGAAGGCGGTCCATGGCCACAGAGGGGTGATGGAGCAAGGACTCACAATGAGACTTGCTCAGAAGCAATCTTCTCACAGAATTAATTAATTTGTAATAAAACCTTGTAATGTCTTTATTAACAATGTGCAAACACAACATTTTTATCTAGAAGATGCTTGCCTATGTGTTTTCCACTAATACGTAATCCTTGTCTAATCCAAAATGGCCGCTAAAACGCGGGAACTCTACTGCGCATGTGTCAACCATGTCACGTGCTAGGAGGGAATCTTTTGCTTCTGCGCAGTGTATGCTAAAATGGCTGCTTAATGTTCTCACATGCTAAAGCTTTCGCATTGCTGCAATTAATACTGTGGTATTCTAAAACTATTAATGCGGGATAGACATTTATAAATAAATGGAATTTGTGTAGAAATAGGAGGTATACAGTGAAAACATTTATTTTTGATTTTAAATTGTTTCTTCTTTGATTTTCTATTAGTTCGTAAAGTGGGCCTGGGTTTGGCTAAACAACAGCTCGAGAGCCATGTGACCTGCGCATGCGCTCTGAAAACTAACAAAGCAAAGCAATGAAGTCAACTTGGAGGATGTCCAAGGACATGACCCGCTGATCACCTTCAGAGTTCTACTGAATGTCTTATAAAATGATACATTTTGTATATATTTTGTAATAATATTGGTGTGAAACGGGTGGGAAATAAAGCAAATGTATTAATTGAGAGGGGCGGGATTCTAAAACAATGGGCTTAAGAAAATTGAATTAAAATGACATGGTGTGAGGATCAACCCCCTGTCCCTGTCCAATCAGAATTAGTGGGCCCATATTTTTGAAACATTAATGGGAGGTACATGGGCGTAGAAGGGTATAATAGATATAGAATTAGCTAATTAGTTAGCTTAGAGCTCAGATGCTGCCACAGAGCGAACAGAGCAAACTGAATTGCTGTCCGAAGAGGTCGTGAGGTGGGGAGGCGAACTGCATTAGAGGGAGACGTGGAAGAAACCACGAGGAGGAACGAAGTGTCAGAGAGGGGAACGACGCAGGCGTCGTGGATAGAGAGGTCATCTACCCAGTCCTGAACCCGGTCCGGAGGTCTTGGTCTTCATCCTTTCTTGGGGACCCCCTTTCCAACTCCTTGGCCAAGGGGTTTGGTTTTCACACCTTTACGTAACTATAAATGCGTAACTTTTTAGTTTATACTGCTGTCTCTATCTTCTCCTTTCTGAGGGACCGTCATTTGTGATCAATAGGTGACTATACAGTGTACTTCCTCCTTGTTATGCGATAAAGTACCATGTGGTTTGTATTTGACTCTGCTAAACAATCTTAGATAAACATTTAAAAACTTCCTGAGTCAGTGGCTATTTCAGGTGTTTTATGAAATATGTTTAGTATTATCTCATTTCAACCCCAGTTATCAAAGGTCCATTGGTAAGTCATTACTCTTCAATCAGAAAAGGTAATTGGTAGCAGGGATTTTGATAAAGAGTACAACTGACTCCCACCAGCGGTGATTACTAGTTAGTGTGAATGAATGGGCCCAGGTGAGTATTTAGTGTATGAATGCTTGTTGCTAGTAACCCGCTGGATCAGTTTTCTGGCTATCAGAGGATGGTTATACTTTGTTAATTGGGTAATGAGAATTTTATTTTTATAAACTAACATCCGTTTTTAAAGTTTTGTTTTATGTTGTCTAGAAATCCCCGGGGAAACTGAATAGCGGATGGTAAGTGGAAACGAATAGTTTCTTACCTGTCGGTATAGTTTTGCAGCTTGAAGACTTTCTGGATTCACTATGCTGTGCATTATTCCGCGGTCTAGTGGTTGGGTCCGGAATCGTAGTCTCTTTTTGTTTTTTTGTTGTTTTTTTTGTGTAGCCCAGGTGGGCGTCGACGCCCCACCATTTGGTGTCCTCCCGTGACGTCGGCGCGCTTCCTCCGGAAGCTCCCACCCTTGGGCGCCATCTTCGGATTCTTTTTTTCTTGTCTTGTGCGTGTGTTGTTAATCCTTTTACCCTTTTGAAGGTGTTTTCCATTTGTTAGTCCCATCTTCCTCCTGTCTCATCTTTCTGGCGGAGGCGGGTGGGTTCGCTAGTGAATCCAGAAAGTCTTCAAGCTGCAAAACTATACCGACAGGTAAGAAACTATTCGTTTTGCAGCGTGAATCTTTCTGGATTCACTATGCTGTGCATAGACTTTGTAGCAGTTTGCTATATTTGTGGCGGCTGGGTGGAAGATGAGCGTTGGTTGTTGAATATATGTTGAAGCACTTTTTGACCTACTTGTGCTTCTTTGTTCATCTGTATATCCACGCAGTAGTGCTTAGTGAACGTGTGCACTGAAGCCCATGTTGCCGCCAGGCAAATGTCTTGGATAGGTGTGTTTGCTAGGAAGGCTATTGTTGCTCCCTTTTTCCTGGTCGAGTGAGACTGAGCTGCTCCCTGTAGCTCTTGGCCTGCCTGTTTGTGGCAAAATTGAATTGTTTGTGCGATCCATCGTGCGATGGTATTCTTAGTCACTGGTCTGCCCAGGAAACTGCTTGCAAAGGACACAAAGAACTGCTTTGTCTTTCTACAATCCTCAGTCCTTTCGATGTAATGCATTACTGCTCTTCTGGCGTCCAGAGTGTGCAGGTCCCTTTCAGCGCTGGTGGATGGTTTCTGGAAGAAACTGGGAATTTGTATTGTTTGGTTTATATGGAACCTGGACACCACCTTTGGCATGAAGTGTGGGTCCGTCCTCATTACCACCCTGTCATTGTGAATCTGAATGTAGGGTTCTTGTAGTGTGAGTGCCTGCAACTCGCTCACCCTACGTAGCGAGGTAATCGCTACCAGAAAGGCCGTCTTTATTGTGAGCATATGTAGCGATGCCTTGTGAATGGGTTAGAACGGTGCTTTCATAAGCTGTGTTAGAACTACATTGAGGTTCCATGCAGGCGGTGGCATCCTCTTTGGCGGTGCTATTCTTTTGGCTCCTTCCAGGAATCTTTTTACTACTTGAGATGTAAAGAAGCTTTTCCCTGTTTCTCCTCTTGTATAGGCTACTATTGCTGCCAGGTGCACTCTTAGCGAAGTGCAGCATAGGTTACTTTTTAGTAAGTGTGTTAAGTATTTTAGCACAGTTGATTCTTTAGTGATTCTCCTGTGGAGCTTTTTGTTGATGCACCATTCAGTGAATCACTTCCGTTTTGCTGCATAGCATTTCCGTGTGGTGGGCCTCCTCGCTTCTCGCAGTACTGCCAGCGTGCTTTGTAGAAGCTTGAGGTGAGCGAACTCTAAGTCTTCAGGAGCCACGCTGCTAGGCTGAGGCTCTCTGGTTCTGGATGGAGTACCCTTCCGTTTTGCAGCGAGAGCAGGTCTTTCCTTTTTGGGAACTTGTGTGGTGGTCCCTGTGCCATTTCCACGATCTGCGAGAACCAGGACTGCCTGGCCCACTGTGGTGCTACCAGAATTAGCGTCATGTTGCTTGTTCTGCACTTGCTGAGCACTTTGTGTATGAGCGGTATCGGTGGAAAAGCGTAGGCAAATGTCTTTGACCAGCTCATCCATAGGGCATTTCCTTGGGATTGATGGCCTGGCTGCCTGGATGCGAAGTATTGGCATTTTGCATTCTGGTGTGTTGCAAACAGGTCTAGTTGTGGGGTCCACCACTTCTTGAATAGTCTTTGCGTCTCCTGCGGGTTGAGCTCCCACTCGTGTGAGATTGACGTCTGTCTGCTTCCACATTGTCCTTCCCTGGCAGATGTATTGCCAGGAGGTCTATTTGTAATGGAATTGCCCATTTCCATATCTGTTGCGCTAGATCTGACAGCGCCACTGACTGTGTTCCTCTCTGCTTGTTGATGTAGAACATCGTTGTGGTATTGTCTGTTTGTACTAACACCCTTTGCCCGTACAGCTGTTTCTGGAACGCTTTTAGCGCAAGGAACACGGTCTTTAGTTCTAGGTAGTTGATGTGTTTGACGGCATCTGTTTGTGTCCATAAACCCCTTACTTTGAGCAGGTTCATGTGCGCTCCCCACCCCATTTGGGATGCGTCTGTTGTGATGGTCACTGTCGGAGTTGGTGGTGTGAATGGCTTTCCTATTGTTATGTTGTCCTTGTTCCACCATGCCATCTCTTCCTGCACTGCGTGCGTTACAACCACTAGATCTTCCCAACTCCCTGTAGCCTGTGACCACTGCTGTTGCAGCAATTCCTGGAATGGTCTCATGCCACATATTGACACGGGGGACCATGTTAAGCTTAAATGTTTATACATGAATGCTAGATCAGTGCCCAAACATTCTTTTGAAATTTGGGACACTATTAATGAGTCTCACCCCGACATGGTTTTTATTACTGAAACCTGGCTGGGAGATAACAACGGCCCCGACATTGCCCACTCCCTACCCCCAGAGTATAAAATCCTGAGACAAGATAGACAGGGGAGAAAGGGTGGGGGACTTGCTATCTTATTCAAAGACCACCTAACCTGTTCACAGTTCTCTGTAGCACAGCTTGGGGAGCATGAAATACTCCCTTTCCAAGTATCCAGAGGAAATCACACCATACTGGGAGGAGCTGTAATCTACAATCCCCCGGGCTACCATGTTGAATTAAGTGTGAAGTTACTCACACAACTCTTCCCCGCCTGTCTAAAATACAGACATTTTCTAATGGTGGGAGATTTTAACGTGCACTTTGAAAAACTAGATCACACGGAGATTAAACACCTACACAATGACATGCAGATTCTCCAACTTAGACAATGGATTGAGGGACCCACTCATTCTGCAGGCCACACTCTGGATCTTCTATTTTCCAATATAGCATCCATCACTATTGAGGAGATTAAAGCTGTCACTTGGACTGATCATTCTCTCATCACCTTTTCATTTACTCAACCTGCAGCCTCTACTACAACTTATGCACCAACACATGAATTTTACCGCGTTTGGAAATCTATCACGCCCGACCTCTTCCGACTCCATTTCTCCTCTAACAGCCTGGAGGCGTTAGACTTACTCCCCACGGATGCGGGAGCAGCATGTCTCGAAAAAGAAATCTACAATTCCTTAGATCACTGCGCCCCCAAACGCAGGTCTAAGCCTACGGAAAGACGTGTATCAGAAAAATGGTATTCGACTGAACTTAAAGCATTTAAAAAGCAATGTAAAACAATGGAACATAACTGGAGAATGTCCAGATCTGAGACGGACAAACTTTTATTCAAATCCATGCTCAAGAAATACCACAATGCCATCAAAGGAGCGAAACGCACCTACTTCGCACACAGAATAACTGAAAGCAAGAATTCAGCGAAAGAATTGTATAAAATCATACACGACTTATGCAAACCCGCATGCATGTCGCAAACTTTACATCCCTCCCCAGACTGCTGTGAAATGATCAGTGATTTCTTTATAGACAAAATAAATTCTATCTACTCATCTTTTAACACAAATGCCCCAACTGACTCCAACAGCTGGGTAAACACGGACCCTTTTCCTAATACCACAGCACAGTTGGGCAGTTTCGTCCCTTTCTCCCAAGATGAAGTAGCCAAAACTATGGGGGAAGTCAAGTCTGGCTCTCCCCTCGACCCCTGCCCACACTTCATCTTCTCACAAATTATCCCCACCCTCTGCCCCTATGTTACGGAGCTCTTCAATAGATCACTTGAGACAGCAGTATTCCCGGAGGCCTGGAAACATGCAATAGTCACTCCCCTGCTTAAAAAAGCAGGTGTAGATGTGACAAACCCAGCAAACTATAGGCCAATATCTCTACTCCCATTTCTCTCCAAAGTAATGGAGAAAGTGATCAACAGACAGCTGTCTGCCTATCTGGAATCTAATGGCCTTCTGGATCCATCTCAAACAGGCTTCAGGGCCACAAATAGCACAGAGACGATCCTGCTGGCCGTGTTTGACAATATAAGAGAACTTCTGGATCAGGGCAAGGTAGTTGCCCTGATCCTATTGGACCCGTCGGCAGCATTCGACACGGTCTCCCATCAGCTCTTACTTCGCAACCTCCACGGAAAAGGAATACATGCCAAAGCACTCCAATGGCTCAATTCATTCCTCAGCAACAGGAAACAAACAGTACAACTGGGCGCTTTTTCTTCCAAACCAAAAATTCTGAGCTGTGGTGTCCCCCAGGGAGCTTCTCTTAGCCCCACCCTTTTTAATGCTTATGTTTCACCACTGGCAAAAATTGGCTCTAAATGGGGCTTTGATATTTGCTCATATGCGGATGATACGCAATTAACAATAGCCATTGGTAATGACCACGTGAGCACAAGGACCAAGCTTAACGACTGCCTTACTGAAATGGAAGCCTGGATGTCCGATCACTGTCTCAAGCTTAATGCAGACAAATCTGAGATCCTGCTTTTCTGTGGAGCCCACCACATTTGGGACGCTTCATGCTGGCCCCACTCTTTAGGACACGCTCCAGAGCCCAAGAGGTGTGCTAAGAACTTGGGCGTCCTCATGGATGACAAACTATCCATGCAGGATCACGTACGGACCCTCTGCGGGAAAAGTTTCGCCTTACTAAAACTCCTAAAAAGGCTTTTTCCCTGGATCCCTTTGGAAGATAGGAGGACAGTCACCCAAGCATTGCTTGTTAGCAGAATGGACTACGGTAATGCCCTGTTTGTGGGCATGCCAGACTACCTGTTTAAACGTCGCCAGGTAGTACAAAACGCTGCAGCTAAATTGGTCTGCAATAAGGGCAGACTAAGCTCAGCTACTGAATGCCTGAAACAACTTCATTGGCTGCAGGTGCGCCAAAGAGCACGATTCAAGCTCCTGGGGCATACCTTTAAGGCACTACACCGCATCGGTCCCAAAATTCTCCAAGATAAAATCCGATTCTACACCCCTCCCAGATGCTTACGGTCACAGCATCTTGCGCTTGTAGAATCAAAAAGGATCAAAAAGGCTAAAACCGGGGGACACACCTTGCGGCCTTACACTGGAACGGGCTGCCAGTCGAACTTCGACTCATCAATGACTAACACCTTCAGAAAAAAATTTAAAACACATTTATTTCCCACCTAAGCAGATCCTTACTTCCTCCTGTCCTTCTTTTCAGCACCAGATCTCGCCTCCTCAGCGCCGTGATATCCCGTTGGGATGAATGTAGCGCTATATAAATAAATAAATAAATAAATGTGTAGTCGAATATTGGGGACTAGGTGTATGCAGGACGCCATCATCCCCATGAGCTTGCTCACTGTCCTCACTGTCAGACGTTGCCCCTTCTGGTATTGGCGAGTCTCCATCAGTGCGAAGGTTCTCTTTTCGCTGGGGAACACTCTGCCCTGAATGGTGTCGATTTTTGCACCCAGGAAGATCTTCACTTGCTCTGGTTCTAGCGACGACTTCCCGCTGTGTATGGAGAAGCCTAGTTTTATCAGCGTGTGCGTGACCTGCTGAGCATGTAGTTTGCATTGGTTGTAGGAGTTCGCCTTCACCAACCAGTCGTCTAGGTAGGGGTATACATGTATTCCCTGCCTCCGCAGATGTGCTGCTACGGCAGCTAGGCATTTTGTGAAGACCCTTGGCGCGGATTTTAGGCCGAAGGCTAGGACTGTGAACTGGTAGTGCGTCTTGCTGATGATAAATCTCAGTAGTTGTTTGTGTTTTTGGTTCATGGGAATGTGTAGGTAGGCATCTTTGAGGTCTATTGTGGACATAAAATCCCCGTGCCTTATCTGAGGTATAACCTCTTGTAAGGACGTCATTTTGAACTTTTGAGTCTTTATGTATTTGTTTAGGAACCGTAGGTCCAGTATGGGCCTTAACGTTTCGTCTATTTTTGGTACGAGGAAGTAGTTGGAGTACACTCCCGTGTTTCTTTCCTTGTATGGTACGTTTTCTATAGCCTGTTTGTGGAGAAGTTCCTGTGCTTCCTGCCACAGTAGTGATAGCTCTTCTGCTGAGCGTGTCTTGTGGGTTGGCCTCCTGTTTGGTGACTTTTTTACCAGTTTTATGCAGTAGCCGAACTGTATGATGTTGAGTATCCATTTGTCCGTTGTTATCTTCTCCCACTCCTGGAAGAAGTGTTTTAGTCTGCCTCCTACGGGTGTCACATGATCGTTGATTTGTAATTGTTGTTCGTGTCTTTTGTTGTGCCGCGCCACTAGGGATGTTGTGAGTGCGGGCACGTTTGGTACTGTGGAGTCACTTGGGGGTGCGTTGCTGGCTGCCTCTCCTTGTCTGTCCTCGTCCGTTTGGTCGGCTTCGAAAGGACTGGCCCCTCTGTTGGTTCTGCCAGCCTTGTTGCTGCTGACCCTGTTGCGCCTGGCCGCTTCCCTGAAATGTTTGCTGGAAGGCCTGGTGCAATGTTCCCGGCTGGTTCCCTCCTCTGCCATTTGGTCTTCGTGAGGGGGTGCCCCTTCTCATCCCTCTGAACTGCAGTGCTCCCATGGACCTTGCAGTTTCGTTATCTTTTTTGAGCTGTGTCAGTGTCTCGTCCACGGGCGTGCCGAACAGCTTTTCCCCGTTGAAGGGTAAGTTCAGGATGTTGTTCTGTACTTCCGGCTTGAACCCAGAGATCCTCAGCCAGGCATGTCTCCTCTCCGTTACTCCGATCATCATCAGCCTGCTTGATGTGTCTGCTGCGTCCAAGGCCGACTTCAGGCAGGTGTTGGCCATATTTTTGCCCTCCTCCACCAGGTGCGCCGCTCTTTGCTGGTGTTCGGTCGGGAGCAGTTTGGGCAACTGCCCAACTTCTTCCCAATGCTGGTAGGCATGCATGTTTATAAGGGCATTGGAGTTGGCAATGCGCCAATGGATTGCCGCATTCCTCTCAATTTTCCTCCCTGTGAGGTCTATTCTTTTGCTCTCCTTGTCTGGAGGTGGTCCGGAGTTTGTGGGAACGTTGGCCCTCTTCCTGGCTGTTGCCGTTATGATTGAATCAGCCGGCACAGATCCCTGGATATATGGTGGATCTTTAGAAGAGTGTTTGTATTTTTTCTCTGTCCTGGGGGTGACAGATCTGCAGGTAGATGGCTCCTTGAAAGCCTCCCTGCCTTGGTCTAGTACACCTGGGAGCATAGGAAGGAATTGGCTCCTAGTTTGCGTCGGCAGCAGTGTCTCCAGGAGAAAGCAGGCCTTGGGCTTTTCTTCCTCCATTTCCACCCTATAGGTTGCTGCAGCGTTCCTGACGACCATATTGTATATTCCAATGTCGTCCGGCGGCGAAGGCCTCGACGGATACGTCTCCACGGCCTCTTCTGGGTTTTCGGCATCGAGATCCTGCCAATCCTGGTCCTGAGGGTGTCGAGCCGAAGTGCGTCTGCTGGTCGTCGTCGCCCTCACTGTAATAATACAGGCCCTCTTCGTCCTGTTGCTCCGACGGTTCGGGAGTTTTCGGCGGATCGGTGGAGTCGAACTCCTCCTGGGCTTCTGCCTCGACAACCGTCGAGGGCTTCGAAGGGATGGTGTATCTACTCATCCGTTCGTCGAAATCCTTTTTCTTTTGGAGGATATTGGTAATTTCGGCCTCGAGCCTTCTTTTCTTCCTCTCCATCTCTGCCGCTTGTTCGGCGTCGAGAGTTTCGGCGGTTCTCTTCGAGGTCGTGGATGTTGACGTCGAAGTTGCCGTCTGCTCTTTCCCCTTCTGCGTCGAGTGCGGCTTTCCGGAGCCGTGCTTCGATGACCTGGGTGTCTCTAGAGCTTTCGCCGACCGGGAGTCCTTCTCGAAGGATCCGCTGGGCTGTTTGTCCGTGGACGCAGCTGTGGTCGTCGATTGCTTCGACGCCTGTGCTCCTTTCGAGGACTTTGGCTCTGATTTTTGAGAGTCTGTCGGGGTTTTAGGGGTCGACGTCTCTCTTACCTCCTTCCTCGGTCTGTTATCGGTCTCTACGACCGTGCAGTCCTCTGGTCCCTTGGCGATGTTGTCCTCTTCCCCGCTGGAGAGGCCCAGGTCCCGCAGCGACGGGGGTTGTCCTTGCCCCTGCATGCTGTAGTTTGCTCTCCTCTGTCTGTCCCTCACTCTGAGGGTCTTGGGGGCGAACGCCGAGCAGGCGTTGCAGTCGGTACTCTGGTGGTCGATCGGTAGGCAGAGGTTGCAGACTGGATGCTGGTCCTTCTGCGCGAACTTGTGGTGGCAGTTCCGGCAAAATTTGAATGGTGTCTTGTCCATTCCCGCGCTCAGGGAGCCCCCTGTGTGCCCATTCTCCGTCGGACATCAAAGTTTTCTCTACTCCTCACCTACTTCATCATCCCGGTTGTATGTTCTTTGTCTTGTGATGAAGAAACTCCAATTTTATCAGTTCTTTCTGCTTTTTTCTTCTTCTTTCAACTCTGGAGCTCTTCACGACGATCCAGACCCAACGGCGGAAAAAAGAATCTGAAGATGGCGCCCAAGGGTGGGAGCTTCCGGAGGAAGCGCGCCGACGTCACGGGAGGACACCAAATGGTGGGGCGTCGACACCCACCTGGGCTACACAAAAAACAGAAAAACAGAAAAGAGACTACGATTCCGGACCCAACCACTAGACCGCGGAATAATGCACAGCAAGAATAATGCACAGAAGGATTCACGCTGCAAAACCATACTGCAGTGAGGTTATCTGTCAGGCAGAAATAGTACTGAAAAGTTAAGCAGGGCTAACAGTACTTGTTAGGGACTCTGTGTGTGTAATGAGTGGCAGCAAAGGAATACGCTGGTGAAATTTTGATGTTATATCACCTAGAAAGGGTAACATTGGAGGAGTAGCAGGTATTTCTGAAGCTCACGTGAAGAGTAAACGGAAGGGTTTTACTCGTAGTGTATGTCTAGTAAACGGAAGGGTTTTACTAAGTGTGAGAAAATCTATCCTTTTCAATTTAGGGAAACTGCAAGATAGCGAATGTTTTTATGTTGTTATTAAATCTTAAGAAGTGTTGAGAAAATAAAGTTTTGCGTACGATTTTGTAAAGGGAGGGTCAGCAGACGGAGTAGAAGCTGACGTCAAAAGTGCCGCGCTGGGATTGGCTGAAACAGCGGGCGTGGAGCGAGCTTGTAAAGGAGGGGTCAGTAGTCAGGAGTAATACTGACGTCACAGGTGCCGCGCTGGGATTGGTCGAAACAGCGAGGGACAGAGAAGCGCAGATTGTAAAGGAGGGGTTGTCAGATAGAGTGAATAGACGTCACAGTAAAACCGCGCTAGGATTGGTTCCGAGACAATTGTAAGCTGGAATTTGATTGGTAGTCAGAATAGAAGTCGAAATATTAGTGGACAGTGGAGATTGTATGTGGAAACGCGATCCGACTTTGATAGGAACACGTACAGACAGGAGATTTTTAGGGTTTGCAGAATATAATTCAATAAATAGATATTTACCCAAAATGTACGGAGAAAAGAGAAAATTGTCATTCTTACAAAAGATTAAAAATTATTTTAAGAAAGATAAGCCAATCAAAACTAGGGAAGGAATTCTCATTCCACAAGCAAAAACGCCCGCATCATTCATGATGATGGAGAGGGGTGATCATACTTGTGTAGGGTTAGAAAATTGGATAGAATATACAAAAGATGATGGAGTACTAGCTTTTCCAGAGAATGGCACATTCAATGGGAGAGTTCTTCAAAATTTAAGAATAAGAATGAATGAATTAGAACCCAGACCAAGATTAACGCAGTACAAAGCCCTAGAGGAATGGGAAACAGAAGCATTTGAGCGTGATAGACCTAGGAGTAATAGGGGTTTATAGGGGAATTTTCCCTAGATACCAGAATGAGACAAGAGAAAGTCAGATGAAACAGTGGAGACGAGCGATCATTTCTGAGGGTTTGTATCCCGTGTTTATGGCTGATGAGCAGCTAGGGAGCAAATGCAAAGAAAAGACTAAACACATGACAGGGTTTGGAGAATCCGAAGATGAATTTATGGAAGAAATATTAAAGAACCCTCCACCGTACCAGGAAGAGTTGGGTGGAGGTACTCCAAGTGCACCTGTTTTGAGAGCACCGTTAGTACCTCAAGTACTGCATAATCCACCAGCTAATAGGGTACTTCAGGATAAGGAAAGAGAGGCTTTAGACAGAAACAGAGCAGAATTAATACAGAAAATAACACAGTTGAGTGTACATCCTGAATCTCTGACTATACCTGTAACCATTGGTCCCGTGGTTCCTTTATATGGAGACAAAGTAAATTGCCAGAAACCTCTAATTATGACTACACCTATGGATATCCCTAAAAATGATGCTGTAATAATTGATGATCATATCAGTGATTGTGAATCTATGATTTCCCTAATGGATTTGCCTATTCGAGAATCCGTAAATAGCACCCCCAGAAGAGTCACACCTGGTTGTTCAAAGGATGTAAATATAATAACCTCTTCAGGAACTAAAAGTGCAACCGTAGTAACTCCAGAAGACTTAGAAAGATGGGCACAAGGAATAAACAGACAGAGTTCACCCCCAAAGATCTTGGACATTTATAAATTGAAAGTCGAATTAGAAGAGATGATAGCAGGAAACGTAGGAGTAGATCATCTAAATACCTACAGTGAAGAAGAACTATTGTTCGTATGTAGGAGCATAACCAGAAATGTAAAAATGTTCCATGAAAAGTTAACGGATTTGGCCTCAGAAATGGGAATTGAAATAAGGAAGTCAAAGGTGTTGCAGAGACCATATAGAGCAGAATTTTCTGACAAAGACTTAGAAAATATGAATACATCTGGTAGGAAATTACAAGTTAAAGAATTAATGACAGTTTTACAGAAATGGGGAGAATTGGATAGATGGAAAACTAGATGGACAAAGAAAAAGGAAGAAGCACGTTCAAATAAAATGACATCTGAGTATTTATTGAAGGAAACAGGAAAGGTAGAACAGATGTGTCCAATGCAAGAGGTTCCAGGAGGAGGCTATGTCCATGTCCCATGGAGTAGACAAGACATATTGTCATTCACAAATGAGTTTCCAAAGTTGAGAGAAAAACCAATTGAATGGTACAAGCAGGTTGAGAGGTTTGTGAAGGTTTCAAAGGTTTTGTTAAAGGACCTAGATGGTTTGTTTGACATAGTGGTACCTGCCGATTTATGGACAGACTGTAAAATTACAATCGACTGGCCTAGTGAAGAGTATCCTAGGGATCCAAAGACAGGTGCCCCATCAAATGATGTGATGAAAAAGTATCACCAGGTAATCACTTACTTGAAAGGGAAAATACCACCAAAAGAAACAGATTGGGTAAAAATAAACAGAACTACCCAAGAAGCAAATGAATCGGTACATGCTTACTATGAACGTCTATTACAGGTGTTCAAACAGTATAGTGGTTTTGAAGATATTGGAGATAAAAAAATATGAGTCAGTTTGTCTATCGATTTGTTTATGGTCTAAAACCAGAGATTTGCCAGATGATTAAGCAACATATGTTATGTTGGCAAGGGAAGCCTATTGATGAGATTTTGAAATATGCTAAATATTTTGGCGATGACATTGAGGATAGACACAAGAAATTACAAGAAAAGGTGATGTGGGCTCAAGTAAAAATGGCTGAGCGACCGGGAATTAATTTAGAAAATCCATCTGAAAGTCAGGGAAAAGAATCTGGATCGAATGCTGACACAGGAAATGGTGGAAAGGTAAGAGGACGAATGAGTAGAGAAGAGGCCAAAAAAGAAATTTCCTTGTCATGGATGCGGAAAATTGGGACATTGGAAGAACGAATGTAAAAAGATTCAAAATAATAATGGCCCAAATCATAATTTAAATTCACAGACGCAGAATGACTCACAGCAGGGTGTAAGTCATCAGAGTGAGTTGCCACCTGTACCTATACAGGGTAATGTAAGCAGAGCAAAGCACAGTACAGACGTCGGATATCAAGGAGGAAGTGGTAAGAATGAATATGTAACTTCACAGTTTCTTTTACAGGATGATTTTAATCCAATTGATTATAATTGACGGTGCCTAAGAGAGGGGGAGAAGGAGTGCGTACTTGGCGCATCCTTGCCGGTAGATCAGACAGGTCCATATGTTGACGGGAAAGTAAAAGGTAATGATATCACCTTTTTGTTGGACACTGGTGCTACCCGTTCTACTGTGAGAACAGCAGACATCCCAGACCTCCCTCTCTCTGGAGAAGCTATCCAAGTTGTAGGTGTAGCAAATCAAAAGATTAGAACACCCCTTACCGAACTCACGGAAGTAAGAATTGGAAACTTCCGAGAAATGCACCAATTTGTGGTGTGTGATTCTAGTCCAGTAAATTTATTGGGCAGAGACTTGCTGTGCAAAATGAATTGCACTATTTTCTGCACACCGGATGGTGTTGCAATACAGACCCCGGATGAAGATCATGTTTACAAATTCATGATAGCCAAACAAGGTACAGAGGTGGATGAAATGTTCTCCTTGATAACTCAGGATGAATTACCAGAAGAGTTAAAAACTACAGTGAGTTCAAAAGTGTGGGATTTTACTGGAAAAGAAGTAGGTTTGATGGCAAATATAGACCCAGTAAAGATAACTGTAAAAGAAGGTGCAATTGTCCCAAATACCAGACAGTATAAAATGAGCACTGAAGTGAAAGCAGGAGATACTGAAGAAATTGGCAGAATGGTGAAACAAGGTATATTAAAAGAAGTTATGAGTAGCCCTTGTAATTCGCCAATCATGGGTTTGAAAAAGCCTAGTGGAAAATATAGGATTGTTCAAGATTTACGGAAAATTAATAAAATTGTGGTACCTTGTTGTCCTATAGTACCAAATCCTGCAGTAATTCTATACCAAATACCATGGAACGCAGAATGGTTTACCGTAATTGATTTGTGCCAAGCATTTTTTTCAATTCCATTGCATCCAGATAGTCAGTATTTGTTATCGTTCAAATTTGAAAATCACGTTTATGTGTGGAATCGTGTTCTTCAGGGGTACACAGAAAGTCCCTCCATTTTTAATCAGATACTGAAAAGGTGCCTAGAAAAAGTAGTAATGCCCAGGAACTCAGTCTTGGTGCAATATATTGATGATTTGTTAATTGCATCTAGAAGTCATGACGATTGTGTTGCCGACTCAATTGCATTACTCAATCATTTGGCTGAGGAAGGTCACAAAGTATCACCTGAAAAGTTACAATTTTGTACAATGGCAGTTAATTATTTGGGACACCAAATTGAGAGAGGGAAGAGAAGAATAACCTCTGAGAGAATAAAAATAATTAAACAAATGAAAATGCCAGTAACACAAAGAGAGGTGAGAATGTTTCTTGGAATAGTAGGATACTGTCGACAATGGATTGTAGGGTTTTCGCTGCTAGCAAAACCTTTAATTCAGTTAACCAAAAAGAAAGCAAAAGATCCAGTTGAATGGGATGATGAAAGTGCCAGTGCATTTGTAAAATTAAGAAATGCTTTGTGTGAGGCACCTGCCCTGGGCATGCCTGACTATACAAAAGAATTTACATTATTTTGCTATGAAAGAGAAAGTTGTGCACTTTCAGTTTTAACACAAAGACATGGACTGGACAGACGTCCTATAGCATATTTTTCTGCTACATTAGACCCAGTGGCTGCAGCATTGCCAGGCTGCTTAAAAGCAGTAGCTGCTACCTGTATGAGCATTGAACAAAGTGAGTCAATAGTAATGGGACACCCTGTTAAAGTGTTCGTCCCACATGAAGTTGTAATTCTGTTGACAAGAACCAGAACCCAGCATCTTACCCCTAGTCGGATGACAAAATATGAGCGAATAATTCTAGGAGCTGAGAATGTGACCATAGCTAGATGCACAGTTGTAAATCCTGCAACATTGTTACCAGATCCATATTGTGAAGAAGTTAGGGACGACACAGATCATGACTTTTTGGAAGTCACAGAATTGTGTACCAAACCGCGCCCTGACATACAGGAAATGCCACTTAAGAACCCAGACAGGGAGCTGTTTGTGGATGGCTCATGCCTAAGGCATGAAGATGGCAAATTGAGTGCAGCTTATGCTGTATGTGAACTTACCGGAATAGTCGAAGCATCCGATTTACCAGGAGTTAAATCTGCACAAGTAGCTGAATTGGTTGCTTTGATTCAAGCCTCCAAAATTGGGAAAAACTTAAAAGTGACCATATTTACTGACAGTCAATATGGTTACGGGGTTGTGCATGATTTTGGCCAACTGTGGATGCAGAGGGATTTCTTGACTTCTTCAGGATCCCCAATCAAGAATGGGCAGTTTGTAAAAGAATTATTGGAGGCAATACAATCACCAAAAGAATTGGCAGTGGTGAAATGTGCCGCACACCAGTCAGGAGATGACTGGGTGGTAGCCGGTAACAGAAATGCAGACCTAATCGCTCAACACTGTGCCAGAAATAGAATGGCAATAAACAGAAAAGTCGAAAGAATGGGAATCAGCTGCCAACTTATGCTATGTTCAACACCTGAAACATGGAATGATGTGAGACGATTGCAGGATGATGCTGAAGAGAGTGAAAAGGATGTTTGGATGACAATAGGGTGTACCCGAAGAACAGATGATGATGTGTGGGTTTATTCAGATGGCAGACCAGTCATGCCTGATTGCCTGATTTCACACATGGCCAGAATGTATCATGGAGACACACATGTAGGTAGAGATGCCATGATTCGTCTTTTCAGACAAAGTTGGTACAATCCAAGGTTTAGGGCTGCAGCAGAGAGCCGTTGCCAGAGGTGCTCAACTTGTCAAATGAATAATCCAGGAAGAAAAACAGTAATTGTACTGGGAAGAATCGGAAAGGCAGAAGGCCCATTTGTGAGATTGCAGTTAGATTTCATTCAGTTGCCACCATTTAAAGGACTGAAATATGTACTTGTCATAGTGTGTCTGTTTTCAAGGTGGGTGGAGGCTTACCCTACTAGGAGGAATGACAGCATAACAGTTGCAAAACTATTATTACGAGAACTCATTCCACGGTTCGGTTTCCCAGTAACTTTGGAACCAGATAGAGGAAGTCACTTCAATAACGATGTAATTCGAATAATCTGTGAAGCATTTAAAATTGAACAAAAATTGCACTGTGCATACCGCCAAGAGGCTTATGGAGTGGTTGAACAAATGAATGGCACAATAAAATCAAGATTGTCAAAAATGTGTGCATCTACATCATTAGATTGGCCAGATGCGTTGCCTCTTGTCTTGATGGGACTCAGAAGCATTCCTGATAGAAATACAGGATTGAGTCCGCATGAAATCATCATGGGAAGAGCAATGAGACAAGCACATGTACCTGGAAATAAACTGCTGAACATAACTGATGATATGGTTCTAGATTATTGCAAAGCATTGGCTGACCTAGTGCGTTCTGTCTCTCACCAGGTTGGAGAAGACGCAGTTTCCAGGCAGCCTAAACAAGAGCATGATCTGAACCCCGGAGATTGGGTGGTAGTGAAACATCACACCAGAGAAACGTGTTTATCACCCAGGTGGGGCGAGTCTTGTCAGGTTATATTGGTTACAAACACAGAAGTGAAATGTGCAGGTTTACCTAATTGGATTCATGTAAGCCATACTAAAAGGGTGCCAGCTCCTGAAGGGAGAGATCCTCAGTCAGCATCACTAGCTGAGGATGCAGAAGGTTGTACAGCTGAAGAATCTCAAGTGATAGATTCAGAGGTAGCTGAAGAAGAACAACCGAGCACAAGTCAGGACTGGATACCAGTGGCTGATATACCTGAAGTCTTTATCAAAACAAGAAGCAGAGCTAGATTAGAAGAAATTAGAGAGGACCAGATAGGTGAAGAAGAACAAGCTCAGGATAGGGAGGTTGAAACTATAAAAGAACCTGAGGAGGCCCAGATAGGGAAAGGAAATTGGGCTCAAACAAACAACGAAACAACAGTGTTTGAGCAGGGACAGACAGGTTCAGAAGAACGCGGTCAGGCGGCAGAAGTACAAAGTGCAATAAGCCCTGATCAGAATCAGTTAGGACAAGAAAATCACGTTCAGGAAGAAGAAAACCAAGAAAATATCGAACCTGAAAATATCAAGCATGAAAACGTCAATCCTGAACAGGGTCAGTTAGAAGAGACGCACATTCAGGCAACTGAAGAAACAACAATAAGACCTGAACAAGGGCAGATAGAGAGGGAAACTGAAAACAAAGACAAACAAAATGTGCCACACCTTAATGTGAATAAAGGAGTATTTGGAAAAGACTCGGAAGGTGAAAGTACAGTGCAAACCAAGAAAGTCAGAAAAGGTGATCATTGGCCTAGTGTTATTAAAAGGGTGAAATATCATATAGTAACACGAAGTGAAAATCCAGAACAAGTAAATGAAGTAACAAGCTTATCTGGACAAACAAGTGGGACTGAAAAACGAAAAAGCAAAAGACTGAAAATCGTGAACAATAAGTTTAAAGGTCCTGATTGGACTTATGTAATTCTCGAAGACTGTGAAAGTTCGGAGAATAGTGAAAGTGGTGACGAAGGAACAAGTGCAGAGCTGACTTATGAAAAAGAAGTGAAACCACCTTGATAACGTCAAAGTTTAAAGGAAAAAGAAAGAAGAAAAATCTTCACAGACAAAAATGGCAGACGACAGAGTTTCTAGGAGACCGAAACGGAAATGTTGTAAAAGATGCTGTGCTATATGCATATGTAGTTTGGTAATTGTGCTTATAGCGTGGTTAGTTGTGATTGTAGCAATTCCTTACATTATGATAATGGACAAAAAGAATAACACGGATACCAAGGGAAGGATAGATAACCTGAAAAGTGATAGAGTAGAAATAGAAGCAGAAGATGAACCAGATTTTCATCACATGGTAACAGATAACGATAAGAGCTTAAATGTCTTTACTAAATTATTGTTTCAGTACGTAGATACAATGGATGTTAGTGATTGTTATGTCTGTACAAAGTTACCTGAATCAGTAGCAGAAGGTCTAACCTATCATCATTTACCTTTAACTTATGGTATATCATGTAGTGTACTAACTAGTTTATTTTATAGAACAGGGAAACTTCAGTATTATTATTCAAATATAGATGTGATATTTTCAGACGTTCCTATTCGGAAGAATTTGAACCCAGTGTTTAGTAGTCAAGATGCACAATTTATGGGAGAATTTTTCTTAACAATAAAGTTGATAGACATAACACATGCACATAGAAGCAATCTAACATGTTCATTACGTGAAGAAGAAAATATATTTTTAAACTTAGTTGAAGATAGAAGACAGAATTTCCAAAGGAAAGCGTATGAGCATAAAGCTCACCTTCCACCTTGAGCTGAGAAAGAGGGTATTTACACTCCTGGCAAGGCTCAAGCTGCTGTGGCTCTAGATTTTGTAAAGACAGGGAACATCTGTCTTCATAGGTTAATGACAGAATATAACAATGTTTTTATTGGTACCAGTGAATGTGAACACAATTTTTTAATTCTTGGAGGTTGGGGACTAAAAGGAGGAACAGATTCAGTTTTTCCTGGAATCTATTATGTGTGCGGGAATAAGGCTTATTTTAGGCTTCCTGCACGGTGGTATGGAAGTTGTTATTTTGGAATAGTTTTTCCAAAAATATACCATGTTAAAAGAAACACTGGGAGCAATGAAAATAATAGTGGACTAACACGTAGTAAGAGAGCTAGTTTTTCAGAAATCGTAGGTGATATATTTGGTGCATTGATACCTTCAGTGGGAGTAATTCTAAACTCAAGGAGAATCTGTAAATTGTCTACAGTGGTTGATCGTTTATCAACGGATACTGCTGGAGGATTTCTTATGATAAATGCGGAGATGGTTGCAATTAGATCTATGGTGATGCAAAATCGACTTGCTCTTGATATATTATTAGCAAAAGAGGGCGGAGTCTGTAGAATGTTGAAAACAAAACATTGATGCACGTATATTCCGGACAAAAGTACGGAAATTGGAACATATATAAAGAATATTACTAAACTTGAGAAGGAACTGAAACCACTGGAAGTTGATAGTGTATGGGAAGGATTGACAAATAGTATAACGTCAATTGGTACCTGGTTTGCGTATGTAGGAAAAGGACTTATAGGTCAAATAATAGTACCATTAGTGGGAATAGCAATAATAGTTTTGTCAATAATGATATGGTGCATATGCTGTAAAAGGAAGGAAACATATAGGGTAACAGGAAAGGGAAAGAAAAGAAAATTTGAAGAGATTGAATTGGAAGATCTGAGAAGTGAAATTTACAAGAGACTGAAGGGAAAAGATAAGAATGGACGGTGTAAAAATGAAAATGTGACTGAAATATGCTAAAGTTGGCATTTGGTTGTAGGTAGTTTTGATGGCTCAGAAACGCCATCAGAGAGGGGATTGATGGAGCAAGGACTCACAATGAGACTTGCTCGGAAGCAATCTTCTCACAGAATTAATTAATTTGTAATAAAACCTTGTAATGTCTTTATTAACAATGTGCAAACACAACATTTTTATCTAGAAGATGCTTACCTATGTGTTTTCCACTAATAAGTAATCCTTGTCTAATCCAAAATGGCCGGTAAAACGCGGGAACTCTACTGCGTATGTGTCAACCATGTCACGTGGTATGACGTCTTTCTTTGCTTGGAGAGAATCTTTTGCTTCTGCGCAGTGTATGCTAAAATGGCTGCTTAATGTTCTCACATGCTAAAGCTTTCGCATTGCTGCAATTAATACTGTGGTATTCTAAAACTATTAATGCAGGATAGACATTTATAAATAAATGGGATTTGTGTAGAAATAGGAGGTATACAGTGAAAACATTTATTTTTGATTTTAAATTGTTTCTTCTTTTATTTTCTATTAGTTCGTAAAGTGGGCCTGGGTTTGGCTAAACAACAGCTCGAGAGCCATGTGACCTGCGCATGCGCTCTGAAAACTAACAAAGCAAAGCAATGAAGTCAACTTGGAGGATGTCCAAGGACATGACCCGCTGATCACCTTCAGAGTTCTACTAAATGTCCTATAAAATGATACATTTTGTATATATTTTGTAATAATATTGGTGTGAAACGGGTGGGAAATAAAGCAAATGTATTAATTGAGAGGGGCGGGATTCTAAAACAATGGGCTTAAGAAAATTGAATTAAAATGACATGGTGTGAGGATCAACCCCCTGTCCCTGTCCAATCAGAATTAGTGGGCCCATATTTTTGAAACATTAATGGGAGGTACATGGGCGTAGAAGGGTATAATAGATATAGAATTAGCTAATTAGTTAGCTTAGAGCTCAGATGCTGCCACAGAGGGAACAGAGCAAACTGAATTGCTGTCCGAAGAGGTCGTGAGGTGGGGCGGCGAACTGCATTAGAGGGAGACGCGGAAGAAACCACGAGAAGGAACGAAGTGTCAGAGAGGGGAACGACGCAGGCGTCGTGGATAGAGAGGTCATCTACCCAGTCCTGAACCCGGTCCGGAAGTCTTGGTCTTCATCCTTTCTTGGGGACCCCCTTTCCAACTCATTGGCCAAGGGGTTTGGTTTTCACACCTTTACGCAACTATAAATGCGTAACTTTTTAGTTTATACTGCTGTCTCGATCTTCTCCTTTCTGAGGGACCGTCATTTGTGATCAATAGGTGACTATACAGTGTACTTCCTCCTTGTTATGCGATAAAGTACCATGTGGTTTGTATTTGACTCTGCTAAACAATCTTAGATAAACATTTAAAAACTTCCTGAGTCAGTGGTTATTTCAGGTGTTTTATGAAATATGTTTAGTATTATCTCATTTCAACCCCAGTTATCAAAGGTCCATTGGTAAGTCATTACTCTTCAATCAGAAAAGGTAATTGGTAGCAGGGATTTTGATAAAGAGTACAACTGACTCCCACCAGCGGTGATTACTAGTTAGTGTGAATGAATGGGCCCAGGTGAGTATTTAGTGTATGAATGCTTGTTGCTAGTAACCCGCTGGATCAGGGGATGTTCAGGAAAAAGAGATGGTGTACCCTACCTGACATTCTGAATGATGCTCGAATCACTAGGAATGAGTAAATTAACTTCACCAACCAGGAGAGCGCACACAAGGGGAGTCTAACTCTTGCCTAACCTGGAGACATACTGCTGGGAGTTGAACCTGGGTCATGTAGGAAAATCTGACTTAACAATAGGACATT
This sequence comes from Calotriton arnoldi, assembly GCA_963921515.1. Taxonomy (NCBI): domain Eukaryota; kingdom Metazoa; phylum Chordata; class Amphibia; order Caudata; family Salamandridae; genus Calotriton; species Calotriton arnoldi. The sequence continues at coordinate 1,641,711 of CAWUFW010000647.1, read as the reverse complement.
TCATTGTGATCACACCCATCTTTCAAAGTTTAAACATTCCATTTCTGGTGGGGAAGAAGTAGTCAATAAATTAGAGGCCACGTATTTCTTTCTGCACATTCTAGACTACTAATCAGGGCTTCAGTTAAGCCAGTGGCATCCTGATGACATGCATAGCTGTCCATTCCCACCAATAATGGAATACCTTTGTAGGTTTTCAGAACAAGAACCTCACATTTGGTATGTTGTGGTATTCTAAGAATGTTAAGCATGTTCTGTTCTGTTGCTAAGTACATGGAATGTTTGGATTCAGTCTAGCTGATGGTTAGGAGCAGGTGAGAGCAGGGAGCTTGCTGATGGATGGGGGTCATTTGACAGTGACTAACTAATAAAGCGATGGACTTTCATCAGGATTTCTGGTCTTTCTGCTCATCCTTATATATGTCTACTCCAGGATTCATTGTCTTGTAGACTCTGAAAGGGACAGTCAACACCTTTGGCTTCGGATGATGGGGCAGGCCTCCTGAGAGTGTCAGTGACCACTTTGCACTGTGGTGGTCCATATGTGAAGGCACAGGAAGCATAATCTTTGGAAAATTTAAACTTTGTGTTGTGTTTATTTCTCAGTATTTACTGGGTACGTCATTTTACAAACATGCAACAGATATAGACCAGTAGCCCCCATATACAAGTTTTTATGTTTAAAATTTTTTTATTGGGATTTTTACATTGCTTATTCCTCGTTATCATCATACATCATTGTAATACATTGATTCAAGATTACGATTGAGAACAGACTGTTGGTAAGAAATAGCAGGTACAGTTTCCTGCATCACAGCCTAACTGGATTCTAGACGTTGGGACAGCTTCTGGAAGGGACCCTTCTAGTGATTCGTGTCTTTCCGAGATAGTTTGCTATATTCTAGTTGGTCGTGGTTCCGCTATGCATGCGGCAATATTCCACACTCTTCTGTTCTGCCCCAGAGATATCTGGTCTATATTTATCTGAATGTGTTCCCATTTTAACAGACATCGGGGTCAAAGTTACTGATGTAATACCACAAACTGTCAACTAAGGGAGGTAGAACTGGGGTGTAGGGCTGTGGGGAGCTTACGGGTTCTGTGTGGTGGATAACTATTGTGTGGATGGCGGCGCTACTTTTTTACGGCTTGGTAGTGTATACATGTGATGGAGGAGGAAAAGGGGGCAGGGGGTATTACGCCCACTTGGCCCGTCAACCCAGTGTAGGATGTGGGGGGTTCCCAGCAGGACTGTATCAGACTTTGGATTTAGGCCAGAGGATCCTGTCGTGGGACGTCTACCGCTAACTCAGTATGGGACCAAGGTGGGGACTGAGGGTCCTCTGGTGCTTCCGCCGGAGTTGTTTCGTGTGTGAACGTGTGTAATAGCTGTGCCCATTCTAGAGAGATAGGGCACTTGCGTACTCCTCTTACTTCCTCGTCTCTCAACACCTCTTCCTCCGCCCTTCCCCATTTTTTCATGGCGCCCACCCAGGCTTCTGTCGGGGGTCCTGTTGGGGCCTGCCAGTGCATGGCTATCCCCCTTTGTGCTAAGAGGACGGCAAGGGATGCAAATCGGTTCTGCAATTTTTCGGTCTTCCGCCTGCGGAAGATCCCTAGGGCACACGCTTCCCATGTGGAACGAGTCGCCAGGTTGGTCGTCACCCTAAGTGTCTGGTGGACACGATCCAGTAGCCTTGAATGATGGGACAATCCCAGAATATATGTTTAAAGTCTGCGTCAGGGGTGTGACAGCGAGGACATGCAAAGTGTGTATCTGGATAAAAACGGTGGAGTCGGTGTGGTGTGAGATATGCTCTGTGAAGGACATTAAATTGGATGTTCCTGAATCGTGCGTTCCGGGAGACCTTTTAGGGTATTCTAAGGCCGCGTCCCACTCCTTATCATTAAACACCCTCCCCACCTCCGTCTCCCATGCCTGCCGTAATGATAGCAATGGAGTAAGGATCAACTCCCGGACAGCCTTGTAGAGCCACGTGACCAGGTGTCGGCCCGCTCCCATGTGTAGGATGGTATGTATGACTGGGTGTGTCGCTGGCTCCCCCTCATTTGGGTCCCAAAAGCGGCGGCTGCTGTCTATGAGTTGCCTGTGTGTTAGGAACTGGCCCTGTGGCAGGCCGTAGTGTTCGGTCATCTGAGCATATGTCTTAAGTTGGCCTTCTTCAAACAGGGATTCTACCTCCGTGATTGCGAGGTCAGTCCAGGGCTGGAAGGTACCGGCGGTATAGTATTTCTCCTCTCTGGGGAAACCTACTAGAGGGAGTAGGGGTGAGTACGGGGGTCTACCCTTGGACATGCAGTGGATTCTCATCATGCACGTGCGAGCGATGGATATCTGGAGAGGTCGGGTGCGCACGGGTTTGGTGCCTGGTAGCAGCATCCTGTGGATTGCCGGAAGTGGAACACGGCCCTCCTCAGTGATGGTCTCCCCTATGTGACGTTCTGCTGTCCAGTGCGATAACCACTGCAGCTGGGCCGCTAGGAAATATGCCTCAAAAGATGGCGCACCTAGATCTCCCTGATTCGTGGGCAAGTATAAGGTGGTCAATGCCACCCTGTGGCGACCCCCTCCCCAGATCAACTCAGTGAGCAGAGTATCCAATTCCTTAAAGAAGGGGTGGGGTGGTATGACTGGGAGATTGACGAAGTGGTATAGTAGCCTTGGGACCATAATCATCTTAGCAAGAGCTACCCGTCCAATGGGGGCTAGGGGTAATGTTTTCCAGAACCCCACTGCTGCTCGTATCCCTGCCAGAGCCTTTCGGTGATTCCCTTCGTACAGGTCCATCAGGGAATGGTATAATTGTACCCCGAGATATCTGGGCGCCTCGGCATTCCACGCTACTGTTTGAGTTCCGATCTGAATTTCAAATGGAGCCAAGTGAGGGCTCAGCGGGTACAGGGTAGATTTCTCCCAGTTGACCTTAAGGCCGGAGGCCTCTGCAAAATCGCCCAGTGCCACCCCGATGGGTGTTAGATCTTGGGTAGCGTCCCGGACATAAATTAAGGGGTCATCTGCGTATAGGGATACGCAATGTACTGTGTCCGCCAGTGGAATACCCCAGTCCCCACCCTCCAAGCGCAGGCGCACCGCCAGGTGCTCCACCGCAAGGGCGAACAGAAGGGGGGAGAGTGGGCACCCCTGTCGGGTTCTCCTTTCTATTGTGAACGGAGAGGAGATGTACTTTCCTATCCTGATTCGTGAAGTAATGCCTGTATAGAGGAGCTTTGTGTATGCCATCAGAGTAGGGCCTATGCCAACATTGCGAAGCACCGCAAACAAGTACGGCCATAGTAGCGTGTCAAAGGTAGCCCCCATATGCAAGTTGATGAAATATAAGACAATGCTGTCTTGGAACTGTGAAAAAGATTACTTCTTCATATCAATGGCCTCATCAACTAAGGTGGTGACAAAACAGATCATCTTGTGGGACGGCAGCCACCTTCTTCGGCGTTATCTGGCTCGTCAAGATCTATGCAAGAGCACTGAGATAAGATAACAAACCACGAGCAGTCAGATCTGAGCTAAGTACATACATGAAACTGAACAGCAGCTCAGACCGTACATGCACCAGTGTTGTACTGGTCATTTATGCTATACAAGGGGCAGCAATGGGGACATTCTGAAGTTTAGTGATTAGTGAATTGGTATTCAAGGTTAGAAAATGCATTGGAAATGTAACTGGGAATATTACCAAAGAAATAATAACAATAATAACTTGTTTAGCTCTTTATGCCACAGCATTTTCCATTTCTAAACAATAAGTTGGCTTTGGCAAGATTTGAACAGACAACCTACAGCTCAGGACACATGCTGAGGGTGCTCACGCTACTACTGGACAACAATCTAAGTTAAAGGTCTTGGTCAAAGGGCAGTTTCATATGTTTACTAACTTAACAGAGGCTCATGAGCTCCTGCAAAAGATCTCTAATTGATTATAATCATGATATGCGTCTATGCTGTCCCACTGAATGTTGGGTCAGGCCAATGATCTACATGATGTTGTCAGAGGATGCGATGTGTTAGAAACTCGAGACCCTTTTGATATGAATGAGATATATGCAGCTATCCTTAGTGGCTGAGGAAGGCTAATGAAGCTGTGGATAAAGATGCTGCCAGAAAATACGTTCTGTTGGGAGCCTAAGAAAGTGCAGTGCCTAAGGGATCTCGCTGGACACGGGCACTGGAGGCAGGGGAGGGTGGGTTGAGTGTCATTTGGGTGCAATACCATGGGACCCTGTGTGGGTTGGAGTGGTGAGAGGGATTTTGTGGGCGATTTTCCTCCCGCAGTGGTCAGGGGTTTTTTGGGGCACGTAGGGTGTCAATTGGTGGGGAGGTTGTAGGGGGTTAAGGGGAGCACGCATAGTAAAACTGGGCAAAAGCATCATTGATCTTGAAGTTCTTGCAATATGGTATGCAGGAATGTTATTATTGGGGACAAAAGGCTATTAATGTAATGGATATTGAAGCAAAATGTATTTTGTGTAATGTTAATGGCATGTCAAATAAGCGGATGTATGGGGGGGCTGAGTAGATGGCTGACTTCTTTTACTCCAGAAATATTTTTGCATGAGAACCATTTGAAAAGTAATTCTCCGGATTGGTTTATTCCAAAGTTGTATTCAAAGGTTTATTTTGCTTCAGGCGGTCGGGCAGTGAGAGGAGTAGAAGTGTGTTTAGGCAGAGAGCTGGACTGGGTTGAAAGTTAGTGTGAATGGTAATCCCTTGAACCTGGTCAATTACTATTCCCCAGTTTTCGATGGACCTGATTCAGTAAGACAGATTTATAATATTGCTGTGGGTGCAGTTGGTACGATAATCTTAGGGGGGGATCTTAATTTCATCCAGGACCTGGCACGGGATACATCGAATAAGAATAAAAAACAATGGAAGCCCCAAACGAAAAACGTGGTGGATGCACTGAAGCAAGATTTTCAACTACTTGATCCTTAAGGTAGTGATGATTCTGGTCTGTCACAATATACCTGCTTCTCACACCGCTTTCATTCAGCTTCCCGTATTGACTATTTTTTTATTTCCCATTCGCTAAAATGGGTTAGCTCAGATATATGGGCAAACTCATTTTACGTTCATTCCCTGGCTGTCATTGTACTTGAGTTTGATACAATCAGAGTGGAAAGGCCCACCAGGTAGCAGCTGGATAAGAATCTTTTTACTAACCAAGAATGGCTGGAAGATATGAGAACGTTCATTCGAGATTTCTTTACTTAATTGTTCTTGGTTTGGGAAGCCTTTAAGGCTACAGGCCAGGGGCAGATCATTGCTTATAAGGCGCATCAATCAAAATTACAGATAAAGCATATAGATGAGCTTCAATCAGCAGTCAGTGTAGCTCTTCAGGCGAAGAATAGGTCTCAGGGATTTTGAGTAAAGTAAAGCGAGATTTGAGGGAATTCTTTATCATGGAGAAGATCAATAGCTCGAGGGCCTTTCAGCAGAGGGTATATGAGCCAGATGATTGGGAAATTTCTCACATGGTCAACGTGGTTTAAGCACGATGCTTCGTTTGATACTCAGTCACAGAAGCCAGATACTGGGGAGCTGGTCTCCGGTAAGGCTGGCGTGTCCCAAGTTTTCCTACAGCATGATAAGGCTCTGTATAAAAGTAAATATATGATCTCGCAGGCCAATATAATTGAATATTTTCAGTCCATCAGGCTTCCGCAGCTGGCAACTTCAGAAGTGGAAAGACTGGCCTCTATTATATGAGGGACAGAGGTTCAGGAAGCTCTCGCCACAATGCCTAGTGGGAAGCCATGTGGCAATGATGGATTTCCGGTTGAGTTTTTTAAAGTATTCGCAAGTGAACTTATACCCTTTTTGACGGAGTTAGTCAATTTTGTGAAAGAAGGTGGGGAAGTTCCTTTTTCTTTTAAGGAGCCCACAGTTGTTTGTTTTTTAAAGAAGGATAAGAACCCAAAGGATGTTAATTCCTACCGACCAAATAGCTTATTAAACTCGGACTATAAGTGTTTAATGAAAGTATGGGCCATACGTATTACCCCGGTAGCCCAGACTTTAATACATAATAATCAGACAGGGTTTGTGGTGGGTCGGGTGATGTCGGCGAATACGGGTTTCTTAATACATGCACTGGACTAATTTACTGTTAACCAGACTTGTGCAGCAGTAATAATGGTCGATGAAGAGAAAGCATTCGACATGGTTAATTGGGCTGCACTCTTTTTTGGCCTGGCAAGGTTTGGCTTTCCTGCCCTAGTGATCCCTATGCTGTGGAATTTGTATCAAGGGGCACAAGCGAACGTCTTTGTGAATTCCAAACTTGCAGGGATAGTAAATATAAGTAGGGGAAAGCGACAGGGGTGTTCTCTGTCCCCAATTTTATTCACTTTTTTATAGAGCCCTGGCTGTTAGGATTCAGGAGCATGAGAGTATCAAGTCGCCCATTATGGGGCTGCCTAAGATAAAAATGCTTTCGGATGATATTATTCTATATCTTAGGCCAGAGAAGCAGATTATCCAAGAGGTGTTGGATAAGTTTGAGCTGTTGAAAGGGATTGGGGGGTATAAAATCAATCAGAATAAAACAGAATTGCTTCTTTTTAATTCCTTAGCTAGTGATCTCCCTTCTTCTTTAAAGCAACAGGCCAGCTTGCAAAAACCGACTCGATATCTGGGGATCTTTGTAACTAATAACTACTCCCAGCTTTTTCAATTAAACTGTCTGGTATTACTCAAGAAGATCAAGGGATGTTTGGATAGATGGGCACTACTCCCCCTTACGTTAGTGAGCAAAGTAGCTCTTATTAAAATGTCGATTCTAGTTCTGCTGTTATTTCTTTTCTAGGTCTGCTGTTATTTATTTTTTGTCCCCATATTTTACAGAGTTGGAAGTACTTTTAAGGAACTTCGAGAGGAAGAAGGCATCTAGGGTAAAACTTTCCGTACTCCAACTAAATATTAGTTGGGGGGCTGGCATTCCCCCATGTACAGACATATTATGAAGCTGCCAAATTAGAGGCGCTAGCAAGATCAATAGACGAGAAGGGGACAGTCGATCTTTTTTTATAGAAAAAATTATCCAGGGAGCAGAATCTCAGTTGCCGGTCTTTATGAAAACAGCTAAACTCCCCCAAAAAAACAAGGTACATGGTGTTACAAGAGATTAGTGCCCGACTCCAATCGCTTTATTTATTGAAAAGCATTTTCAGAGGGCTTTGAGTATCTTACCTGTGTAAATATGCTGGCTGGTCAATACCACAAAATCAGTTAAGATTTTGGAAAGCTAATGGCCTTAAAGAATTAAGACACTTCATGTTAAGGGGTAAGTGTATTACCTGGCAAGAATTGCATACTCGGTGTGGTGATCGCTGCCAATTGTTCTTTTTTGGGTTCCAGCAGATCACCCTTTTTAAAAAAAAAAAATCACTGCCTGAAATCTAGCTTAAATCCCACCCCGTCATGCGATCACTTTTAAGGTGAAAACTTAAGGGGACTGGTAATTGATATACACTACTACGTGACCAGGGGGGCAGGCGTCAGGTACAACGTTTTTTTGGAACAATCAGCCTGTCCACACAATGCACTCTTTCGGAGGCGGACTGGCACTCTATTTCGTTAGTAGGGAATAAGGCTTTAAGAGCAGCAAATTTTAAGAGGATATCCTTCCTATCTCGTTGGATGGCTTCCTATACTCCTGCCGCCCTCCACAGAATGCATCCGGCGGTAGAGGATGGGTGCTTCCGATGTCAGCAAAAGGGGAAGGAAGGCTGGCTACACACTTTTTTTTACTTGTCAGCTGTTGGAACAGTTTTGGCAAAATGTCTTTGCAGCTCTTAGTCCCAGGCTCCCGATGACTATAGACCTGGAGGTGGGTGTGGCACTATTTGGGTTTGTCAGGAAGAGTGGGGTTTGGGTATTGGCCAGTGGGGACAGATGTTTATCTCAATTGCCTCTTTAACCCCTTCGATGCTCATGACGGAGCGGTTCCGTCATGAGCATCGGTTGGGCTGTGCTTATGACGGAACCGCTCCGTCATGAGCACAGACCCTGGGGGAAGCGCTGGCGCTCCCCCCCTGGGGCATCAATTTTGCCCCCACAGAGGGGGATGGCAGCGGAAGAGTTTCCGCTGCCACCCCCGGCCCCCCCCACGCTTCCCCATGACGTCAGCGCGCACAGCGCGCGCCGACGTCATCAGGAAGCGCTGGACGCGCTGGAAATCATTTCTTTCCAGCGCGTCCAGAGGGAGGGTGAGTGTTTGCTGGTGCGGTGGGGTGGGGGCCCCAAATATTGATGCCTTGAGGCATCGGGGGGGAGGAAACTATGTTTCCTCTCCCCTGATGTCTCAATGCAGGGCATTCCTGGTGCACGATCGCGCACAGCGTCGCGATCGTGCACCAGGAATGTCCCACTAGACACCAGGGATTCGTTTTTTTCTATAAAGGAAGCGACCCCTTGGGCAAGGGTCGCTTCCTTAGGGGGACAAATTATTTTAGACTTTTCTGCCCCCCCTGGGGACAGATCGGCCGATTTTTGGCCGTTTGTGGACCCAGGGGGGGCAGAAAAGCCCACTAGAGCCAGGGATTTTTTAAAAATTGAATTGGAAGCGACCCTTGGGCAAGGGTCGCTTCCTGAGGGCCAAAATATTTAAAAGTATATTCTGCCCCCTCTGGGGGCAGATCGGTTTTTTATTTGGCCTTTCTGCCCCCAGGGGGCAGAAAACCCCACTAGACACCAGGGATTTTGTATATATGTAAATGGAAGCGACCCCTTGGGCAAGGGTCGCTTCCTGGGGGCCAAGTATATTCTGCCTAAGGGGGCACATAATTTAAAGACTTTTCTGCCCCCCCTGGGGACAGATCGGCCGATGTTTGGCCGTTTGTGGACCCAGGGGGGGCAGAAAAGCCCACTAGAGCCAGGGATTTTTGTAAAATTAAATTGGAAGCGACCCCTTGGGCAAGGGTCGCTTCCTGGGGCTAAATTATTTTAAAAAGTATATTCTGCCCCCCCGGGGACAGATAGCCTGATTTTTTTGGGCGTTTCTGGACCCGGGGGGGGGGGGGGGGTGGGTGCTGAAAAGCCCACTAGAGGCAGGGAATTTTTTTTTTTTTTTAAATTGGAAGCGACCCCTTGGCCAAGGGTCGCTTCCTTATGGGCCTAAATCATTTTTAAGACTTTTCTGCCCCCCTGGGGGCAGATCACCTGCATTTTATGGCATTTCTGGCCCGGGGGTGGGGGGTAGAATAGCCCACTAGAGCCAGGTATCTAAAAATAAATAAATTGGCCGCTTCCAGGGGACATATGTGTTTTTGGCTTTTCTGCCCCCTTTGGGTAGTGACATAGCGTGTTATAATGTTGTTTTATTTCTTGTGAATTGCAATTGTAATGCTTTATTTCTCCTTTTTTGTTAGGTCAAGGCTTTTGCTCTTTAGACTGTTCCAGGTTGCAGTTTCGTTACTGTTTGCGTAGTTGCATGTGTTTGGTAAGAGACTTTGTTTGTACAATGTAAATGAGTTTTATTTCTCTGCATGAATGTGTTTTTTGCGAATGGTGTAATAATAGCAGTATGTTTGGCTTCTGTTTTTGGAGTGTCAAAAACTTTTTGCATTTGTGCTCGATGTGTATTTTGTTGTATTGTGAGTAATTGGTTTTGTTTTTTTCTTTCTAGTGGGATATCGTTGGTTTTTGCTGTGTCTCTGCAGAGTAGGTGCTGGTGAGTGTAGCTGTCTCTTGTAAGTGAATTGTATAGTTTTTGAGTATATAGATCTTTGTGATAAAGGCACACATTTTTTTACTTACTTGCTTTGCACAGTGTTGGTTGTTGTTGACTTGTTTGTGCAGTCTCCTTTCTTAGTAAGGATAATGGCTAGCCGCAGGATTACTGCTCAGCAGGTTGTTGGTATGCTTTTTGAGTCTTCCTCTGACCATGGTTCAGAGACTGACTCTGCATCTGAGGCAGAGGAGGCAGGGGACGATTCAGGCAGTGAGTTTTCTCTCCACATGGAATCATCGGATACTGAAGATACTCTTAGTGCGGATGAAGTGCCTGTGTTAGAGGAGGACATTGATGTGCCGATAGTGCGGCAAGAGGCATCTGGGCTGCAGCCTGGGGCTGCAAAGCTTTCCGTTGGTGTAGTGCGGCAAGAGGCATCTGGGGCAGCAAGGCTTCCCGTTGGTATAGTGCGGCAAGAGGCACCTGGGCTGCGGCATGGGGCTGCAAGGCTTCCCGTTGAAAGTGCTGACCTCTGGGTTGCCCCAGGCATGGTGCAGCCGGCATTGCCAGACTTTACTGGTGTTCCCGGTTGTAGAGTGAATACTGAAAACTTTTTGCCAATACATTTTTTTCAGTTGTTTATGGACGATGTGTTTTTGGCAGAGATTGTTGAGCAGACTAATTTGTATGCCGAACAGTTTTTGAGGGACAACAGTGCCAGTCTTAAGCCCCACTCTAGAGCTACCCGGTGGACTCCCACAAATCTAGAAGAGATGAAGAAGTTCTTGGGTTTAACTTTTTTGATGGGCTTGCTAAGGAAGCCATCAATGTCTTCATATTGGTCTACTAGTCCCTTGATGGCAACTGCTAATTTTCCGGCAGTCATGAGTCGTGATAGGTATTTGCTTCTGCTTCGGATGATGCATTTTGTCGATAATGGTTTAGCGTTGCCACGAGATCACCCTGAATGTGACCGTCTTTTTAAGATTCGGCCTGTCATTGATCACTTTGTTGATCGATTTTCTGAGATCTATGCTCCAGGGAAAGAAATTGCAGTGGATGAGTCTTTGGTGTTGTTCAAGGGCCGCTTGGTTTTTAGGCAATACATTCCTAGTAAGAGGGCACGCTATGGAATTAAGCTGTATATGCTGTGTGACAGTAGGACTGGATATGTCTCTAATTTCAGAGTGTACACCGGTAAGGATTCCAGTATTAACCCCCTGGTTGTCCGTCCACTTTTGGAGTGACTGAGAAAATTGTGTGGGAACTTGGAAGAGGATTTTTTAACAAAGGCCACCATTTATATGTAGATAACTTCTACACTGGTGTGCGGTTGTTCAGGGAATTGGCCAAAGTGGACACTGTTGCTTGTGGCACAATCCGCTCTAACCGTAAAGGTTTCCCAAAAGAACTTGTTTGTAAAAAGCTTGTGCGGGGACAGTGCAGTGCGTTGCGTTGCAGGAGCTTCTAGCTGTGAAGTTTTCAGACAGGAGAGATGTCTACATGCTGTCTACCATCCATGATGAAAGCACTGCACCTGTGACTGTTTGGGGTCAGGTTGCTGAAGCGCGCAAACCTGTGTGCATTTTAGACTATAATAAGCACATGGGTGGTGTTGACAGAGTAGATCAGAGGTTGGAACCTTACGCTGCTCTTCGTAAGGCTTACATTTGGTACAAGAAGTTGGCTATCCATCTTTTCCACTTGGCAACCTTTAATGCTTTTGTTGTGTTCCAGGATTCTTGTCCTGAGTCAAAGATGACTTTTGCTAAGTTTCAAGAGTCTGTAATAGGCAGCCTTGTTTTAGTGGAACAGGCAAGTGTTCCTAGAGTTGGATTGGTGGAGGATGTTGCTAGATTGAAAGATCGCCACTTTCCTGATCACATTCCTCCCACACCCTCAAAAGACTTTCCCAGTAGGAGATGTAGAGTCTGTTGGCGAAGAGGTATGCGGAAGGAGACTCGCATGTACTGCCCAGAGTGTCCTTCTAACCCTGGGCTGTGTGTGCCTGCTTGTTTTAGAATGTACCACACGCAAAAGAATTTTTGGGAGCATCCACGAGTGGTAAAGTGAACTGCCTGGCCTCTATTGTTTAATATTTTTGGTTGAGTTTCAAGGTTGGCATTTGTGTAGTGTATTGAGTTTCAGATGTTGTGTTAGTAGATTTGTATCTATTTGCAATTTGTTTGTGTTTTCTTATTTTTATTTAAAAAATCCTAAATGTGATGGCGGTGTGCGTGGAGTGGCGCTTGTGTGGCGGTGTGCGTGGTCTGGCGTTTGGCTGGCGGTGTGTTTGGATTGGCGCTTGGCTGGTGGTGTGCGTGGACTGGCGCTTGGCTGGCGGTGTGTTTGTACTGGCGCTTGGCTGGCGGTGTGCGTGGACTGGCGCTTGGCTGGCGGTGTGTTTGTACTGGCGCTTGTCTGGCGGTGTGTTTGCACTGGCGCTTGGCTGGCGGTGTGCGTGGAGTGGCGGTGTGTTTTGATTGGTGCTTGGCTGGCGGTGTGTTTTGATTGGCGCTTGTCTGGCGGTGTACGTGGACGGGCGCTTGCCTGGCAGTGTGCGTGGACTGGCGCTTGGCTGGCAGTGTGCGTGGACTGGCGCTTGGCTGGCGGTGTGTGTGGACTGGCGCTTGGCTGGCGGTGTGTGTGGACTGGCGCTTGGCTGGCGGTGTGTGTGGACTGGCGCGTGGCTGGCGGTGTGCGTGGACTGGCGCTTGGCTGGCAGTGTGCGTGGACTGGCGCTCGGCTGGCGGTGTGCGAGTAGTGACTAGCTGCTGGTCACTACACACACTGCTAGCCAAACGCCACTCAACGCAATCCGTGAGCTGGTGTGGTTGCTGTGTCAGGAATGTGGGCGTGTGAAAGTGATGGGCCCTTGAATGGCGCTGTCTGCTGGTGTGAGTGTTGTAATGTGCTGGGCCCGCGGCTGGCGTGAATGGTTTTGTATGTGTCACACGTATGAAAGGTGTATGAATGGCCTGTAAAGAGGTTGGTGCCTTGTCATGGCTTTACAGCTCACGAGCTGTGAGTCAATGGTTCAGTTTCTTGTCCTTTCAAGTAACAGTGCATTTCATTTTTGTGAAATCTCTGGTTAATACAACTGTATATACTGAACCATCACTCACCCTCGTGCCAAAACCAACCAGTATGTATGTGTGCTTGAGGAATAGGTGGTTGTGCATAAAAATGGGTCTTTTCTGTTTTTGTCAATGTAATGTGTTGGTTTTGTGCCTGGTGGTGTGAATGGTCTTGTGTGTATCATGTATGAAAGGTGTGTGAATGGCCTGTAAAGCAGTTGGTGCCTTGAAGTGGCTTTACAGCTCACGAGCTGCGAGTCACTGGTTCAGTTTTTTTGTCCATTCAATTATTGACAGTGCATTTCATTTTTGTGAAATCTCGTTAATACAATTTTATATACTGAACCATCACTCGCCCTCGTGCCAAATCCAACCAGTATGTGTGTATGTTTGAGGAATAGATGGCGGTGCAGTAATCTTTGTCTGTTTTGTCTCTCTGCCAAGCTGTACATTTCATTTAAGAATAACCTAACAACTGTAGTTTTTGTTGTAAACTAAACACCCATGGGAGTGCATGGTGATGTCTCTCTTGTGGATCCCAACAAGTTATCTTACCCACAATGTCCTGCAAACCTCAAAATGTGACTGACATTTTCCTTGCATTTTTGTGCCCAAATTTTCACACTGCAGAAAGTAACAACAAATTTCCAACCCCCAGCATTTCTCCAAGTATCCCAATAGAAATGGTACCTCACTTGTATGGGTGGGCCAAGTACCTGCGGCAGGGAATGGCCCAAAACCTATTGATGTGACATCAAAATTACCTATCACAAACCAACCTGGTTTTGCATGGGGGTCCCATGACTTTTTGGCTCGGGGCTCGGCATCCATGTAGGGAAACCTACCTGACCCATACATTTCTGGAAACTAGACACCCGGGGGAGTCCAGCGAGGTATGGCTTGCGTGGGTCCCCCATCATTCTCCTACCCAGAATCCCCTGCAAACATCAAATTTCGCCGGAAAATTCACTTTTTTGTCAAATTTCTGTGTGGGAAAGTTCTGGAATCTGCGTGGATCCACAAATTCCTCCCACCCAGCGTTCCCCCAGGTCTCCCGATAAAAATGGTACCTCACTTGCGTGGGTGGGTGAAGGACCCGCGACAGGCAAAGCCCCAAAAGCTATTGAGGCGACATCAAAATTACCTATCACAAACCAACCTGGTTTTGCATGGGGGGTCCCATGAGTTTTTGGCCCGGGGCTCGGCATCCATGTAGGGAAACCTACCTAACCCATATATTTCTGGAAACTAGACACCCAGGGGAGTCCAGTGAGGTATGGCTTGCGTGGGTCCCCCATCATTCTCCTACCCAGAATCCCCTGCAAACCTCAAATTTCGCCGGAAAATTCACTTTTTTGTCAAATTTATGTGTGGGAAAGTTCTGGAATCTGCGTGGATCCACAAATTTCCTCCCACCCAGCGTTCCCCCAGGTCTCCCGATAAAAATGGTACCTCACTTGAGTGGGTAGGCATAGTGGCTGCAACAGGAAATGGCCCAAATCGTACTGTGGAGACTTCAAAATTACCTATAGCAAAACTACCTGGTTTGGGGGGGGGGCACCTGAGATTTTGGCCCCAGGCTCGGCGGCCATCTTGGGAAAGTACCAAACCCAAACATTTCTGAAAACTAGACACCCGGGGGAGTCCAATGAGGTATGGCTTGCGTGGATCCCCCAACGTTTTCCTACCCAGACTGCCATGCAAACCTCAAATTTAGTTGAAAAAAACACATTTTTCACATATTTGTGTGTGGAATCACCGTGCCGGCACAAATGTCCTACCACCCAGCATTCTCCTGAGTAAAATGATACCTCACTTGTGTGGGTGTCCAAAGCAGAATTGGCTAAAAACGTATTTTTAAAAAAATGTAGCGCTTAGAATTCTCGGTGCTATACTCTAAATCTCTATGTTTTGGGCTCTTCCTAGCCACAGGCCTTTGGCCCACCCACACAAGTGAGGTATCATTTTTATCGGGAGACCTGGGGGAACGCGGGGTGGGTGGAAATTTGTGGATCAACGCAGATTCCAGAACATTCCAACACAGAAATGTGGGGAAAATGTGTTTTTTTGGGACACTTTTTTAGGTTTGCAAGGGATTCTGGGTAACAGAACCTGGTGGGAGGCAGTCAAGTCACCCCATCCTGGATTCCCCTGGGTGTCTAGTTTTCAAAAATGTATAGGTTTGCTAGGTTTCCCTAGGTGCCGGCAGAGCTAGGGTTCAAAAACTACAGCTAGGCACTTTGCCAAAAAAGGGTCATTTTTCACTGCGAAATTGAGGTTTGTCCACATTGCGTTTTGCGCCGTTTCCTGTCGCGGGCACTAGGCCAACCCACGCAAGTGAGGTACCATTTTTATCGGGAGACCTGGGGGGACGCGGGGTGGGTGGAAATTTGTGGCTCCACGCAGATTCCAGAACTTTCCAGCACAGAAATGTGGGGAAAATGTGTTTTTTTGGACAATTTTTTAGGTTTGCAAGGGATTCTGGGTAACAGAACCTGGTGGGAGGCAGTCAAGTCACCCCATCCTGGATTCCCCTGGGTGTCTAGTTTTCAAAAATGTATAGGTTTGCTAGGTTTCCCTAGGTGCCGGCAGAGCTAGGGTTCAAAAACTACAGCTAGGCACTTTGCCAAAAAAGGGTCATTTTTCACTGCGAAATTGAGGTTTGTCCACATTGCGTTTTGCGCCGTTTCCTGTCGCGGGCACTAGGTCAACCCACGCAAGTGAGGTACCATTTTTATCGGGAGACCTGGGGGAACGCGGGGTGGGTGGAAATTTGTGGCTCCACGCAGATTCCAGAACTTTCCAGCACAGAAATGTGGGGAAAATGTGTTTTTTTGACAATTTTTTAGGTTTGCAAGGGATTCTGGGTAACAGAACCTGGTGGGAGGCAGTCAAGTCACCCCATCCTGGATTCCCCTGGGTGTCTAGTTTTCAAAAATGTATAGGTTTGCTAGGTTTCCCTAGGTGCCGGCAGAGCTAGGGTTCAAAAACTACAGCTAGGCACTTTGCCAAAAAAGGGTCATTTTTCACTGCGAAATTGAGGTATGTCCACATTGCGTTTTGCGCCGTTTCCTGTCGCGGGCACTAGGCCAACCCACGCAAGTGAGGTACCATTTTTATCGGGAGACCTGGGGGAACGCGGGGTGTGTGGAAATTTGTGGATCCACGCAGATTCCAGAACTTTCCAGCACAGAAATGTGGGGAAAATGTGTTTTTTTTGACAATGTTTTAGGTTTGCAAGGGATTCTGGGTAACAGAACCTGGTGGGAGGCAGTCAAGTCACCCCATCCTGGATTCCCCTGGGTGTCTAGTTTTCAAAAATGTATAGGGTTGCTAGGTTTCCCTGGGTGCCGGCAGAGCTAGGGTTCAAAAACTACAGCTAGGCACTTTGCCAAAAAAGGGTCATTTTTCACTGCGAAATTGAGGTTTGTCCACGTTGCGTTTTGCGCCGTTTCCTGTAGCGGGCACTAGGCCAACCCACGCAAGTGAGGTACCATTTTTATCGGGAGACCTGGGGGAACGCGGGGTGGGTGGAAATTTGTGGATCCACACACATTCCAGAACTTTCCAGCACAGAAATGTGGGGAAAATGTGTTTTGTTTGACAATTTTTTAGGTTTGCAAGGGATTCTGGGTAACAGAACCTGGTGGGAGGCAGTCAAGTCACCCCATCCTGGATTCCCCTGGGTGTCTAGTTTTCAAAAATGTATAGGGTTGCTAGGTTTCCCTAGGTGCCGGCAGAGGTATGGTTCAAAAACTACAGCTAGGCACTTTGCCAAAAAAGGGCCATTTTTCACTGCGAAATTGAGGTGTGTCCACGTTGCGTTTTGCGCCGTTTCCTGTCGCGGGCACTAGGCCAACCCACACAAGTGAGGTACCATTTTTCTCCGAAGACTTTGGGGAACACGGGGTGGGTGGAAATTTGTGGCTCCACGCAGATTCCAGAACTTTCCAGCACAGAAATGTGGGGAAAATGTGTTTTTTTTGACAATTGTTTAGGTTTGCAAGGGATTCTGGGTAACAGAACCTGGTGGGAGGCAGTCAAGTCACCGCATCCTGAATTCCCCTGGGTGTCTAGTTTTCAAAAATGTTTAGGTTTGCTAGGTTTCCCTAGGTGCCGGCAGAGCTAGGGTTAAAAAACTACAGCTAGGCACTTTGCCAAAAAAGGGTCATTTTTCACTGCGAAATTGAGGTGTGTCCACGTTGCGTTTTGCGCCGTTTCCTGTCGCGGGCACTAGGCCAACCCACACAAGTGAGGTACCATTTTTCTCGGAAGACTTTGGGGAATACGGGGTGGGTGGAAATTTGTGGCTCCAAGCAGATTCCAGAACTTTCCAGCACAGAAATGTGGGGAAAATGTGTTTTTTTGGACAATGTTTTAGGTTTGCAAGGGATTCTGGGTAACAGAACCTGGTGGGAGGCAGTCAAGTCACCCCATCCTGGATTCCCCTGGGTGTCTAGTTTTCAAAAATGTATAGGTTTGCTAGGTTTCCCTAGGTGCCGGGAGAGCTAGGGTTCAAAAACTACAGCTAGGCACTTTGCAAAAAAAGGGTAATTTTTCATTGAGAAAATGTGGTGTATTCACGTTGGGTTTTGAGCCATTTCCTGTCGTGGGCACTATGCCTACCCACACAAGTGAGGTACCATTTTTATCGGGAGACTTAGGGTAATTCAGATTTGTAAAGCAACTGTTATTACCTATTGACTTTCGATGCATTTCTGCCTTCCAAATGAAAGACATTGTGTAAAAAAAAGTAATTTTGAAAAATGACCGATAATTTTCATGCTAGTATGAGTATTCCCAATTTCAAAAATGTGCAAATATCTACTGTTTCTAAACCCTATAACTTGTTCCCATTTCAGAAATACATAGGTGTCGTTCATACCAATTTTTCCATGTATACATTTTCCCACAATAATTGCTATATAGCCGGTACATAATAAAAAGCCATTGCAAATTGCTGCTCAGTTTTTTACTCTGGGTTCGTCGGGTTCTTGGTGAACCTACAAGTCCTATATATCCCCACAACCAGTAAGGTCCAGCGGATGTAACGGTATATTGCTTTCAAAGAGCTGTCATAAGTAGAAGAAGTTACAGGTGAAAACGTTGACACAAAAGGCTGTTTTTTTCAACTAATTTTCAATTTTTCCTATATTTAACTGTTAGTTTCTATAAAGAAACCTTGATGGATCTACACAAATGACCCCTTGCTGAATTCAGAATTTTGTCTACTTTTCAAAAATGTATAGCTTTCCAGGATCCATTATTGCTTTCATACCCATTTCTACCATTAAGTGGAAGGAGGTTGAAAGCACAAAAAATAGCAAAAATAGGCTATGTCCCAGAAAAATGCCAAAACTGTGTAAAAAATGTTGCTTTTCTGACAAAAGTCTGTCATTCCCTAAAAGCTGGGAAAATGGTGATTTCAGCCCCACAAACGCTTTTTGGATACCATTTGCAGGGAAAAACCCAGACGCTTTCATTTGCAGCCCTTTTTTCCCAAAAAAACAAAATTTAGCTGTATTTTGACTAATTTCTGGGACCCCTCCAGGGGAATCCACAAACCCTGGGTACCTTTAGAATCCCTATGATGTTAGAAGAAAAGGACGCAAATTTGGCGTGGATACCTTATGTGGTCAAAAAGTTACAGGGGCCTAAGTGCGCACTACCCCAAATAGCCAAAAAAAGGCTTAGCACAGGGGGGGAAAAGGCCTAGCAGCGAAGGGGTTAATTGATTGTTTATTGATTTTACAGAACTGGAAATCATCCAGGGTTCCATCATTTCATGAGTGGTTAACAAAATGCTCAGGACGAAAACATTTGAGGAGGCGGATGAGAGACATGTGGGGGGTTTAAAAAGATTCAAGCTTCATGGTGGTTTATGGACACACTAGTAGAGTTTGACCCCAACTTGGTAACAGCACCAATGGAGGCTCCATGAGGGATACTCGTAGATAGTGGAGCTTCTCAGTTTTCGTGCTACTGTAAGGTGGGTTATTTCGATTTTTTTCTTTGCTTTAAAGCCACACCCTAAGGGGCAAGGATGCATGTACATGTTACAGGGGTATGCAGGCTCTAGATGATCCGAGTATCCTGCCTTTAGTACCGATTGCCATTAATACGATTGGAATAACCACTTTACAGGTTATTCTTGAAGGGATGAAATATTTGTCAAGGCAGTGGGGGCTTATGTGGCACATTGGCACTTTATTGACGGCTGCTAGTATAACTGTACTGTATAAATGTTTACACCATTGTTTATTCAAAGCAATTTGGGAGGAGGAGACTTAAATCGGCACATGGTCACATTATTGATTGCTACAGTGTATCTCAGCATTACTGTTTTTTAATAGATCGATTGTCCTAAACTATGTAATGGTCTAATTGTACAGGATCATGGTAATATCAAATGGCATTTTGTATAATATTTGTATGGCAACTTTTTGTCTTGTAATTGGTCGGTGATTCTGCTCTATAAAAATAAAAAATGTAAAATGAAAACTGGGAATATTACCAAGGAAATAAAAACAAAAATAACTTGTTTAGCGCCCTATGCCACAGCATTTTCCATTTCTAAACAATAAGTTGGCTTTGGTAAGATTTGAACAGACAACCTACAGCTCAGGACACATGTAAAGAGTGAACACTTAATTCACTGAGCCATCATGCAAGCTGAGGATAACAAAGTCAAGTTCCACAGTGTTCCTACCAGAAGCTCCAGGCACAACTTGATGGTGCTGTATTATGTAACTTTGATGTTTTTTGTAAAGGCATCATTTATATGTGTGCCCTTCTGCTCCTCGTCTCTTTCTCTCTTAATTTCTTGCTGTGTTGAAAGAGATAAAAGCCTTAAGAGGGATTTTACCTCAATAAAGGGAATTAGAGAAGTTGGGATAAAAATGTAATCTTGCAACCTTAGAAGTGACTGGACAACAGTGGCACTAGGAGCATGGTGGACAGAAACGACTGAAAACCTATCCACCTTCACAGACAACATTGTGAGAAAGTGATCCTGAAATGCACGTAAACGGAGCATCACCAACAAGTGCCCTTACATGGTCTGTTAACTGTGTGTTGGATTTCTCGCCACATCGGTCGCACACTTGATGGTGTATTGTTGCCATATGTTAGGAATAGAAGTGAATGTTCAATACAAGTAGTGTGATATTGTCTCAGAGGCTGTCCCTGGATAGTGCTAAATGCACTGATATAACTCTTTTGTACCCAGTATCAGCCTCAAAGGTATATTGATATAATGCCATAGGATGTGTCTGCTATCACCCCTGTGATATTTGCAAGAGATTAGTAAGAATGCTCAAAGAAACTTACCAAGTTTAGACTTTGCAAATCCATTTGTTACACCAAAATTGTCAGCTGCCACAGTCTCCCCGTTCACTACTCTCAGGATGGTAAACTCGGCTGCAAGAGTGTGCATCACAAAGGGCAGGTCCCGCTCACGTATCTGAAAGAGAAGACATAATCACTCAATGTTGCCAGTGATGGTGTACTTCTGATCAGAGAGATTGTCAAACAAAGAGCACCACTCTCCAACCGCTTCTGGAACACTGAGTGCAGAAGCAAAGTGACCTTGATTCTAGCGAGGTACATCTTAGGTTACTTTTCTAATTATGCCTACAATTTTGTCTGCTTGCACTACTAGTAACTACACTGACCAGCATGTCACCCACACTGGCACCCTCACCAGCACCTCCTTGTTTCCAAGATATGTTGGGTTTCACAGTGCCACCATGGGACCAGACGACACTCACCCCTATAAACCACCCAGGAATCCAATGGCATGATTCATAGTGGGGTGGTAGAAAATAGCAAGATCACCCCTTTGGCTTTTGAATGTATATTTGTTTGACTTGGGCTTCTGCCTTATAACGGTTAGATTAGTAAGATTGAATCAGGAAGCAGTCAAAATTCAGTGATTCTTGTCAATTGCCAAATAGTGACCATTATGTGTTGATTCTCAAAATCTTCTTTAGTAAATGTTTCTTTAAAATCTATATAGCCACAGCCAATGCGTTTTGTTCCAATTACTTCTCCAGGGCATTGTTCAACTTGTTGTCATTGGGTCTTCAAAGTAGTTGACATTCTGGAGGACAATGGCATTTCACATACATGTGCACAAGCTCTTTTGGAACCTTGCAGGTACTCCTGCGAATTTGGAGGCGGAATTGCCTTACCTAGATGTAGCTGTCTCTCTGCTACCATCCAGAGCTTTTCCTTTTTAAAAAACTATCCTCTGTCTCTCTCACTCAAATTCTCTCCTTTTTAGGTCGAGCCTAGCGCAGCGCGCATGCGCTCCTCTGCGAGGCTTCTTGTAACTGCTTTGTGTGGGTCTGACTTCCCCCACGCATTGGGTTGGCTTTTGCGTGTGTCTTTCAATAATGAAAGCACGCAAATGGCTAAAGGCGGGTACATGTCCCACCTCTTTTGTAATGTTCACTCCCACGGCATTTTGCCTGCAGGAGCGAGCAGCGGCGCACAGGGTGGCAGCTGCATTCCTCGTGGGTCAGGTTACTATCTACTTGTTTTGCATGCGTTAGCACATGAAAGCTGGATCTATTGACTTCTTTTGTGTAATGCATTGATCCCTCCGAACGAAAGTCCACTTTGTAATTCTTGTTTACTCATCTTTTAAAATGGAAAGCAATCAGTTTCCCTGTCGATATTTATTTAAAAATACGAAAATATGCTATTTTTACTGATTCTTCATGTCACTGCTGCCTGACCAGTAGCTGACAGGACTGGTACCACGGGGTGTTACAGTAATAAGGGGTGCACTGTCCCTATATAGCTGCCAATCTGCTCGTGTTTGTACCGCCATGCCAATCTTCTCAGGTGACTGTATTTTTTTTTACATGCGGCTGTTTATATTGTTAAATCCTGACCCGCACCGAAGCGCGAGGGTGCATCTATCCGTCAAATAATTGTTCAAATACAGAATTTATATATTTCTTCACCAAATGAAGAAGGATAAATCAGCAGACATGAGTGAAAATAATATGGTTAAACACAGACATTGATGTTAAAAATTAAAAATACAATACGATGTGCCCTAACTCTATTTATTCCCAGACTCTGTGGATGAAGTTACATTGTCATTATCCAGGATACGAGCCCCATTGGTCGGCTTACGCTGTGACACCACGGACTCCTACCCCCCCAGCTCCTCACTGGTTTCATTGTGGCACAAGGTGCGCCAATATTTACGTTTGTTTTGTGTACTTTTATATAGCACAAACTATGCCCAACGAGGCATCGGAGCGCTTTACGAGCAACGGAGGAAACTGTTCTAAAAGAACCACCAGACTACAGCAGACAGAGCGCCATCACTCTGTGGGTTCGGCAGAAGACCTGCTCCTCGTGCTACGAAGCAGCTTATGGGGTCACAAGGTGCACTACATAAATATACGATAACATATTCCACCGCCCACTCCCCGCGCCTCACAGCCTGACAGTGAGGCGCTACGGTAACATGCTGAACTGTGACAGGCCCAGTTATCTGCTGACAGCGGGTATGTGGCCACCGCACGCAACTTTTCATAGAATCCTTTTGACGCGCACAGGCTCATTAAAGTGTCCTTGTGTAACGTAACTAGTGCTCATGTAAAGCGCTCCAAAACCTTCGGGTCGAGTTCGCGCTATATACTGTTTTCATAAACCCCTACCATTTTTATTCCCTTACTAAACCCTTCTCTCTCTGTAAAAATGTATTTTAAATACTTACGTGTTTAACACAGTCACTAAATGCTTGCTCTTTATCTATTAGCAGAGAAAAAGCTGCAAATGGTTTTATTTACAAATTATTGGTATTTCTAAAGGCATGGAGAAAAAAAAATACTAGGCGAATAGTTGTGCATGTTTTGTAAGTAAAGGCCTTCCAGCTGCAACCACACACGTTCTACGCCTTTATATGCATCTTGCAGTTACCTGCATTCTACCTTTCAAACTGCTTTCCCTTTCTTCTGTTTTTCCCCCTTTATGCATTTACAGCTAATGCTCTGAATCAATCTCTTATAAGTACAATAACTGCTGGTCCCAACAAATAGCTGCCAGAGGCCCCCACACACAACCATCAGCTTAAATTAACCACCTCCATATATAAAACTCCCATCTGATGAAGAAAAACCCATGATCAGCTGGCGTATTTGCCCAGCCTGCCAATATCTCTAGAAGGTATAACATATACCAAAAAGAACAATTGATGGACAGAATGCAGAACAATGTAAAACATTCACCCCAGTACAGAGATCTGGGACTAAATCCATCATTTTTTTGTTCACCATGCCATTCCAGTTTGAACCCAGCCATACGCAAATCAGTCTTGACCCTGTGCCCAATGGGAACAGTCCAGCCCGAACAGCCAGGCCAGGTCCTCCCTGGACTGGAACCAAGCATCCTAGGACCGGTTTCGGGGTCTCACCCCTCATCAGCCAGGATAGCTTGACTCCAGTGGCATGGAGAGCACGGGACCCACGTCTGGGCACTCCCGTCCCACTCGGGGTGACAAATGCAAAAAGAACAATTGATGGACAGAATGCAGAACAATGTCATACATTCACCCCAGTACAGAGATCTGAGCCTAAATCCATCGTTTTTTTGCTCACCATGCCATTCCAGTTTGAACCCAGCCATATGTAAATCAGTCTTGACCCAGTGCCCAATGGGAACAGTCCAGCCCGAACTGCCAGGGAGGACCTGGCTTGGCAGTTCGAGCTGGACTGTTCCCACAAGGAACAGGGTCAAGACTGATTTGCATATGGCTGGGTCCAAACTGGGGTGGTGTGGTGAGCAAAAGAATGATGGATTTAACCCAGATCCTTGTGACTGGGGGTGAATATTTGCATTGTCCAGCATTCCGTCCATCAATTGTTTCTTTTGCATTTGTCGCGCTAAGTGGGAAGGGTATGCCCAGACGTGGGTCCCGTGCTCACTACACCACTGGATTCAAGCTAGCCTGGCTGATGAAGGGTGATGCCCTGAAACTGGTCCCAGGATGCTTGTTTCCGGTCCAGGGAGGACCTGGCTTGGCAGTTCGGGCTGGACTGTTCCCACAAGGAACAGAGTCAAGAGTGATTTGCATATGGCTGGGTCCAAACTGGGGTGGTGTGGTGAGCAAAAGAATGATGGATTTAACCCAGATCCTTGTGACTGGGGGTGAATGTTTGCATTGTCCAGCATTACGTCCATCAATTGTTTCTATAACATATACCACCCACATACACACCAGCAAAACACACTACACACATACATCCCACCAACACACATCATATCACAACCCACCACTACATTCCACACCATGCCACTGTCCTCACGTCACTACACTAAGCACAACTTTCACACAAAGTTTACAGTATTGAACACAGCAGCCACATTGCTCTACAACATACCTTAAAAACATTGCCAATAGCTCTGGCTGAACACTTATAAGGTCCCAAAGGCGAGACCTATTGGCTATGCCAATGCTTGTTGCGATATTTCATCCTCTCTTCTTTTTTTCTCTTCTATGGCCATTTACTCTCATCTCTCCCGCCTCTTTTTCTTTTCTTCTTGGTGAGCTTATCACACCTTTTCCCTTTCATACTCCCTCGCCTTCTCCTCTTGCTCAGCCATAGCTTTCTGCTTTCTGCAGTGCCACCTGCAACTTCAGGGTGTCAGTCAGACTTAGTCCACCCAAAGGAATAACTCCTGGACTTGTTGGCAGCAGTAACCTTGAAAATGGGGGAATGTTTTGAGGAAACACTAGACAGCAAATCTGAGGACACACTTGAGTGTGTGTGTGGAAAACTTTTTCGCAGGGGCTAAGAGCGCCTGACACCGCAGCACTTTCTCCCTGGTTTCCTAAACTGGAACCCTCCCAGAGTGCAAACCACCCAGTTTCACTAACGATCTTAAACAAACCCAACAAAGATATCCGTATCCTTTTTTTGGGGAGCCATGTGAAACTAGTCCAGCCCATTTCTTATATTTATGACAAAGAAAGTACTTTTAATTTCACAGCTGTACCATGCAGGGTCGTCCTAAACTGCTCTAAGTTGTGCTAACAGTCAGTTGTTTTTATTTGAAGACAGAGATATGGTTTTGAGGTGAATCATTGTGCTTTCCACAGTGCACCAGAACACAGAATCCATCTTACATTGTTTTTTCCGCCATTGGGTTCAGACGTGTTTTGACTGTTCTGTTACAAAGCAAATCCCACATTTGTTACTAAGCAAATTCCCCATCTCTCCACACACACAGACTATATTAAAATGTGATTGGTGCTGTGTTCTTACTTCAACCATACATCTTTGACGATTATCAATGTGTTCCTCTTTTCTGAATTATAGCCATTGCTGCTGTGCTTGACACTTTTAAGCTAAGATTAATTTGTTACCAATAATTTTCTTTTGGATCTGGTTATAAAAACTAAATTTGTGGTTGGCCGTTGAAGAGGATGCTCCGCATATACCTTCTACTTACCAAAATAAAGTCCGTCTGGTAGGTGGAGAGCATAAACACTGAGATGTTCTGGTCCGCCAGTGGTGCGATCACTGATTTGGCAATCTTTGTCACCCCGATTGGTTGAGAGCTCGAAAAACTCCCTCCCCCAGAGACAACGTTCAGGGCCAGCCATGTTGCATCTGCTACGCTCAAGTGTTCGGACGACGGAAGTTCTGAAAATGAATAAAGTGCAAAGGTTACATTCAGCTTTTAAAAATGTTAATGATCGAAAGGCAACATTAATATAAAAAATAACAAACAGAAAAAACAGAGAAACATAGATAATATGAAATGAAGTAAACAGTCTGGCATCTCTAATAATCAGCAAGAGCAGCCATTCGAGACTGTTCCTTTCTCTGGAGATGTCTAGTGGGTTTTGAGGTATTGTGGCATCATTCGCTGGATGGTCCCCTCAAGACCTGGGAAGGACCCAGCTGTGTTTTTTCCCAATTTAATGTGCTATCATTGATAGGCAGCATAAATTATGTAACAATCAGTATGAATGAAATCAAAATGGTAAGAATCAATGGGTGCTGCATAAACTATGCAAAACTGAAAAAAGAAGCAAATCAAGCAAAGTGTCTGGTTTCTGATCAATTTAGAGAGAGAGAGAGAGACAGAGACATAAGCAATCAATAGCATTCCATAGGCAAACTTACAGCATTTACAGAACAAAAATACCATCTATGCCCATTGAGGAAAACTAAAAATTACTCCTGATCCTCTCAGCAGTGTGAAATCACCACCCGAACATGGGCAAGATCTTCAGTACAAACTAACTGCTTGAAAGCTATATATTTTTTTTTTTAGCTTTATATAGCGCGAACTCGACCTGAAGGTATCAGGGCACTTTACATGAGCACCAGTTGCGTTGCAGACGGACACGTTCCTTTTTCTTGCACAGGGAGATTAAATGATTTGCCCAGAATCACAGGATGTTGAGCGTCACTGCAGAGACTCGAACCCGGTTCCCCAACTTCGAGGTCGACCACGATAGCCGTTAGGCCACATCCTCTCTTTTACTGGGAATCCTTCCAGAGTTTCCTATTGCCAAATTTACGCTGCATCCTATGCTTTCGAGCAGTTTCATTAAAGACGGGCCAGAGCGTGGATACCTTGAATTATATTTGTATGATTAGTATAGAAAGAGGGCAACATTTTTCCATTTTATGTTCAAATAGTGCCAAAAAGCTGCATCATGTGGGACACACAAAAGCCATTGAATTAAAGGCTAAGTGTTCCTAAATCCAATCAGCCCAAAGCAAGGACTTCTGTGGAATTGACATATTTTGGGGATACACTGTGGACTTCAAGATTAGCAACATGATACTATTAAAGATATCCATGGTTACTTGAGTTATTATAAACATGGAAGGCCTGTCTCTTCACCACTTGTAATGACAGGCCCGTTTATGAAGCCAAAAAGCATTTCAGCTTGTGGGAAAATTCACTAAAATCCTGGATTTCACGTATATCGAAAAAGGAAATTCTGCACCCACAGACATGGAAAGGGCAAGCGGAGGTGTGCGAAGAATGCTTGAAGAGTTCTGATCAATGATAAGTGTAGAACAACGGAGAGAGATGCATTGTTTGAGTTTCAAGACTATCCTAGGTGTCATTTTGGCTTATGATGTCGGTAACGCCACACCTGAATTTAGTACCAAACAATCCACTCTTCCTGGTGGGTAAATACAGGCTTGAACTACCTCCCATTCTGGAGACACTACTATTGCCAGTAGTTGGTTCAACAGCAAATTCTTGCAAAGGTTGTGTTAATGCTATCTATTTGGTAATGCAATACAAAACCATAATTAACTTAAAAATGTGAGTTATACCTCTAAACAATGGGCGAACAGGTCCTTAGCTGTGGATATAATACGCAAAGTGGAGTGGAACCTATAGAGTGTTATTAATTATGGCGCTTCATCAGCTTGAATAACATTCTAAACAGTGCTTAATTTGTGTTGGTTTTTGGAGGTGCTGGGCACTGACATCCATTTTTGGCGACCAAGGCTTACTTATTTTGCATCATTAGACTTTGACCCAGAGTAAGAGACAGTAAGGAGAAATAGAAAGAAAGGAGGAAGAAGAGAAAGATAGGAAAGCAGAGACAAATCGAGAAAGGAGGGATGAAAAAAGCCGCAAGAGAGAAAGATGAAGAGAAAGAAAGTGTAGGGTGGTGGAAGAAGCAGCATGAGATGGAATCAATAGTACGCAGCCACAGTATTCAGAAACCCTGAAAATCAACAGCATAGGTGGAGCACTCCTAAAACAAACAAAAAACGAACTCCCTCCCCGACACTTATTTGTTTACAAACTGAACACTGATTATAATTGATCCGGGTAGGAAAGAACATAATGCTGCTCAGTTTATCATCTGAAGTTATTGTTACAGACACCTCATCAGAGGGTCCTGGGACCTCCTCCCTGCCAGTAATAGCTTTTTTCAGCCACTAGGCTACGCCGCTCTGCTTTACTTCCCTTTATCTCTGATAAATCAGGATTGGAAGGAAAATGACTACATTTCAACATGGCCGACCAGACAGACAGCCGCATTGAGTCCAGCTATAATCTAACAAGTGCTTCTAGTACTGACCAATTCGATTTAAATCACAACAAATACATTATTTGGGAAGACGCCTTAGCGGCAGAGCAGCAGAATGTCCCAACATACCAGCGAAGCTGGTGAAACAAATGAAACATTAACGGCGACTCAGTCAGGGCAATGATCTGAAAATTATGCTAAAGCAAAAGGAATTTGTCATTGGTTTGTCATTCAGGGTCGAAAGTGCAAAATTCTGCAATTTTTCCAGCCTCTCTGAAATGTTGTCCAACACATAACTCCCATTCCAAGACTCACCACACTTCAGCCCCGATTCAGAGCAGGTCTGGAAAGGGTGAAGTATTTACTGTATGAGGCAGTCACCGAATGTGGTACACACCTGCTAATGCAAGGTTTTCACTTGGAAATGAAGCATAACATGTGGAATCTTCGTTTTAAAGCACCAGATTTCATATGTTTGCCTTTTTTCTGGACCTTTTCCCCAAAATAATTTTGGCAAGTTAAACCTGTCAAGGGAAAACAGCAGGGGAGCAACAATTATCGCACAACTCGGAATTCCACTCCCTGCAGAATCTGCTTGCACAGGGATCGTTTAACCCCCATCTCATAATTAGGGCCGAAGTCTCAACAACAACATCATAAGGCAGCCACTGTCATTTGCAATCAACACCCCTCCGATAAACCATATTTTGGTCTCCAATAGCATGCCACTACACACTGTTGTCCTGAACTCACCAACCAATGGTCAAACTCAAATATGACATGCAAAAATGATCATTCTCACCATCAAGCACACCTGAAGGACTCAGGTGGCAAGGCATGGACAAACCAATGGCATCGTCATGCACCATGCCACCATGCACCCGAGAAACATGCAAATACAACAACATAAATGTCAAAAGCACTGGATCATATGATAACCAACCTGGATGCACAGAAAACACTAAGCTCTTGCAGAGAGCAATGCACAATCAATCACCCAATCATATTATACAAAACAGAAAAGTACTTTGACACACCCTCCCATACACATAAAACATCACGAAAAGATCGTCCGGAATTGAACTCGCATTACTATCACGCTAGCTCTTCACTACCACACACAACCAAACACCAAGAAAACAGCGCAGACTATCAAACAGTGAATCCTCTAATTCAATGGAGGACCGTTGCAGATCCTCACGGAAGGGGGCCCTGATAGAGAATGCACTGTAATGCCACAACATTGGTCATCAGCACCGCAGGAAAGCAAAATAACATACCAAAACATATACAAAATTACAAATTTGCAGTTGTTGCCATATTACAAGATAAATAAACGCTGAAGGGACTGAAAAGATTAATAGCAGGACTACTGCAATGATCTTTCTAGAGTGTAGTGACTTTCAATATGGGAAATCAGTTTATATAGATAGCCATGCTTCTATTCTCTTAGTAGGGCAAAATATGGAGGATTTTCAACAGTCTAAACAACATTTATACAAGGGTGGGTATTTACATGGACCAATAGAAGATGTAGTGGATTAAAGCTTGACGCAGTAGAACACTCAAAATTCAGGATTCCAAATTCAAACCTAACCTTCTTAAATAGTAATAAAAGACAGGATATTCACTCTCAAACAGGATGACCACCTACCTCCAGTTCATTACGGACATTGTTTTGTGCGATAGTCTGTAGCATTTGGGGTGTTGTAGTCTTATTTTACGTCCATTAACGTAATTAGACTAACACGCCTGAGATAAATGATTTGGAGGTGAAAAGTGCAGGACTGCAGACAATGTTGCTAATAACCTGGATTAGGGAGTCCCCTAAGTCTGAAAGGCCACCCCTATGTCCTAAAAGCAAACCTGAAAGAGGGGAAGTCTAATAAAAAAATCATCCTTTGAAATAAATGTGCTGTTTGCTGCTTTTATTTTTGTAAGGAGATTTTATGATGAACGCTTAGGAAATCAATTCAGCATTTTCCAGATAAGACAAAAGCCAACTTCTGCCTGCACTGACAAACACCTCACCCATCTTGTAATAGGACTTGCCCCTACTCGGGCACAACTCGGATGGTCTGACATTGACCTGTTTTGTTGTTGACCACCTGTGAATGTGAAGGAGAGAATGCCTTCTACATCCCATTGGGAGCACTACATTCAGTCCGGCATCACCCACCGACCAGACTAGACATTTGCAAGGAGAGCAGGAAGGAAGATCCTTGGTCAGTGCTGAGTTACTCCATTGAACAGCTTTTCGTGGGAATAAAAGCAAAAGAAAGACCTCAACATATTTTTAAAACAACTCAATTTTGATTACTGTCCCCCACTGACTCGAAGCGTGGCCTATGTCTTTTTCAGCCACATTGCTAGAAGCACTTGAGTTCTAGAACTGCTTCCGTACATCGCCAATGTGATATCTGTTTCTATAGAAAGCCAGCATAGTTTCAGTTTGCAGTTTTGAATCATACAACCATAAGACCAAGTGTCTGTGAACAGAAGCTCTGTGTTTCTGTAGTAGGTGAGATATTAACAGCATGATCACTGTTTACATTTTCCAGCAATGGTGACAAGAAAAGGGAAGACCATTGGCACTGTGGGCCTCCATATCTTGCAATTGTGTGCTAACTAAGAGATTAGTGGGTATATTCAAACCTATTCTGAGAATAAGCCTATTTAAAGGTGTGTACAGTCATGATTGCATAATTAACATTACCACACAGCACGTATTTAACATGTAGTGCTCAGATATTGCAAGTTTGTGACCATCCAGTAGGACGCAAGGAGGCTTCCACGTGCAGTCTAAATGTTGCACTTTAACGAGGAGCAGATCCTTGCAAGTGACCACAAGTCTTTTTAGCATTGTCCAGCGTTACAATCATTGTGGTGGCTGTCTCACAATATCTGCTTCTAAAATGTATGCCTCATTTAAACAAGAGTGCTCCGCAAACAATTATATTCTCTTGCCGAGAAGGTGGTGAGAGCAGGGACTAGAAGATTCCAAGGATGTATGCTTGAATTAATGCAACAACCTTAAAATCAGTCCTTTTCTAGGTACACACCCAAAATCTAGACTGGCTCAGTTAAGAACAGAACTATGTTTTAGAAACGTTTTCTTGAGCATTCAGAACACTGCTCCATAAACAATACCTGGTGATTCGTGGCTCTCCATCTAACCCTAGAGATCCATCTATGCACAGTAGTTATTTTTACCCACAATGTGTTTCACAATTGCCCAACAGAATTCAGTTCATGGGAGTGATGGAAATCACAGTAGTCAGTGTCAAAGTTGATCTTCCTCAGCCTTTGCCATGTAGTGTTAGCTTCCCCTAGTGGGCACACCAATAGGCAATTGGGTCTTATTGACTTGGACATACCACCCCCTCACCCCCCGGGTGGAGTAATCTGCATTAAAGTTTTAAAGACCACCAGGTAGCTATGGGTTCCATTTGCACAGTTTTGGACTGGAGTAATTAGCTCCTCCTCACTTGCAATCAGCCAATCTTTATAAAGTCCACCGAGTGCATCTATAGAAATATCTCATGATGAGGAGCCCGGAATTCCGGCACCGTCTCCTTCAAACTTCAGCATATGTAGAACAGATGGACTAAGGTGCTGGAAAGAAAGATTAGTCAAGGATTTGGGTGGTACGGGACAAGTAAGCCTGCAGGTACTGGACAAGGGTTCAGCGTGGCGTATCCCTCATGTTGGCGGTTTCGACAGTGTCAACCTTGTGCTAAGGGAAGAGTTTATGGGGGTCAGCCACATGCAGATGGGACGTTAGTATGTCCAGAAGATTTCATGAGATTTTTGAAAGAGACAATAACACTTCGAATGAGACCAAACCCATCAGATATAATGCCAAGTGTGAGAAGTTGGCCTGGTATATGCTGTCCACTAATTAAAGTGGGCACCTTGCACCAGTCCAAACGACCCTTATGATGTATGAGGTCAAGCTATCCTAGTGGTAGTTTTCTAAAGGTTATCTTTGACCTCATACATCATAAGGGTCGTTTGGACTGGTGCAAGGTGCCCACTTTAATTAGTGGACAGCATATACCAGGCCAACTTCTCACACCAAGCTTGTTACTTTGCAGCCACTTCAGAAAGCTTTGTTATAAACATCCAAATGCACAAGTTACTACTTGTGTAACGATATATCTGTAAGAGACATTAGTTAGTGATAGATTCCTTACCTTAGAATATCCCCAGGCGTCAGACTGGATCCGGAAAGTTTTTCGTCAGCAGTACCCCTGCGCGTCGGTAGGTGGTGTTGTGCGGCTCCGCGTTCGTCGCTGGCGTCGTAAGCGCTGAGATGACGTCACGGAGACTACTTAGGCGCCACCCATGCGCGCTGACGTCAGTTCTGTACACGACTTTCCGCGCCAGGAACGCAGAGCCATGCAAGAAACTGACCACTGGTGCCATGAAACTAGGGCCCTGAAAGGGATGACCTTAACCCTAGAATCAGTTCGCAGAACGGGGAGGATGGGTGGGGCGGTAATGAATCTATCACTAACTAATGTCTCTTACAGATATATCGTTACACAAGTAGTAACTTGTGCATCTGAAAGAGACACGTTAGTGATAGATTCCTTACCTTAGAATAGATACCCCAGCAATACCAACCCCGGTGGTGGGTCTGCGAATAGATTACACCAGAAAGTCACGGAGAACAGAACGGCCAAAGAAGCCGTCTCTCCGGACTTGACTGTCAAGGCAGTAATGCTTGGTAAATGTGTGCAGCGAGGCTCACGTAGCTGCCTGACAAATATCCTGCAAGGGAACGCCGCGTCCCAAGGCAGTAGTGGCTGCTGTGGCCCTGGTAGAGTGGGCACGCAGCCCCACAGGAGGCTCCTTCTTAGCCAACGAGTAACACGCTTTGATGCACAAAACGACCCACCGAGAGATGGTACGTTTGTGCACGGCTCGACCTTTTTTGGCGCCCACGTAGCCAACAAAGAGCTGGTCATCCACCCGGAACTGTTGTGTGCGCTTCAGATAGAACGAGAGCGCACGTTTTGGGTCCAGACGGTGGAGCCTCTCTTCCTCTTTTGAAGGATGCGGAGGCGGAAAGAAGGTGGGCAAAGTGATGGTCTGCCCGATGTGGAAGGGCGTGACAACCTTTGGCAAGAAAGAAGGACGGGTCCTTAAAACCACCTTGTCCGGATGAACAGAAAGGAAAGGAGGTTTAGAAGAAAGAGCCTGGAGCTCACTCACTCTTCTGGCAGAGGTGATAGCTACCAGGAAAGCCGTCTTTAGAGTAAGAAGACGTAAAGGACAGTTATGAAGGGGCTCAAAAGGAGCGCACATCAGATAGGTCAAGACAAGATTTAAGTCCCATTGAGGCATTATGAAAGGCATGGGAGGAAACGTGTGTGTAATGCCTTTGAGGAAACGGTTAACAACCGGGGACTTAAAGAGAGAAGGCTGATCTGGAAGCCTGAGAAAGGCGGAGATGGCCGAAAGATAACCTTTGACAGTGCCCAGAGCAGAGCCCTGCTGGGCCAAGGATAGTAGGAACAGAAGGACCTCAGAAAGAGGGGCAGAAAGGGGATCCACAGACTTAGCTGTGCACCATGCCACAAATGTGTTCCACCTGCAGGCGTATACCGATTTAGTGGAGGGACGCCTGGCTGCCAGAATGACATCACAGACTTCAGGAGGCAAGTCAAATGGAATCAGTTGTCGCCGCTCAATCTCCACGCATGGAGGTGGAGGCTGGAGAGGTTCGGATGGAGGACCGTCCCCTGTTGCTGCGACAGAAGATCCTCCCGAAGAGGCAGTCGGATCGGGGGGATCGAACACCATGTTGAGTAGCTCGGGATATCAGTATCTTCGTGCCCAATCCGGAGCCACAAGGATGACTTGGGCCCGGTCGCCCCGCCGAATCTTCTTCAGCACTCTGGGCAGAAGTGGTATAGGCGGAAAGGCGTACAACAGACCGCAGCTCCATTCGCGACGAAAAGCGCCGCCGAGCGAGTGCCGCCTTGGAAATTCCAACGCGCAGAACTGATGACATTGCGCGTTCTCTTCGGTGGCGAATAGATCTAACCAAGGCTCTCCCCACTGCAGAAAGAGACCTTGCGCCACATCCAAGTTCAGATGCCATTCGTGATCCATCAAGCACCGGCGGCTGAGTTCGTCTGCCCTGGCGTTCAGAGAACCTGCCAGGTGTTGAACTACCAAGGTAATACCTTGATGTTCCAGCCATGTCCAGAGGCGCAGAGCCTCCTGACATAGGGTCCACGACCCCACCCCGCCCTGTTTGTTGCAATACCACATGGCGGTGGTGTTGTCCGTGAACACCTGCACTACACTTCCCCGGACAGAGGGAAGGAATGCCTTCAGTGCAAGTCGGATCGCCCGCAGCTCCAAATGATTGATATGGAGCCGGGACTCCGCCGGAGACCAGAGGCCTCTGATCTCCGCCTCTCCCAGGTGGCCGCCCCATTCCAGGAGGGACGCATCCGTCACCACTGTGTGTTCCGGTTGGGGAAGGGAGAGGGATCTGCCATTGACCCAATCGCGATTCGTGAGCCACCACTGCAATTGTTGTGCAGTGCCCTCCGAGATCTGGACAAGATCGGACAGGTTGCCCTGATGCTGCGCCCACTGGAACTTCAGGTCCCACTGCAGAGCCCGCATATGCCACCTGGCATGTCGCACTAGCAGAATGCAGGAGGCCATCAGGCCCAGGAGCCGGAGGGTCATCCTGACTGAAACCCGGGATAGAGGCTGAAAGATGGGAATCATAGCCTGAATATCCCGGACTCGCCGCTCGGGAGGATAAACCCGAAACTGAGTCGTATCCAGAACCGCTCCGATGAAGGGGAGCTTCTGAGAAGGACTCAGGTGCGACTTTGGCACGTTGATGGAGAACCCCAGCAACTGCAGGAGGTCGGCCGTAGTCTGAAGGTGGGTGACTGCCTGGGGAGAGCCCGCCTTCAACAACCAGTCGTCGAGGTAGGGGAAGACTGACACCCCTGACCTGCGCAGATGAGCTGCGACCACCGCCATCACTTTCGTGAACACCCGAGGGGCGCTGGTAAGGCCGAAGGGGAGCATGGTAAACTGAAAATGCTCCTGGCCTACCGTGAACCGCAGGTAACGCCGGTGGGCCGGCAGGACGGGAATGTGAAAATATGCGTCCTGCAAGTCCAACGCTACCATCCAGTCTCCAGGATCGAGGGCAGCCAAGACCTGAGCCAGAGTCAACATCTTGAACTTCTCCTTCCGGAGGAAGCGATTGACGTTCCGGAGGTCCAAGATGGGGCGCAAGCCCCCCTTGTCCTTCTTGGGGACCAGAAAGTAGTGGGAATAACATCCATGTCCTACTTCTGGCCCAGGAACTCGCTCGATGGCCCCCTTGGCCAAGAGGGCCGTGACTTCCTGTTGGAGAAGCGCTAAGTGATCCCCCGAAATGCAGTGGTACTGAGGTGGCATGGAGGGGGGGCAGACTCGAAGGGGAGGGAATAGCCCCTTTGGATGATTTGTAGCACCCAGCTATCCGAAGTGACAGAGCGCCAGTGGGGGAAGTGATGTTGAATCCTGCCGCCCACCGGCGTGGGGTGCACCCCAAAGCGCGGACTAGGAAGGCTTTGAGGCGGATGCTGCGGGAGCGGAGGTGGGCTGACCCGCATGCTGGCCCCCTGTGCCGCCACGGCAGCCACCGCGCCCGCGGCCACGCTGAGGCTGGTTCTGCGCAGGCCTTTGGAACGGACGTGTAGAGGCGCCCCTGCCGCGGCCACGAAAGGAACGAAAAGTAGACGTGGCTGGGCGGGAGGTGGAGAGACCCAAGGACTTGGCTGTAGCCCGAGAGTCCTTAAAACGCTCCAGCGCACTGTCTGCCTTATCGCCAAAAAGGCGAGTACCATCAAAAGGCATGTCCATGAGGGAACTCTGGACATCCCCCGAATACCCCGTGGACCGCAGCCAGGGCATGTCGCCGCAAGGCCACTGTCGTGGAGATGGCTCTTCCCAAAGAGTCCGCGGTGTCCAACCCACACCGAATGGCGAACTTCGCGGCATCCTTCCCCTCTGCAACAGCTTGGGAAAGCACAGCCCGAACCTCTTCGGGGCACTGGGGCAGAGTTTGCGCCACCGTGTCCCACACAGCGTGAGAATAGCGGCCCAAGAGGCATGTGGTGTTGACCGACCGCAGCTTTTTGGATTCCTTATCCGGCGGAGCGGTAGGGAATGCTGTTTGGGAAGTGGAAGCCTGAATGACCAGGCTCTCCGGTGTCGGATGAGTTGTCAGAAAGGCAGGGTCACCCGGTGCCGGACGGTGACGTCTGGCCACATTTTTATCCACAGGGACCCCGGTGGCTGGCCTAGACCAGGTACCCATCAAAACATCCGCCAAGATCTCATTGAACGGAAGCAGAGGTTCCACAGAACCTGCTGTAGGCTGAAGCACCTCAGTAAGGAGGTTAGTTTGGAGGGCAACAGTAGGCAATTCAAGGCCAAGAGTCTCAGCTGCTCTACGGAGCACCAGTGTGTAGGTGGCGCCTTCCTCCATGAGAGTGGGAGGAGACACAAACCCAGGCTCAGAGGAGAGGTCAAGGCCACTGGCATCCTCTGAGTCTTCTGCCCACTCCTGTTCGGACTCACACTGCCGTGCAAGAGGGTCCTCCGACCCCTCCCAGTCCTTCTCTTCCCCAACAGCCCGAGGCACAGGCTGCAACGGCGAGGGAAATGAAATGAAATGAATGAAATGAAAATGGTATTTATAAAGCGCATGGCTACCCGGAGGCCTCCCAGCGCTAGGCTAGACCAGTGACCGTAGGCAGGCACACTCAGGGGAATAACAGAGTTTTTAATTGCCTTTGAAAGGCAAGGTGGTTAGGTTCCCTGCGTAAATGAAGTGGCAGAGCATTCCAAAGCTTGGCCGCATTGAACAGGGGAAAAGAAATGCTCCACCGGCGCCGGGAACAGCGCCGATCGGCGCCGCTCCGGCTCCAAGGCCCAATCCGGGTTCCAAGCTGGAAACGCGGGCAAGGGCGGAGGTGGGCCGAACGGCACCCAGGGCGGCGCCGGGAAGGGAGCCGCATGGGGCGCCGGAGCCGCCGGCGGAGGACCTTGCGGCGCCGGCAACCAAGGGCCCCCAAAAGGGACCGCGGGGCCCGAAGGCGCACCGGCGGGAGCCCTAGGCCCGAAAAGGCGGTCCATGGCAGCAAGAAACTCTTGCACCTGGGCCGGAGTCGCCGACGGACCCGGGTATGGCAGGTAGGCTGCGGGACGGACAGGCTCCAATGGAGCCGCAGGGGAAAGACCCCGGGTCCCCTCGTCCACGTCAGAAGACCGACGAGGGGAGGTCGGAGAGCGTACGCGCTTCTTCGACTTCTTTTTATGACGTCGCTTACCGGAATCCGAGGGCGACAACTTGGACCCCGAGGAGCGATGATGGCGACTCCGCGGTCGGTCCCTCGAGCGACCCCTGGACCTGGAACGGCGCAGAGACAACTGTCGGGCCTAAAGCAGCTTTCGGGACCGCTCCCGCAAAGCCTTCGGAGCCATGGCCAGACAGTCGGAACATGACCGGGAGTCATGGTCGCGCTCTAGACAGTAGAGACAGACGCCATGGGGGTCGGCCACCGACATCGTACAGCGGCAGGCCCCGCAGGTTTTAAAACCAGGCATCCCTACGTGGCACCAGGAGTCAAATATAGAAATTAGAGACAAAAGTCCCAAAAAACAACTAGTCAAAAAGTGACTAAGGTACGTGCTCTAACTGGATCTGCGCTTGCTGGCGCGGAAAAAGAAAGCACTGACGTCAGAGCGCATGGGTGGCGCCTAAGTAGTCTCCGTGACGTTATCTCGGCGCTTACGACGCCAGCGACGAACGCGGAGCCGCACGATGCCACCTACCGACGCGCAGGGGTACTGCTGACGAAAAACTTTCCGGATCCAGTCTGACGCCTGGGGATATTTTAAGGTAAGGAATCTATCACTAACGTGTCTCTTTCAGATATAATTTGCTGGAGGATCACAATGAGCGAAGTAAACATTGCAGCAGACTTCCCAATTTTTAGAATTACAGCGAGCACACTGTTGCAAAGGGAGCACTGTGGGTCATGCCTGCCATAGACAGACCCAGATAATGAGTGGGAAACTAGCAGGAGAGGGAATAAATGGCCCTATCTTGGCCCTCAATGGCCCCTTAAGGTTCGTCACATTTTGCAACTTGCAATATAGTGCAGACTTGTACAGGAATCCGAGTACATAAGATCTTCACTCTGTAAAAGGTGTTGATGGATGGTAGATCGTGGGAATGTAATGCAGGATTTAGAGTGCGCCACCACAGTATAGGGCAGTGTGGGAGACTAGGAGGACATATGGTGGGGCGTTTGGCGATTCTTCATGGAAGAGGGAATTCTGATTGCACTAGGTGCGACATTTGTCTGAACAGGACACCGGTCTGAGCTTAAGACACACCTGGTTCCTGTTTCTGGCATTTGTGTTGTATGGTCTGGTGTGTAGATTTTTCCATTTGCAATTGTAGGTGCTTTTTAGGGGGGAAGAGGGGGCTCTGGCACAATAAGTTACAATTCTCTAAAATATCAAAAGTCACAATTGCACAAATTAAGGTGGGAGCATTGAGGGGTGCAGGATAGCTTTGTCTCCTACATTTGAACAATGGAGCGTGACTAGTTCATTGTTTTCCGGATTGAAGCATATTTATGGGCCAAGTCACACATACAGCAATAATCCAGCAGTTAGGAACAGTAGTATTAATGGTTTTAACACCCACTCAAATTTGTTGCTGTATAAATCAAAGATCTTTGAGAATTGCTCAGTATTTCCAGGCGTTTGGAACCATTCAATTGATAGTTTTTTATCATCTCTAGTGAATTCTGTACATGAAGTCATTGCATTGCAAATCACTCCTTTCCAGAATGTATGCATTGTTTACAGTTGCAGAACAACTCGAAATATAAAGGACTCGCCAAACCAGCCAAGCCCTTCGTGTGCATAGAGGCTTTTGTGAGTCCAAAATCCCTGTTGCAATTCACAGAAACGGCTTTACACTAGTGAAAAGATATCCGCATGCAATGATTTTCATGCAGGCAAATGTGGCATTGGAGTGTGTGGGTATTCACAAAGAGGAGGTATAAATCAATTTCTCTGTGGATTGAAAAAAAAAAAAATACATCTATACACACTTGAGTGCATTCCTCCAAATGCATGCTGCACAACTGTACCTGGGAAAGCGCCTTAGATTAGCAATCGGTATTCGCAACAATTTTAAAGGTGCAGACTGGACCCTTGCTACACGCGCAGGTTTTAAGGCATAACCTAGATAACTATTTGTATTTCAAGAAGTCTATGTTTTGTATGAACCGGACCCACAGAGTACAAGAGGTAATTTTAGGCAGTTCTTAAAGTTCTCGTGATTAAATCTTAAATCGCTCCCTTCCCTTTCCTTCTCTGGGCACAACAATCATTCCGCAATTCAGGAATCAACTCACTAACAAGTAAAAACAAAAGGTTACGGCTTATTCAGGCCAAAAAACGATAAAACATATCTGATAATTATAGGAAAAAACAGACTACATCAACCTTCAATATCAACTTTTACATGACAGTGGAGTGCACTACGTGGTCATCGGAAACCAAGGATCTTCACGATGTTAGCCCAAGTACATCTTTCTCCTTGGTATATTTCATACCGTCACTTGAGGGAATGTTCAACAATGAAAAATTAAAGAAATATTAGAACATTGGAATGTTTGAGAGCTCCATTGAAGACAATGGAGTGGCTCTGGGCTCATAGTAGCTGGTAGCATAGTAGCTGGTAAAACGCCTTCTGCTCAACATTTCAATGTTTGTCTCTCTGTTCTTCCCATTTCAATTTAGAACATTCTACTCTTAGCGGGTGGAATGTTCTAACACCCATATAGCCTTTCCCCTCAGACTATGCCTGTTGTTAAAGACCTTCCCCCTTGTTATAGGCCCTCGCCTGTGGATCGGGCCTTTAACTCGGGTTCAGGGCCTTTAACAACCGGTATAGCCCTTGGCAGCGGGCTATAAGACTATAGTATCAGACAACAAGGTGTGCAATAAAAAGAACTGTCACATGCTAATTCTTTAAGAGATCCTGATAAATTAACCCCCACTGATTTAAAGTTTGTACAATTGCAGCTGCAGATTGATCCTGCTAAAAGAACCTGGACAAAACCCCCACAAAGACGATTCTGAATGTACACGAGGTCTTCTCCCCAGAACTGATGCCTGATAGGAAACTACTTCAGCACTACAACACTGTAGATTTGCAGCATTTAACAATAGGCATTGGCAACGCCAACACATCTGACTTGTACAGTGTGAAGAGGTCGGGTGAGAGTTTCTTGGGAAGAGCTAACTTAGGCCAGAGAAGGGTGGATAACAGAAGCAAGACTCCGGTGTGAAGCCCCACCCGGACTGGAGATGCTGCTTCTGGTGTCAACAGACCTGAGCCGACTGTGTATGCAGTAAGGACTACTTAACCACACCACCACAGTCATGATGTAAATTAAAAGAGACAGTGTAACCATCCGCGAAATGCTGTGTCCCTGTATTGATCACATGTGCGCTCACAACAGACATCTAAAGGAGTCTCTAGCTGGGATGCGCTAAAATATACTTTTCTAGCAGGACACAAGCTTTGCATGAATTGACAGAATCCTTGAGGAAGGCTCTCTTTCGTGAGGCAACAGAGTCGCTTGACTACCAAAAAGACTACTACCTTCAGAGACTAAGAAGTTGTGATGACACAAAGGTAAGTTTGACCTGTATTACAATGTTTCACAATGGACTTGCATTCTTCCCCATTAAGAGCATTACCATCACTCTAAATACAAGTTCTGAGTAATTATTTTGTTGTGAATAACTTAGACTCAAGTGAGGACCTCATTAAAATGTCCGGCTAATGGTCCGGTGAATTCGGCCACAAAGTATATTGTTATCAACTAGAGCGGCATAAGTGAGAGTCGGAAAAACTGGCCTGTAACAAGCTGGACACTTACAATCCACTGAGGAATGAGGAATAGCCAATTCTTCACTCCTGCCTACATTTTCACCCTGACTTCCATGGAGAAACTGGGCCTGTGGTGTTTCTGCATTACTAGGAATCCAGTGAGGCCAGGTAACTTGCATTAAAAGGCCCAACTGCA
Source organism: Calotriton arnoldi (assembly GCA_963921515.1). Taxonomy (NCBI): domain Eukaryota; kingdom Metazoa; phylum Chordata; class Amphibia; order Caudata; family Salamandridae; genus Calotriton; species Calotriton arnoldi. The sequence goes on along the minus strand of CAWUFW010000647.1, from coordinate 1,600,724 downwards.
AGGTCCTTTGGGGAGTGCGATTAAATCCTAATGAGGGCCAAAGCGTAGTGAACCCAAACCGATGTATTAGAAGTATGCAACAACAGAATCAGCATGGGAAACAACGTTTTCAAAAAGAAATTGAAAAATTTATGTTTTGAATATATTGCTCTACACAACCTACTTCCGATGTTTCTGAGCGCTGTAGCTACTACCTAATTTCATGGCACTCAGTTATTCGTCACAAAAATACCTTGATTTTGACGTACTGAGCCAGCCATTCTTTTAAAAGTTTTCGCAAACTGTCTAATAGGATTTGGCCAAACTATATTACCCAATTTCTACACACACTTTTCAAAATAGTTCCACCGTACTTGCACCATTGCCAGCAGATATAGTCCCCTCCAGTAAAACTGTTGGGCTTTTAAGTATGATAGCATAATGAAATTAAAAGCACAGCTAAATAGTCTAATGTGCCAAGATAAAACTTAATTTGATTTAATGATCACATCACTTATCTAAGAAATATTTGATGGCGCTGCCTTTATTATGTCTACATAAAATGTGGCCAACGGCTGTTTAATTTTGTTAAAAAAAAAACACCATTATATTTTGTCCTTATCTGTGCAGAGCACATTTAATCTATGCCCTGTTCTCTATGTCGCTGTTTGTACCGTCTTTGGAGTTTAATGTAGCTTAATTAGTACCTTAAAAACATCATTGAGCTGGTTCCGAGGACATAGCATTATTTTGTAAATGGCACTACATAACTAAAAACAATTAACTCTGAGAAATCCAATGAAACAATTGTCTATCACAAAACATGATTAGATTATGGGATACCGCAACTGACCCTAACAGCTCCTTTCAGAATTAAGGGGCAAATATAATTTTTTTGCCAGTGCAACGCAGCACAGCAACCAAATTTGCTACGCTGGGTTGCGCAAGGGGAGGGGGGCCACAGCGTAGAGCAATATCAAAGGGCAGACAAGCTTACATCCTCGGATTGCTTTTTCCAGCTCACATCCGTAGATTGCTTGCTATCTCAGAAAGCCGCCTTCCACTATGCTCCTAAAACCTTGCATTAAAAAAATGAACTTGACTTAATTCCTCTAGGTGTGATTCCTCTCCTTTCTTCAGAGTGACCCTCTTCTTATCTTCCGTCCTCCTCATGCTTTCTATTTCTCAATATAGCCTTCTCTCAGCCTCATGCCGGGCTGCCATATTCTCTCTTATTGTAATTCTGCAAAAGGCTGTCACTTCATTTCATGGATCCCAACCTGTCTTGCTTTAAAACCCTATCCCTACAACCTAACATTACCTAATCTCCCCCGGCCTATCTATCTTACAAGCCATTCACGTGAAACCACATAGCCCCCATTAATGAACACATCTAACTGGTATAAATATAATCTATTACAAAGTAACTGGAGTAAATGCATGTAGTGTTTTTTTCTTGAGAGCACACGACTAATCGCAATAACCGACATTTAATCACTGGATTAACCGCTAACCATGGGTTCCGGATCAGCTTGCTACTCACAGTAAAGTGCTTCAACGCATCATAAGGGGTAAAAAGTCCTACATAAATGTATTTAAAATTACAATCTGCAAGACTGGTCTGCTAATGTTGTCATCCCTTGCACTGGCACACCGAAAGGGTGTCTTGTGTGACACAGCCTTACACAGGACAGTGTGCACGTCTAGCAAAGATCTGTACTGGAAGCATACCCTTCCAGTCTAAATACCAATGTGCAGACAAACATAGATGAATCCCGCGCAGTTGATGTGTGCTGCACCCTTCAGGACATAAGCAATCCTTAGTTTATTTTTCTGAGAAGTGAAAACATTCCTCCTAGTTAGCATGTGTTTCAAGAAGGCTTTTTTAAAATCCGGTCTGGCTATCTTAGTAGATCAGGCTTTTTTTAAACAAAAAATGTGTGTGTTTGAGTTGACCTGTCCAAGATACACCCCAGTAATGCCCCCTTGATGCAAAACAGTGCAAAGGGTATTTGTGCTGATAAAAGGGCACCTTTCCAAGACAAAATGCATTTTGTGCTCAAAAGTAAATACCAATGTATCGCTTGGAATCAACAGCGCAAAGCTTTAGTGAATCTGTCCCTCTGTTTTTAAAAGTTTAATCACAATAGCAATTGAGTGCAAGTATGCCGGGATTTGATGATGTAAGGGGTAATTTTTACAACCTCCAATAGGGGTGGTGCTTGACAAAGTGCTCTGTGGAATCTTGGGAAGGTTCTGACAATTGCTGAATCAGTAACATTTACAGGCGCTTAACAGGGCAGTCGAGCTTTAAACTGTTGACATAGGTTAACGCCGTCAATCATGAAACAAGATTCCATACTATGAAGGAAGTCATCATAGGAATACAAGTGGGTGGAGAGATTGGGGTTTGCAGGACAAAATGAGGGAAGATGCATCATTTTCAACCTGCTAGGTTGGAATTAAGGTAATTTAAACAAATCCTACTGTGGGAGCCCTGCATCCAAAGCTTTTTAGGTCGAGCCTGGGCAAAGCCTGCGCTGCTCTGCGAGGCATGCTATATTCAGGTATGGACTTGAAGCTTCGCCCACTCTCCGCCCATTTTTTTCAATGGCTTGTGTCATTGTCCACTGTAAACTGTGGCTTTTCATTGGTCAATAGGCTTAGTAGTCCCTCCTTAGTACCGCCTTGTCTCATTTTGTAACCTCCCATGGAGACACCCCGTTACCTGTGTTACTCTGTAGGCTTTAATTACAGCCCCCGAGCACTATTTTCTCAAATAGCTTTGTCCTGCCTGCTGTTGCAGACAGGACACGCTCTCTCCTATCTCTTCTAACGCTTTAAAAAAAATCTTTATAGCATGAGTGCCGAATGCATTTGCAGTGCAATAGGTCTTGCATTTGTGAGAGTATAAGCTATTGGCATTGTAAATGACAATGCCTTTTATGTATCTGTTTTAAAAACAACACATAAATAAAAGGCATTGTCATTTACAATGCCAATAGCTCAAACTCTCGTAAATGCGAGACCGATTGCAGTGTAGATGCTTGTTCTAAGTTGTAGTGGGAATAAAGATTGATTAGGGCCAATATAATGCCCTTCCTTCAGGTACAAGTAAGAGTTAAATAAATATGAAGAACGCTTCAGGGGATCTTTCTGAAAACTAGATGACTTAGCTAACATCAGCTATTAAAATACAAAATATACATTTCCCACTAATGCAGCAAGGATGTTGGCAAAGGATAAGATTGAGGAAAATGCAATAAACTCAGAGTATCTAGTCTGGACATTTTATGCAATTAGATGGAAGTATGATGCTCTAAAGTTTAAATACATTTTATTTGTTTGAAAATACTATAGCCAAGAAAACACCTTTAGCTGACTGGGAAGTAAAATTATTTTTAAAACTTGATCCTGTTCAAACAACAATTCTCTTGAATTTATGTTAAACCTGTTCTGTTTAACAGAGCCCAAAGTGGGATTCAGCCATTAATACGCATTGGCAAAGAACATAGCACTAGCGTTGACTTCCAGTGTTTTGGCTTTGCACATGCTTGTTTTGTTTTGTTATGGGTTTTACAAAACGTCGTCGTTTGGAAGCTGCCATGCCCTTATCAATCTAAAAAATATATTGGCTAAAAGCAAAAGTATTTTTTGGTCTCAAAAAGCCCACATTGCTTTAGTAGTCCCCAACACTGAAGGGAACTACTTTGTGTTTCTATGTGCTGGTTTTAAATGGGCAGAATGCTGTCCTTTGCAGTGCTTGAGATGGTATTGAATGCCATCCATCTTAAATGCCTCTACAATAACAAATGCGCCCAACAGGATAGCCCCCTTTCATTCTGAGAGGACTGAAATGGTCTTTCTTAAACCATTTGCTTCCAACCCCAGTAGTGGTCCCTGAGGGACCTTCCCTCAACCCGGCCCTTTTTAACGTTTACATGACTCTCCCTGAAGACACTGTCAGGTCATATTGTGTTGAGATCATCTTCTAAGCCTACGATACTCAAATCATTATTTCCCTCTCTGACATCTCAGCCACGAGTCAGACGTCTTCTTCCTGCATGCCACATATAGCAGAATGGGTGAATAACCACTATCTGTACTACAGCAACAAAACGGAGGTTATGCTGTTTGGCAACAACACTTCCTACTGAGCAGAGGGTTGCTGGCCCCAGTAACTGGGTGACACTCCACGCCGTACAACTCATGCTAAGAACCTTGTCATTGACCTGGACTCCAATCAAGTAACCTCCATGCTTTGAACAACCTTCCCATGGTTGCCCATCAACCTTCAAAAATTGATGGTCCAAGCCTTAGTCAAAAGCCAACTTGATTGTGACAACACAGTCCTTGTCAGTATTCCTGCCTACTTCACACAAAAACTTTGGACTATCCAAAATGCTGAAGCCCAACTGGTACTCTGAGGACCCTCCGCTCAGAACCCTACATAGGCTACATGCCCCTAAAAGAGCACTGTTCAAACTAATATGCCACACCCACAATGCCTTACAAAGTACAGGGCCTCAATATCCAGCTAACAGACTTACTCTGCACCAACCCTCTCGTTATCCCCACTCCTTCTCCCACATGTTTGCTGCTGTCCCCATGTCCGACTCACCAGAACAGGAGACCTTATCCTTCTTATTCCCTCTGTCCGTGTGCCTGACCAGCTCTCTCATTCTATTCAAGAAAAATCTCTAAACGTACCTATTTTAGTCAGCCTTCTGGCCAACAGATTATCTTCCTTTCTCTATTTCACGCTACGATACCCTTTCTGGTTTTGAACGGCAAATTAAAAGAAAAGAAAAACAGAGCGTGTGCAAGCACAAATAATGGAAGCAAGCAGCCTGGTAGCACCTTAAAACTGCCTGGCTCTTGTAAAAAAATTAAATGAAAAAGCAGGACAGGGAAAGTGGGATGGGAGAAGGATGTGGAGCATCATGGAGTGGTAGAAAGTAAAAAGAGAGCAAAGGAAAGCGTACTGGGGACAGAAGCAGGAGTGAGAGGAAGGAAACACATGCACTTCCATAGCATGCTAAATGCCAACTAAAAAATGAATACCATCAAGTAAGCAGTGGTAGGATACAACACATATATCAGAACCCTGTGAGAGGAAAATTCTCCTGAGTGAAAGAAGCCACGAAAACAGGGAACAACGCCACTGTATCAAAAGAAGACACCTGTGTTAGACAAAAAAGCCATCCAACCTGTATCAAAAGCAGACACCTGTGTTAGACAAAAAAAGCCATCCAACCATGAGAAAGGGGATAATCCAGAGCCCACCCTAAAGCTGTCTGTAGTTGAGACCCTAAAACAGAGAAAGGAGAGAAAGAAAGAACTACTCTACAAGCTGCTAAATTATTTTTTTGCCTCGCAATTGAGGAACAAGTCAATACATTTTCAAATGATTCACATTGGTGGTGGAGAAGATACGGTTCATGCCCCAGGAGCCGGGTTTAAAGTGCCAAACTCATTTTGTATGTTGAAAAAGAACTGGCAGACTCGAAGATTGAACAAGTGAACCTGTTGGTGATGGAAACAGCTTTAATAAGAGCAAACACCCTCGTAAAGTAATGTTCAAAACAGACAACATTAGATTTGCAGAAACCTAAGAACCAGGAAAATAGTGCAATATTCTAAAAGTGTGCCCCGTTGGGTGTTTTTGGTAATCAAATAGTACATTGGATTATTTTTAAAGGGCTACATTTGCTAAAAGCACCATACGCAAACAGAAATTTACAGCATATCCCTCTGTATATAAGCATTTGTTTTCACTATAGACATGTACCTATCTTTGTGTATTGCTTTGTATAAACATGTAGAATAATTATGTTGTTGAGGGAAAAAAAAAATAAAAATAATAATAATAAATAAATAAATAAAAATCATCCTTGGTCTACATGTACTTACTTCCATTGTGCATCTATGTACCTTCCAAGTACTTGGATCTGTTTCTCTGTTACTTTTCTCCTGAAAAAGCATATCCAATGCACTACCCTATTTCTCATCCTGTGCCTCTATCAATATCTTTAATCTACATATACTTACCTCCTTTATGTATCTATATACTTTCAATGTACTTATGGATCTATATATTTATCACTTTCTTCTAATTTAGCATTTCCAAGGCACTACCCTATTTCTCAGCCTATATTTCTCTCAATATATCTTCTAGCCCAACCTTCTGACTCATCTCAAACTTCTCTCTACTACTCTTTCCAATGCACTACCCTATCTCTCATCCTATACATTTATCAATATATCCTCTACATCCACACTCTCATTTATCCCAAACCCCATACCACTACTATGATCCCCAAAATAACCCTTTCTAGACTCTCTCCTACTCTACCCCTCCTTGCATCATCTGACACCTCTTTACTATACCGATGCCCTAAAACAAACCTTTCTAAACTCTTCCCTCTGACTCCTCCCCTCCAAAAGTCCCTTTTACTCACCCAAAAGCCTCCTCCTACTGCTAAGACCTAAAAAAAAAAAAATCATTCACTCTTTTATCCCTCCACTATCCTTTTCAATCAAAATTAACAGACTAACATGTTCAATTCTCAAATTCCATATTCAACTATACTAATTCACCACTAATCCTTTATGGGTACCAGAGTAGCGTGCTACTCGCCAATAAAGCGTCTCAACACCCCATCAGGGTTATAAGCGCTATATAAATGCAAACCTTTTCCCTTTTCTACCCTCCCCAACCCTTCTCAATCCAAATAACTGACTAACATATCCACCAATAAAATTACTTTCATGTTTCACCATACTAATTCAACACGAATACTTATGGATTCCAGAGTAGCGTGCTACTTGCGCTTCAAAACCCCATCAGGGGTAGCAAGCGCTATATAAATGCAAACCTCTTTCCCTCTTCTATCCCGCCACCTACCCTTCTCTACCCAAATAACTGAATAACATATCCACTACTCAAATTACTTCATATTTTACTATACTAATTTTCAACACTAATCCTAATGGGTTCCGGAGTGGCGTGCTACTCGCCAGAAAAGCGCTTCAACACCCATCAGGGGTAACAAGTGCTATATGAATGCAAACCTCTCTTCCCTTTTTATCCCTCCGCTATCCTTCTCACTCCAAATAACTGACTAATATCCACCACTGAAATTACTTTCATATTTCACCATATTAATTCACCACTAATCCTTTATGGGCTTCCGGACTAGCGTGCTTCAACACCCCATCAGGGGTAACAAGCGCTATATAAATACAAACCTTTTTTCCTCCTCTATCCTTCTGCTATCATTCCAAATCCAAATAACTGACTAACCTATCCACCACTTAAAATGTACTTGCATGTTTCACTATACTAATTCAACACTAATCCTCTATGGCAGTGGTTCCCAAACTTTTGACTCCTGAGGACCCCCATTGAGTCACCACTGGAAGCCGGGGACCCCCAAGCAATCTGTATGATTTAAATTTCAAACATTAAAACAGTAATTCGAAAAAAATAAACACAGGTGTGCACAACAAAACAAATAGTCAAATTACTAAGGATTTTTGTATTTTATATTGAAAGAATCTGCAAAAAACGAAAAACTTTATTGGGAAGATTGGTGCTGCATCTCCGTGACTAACTTTTAAATGGTTGGTTTTATTTCGCAGTACGAGGCTCCTGTTCCTGCCAGGGCCAGACTGGAAACCCAAAGCAGTCCTGGCAAATGTTTTCAGACCAGTCCCCATACGGTGCACACTAAGGACCTCATTTATGAAAAGTGACCCATCGCTGTGTGAAAACAGCGATGCGTCACTTTTCATTACGCCCTCCTTGCGACACCAATGATGCGTCATACTGTAAATATGACGCATCATGTCGCAAGCAGTTACAGATACGTCAGTATTTCTGATGTATCTGTAGGCGCAAAAATGATGCATTGCTGGAGTGTGTCACAAAAGTGACGCAACTCCATCAATGGGTCATTTCACATGGGCAAGTCCCATTTCAAATGTGCCTGTGTCAGTCTTATGCCTGCTGTGAGGCAGGCGTAAGATATTGACGCATTTGTGTCTTAGAAGTGACGCAGTGAAATCTCATAGATTTCACTGCGTCACTTCTACGAGGCTTACTTGCGTCAGAACGCCCACCCTGCATACATTATACCTGGCGCAGGTATAATGTGGCGCAGGGGTTTACAAAGGACGCATCTACCTAGATGCGTCACTTTGTAAATATGACGTAACGTGGCACATTTTTTACGCTGCTGGTGCGTCACAAAAGATGACGCATCGGCTGCGCAAAAGTGACGCGAGGGCTCATAAATAAGCCCCCAAGTGCAGTGAATGAGCCTAACCACTACAAAGGGGGCTTTGGGAGGCTCTCCCCCAAGAAAATTTAGGAAACAATGGTGCATTCTACAACACATTTATCATTAAATATTGAATTGTATTAGCTTTTAAAGAGTAGTAAATGATGACCTTACTATGCACCAAGATACGACAATCTTTGTTGGGGTTCTTCAATGATTCCCTTATTATCACCCTCCAACAGTGCCTCTCCGCTCTCCATAGTCCCTCTGGCACATGTATTTCATTTGTTTTATAGCATCTCTCATACCATTATAGGATGTCAGAGCACTTTACAATACACACATATAGGGGCAGATTTGCAAGCACCTTGCGCAACCGGTGCGTCACAAAAAGTGAGGCTCTGGCGGCGCATTTTAGTGCCCATTATTTACAAGGACAGGAAAAGCCACCCTGCGTGACTTTTTCTGTTCTTGTAAATATGGCCCCTTTGCACGCAGCACATTGCGTGAAAGTTGCGTTCAATGGGTTTTGCTGTGAGTATTCTCACGCAACACCCATGAAACCAGACACATTTCCAGATTTACGAGAAATCGTAAATCTGGAAATGCGTCTGCAAGCTACGCCTCTCCAGGGGAGGCATAGGGAGGCGCAACGAGGAGAAATGTATTCATTTCTCCTCGTTTTTTTTCCCTCTTTCTATGCGTGCTGCAGAATGCACGCATAGAGAGATGAAATCCCCTCTGGTGATTTTTTATGTGCAGAAAGGGAACCCTTACTGCACATAAACAATCTCCCCACAACGCAGGCATCCTTGCACCATGGTGCAAGGGTGCCTGTGCCGGCGCATGGTAGCAGTTTGTGCACCTGCGCAGGGGAGCACAGAGATGCAACATATTGTTGTAAATATGTTGCATCCCTGTGCTTTGAAAGTGACTAAGTGCGGTGCAGCCAAATAGCTTGTGGCACTCACTGAGTCACTTTCCTTGTAAATCTGCCCCATAGAGACAATGAATCATACATGGTAATCAGTGTAAAGAAAATGTTACATAAGGCAAAGGCGACTACAAGTTGTAGGATTCACATGTCATTCATACTGGTAGGCATTTTTAAAGAGTGCTTGGTCTGGAGAAGCACAAACTCAGGATTCAGGACATAACACAGTGGTTAGCATTGACTTTACCAGCAAAAATGTATTTCCACCCAAATAAACCTTTTTAGCAGCATCAGGATGATGAAAGACTGGGAAAAACATAAGTTACTAACTTGTACCGTGCAAGTTTGGGAAACACTGCTGTAGGGCAGTGTTTCCCAAACTGTGGTCCGCGGACCCCCAGGGGTCCGTGACACATTCCCAGGGGGTCCTCAGGCAGCAGTTTTAAAAGCACTGCAAAGTTCCTTGTATAATTAGCAGTTTGAGCAACAATAAAAGTGTCAAGATAACACCAGTGATTAATGTTCCTGCTGGAGAGAGATGAGAGTTTTGTCCAGTGGCAGCTTTGACTTATCTAATGTAGCACAGAGGGTTAATATGCCTATTGCATTTTTAAAAACTGTGTTTTAGCTGCATAGATCAGTGGGTTACTGCTTTTGTCACAGAGATTATTTTGTTACTTTGCAGTTTATAAGTGACAATCGTGATCTAGCACAGTGACCTATAAACTGGCATCAAAAAGCTGCTTGCAAACTGCACGGTACAAGTTAGTAACTTATGTTTTTCCCAGTCTTTCATCATCCTGATGCTGCTAAAAAGGTTTATTTGGGTGGAAATACATTTTTGCTGGTAAAGTCAATGCTAACCTCAGTACATTACAGGCACTGGTGCAACATGGACATTGCAGGGGTGGGAGATGAACAAAGCTACTGAATAATCCTGAAAAACCATGCATGGCCTAAGATAGTGCTATGTGCAGTAAATAAGAGCAGCGGATCTACTCTGCAGGCTTTGAAGTGCACGGACATGCACTCTCGTGCTTCCTTGTAATTCTGCTGGAGAAAACAGTTACTGTGGATAGTGAGTACCAGCATGTCTATGTTTCTATTCAAAACACTGACTGTTTTTGAGCTGAGAGAAAACAGGCAGAGGTGAGCAGTAGCCGGCGCTGGCTCTCGGATGTGCTTTATGGTAGGCACAGGTTGGAGTGGCCTGTTGGCACAGAAAGAGCTGCCCGTGACCAGTTTGAGGTGCCTCTAAACACAGTGCAAAGAGAATCCATTGAAAGAAGCAATACGGGAGGTGGAGGGAGTGCGGAAACCGCAGGCTGCTGAAACAACATGAGGGGGGCATGGTTGGGATAAAACCAAACAGACAATCGAAGGCAGCACAAACCACGATGAAGAGGGCAGATAATTACACGAGGGAAACAGCTGGAAAAAATATCAATGCACTCTTGTGGAGTGCTTAATAAAAAGGAAAAACGAGTGCTTTGAATGAGAGCAGCAGAAGGAAACAGTAATGGGTCCATGCTCCAGGGGAGGGTCAAACACAAGAAGAAGAAAAGCCCATGCAAGCTGACTAATAGGAAGCAAGTAATTTAGAGTGACAAAGCCAACTAATGGGTTAAAAATATGTCTCAAAACAGCCGGCGCATACGTTGTTGTCTAGTAGGCTTGAACCTAAAAATTACTTTAAAAAACTGCCATCTTTTCTGTGAGGACCTGATCTTGAAAAGGGGGGGCTTCATGTCATGACAAATGGATTTGAGTCTGAGGGGTGATTCTCTGAATTCAAACTTTTCTCTTGCCAATAATACTAACATTTTTGACACCTACCTCAAAGCAAAAACCTATGGGTGATATTTTCCTGCTATCTTCCCTGCTGTAGATGCTTTGCTGCCTATTGGCTAGGTTTGAGCAATAGAAATACCATATAGATACATACATATATATGTAACATTTTCTGTTTTCAGGGGCAATTTGTGGTGCCTCTTGGTTGCGGCTCCCAATATGGCGGGAAACAGACCTGATCATGTAATTATATAAATCCTACTTTAAATATTTTCTCTGCAAAAAAAAAAAATCACACTTGGAGCCCAGCCCTGTTTGAAAGGGCGATCCAACCACCAGAATACTCAAGGGGAACAATGTCTTGCTTTCTGCCCCTGGCCTGCAAAGTTCACCCTCTGATCACACATCAGTTTATCTTTTGGCTAGGAACTCCCAACTTACACTGGGCCAGTAGCACGATTTGATCCACAATCTCTCTATAACCCTGGAAACAGTAGCAAAACCGCAAAGTGAAATCAACGTAGCGAGTCAGTGCACAAAAACTAATCACGTTAAATTTTCTCTATTTTGCCCGCGAGTGTTGCTTGCGCCATGAACTAACACCACTGAGCAATTCTTCCAATTGGCCAAATTCTCTATACCTTGACCTTTCATGGAAGCACAGTGTTCAGTCATCTAGCCTCTAATCAGACTGTGCAGACTAATAATTTGTTCATGCAAACATTATGGCGACGGTAAACACTGCTCTTTTCTGGGAACAGACAGGGGAAAAGTCATGAGCTGGGTTGCTGGGCAGAGAAAATCCCATTTATAATTCAGCTGAAGGACCTCAGTGAGAACTCACACACGTGACTTCGCCTAACACAAAAGAAGAAGTAGCTAAAATAGACACCAGAGGTCTAAGAAGGACCAAAAATAGCATTTACAACATCTGCAGTGTTCGATAAATATGGCGCGCAGTGGAAATAATGCTCGGTTATATCAATGCAGCAATTCCTCAGCCAACTTCGCTTTTCCTCGCCTCTTGTTTTGGCATCGCACACTTGTTTACTTTGCAGTTTTTTTTGTAGACAAGCTACACACGAAGAGGAGCTCTGCAATTTTTCCATTAAGGCGAAAAAGCCCCGTCAGTGTGAATGTGCGCTCTCTGTTTGGTCAGCTGCCGCCGCGCGGGCGGAGGCGCAGATAACGCGTGCGTCATAATGAAGTCCGGGAGTTCACAGTACACAGCAAGTGTTAAACTAATGGTGTGAAAGAAGATTGACCTGCGACGGGGACGCGCGGTTCTTTTCCATTCTTCGGCTTTCCACCACCAATTTTTTTTTTTTTTTTCCATTCGTGTAGGTAAATGAAAATATGGTATTGCTTGCAATGGGCCGCTCTCTTCTGCTGAAAAAAATAATTTAAAATTAAATATGGCAGGCCTGCTCATTCAAGAAAAGGTAGCTGATGAGACCTTACCACTAGGGGGCGGCAAATACTGTTGTTTCTCTTCCCCACAGAACGTTCTTCTATTTACTAGGTAAAAGCCAGAGTGGGGCTCAGCAAAAACCTTTTTAACCCTGTCCACACAAAATCGTCTGTATGGGTCAACTACAGGTGATACCAGGGCCGCAGTAAGACACCATATGGTGCGCAGCAAGCACACTGTGACCACTACAAAGGAGGTTGGGGGGGAAAGGGAGAATGGTTCTCTCCCCAAGAAAATGTTGGAAAAAATTACAAAAATGGTGCATTCTACAATACATTTTCATTATATATTCAATTGTATTAGCTTTTAGAGCACAGTAAATGATGACCTTACAGTGCACCAGAGTACAGCAATCTTTATTGGGGCTCTTCAGTGATTCCCTCATTATCACCCTCCATCAGTGCCCCATCTCTCCCCCACAGCCCCTCTCACATGTATTTCATTTGTTTTATTGTGCCTTCATACCAGTGTAGGGAGTCGGAACACTTTACAACACGCACATATTCAGAGTCAATGAATCATATGTGTGTAAATCAGTGTTTAGAAAATGTTACATAGGACAAAAGGGGATACAAGGTGTAGGATTTACATGTCATCTTGGTCTGGAGAAGCACAAACTCAGCATTCAAAACGTAACACAGTGGTTAGATTTACTACTAGGAATGTATTTCTACCCAAACAAACCCATTTTACCAACATTACGATGATGAAAGACTGGGGGAAAAACATAACTTACGAATTTGCAGTCTGCATGCAGCTCTTTCATGGCTGTTCATATCTCACTGTGCTCGATTTATTACAATTCTAAGTTATGAATAACTAAAGGATCTCTGTGACAAAAGCAATGATCCACTGAGCTATGCACATTAAGTTCAGTTGTGTGATCTGTATGGTTGGCACACGTTCTCTGCAGCAGGCATATTAACCCTCTGCACTACATTAGACGTGTCTAAACTACCAACAGACAAAACTTCAATCTCTGCCCAGCAGGAAGATAAACCACCACAGATATCAATCATGACACTTTTATTGTTACCTGAAAACTGCTGGTTATACAAGGAACTAAGCAGCGAGAGTGAGAAGTGAGTCATTATGCTGGGCACTGCTGCAAAACTGGCTCCCAGTAACAAAACCAGCCTCCCACCCCTCCAGCCTCCTGGGCAAACACCTGATGCCCAGTGCGGCCATCCTGCCTTGGGGGATACTTACAGCTTTAGGTATAAGTTGTGATTGAGGAATGCCCAAAAGCATTAACTAAACTGCAGTCACTGGGCACTTGGATAACAGATTACAGAAAACAAAAAGTGGATAAACGAGGAGCACAATAACTGAACAAAGGAATACAAAATGGAAACAATACTATGCAAACCCAAAACACTGGGCTTGAATGCCAGTTTTCTAATGTCAAAACCGTATTCAGCAGGAGTCATTAAACTAAATATATCCAATATATACAGGATTATAAAAATTACTAAAAGGCATCTAACAACGCACCGATATCCAGGTTCAGGCAGGCTTTAGGAGCACAGGAAGTAGTACTGCAAGAGTACTCTTACCTACGCTCATATGGCCTTTGTGAATCGGGCCTGAAACTTGCAACTCTCTGTTAGTAGAAGTGCAAAGAAGGAATTGTCCTTTCTATTTCTACTATTTGTCAGGCTTCCCGACTATTCCCATTTCAGATATTTTGGGGGTCAATTCACAAAGGTATTTAATAGTATATAAAAGAGTACTACAGGAGTACTGTTTTAGGTACTCCAAGATGCCTTTGTGAATAGGCTGCATATTGTTTTAACTCGGGCAAATGCCAATCATGCCCCTTAAAACAATGAATGTCTCAAGATGGCGGACCATTACCCCATCTCTGCCTAAATCCATTACATGTGTAGCAGCTAAAGCTATCTCTGGCCAGACCTAAAAAAAAAAAAAGACGATGCAACATGTTCATGCACAACTAACAATGTCTTTCTTTTATGAAGGCTCATAGGGAATAGTATATGCCTACAGTCCAATTTAATGGTGTAGGGATGACAACAGGCCTACTCTAATAATACTGTAATTTTTCTCAAGATGTCCTGCTACGTCTTATCCTCCACCACCGCCCAGATCAGATGAGAAGACATTGCTCATGATTTTGTGTAATTAAATACTTCCCTGTAAAGCACAATGTTAGGAGAATGCTAGCTAGGTCCTGAAGCTGTACAAATAACATTAAAAATATTATTTGGGGTAGCACTGTAATATTTTCTGCACTCATACGAACAGAGTCACGTTCCCCGCCTCCTGACCACGTGTCAGGGCCTAACGCATCTCACCCAACTTTTCCCACCCGGGTCATATTACAGCCACAAACTTCAACAACCAACCCACCCATGTCTGCCTGTAACAGGTACAACCAGTTAGAGTGCCATGATGCCCCACTGGTGGCAGTTCCACCTGCGCGCTATTTAAGTGTCGGATAATATAACAACAAAAAAAAGAAAACAAGGGTTGCCAATCTGGCGGAAATATGTTACTATAGTTACCGATATTTACTGTGTTGTGTAACACGTGTGGGTGATTTAAATGTTCTGTCCTCTATGCAAGACAACATGTTACTCAAAATCATCCGTAAGAGAGTGTGCAGTAGAGAGCAGGTCTGAAAAGAAAATACAGATTAACTTCAATACATTCCCATTAGGTACGGCTCATGCTGTGTATGGTTGTTTATCAAATGACCTACTTGAATTAATAATCAGTAGAGTTATTGGTGTTGCTCGGTACATTATGCCTAACTGATGTCTGCTCTACACAACAGATCACTACAGTGTCATTCACTGGTGAGCATATGTGCTCTGCATGGTTTTCGAGGTGAGCTACATTAAAACAGGCTCCATAAAGGCCGAAAAGAAAAGAGAGATGCATTTTTAAGGAGATCTGGGACAAGGGAACAAGATAATAGGTTGTGTTGTACCATTGAGTTGGGTAACAATAAACATCTGTTATTCAGCGCCAAGATACCCCGTTAGGGGTGAACGTGCGCTTTACAAATACACATGTTATGTTATGTTGTACAGTGTGTACACTACGGAGTTCACTTCAAAGTGACATGAGGGAACAGGAGGGAATGGAGGGGACATGAAGGAAGTGGAGGCCAGAGAGTGTGCCTTTTCTATCAGATTCAGAGCTGTTAAGTGGACCGATGTTCTTTGTGAAACTGTTAACCAGTACTGATTTTTAGCCAACCTAGCTACGTATTCTGGGACCTCTAGTTTCACCTTTATCATTATAAATCTAGGCTTAAAAATTCAAAAATGCTAAGTGCTCTGGACTACAATAGTCAGACTGCCCTGGGTTTCACACATGATCTAAAGATCCCCATCTGCAAGGACCCAGAGCAGTAAGAAACATGCCAACAACTAGGATTCGTTGGCATGAAAGCCGCAACTCACGACATCAGATCCATCCTCGACCGTGGCAAGACAGCAGCCCTTATCCTCCTCGACCTCTCAGTGGCCTTCGACACTATATTCCCCTCACACCCTCATTGCCAGGCTCCACCACATTGGCATCAGAGTAAACGCCCTCAAGTGGATCTCCTCCTTTCTCTCAGAACGCACACAGAAAATTTACCTTCCACCATTCACCTCCGAACCCAAAAGCATCATCTGTGGAGTCCCCTAATGATCGCCCCTCAGCCCCACCCTCTTCAATGCCTATATGACTCCATTGGCCGACAACACGGAAGACACCGCCACCACCAGATGCAACTTCCAGAACGCCATGACCAATGTCGCCGACTGGATGAGATCCAACTACTTGAACCTGAACACTGACAAGACGGACGTTCTTATCTTTGGAAGGAACACCTCCCCATGGGACGACACAGGGTGGCCCACTGCACTCGGACCCTCACCTACTCCCACCAACCATGCCTGCAACCTCTGCAGCATCCTGGACAGCGATCTCTCCATGAAGCACCAGGTCAACACAGTAGCCTCCTCCTGCTTCCACACCCTCCGCAAGATCTTCAGCTGGATCCCCGTCAGCCCCAGGAAAACTGTGACTCAAGCCCTCGTCACCAGCCGACTCTACAATGGGAATGCACTTTACGCAGGAACCACCACGCATCTCCTCTAAAGACTACAGACCATACAGAACACCACAGCAAGACTCATCGCGGACCTCCCCGGATGGACCAGCATCACCCCCCACTTCAGAAGCCTCCACTGGCTCCCCGTCCCGAAGAGATGCCAGTTCAAACTGCTGACCTTCACCTACAAGGCCCTCCACAACACTTGGCTCTCCTACATCAACCATCGCCTGACCTTACACCAACCTACCAGACAACTTCGATCCGCCTCCCTCGCTCTTGCACACGTGCCCTACATCTGGCGAAGCCACATTGGAGCCCATCCTTTCTCCTACCTTGCCGCCAAGTCCTGAAACGACCTCCCACTCCACCTCCGATCCTCTCCTTCACTCAGCGACTTCAGGAAGGGACTCAAGACCTGGTTCTTTGACTGAGGCTCACCCGCACCCCAGCGTCTGGTTACCACCCTGGGGTGATAAGCAGCGCTTTAGAAATACTGATTGATTGATAGGATTATGGGTTATATAAAAACTGGGCTCCTAAAACTTCCAGTCAATGTTTTGAAACTGTGATGGGTTTGTGCCTTAAATATATATGCAGGTTCCTGGGGGAAAACGAAATCTCAAAGTCTGATGTTGTGTTTTAAATATCGTATTTTTGTATTTATTCGTTATCATAAATACAAATGAGCAATAGAACAGCCAACACGTGTTTCACCCGTTTAGCCGGCAGGCAAAGGGCTTTCTCAAGGCAAATAGTCTTTAAAGGATAATAAATTGAGTCTTGAAATAAGGGGCGATATTAGAAACGGCTGCGTCTGTACTGAAGCAAAACATCCAAAGTGCGGATGAGGAGAAATAACAGTCTCTGCTGTCCTTAAACTTCCCACAGCTGGAAAAGATGGTCAGGGTTCTCTAGTTCAATTACCACAGAACTCAGGTTGTGCTTAGAGCACCTAGGGCACTGGTAACCACACCGCACATATCCACAACTATCACACCTCCTGGTTGCAAGAGTCTGAGCTGGGTAAGGCTCTAGCGTTAGGCAGAAAGGTTCAGTCGAGCAGCTGCACTGCCACAAGGCCACAAATGCACAGGTTCTAAGGACAACACTCTCTCATGTTCTAGAGTGATCTCAGTGCAAAGCCCTGACCCCATTGTGTGCGATTGCGTAGTGGAAGCCGGGCCCCCTCAGGTCTGTGTTTCACTCACTTATCTGGTGATACTTTGCAAAGATCAGCAAGTCTAGCTTTTTTTTTTGCTAAAAGGGGGCAGC
Organism: Calotriton arnoldi; assembly: GCA_963921515.1. NCBI lineage: Eukaryota > Metazoa > Chordata > Amphibia > Caudata > Salamandridae > Calotriton > Calotriton arnoldi. Next base: position 1,582,917 of record CAWUFW010000647.1, on the reverse strand, counting down.
TACTGAAACCTGGGGCACATTGCGGCTCAAAGTTTCATTACAACACACTCTTTACGTTGATTTAGTCTGGGCAAAGAGGTTCTAATGAGTGCTTTGAGGGAATCTAATGAGTGCTACATGGAGGTCTAGTCAGTGAACGAGTACGATCTGTGGTCAAGTGAGTGAATTAGCTCTACGCAGGGTCTAGTGAGGGGATAAGTATATGTGGGTTTAGTCAGTGAATTAGGTCTAGTGCTTTGTGGGATCTAGTTAGTAAATGAGTGCTGTGCAGGTTTAAGTGAGTCAATGAGTGCTGGGGGGGCCTAGTGAGTGAATGAGTCCTAAGTGATTACCTAGTGAGTGCAGTGCGGGGATCTAGTGAGTGATTTACAAGATCTAGATAATTAATGAGTATTATGCAGGGATATGTGGGTGAATGAGATGCAACTGAGACAGTAAAATGAATGTAACAAGGAACCTGCGTGTGAGTAAGCAGTCATTTCCCAAAATAGTTTTAATGTCCATTGGTAATAACATAGAATTTGGCCTTTGCACTGTAGTAATACATTTGGTAATCTGTGTTTACTAGCATATTTGCTCCAAATAACATGCATTATTGAATCACAATTATGTTTTTACTGCCATAGCATGCATATAATCTGTGTCTGTACACACACACACACACACGCACACATTAAAAGTCCATAGAAGCTCTGAGGGATAAATTGAGAGATAAACATAACAAAGTCTCAAATCTCTTTATTTTCTTAAGATCTTTTAGTCTTCAAATGTCATACAACTTCCATCACTATTTCAGTAACATTCTATTATAATGCACAGCCACATTCCATTACAAACAAAAGAGCCAACATGTGTTTCGTGATACAGCTGCTTCTTCAGGACCGTAATCTAATTAGTACGCCACTTTTAGTTATTATGGGCGTAAAGGACAACAATTTCAATAGGTGAAACAATTTGATTCCTCTTTGGCAATATCCCAAGATTGGAGCGTAGGAAAGCAAATAATGCTGCAACAACAGATGATCTAACATTCTCTCATCATATAAGCATCTGTTATATGAAATCTTGAGGTTATTTTCATTTAGGGTGTCTGAATGATGAGTCGGTACTATAGTGATTCCAATTTATAAAAAACCCAATGTAAGTTTATCTGCTCCTGCTCTGTCCCCTTGCTCCCCACCCGCCGTTTTTCCATGTGAAGATCCCTATCCCCTCCCTCCTGCCTTGTCTGGTCTGCTGTCGTGCCCCTGCCCCCTCCCTCCTACCCTTCATGGTCCATTATGCTGCAACTGTCCCTCCCGTCTGTCCAGTATAGTCAGCTTGCTGCCCTTGCCTCTTTCCCCTCAGTCTCTGTTGTCCATGTGCATGGCCCTGTCCCCTTCCTAATGCTTTCCATGGTCCGTTGTTCTGCACTGCTGTCCCGCTTGCACAGTGTATTGTTTTGTGCTTCTGCAATCACTGACGCCTGTCCTGTAAGGTCAGTTTGGTTCCCCTGTCCCTCTCCCTCCTGTCCTCTTTTATCCGAGTCCATGTTCCTACCCCATTCCACCTGCCCTCTGTAATCCACTGTACCTTACTTGCCAACATTTTGAACTTGGTAAGAGGGAGATTTGAAAACGAAACCTGGGGAATTGATTTTCCCTTTTGACTTACATTGAAAAAGAGGAGATTTTAGGCAGGAGATGGATAAAATAAAGCCCTTTTGGGCTTAAAAATATTGTGAGTCTCCTGCCTGAATTGGGTCTGTTGGCATGTATGCCTCTTCCTTCTGCCCTCAATGGTCTTTTATATTGCCACAGCCACTCTTGCTTTTACTGCATGGTTTGTTTGTTGCCCCTGCCCTCCATTTTCCGTTGTGCTGCCACTGCCCCTCCCACCTGCACAGTATTTTCAACTTGTTGCCTCTGCAACCTGCTCTATATGAGAGCCTTATTCCCATAGAAATTATGGTCAGTGCTCTAAATAACTAAAATGAGGACATATTTTCAGAGTTTTCAAGTAGCGACAAAGCACTTTAAAATAATTTGCTATCTTTATGTTTTTTTATGCAGTTGATCACTTGATAATATGTTACACTCAAGGGAGAGAATGTGGCGTTACGGCCAGAGCTGCAGACTTTGCAACTAGGTAACCAGGTTCGAGTTACGGCATCAGCTCTACATCCCTTGATTCTGGGCAAATCACTTAATCTCCCCATGACTAAAACCAAAATGAATGTGTCCTTGTGTAATGTAACTGATGCTCATGCAAAGCACTACTGTACCTTCAGTTCAACTCTGCGCTATATAAAACTGCAAAAAAAACAAAAAATAAGTGTTTTGCAAACTTCTCTCATTGGGCTATACTTGGGCTACATTTGGGTGATATTCGTGCTATATTTATCTTTTTCCTCTGGTGGCCATCTTGGGAGGCTTATTTGTTATAAAGCTCCCTAATTTCCTCATTTACTACAGTATTCTCAGTAGAAAATGCATTCAGTTTTCCACTTCGATTCCATCAAGATGGCGTTCAGATGTGCCATACTTTTGTCATAAATTCAGAATATTCTTAGGAAATGTGTAATGTGCAATGTTATTATGTATCTAATAAAAAGATTTATAAAAAAACAAAACAGAATATTAGCACTGTAGTTGCTCATTAGAAAGCTGTAGTAAAGCTGCTGATCACCAGGGAGTTAACTGGCACTCTATTGCTGGTGTTGAAAGTGCATGTTTTAATCTGCATGTCAGAATGTTTTAATGAAATAGAAGAGGAATATATTTGAGAACTCACTTAAAATGTGTCCTCATTTTTATTTCTACAGCACTAACCATAATTTCTATGACAAACTGAGCCCTCTCATTTTGTTCCTTTCTAAATTAAATGTTTTAAGTTTTACCAGTTTGATTCAATCAACATGGCTTCAGGTGGGCCATACTTTTGTCTTAAGTAACAGTTACGCTCTAGTTGTTCTTTAGAACACTCTGGGAGGCTGCAGTAGAACACAAGGGAATCAACTGACAGGCTGCTCCTGTTGGAAGTACAAGATTTACTGAGAATGTCAGGCTTCATTTTCATTTGGCTGAGAAAGATAGTGTGAATTTACAGAAAATATGCTCTTATTTTAGTTTCTGGAGCACCTTCCATAACCTCAATGGGAAAATCATGAGAAAACAGTTTTCTCTCAGACATGAGTCATTAAATCCCAGCCGAAGGCGTTTCCATAGGGTAAAATCACCTTAGAACACACCACAATTCCTAAAATGAGTATGGTACCATCAACAAATGATTTATATTGTAACTAAAATCTGTTATCACCCTTTATATGTTCTCCTTTTTGTGATGCTCAAAACCTACCATTCACTACAATGCATTTCAATCGTGTGCTATCCTGTATATTGGTCCCAAGATGGCTGCCAACACTTCCTGGTTGAAGTGTTGGCAGCAAATCAGATCCCACCATGAGCTATGTACTTAGGCTCTGCCCAGATATACACATTTGGTTTTCCTTTAATATCTCCAAAACTACTGAACAAATCTACACCAAATAACAAAAACCGTGATCACTGGAACAAAATCTACCTTTCTGTCAAATTTGGTGTAATTCCGTCCAGCGGTTTGGGCTGCAGGTGTGTCTAACGAGAAAATGGGAAACACTTTTTTTACCCCCCTTTTTCTCGGCCCACACTTGACGGATCACCCCGAAACTTTCCATGCACAACTAGAATCACCGGGGCATTGTTTTTTGGGCAATTTCGTGAAGATTTGTCAAACGGCGCCAACGATATAGGCAAGTCAAAAAACGCTTTTCCTATGGAAACATGGTCCTAACTATAACTACCTACATGAGCTGCATGTTCCTTGCTGTATCTGTTAACTTTGAGCTAAAATGTAACACAAATATTAACTTTTAACTACATGGTTTCTTAATAAAGCTATTATAAGGTCACCACCATTCAGGGGATCACACAGCACTGGGAAAATGAATACTATACTATCCTGGGTAATTGTCAGAAATAATCAAGTTGTAGGCGTACAGTGGCGTGACACTGGGTAAGCTCCATCCATCCTTAGTGTGGAGGAAAGGATGAAGGCTTAGAAGCAGCACAGAAGGTATAAGCTGCTCTTTCCCCCAGCACAAACAAGACTCAGCTGTATATTCTCAGTTTTGAAAAGCCTCCGAAGACTGGCGTAAAAGTCAAACTATTTTGGAAGGATATATTCTTTGGGTTAATGCCAACCTAAACTAAGTGAAACACATGAGTAGATGGTCATTCATACTATCTGTTGTAGAACCTGTACTGAAGTCCAACAAGATTATAACGCAACAAGGCAACTCACAGAAACACCAATTTTAAAGACTAAGTAATCGAACATGCTATGTTCGACATCGACCACCACTAGAACATAGAGAACGTCAGGGGAGAATGTGGAATACCTGAACAGGAAAACTGTTACCCATCTGTTTCTATAAGTTTGTAACTTGTTCTGTAGTAGATTCACATGCTGTGAATTCCATCTAAAGCAGGGACGGGAAAAGTACAACTTGTATTTTCGCAAGTCTTTGTTTTTGGATTCTAGCATGTGTGGATGGCTCATGGCCATGTCCACTAAAGCCCAAAATGCTTTAGGACAAAGAGTCCATCAATTTCATTTTCAGGGATACACTCTGCTGGATATGCAGGAAATGTAAATGGCAGACTGATCAATACTAACTTTTTAATCTACAGGCCAGTGCTTAATTTGTAAAATATTAAGTGCCAGGGCTCTGACCAGGATGTCACTGCAGCTTGCACCACCCATCGCCCCCGTCATTGCTGCCAAAACAACTACTAACCATCTCTCTCGCATGTAAATGCAACAGTTCAGATTATTCCAGGTCCCAAAAGCTAAAGGAATGGCTGGGGAGGCAGGTATTAGCAATTTTTTTATGTTTATTGTTTTCCTAAACAACTGTTATACTGCTCATCTCTAAATTACATGAGCAGCGCCACCTTGTGGCAGACTGCCCTAAGTGTGGTGATGACAATTAGGTGCCAGTGCTGAGCACTGGAATCCAATTAAGTGCCGGTGCTCAGCACCAGAAAGCTCCGGCTCAAATTAAGCACTGCCACAGGCATACATGAATTCGTAGGTCTAGTTCCGAAACAGAATTCTAGATCATCTCTTTGACTTATCTTCTAAAGGGATCGGAGTGGATGAAGTTCTGGGAACAATAAAGGACACAGACAAGTCAATAAGACCTTTAGAGCAGGATTGGCCCTTTTGGAACACACAAGTAAAGCACACCTCTACAGGGATAAGCCCACCATACCAACCTCATCAAATCTTGCACCAACAGACCATCGCCTCCACTGGCTATCCATCTACTCTTCACTCGAATTAAGCACAGCGACTTCAAATGATTACATGAATTGCTTGTACAATGTGAAAATCACAATCAAGCTACACAAGTGTTTATAAAATCAACAAATTCTTGCGGCTATCTGATGATATGCACATCAATGAAATTAAATTACACCACAGTCCTATTCTGCAGATCTCACATAAGACCTAAGATTACTTAGCTGGGAGTGGGGCATTATATCCTACAATCCCCAAAAGGCCTTAACTGGCCTTATTAAATTACACATCAGTGACTACGTGCAGTAAATGAGTTTTGTTGTGGACAGCAAGCCTCAGAACGAGGTGGGACGTTCCCTAAAGTACGAGTTACTTACCTTCGGTAACGATGTATCTGGTAGAGACGTTGTCTAGCCGCAGATTCCTTATCTTAGAATATCCCCAGGCGTCAGACTGGATCCGGAAAATTTTTGCGCAGCAGTACCTCTGCGCGCCGGGGGGCGGCGCCGCCTGGCTCCGCCCTGACGTCGTCCCCGGACATGACGTCAGTGGAGCTACATAGGACCCCCCCCGGCGCGCTGACGTCAGTTTTCTTCGGAGGAACTTTTCCGCGCCACAATGCGGAGCCCCCAGCAAAACTGTGAGAGTATGGGAACAGTGTGCGAACAAAAAAGAAAATGGGTGAGAAAGCACCATGAACAACAGTGAGAAGCACTGTTGACGGAAAGGTGTTGAAAAGGAAAGAGCAGAGCAATACATGGAGGAGCTATTTCGCAAAAGAGAAGTGAATGTCACCCCTGAGGGAAATAGATGTATAAAAAGAAGACTGAGGCAGACGACAGAAAGTCTACACTAGATGAAGGGAATGAAAAGCAACCCCACAAAAGCGAGAGAATGCTCTCTCCTGAGGCAAAAGGAGCAATGAAAGGAGCCAACAGCGACAGGCAAGAAAGCCCCAACCCACAGGATTAAAGAAGAAAGAAAGAAGAAATAGGGAGACTCTGTCCCCTATGATAGAACCATTTGATTGAGGAACAGGCCAGAAAGACCTCAAAAGTAATGGACTGTAGGAGTGGCAACGGAGAAGGTGGGTGGGAGGGTAGAGAACACCAGTAGGCCCCATACTGGAGGAAACTGATGTGAAAAAACGCAGAAGGACACCTGAACCTATTGCCCAAGCATGAGATTGGGAGAAGCAGAACAAGTAAATTCAAAGAATAAGCCTGACGGGGAGGGTGGCGAAAGATACCGCCCCGTAGAAGGACAAGCCACTCCAAGAGAGGCAAATGCAGAAACCCCACCTGAACACCTTATGCCCAATTCCGCAAATCAGTGAAGACCTGGCTTTTTAACAAGTAATTTCTGCTGTTAATTTTTTACTATCTGGTCTCCTTTTGCCTTGCGCCGGGAAACCCTTTTTGGGTAGCTGATGCGCCCTACAAATTAAATAAATAAATAAATAAACAGGTCCTCGCAGATCGGGGAGGATGGGTGGGCGTTAAGGAATCTGCGGCTAGACAACGTCTACCAGATACATCGTTACCGAAGGTAAGTAACTCGTACATCTGATAGAGACATCTAGCCGCAGATTCCTTATCTTAGAATAGATACCAAAGCCATACCCTATAGGAGGCGGGTCTGCGAGAGAACCCCACTAAGTTCCTAGGGGAACAGAAGTGTGAACCAGCCGGCTAAACACAGTGGGGGCAGACTGCCAGAGTGGCCAACACCAGACTAGGATACTCCATAGGGAGTGGCCAACAATGAGAGGCAAAGGCATTAAAGCTGCCGAGGGCGGCAGGAAATCCCGGTCGGTTAAATAGAGGAGAAAGTGAGCACAGAACCAGAAGGGCAGTGTGGAATAAAAGTGGATACCTTCCGAAAAAAGGGAGGAACCAATTGTATAATATGAGGGATCCACAGGATCTGATGGACCTTCAAAAGAGAAAGGTCTAGCTAGGGTACAAGAATGGACCGAGTCCGAGCAGGCAGGACGGACATGCAGAAGCACCGTGGAAGTGAACAGCAGCGGAAGGATGCTGATGACTCCCAGGATGAGGCAGTGTTACAGGAAACACAAGACCTGCTAATGCACCATGGCCCATGCACCGGACATGTGAAAGGGCGGGCATCAAAAGGCAGAAGGGCAGAGAAGAATGGCAACAACTAGTGCCACGAACGTGGGGAACAGAAGTACACAAGAGAAACCGTATGTACCGCCAGAACCACACCATGGAAAGGAGAAGGCCCCATAAAGCGCCACGAGCAAAAGCTGAGACACGAGAGACGCACCAATAGGTTATCGCGTGAAAGAGAGCCGGCAAAACTAACACACGTAGAAGACTTGCGCTCACGAAAGTGAGGAACAAGACCACAGCCACCACAAGGAAGAGTACGCCTGCGGGAGGTCTGTGTGTGTGTAGTACGCCGGACAGGACTAAAGAACACAGGGCCCAGCCCGGTGGATGAGTTGAGAAGGAAAAAACACCATAGCACCAACAGCTATGTAGCAGCGGTACCAGCCCAGAGCCAGACACAACAGCCACAGGTGGTAGGAAAGATCCACTGGCTACCGTGAGACAGACAGGGAGGCCGAGCAGTACTGGAAGGAGACAGTACGAAACGTTGCGGAGGAACAAGAGTGGATATACGCACAATACTCCACCAGAGAAAACACTGCTCAGAGGAGAACACTCCTGCTGAGAGCAACAACGGCAGCTGGAATGAAAAAACAGGACAACACCTGCGCGGAATGCAGCAGGGAAAAGGAAAGCCCTGACAGGGGAAGTGGCCAAAAAAGCAAGGCACAAGACAATGACAGCATCAACGTCTGGGGCCAGAATGCCACCACGGAGAGCAAAGTCCAACCATGAAAGGACTACGCAGCACGGGTATAGGAGAGTAGAACTACGCAACGGAAAGGTGCCGGAAAACGCACCAGCCTGTGAGAGCGAGCATACTAGGGAGCAGTCACTGTACGTAATAGAACACAGCGACAGGGCCCTGTGATAGGCAGTCCACAGATGGAACGGCCGCAGCGAAAGAACCAAGACGAGACGGCAGGGACCTGAAAGCCCTTCCGGCCTCAAGAAATGGATTAGTGAGATGCAGGGGAGTGCCACAGACCAGCAGCAGCCACTATGAGAGAGCCCAACAAATGGACTGCAAGAAGGCCCCGGGCGGGCCTGCAGCAGCAGTAAAAGTGTACAGGCACAGCCACAGGACAACCTAGGAAAAAGGACCCCACAGAAGCGTACAAAGACTGCTGTGGGAAGAAGGCAGCTATACAATAGCTAACAAATACCCCACATAGGGTAAGCATCAACCCGAACAAGGGGCACCTCTTGAGCGTGAGCTCATAGACAGAGGACATAAATTGGTAACACAGAAATCACAGGTTCCGAACACATAACCCTTGGGGTAAGGGCGTGCAACCTGAACCACTAGGCCGTAGTGACTCAGAAAAATAAGCAGCTGACCTGCTGCATGAAAGAAACCAAATACGGCGAGAAGCCGCTTAGGCCGTTCAGGTATTACAGCATGAACCCAGGGCCAACATGAAGCAAGACACACTACGGAAGGGTGGACAGAAGGCGGTGAACCGCAGAGTCCGCATGTGCGTCAAACAGGGACACACCATCAAATGGTAAGTCCCGGAGAAGGTCACGGACATTTTCGGGGTAACCCCCGTCGCGCAGCCAAGCATGGCGGCACAAAGCAACAGACCTCCCCATTGCCCGACCCACCGAATCGGTAGGGTCAACGGCGGACCGAACGGTAAAGCGCGCCATCTCTCGGCCTTCGTGAAGGAGACGAGCTACGTCAGCGTGAGTACAGTCAGGGAGGGCAGGCAAAAGACACTCCACAGAGTCCCAAAGGGCAGAAGAAGCCCGGGCAAAGACGCAAGCCGTGTTCAGAGCACGTAAGGCTGAACTAGAGGACGCAAAAATGCCGCGTCCACATGCCTCCAACCAACGAGACTCCCTAGTAGGAGGCTGCAACAGAGGTGGAGAGGAAGGTTGCGTGGCCAAAGACACCTGCACTACGAGGCCGTAAACCCCAGGCTGAAGGGACAAACAGGCTGGGCTCTCAGGGGCCGGACGGTGTCGATGCGCCACAGCCCTGTCGACAGCATCTCCTGAAGAGGGCCGTGCCCATGTCCCGAGAAGGGCGTTGAACAATAAGCCGCTAAAAGGCAGCAAGGGCTCAATATCTACCGCACCCTGGTGGAGGAGATCCAATAATGGGTCGGAGGACAAGGAGACGGAAGGAGGGTGCAAACGTAAAACAGCTGCAGCCCTACGAACACCCCTCAAAAACAAAGCACCAGCTTCAGTGGGCATGGTGGGGGGTGACAATAGCCCATCTGTAGGGGACGGTTGCAAGCTGACACGTCCCACAGGAGGAGGAACAAGGGCCCACTGCCCCCATGGCATCGGAGGCAACTGGCGTGGAGACAAGTCCGGGCATACCCGGTTTGTGTCCTCCGGAAGCGGAGAACCGACAGGTGCCGGCGACCGCTCCGGCGTCGAACGCGCTGCTCCGAAGCCGAAAGGGCGTCGAACCCACCATGGAGAGGTGCGGAGACAGAGCCTGAGGACCAGGTGGCGACAGGCATGGCGCCGCTAATGCCGATGTCGATGCAGGGAGCCGCCAGAGGCTATGCGGAGACAAGGCAGAATGGCTCGGCGGGGGGCTGGAACACCATCGGGGTTAGGACCCGAAGCCGGCACGACTCCGGAGCCGGAGTCGAGGCACTCGGCCACCGATGATGCCGATGTCGACGCAGGGAGCCGCCAGGGGCTATGCGGAGACAAGGCAGAATGGCACGGCGTGGGGCTGAAACGCCCATCGGGGTTGGTACCCGACGCCGGCACGGCTCCGGAGCCGGAGCCGAGGCACTCGGTCGGCGCCGAGGGCGAACCCGCAGGCGGAGATCCGACCTGAATGCCTACCTTCACTGTGGGACCCGAAGGCGTGCAAGGGAGAGGAGGTGACCCAAAGATGGAGTGCAGAGCCTTGTAGTAGGCTTCCATCTGGGGCCGAGTCGCACCAGTACCCGGAAAGGGCAGGTAAAGGGAGGCCGACTCCGGGGCGCAGGGCTCCGTAAGGGAACGGGAACCATGGCCCCCATCGTCACGTGGAAGCGAGGACTTCGACTTCCGTGACTTGTGCTTCAACTTACCTGTAGAGCGACGTTCACGCGATCGACTCCGGGAGCGGACGCGGAGAGAAGAACCAACCGGAGAACGTCGGGGAGACGCAGCGCGGGATATCCGGGCGGCCAAGAGCTTCATCCGACGCTCCCGTAGGGACTTCGGGCGCATCTGCCGGCAGGCGGCACACTCCACGGAGTCGTGGTGCGACCCAAGACACCACATGCAAATGGCGTGCGGGTCCGACGCCGACATCTGGCGCGAACAAGTCTCGCACAATTTAAAGCCCGAAGGCATCGCACACTGTTCCCCGATGCCAAAGGACATCGAAAAGGGCCTGAAGAAAAACAGGCCAGAGGAACAGCTGAATCCCGGATCCGCGTTGGAACGCGGAAAAGAAGGAAACTGACGTCAGCGCGCCGGGGGGGTACTATGTAGCTCCACTGACGTCATGTCCGGGGACGACGTCAGGGCGGAGCCAGGCGGCGCCGCCCCCCGGCGCGCAGAGGTACTGCTGCGCAAAAATTTTCCGGATCCAGTCTGACGCCTGGGGATATTCTAAGATAAGGAATCTGCGGCTAGATGTCTCTATCAGATCTTACTCTCCTTGGAAGGAGAGTGAGAATTTCCTGTTCATGCCAAATTGGTACGGCTGAAAGAAGGCTTACATTCTATAGCCGCAGAAGCTAGCTCCCCATTGGCTGCACACAGGCCCATGTGCAGGCACTATAGTCTACAAGTGCATGGATAATATTAAACTGTTTTTAAATGTACACATTTAGGGGACTATTGTGAGGAAACTGTTATTCCATGATAAAACCTGCCTTCACTTAAACCGGGCTTGAATGTGTGACATTGAAAGACTGGTATGCTATGGGGCGGTTCTTCAATTTGTAGGTTCATCTACATGTTTGCACATGTAATGATACGAAATATGCTATATATGTGATATGATCAATTATAGGATATATGAGAAATTATATATATTATGGGGCGATACGAGATTTGATATGTGACATGTGATATGATGTATAATATATGATATTTTATATGATACATTATGAGATGAGATATTCTGTGATATGAAAAAGCAAAGCAGCTGGACTGCAGTGTAACTAATGTCCATGCTGTCCACTTGTGGGAGGGTATTATCTTACTTTGTGGGCAATGCCATTGCTCACCTGCGGTGGTGAGTAATTGATGCTCTTGTCCTTGATTCCAGTGGCGCAGAGCCAGAGGAGGACATCTTGGCATGCGCACTACAACTCCCATCCTGCTTTTGACACTAAGGAACGCTTTTTATTCAAAATAAGGATATCTGTGCATCGAAGATATCGGCGTCTCACTTGCCTACATTTGTTCCTACTTTAAAAATTACAGTACACACAGCGAGATTTCGATGTGCACTTCTACTTCCCACACTTAGGACATTACAGAGAAGTAAATCTAGCTGAAATCGTTTTTATGTCACTACGTTTACAACCACTACATCGTTATACCACTTAATTGACGGCCAGTAGGTCGTCCATGTAAGTTTTTAACGTTTTACCCAATAACCTTAACCTCACTACTTCTAGCACACAAAAAAAACACATTTTAGTTTATTTCTTCAAATGTAATTATTTTTTCTTTAACTGGAACTGCAACCTTTCAAATGTATTATCATTAACTTAGATTTTACATTAACTCTGATATTTTTATCACATAAATTTGTTCAACAGTCCTTTCCCTAGACGTAAACCTAACATTTAAACTAACCATTATTTGTTATGAATTTAATATTAATGTATTGCATACCCTTATCCTAACTTTACTGTTAACCCTAATCTTTTTATTTGTATTAATCGTTTCATTTTTTCTTATCCTTTATCTAACCGTAGCGCGTAAATAATTGAATACTATATGATTTGAATTGATTATACTAAACCGTATAGTCCCTGACCACTAATTAATTCCAATCTTATTACATTAAATTTAATTAGGTACTTTGTACCAACACAAACTTGAGATAGGGAACCCTGCAGGATCTGGAAGGGGTGAATGAGGCGCCACATTTCTTCTTATACTTGGTTCACCTTGAAAAGCCAGGACCTACCAGGCGGTGGGAAAAAGGGCGGCCGAGCCACCTGCAGCAACATGCTTCCTCTGCCAAAATCAGGCCATCTGCTCCACCAGGCCCACAAAGAAGGGTTCCTTGGTCGAAGCAGAGCTGGTAGCAGTAGGTTCTTGCAAAGCACAGAAACAGAATAATTCATCTAAGACAGATCTAAGCCCTGTCTCAGCTCAGCCAAGGGAAACCACAGCAAAACAGAGACCCTCTTAGCCATGATTTTCTCTCTGCATAAAAAACAAGCAATGGCATGGCTAATAGATCCAGCTTGCATGTTTGGTCCTGATTAAAACATTAAGAGGCATGCTGCAACGGAAAAACACAAAAGAAAAACAAAAACGATTTATCCTGCATACAATGAACCTAAGAGATAAATAACGTGTTGTGTGATGGCACAGTGTTCATTTGAAATGAAAATGGTTCCTCGTGCATTGTAATGCAAGCACACCTCAGGAGGTGGATTGATACCCAGTCTAGCCAATATCATGTAGTAAGGGGGGGAAAACTTCGCTAAGCAGTACCGAAGCTCACTGTATACTAAAAAGAATTGGTAAAGTAGGTCAACACCAGACCGATAATGTGTACAAACAGATGTTGTAGCTTTATAAATCGACACACAGATCAAGATAGGTACACAGGCACAACATTTCTTTTCTTTGTGTGCCATACTACATTAAAGCAGGTTCTTACAGATCAAGGTGTGCCACATTAACAATGAATTTGCCTTGTAGAGATCTTTTGGTGTCTAAAATAGTATTTAGTCTGACTTTCTCAACAATTTAAAGTAGAGTCAAATTGCTTAAATGTGGAATTATGCCCAAGTGGCATTTCCAAAATGTCGTAGGACGTTTAAATTGAGGATTTAGAGGGTGGTCCTGCGAGTGCAAAAGAGCTCTTTGGCACGGTGAAGAAAGTTAATTGACTATGCATTAGGAGCTGTTGTGCATGGATTATAAATGCCCCCATGTTTGTCGACTGCACTTCAGCAGGAATTGTCTGGTCCAATAAACACAGTGGGGAAAATGTGGTGATTTGATTACCAAATGACTAATTGCCATCAGGTATATCACTTCCTGTAATTTACAACCTATAATGCCTTCTGGTAATTGTTGTTCTGGTTCACTTGCGTGCGACAATTTGGACTGAATGTCTAGATTATAAGGGTTTAAAGAAAGAATGGTGTCCCATTGGTTTGTAGTGATCTAGTAAACTTATAACAGTCAAATACCATCATCAATCGATCAATTAGGGTTTGTAAAACGCAACTACTCACCCGTGAGGGTCTCCAGGCGCTGGGGAATGGGGGGCGGCTGTATTGAGTGCTGGGCTCATCCGAAAAGCCAGGTCTTGAGGTCCTTACTGAACTGGGACAGTATGGGGGCTTGTCGGAGGTGGAGGTTGTTCCAGGCCTTGGCTGCGATGTAGGAGAAGGACGTTCCTCCCGTTCTGGTCCTGTAGATGCGTGGGATGGTGGCTAGAGAGAGATCGGCTGATCGGAGGTGTCTTTTGGGAGCATGGAAGGAGAGGCGGTTGTTTAGGTATGTTGATTCGGTGTTGTGCAGGGCCTCGTATGCGTGGGTGAGGAGCTTGAAGGTAATTGTTCTTTCGAGTGGGAGCCAGTGGAGATCGCAGAGGTGTTGGGTGATGTGGCTGCGACGGAGGATGTCAAGGATCAGTCTGGCTGTGGCGTTCTGTACAGTCTGGAGTTTGCGAAGGAGTTTCTTGTTGATTCCGGCATAGAGCGCATTGCCGTAGTCTAGTCTGCTACTAATGAGAGCGCTGCGTGACGTTTTTTTTGGATTCGGATGGGATCCATCTGAACGTCTTTCGAAGCATGGTGGAGGGTGTTGAAGCAGGTCGAGGATACGGCGTTGATCTGGCGGTTCATTGTGAGCGATGAGTCCAGTATGATGCCGAGGTTTCGAGCATGGTCAGTCTGGGTGGGGGGAATTACCTAGGGCAGGGGGGCCACCAGGACTTGTCCAATGCGGAGGGGGTGGAGCCCAGGATGAGGACTTCTGTTTTCTCAGAGTTGAGTGTCAAGCAAATGGATCCAAAATCAACCATAAGAGTCATCACCTCTCCATCGTCCTCATACACACGTGTAATAGAGATGCGTGCTTAGAGATTTGCATGCTACATCCCTATTCCAGACTTGCAAAAATATAGACATAGCAGGGCAGCCACTTCAGCATCAATTGCAGGGGCATGATGGGGGTAAAGTGGGAGACACGGGCAATTGGTAATTTTCTCAAATCAGGCAATTAATGAATTACATTAATCTTCAGGGAGATGGACAACCCATTCATGTTGCCTATTGACTCGAGCATTATTTTCTCCTGCAGTGACCCAGGTAGAGACTGTACCATCAGCATGCAGGGAAGTACAAAGCATGGCTCATATCTCGGAAGTCTATAGAAGGACTGCAAAGTGGATCTTACTTAGCATTATAATGTAGACAACGGTCTTCGTGAACCTGCTTTCTAAGAGACTGGGGCAGTTGTTTGCAGAGTGAATGGTGCCATTGACGAAGGGCTGGTGGCTACAGTTTTCACTACTAGATGGACTAGTAGGGTAGAACTGTTATTTCAGTTTTCTGCTACTTTCTCAGAGCTGCATATGAGACCCCCTCCACTTCTCTACCTTTCGGAGGCCTCCGCTCTTCTTTGACCAGGTCGTCGTCAGGAGGTAAAGCTGAGAGTCATCAGTACACTGCTGGAATTATTCCCAGCCTCAGGTAATTACTCAGGGCCCATCCCACTCCATCGTTATTTTGCACACCATGCCACTTCAGTTTGGATTCAGACACCGGTCTTGGGTAGCTTGGGTTCTGGCTCAGGAAGGTGACACTGCTCCAATAGGAACGCTCCACCTCGAACTACCAGGCCAGGACCTTCTTGAGCCAGAACACAAGCTACCAAAGACCGGTTTTGCCTAATTGGGGCTTGTCTGTTGGGTATAGCTTGCTTCCAGTGCCACAGTGAGAAAGGGGACCACGTCTGGGCTTACCCTCCACACTTACAGCGCCACACCGAAGTATACAAAAAAAGTGATGGATGGAATGCATGAATTAATCCCAGCCTTGGTTAATTACTCCGGACACATTCTAGTCCATTGTTGGAGTTAGAACCTCCCTCTCCAAAGTGGTTTCTAAAACTATGGCAAGGATGTAAATGTGAAAGGCAGCAGCTAAGCCTGAACATGTGGCAAATTTGTGACTCACAAGAGGCACCTTTTATGTTCGAGAACAGATGGAGTGTTCCAGACCACGTAGGGTCTTCATCTGCGCCACAGCTATAAAAATGAGCACATCCAATGAGCATGGTCGTCCTTTTATGCTATTATGTTTTATGTATGAAAGTATTTAGGGGTATTTAAAGGGTGCTCGACGAGGTACGAAACAACAAGGCGCTGCTGCTGAAGCTCATATTCAACACTCAGTATCAAAAGGCAGGTTTTCCACATACATGTTTTTCAAACTGCACAGGGAATCTCAGCATCGGCTGCAGCCTGTTACTATTACATGAATCAAACACACTACAGGGGGAGGATGGACCACTTCTGCTGCATTATAAATGTGGAGAAAATTAGCTGTGGCTTGTCTACTTATCGTTAATTATATGATAGGAGGCTGAATTTCCACTAGTAAATATTCTGCCTTTAATACAAGTGTTTGAGGGCCTCCTTAGTTCAAATCGAATTAAGGTGAAGAAATCATCACCCTTATTACGTGTCAAAGTTGCGGAAGGAGTTGCGTACCTTGAGGCATAACCTGCAAGTCCAGGCTTCCATTTCTCTGTAGCAGAAGTCGGAGTGCAAAATCAAATGGTTGCTTACAACCAGGGCTTTAAGTGGGATGAAAAAAACTGGGGAGGTCTCTCAAAGGGGTGTGGCCAATGTAATTAGGGCGTGGCTTAAAACATACAAGTTAAAAATCTGTGCTTAGCATAGTGTGCCACCTAACTGGTAATTTGCTGCTAATGTCATTGCATCCAGATATATAATACAACAAGTAACATAACACCTACAAAAAATCCAGGAGTATTGGCTTTGCCAATGGTTGTTAGTTGCATAAGATAAATAAGCATCAACTATGGCTTTGTTGTACAGAATATTGAAAATTCTTCAACTCTGAAATGATGAGACTGGGAAAGAATTATAAGGAGTCTCTGAAGTTACATTAAAAGGCAGTGAAGGGTGGCACTGCTGCAGAGTTAAGATTTTTTCTTTTACCACGAGGTTGAGGGCAAAAACGGGGAACACGCAGATGCGTTTTAAGGCATTGGCAAAGTGGGCTATGGCCCAAGGCCCCAGCCTTTTAGGGGGACCCCGATAGAGCCATCTCTGTTCTGCAGAGTCTTGGCCTGATGATTCAGAACAATTCTTAAACAGATTGTTTCAAATACTGTGTCCCCTTAATTTATTTTTTAATGTTTGTGATGTGTGAGTCTATTACAGACATTTTGCAGAGAAATGTGTTTGTTTCATGCAACAGACATAAAAAACGTTTCTTTTAGATCAAAATAGGACCTAAAATATGAGAAATGGGAGGGTGTCTCAGAGATTATTTGCAGTAACATTAATGAGCTGTTGCTGTGTTACAATGTTGAAGACACGCATCACTATCCCTGAATATTAGATGTAAAGAATTAGGTGTTAGAATTTGTACGGTGTGACTGTGCACTGTCGTGACCTGGCCAAAGAGGGCAAAGCTGTTCTGTACAGGGACTCCCAGAATACATTTGGCCCATGGCCCCCAAAATCCTTAAGATGTCCCTGAGAGCCCGATAGGGACCCATCTCAGCATCTGCTTTTAAGAACTACCGGTGCTGAGCACCGGCAGGACCCAGCCCACTTAAAGCCCTGCTTACAACTTTTTTAAGGTAGCACAAGCTGGGAATCAGGCACTTTACTGCTTTTACACCGTTTTCCAATTTTATGTCACACATTCGTCTTAGAATATGAGAGAATGGCCAAGTAACGAGCATTTGTATTTGCGGTGTCTGTGCATTTTGTTTCTCTTGTCTAGGTATATTTGATTGCGACATACACCAGCACGAGGCAGAGTCCTCTTTTGACTTGCAACTTCTTCCACCACCATGTATCTATTTTTTGTATTTCCTGATTACAGGCGCCCATGACGGCCGTGACTCTTGGGCCTGATCATCATGTATTACAAAAAACGCAGCGTGCTTTCTCCCTAGTCTAGTTGGAAAGCTTTGAATCACTGAAAGTTGTTCCTCACTCCTGAAATGTAACCTCGCTTTGAGAGACAGCGGCTCGTCCTTCCTCTACGGCTACGCACTGACGCAGGCGGCGCGTGGTCTTCATCTAAGGCAGTTGAAAGCTTTCTGAAATAACGTAATTAGATCGAAAAAAAGAAGATGAAAAGAAAACACAACTTGTTGAAAGCCAGTCACTAACAGAGATCCCGCTGAGATGTCCCCTGTGGTCCCAGGGCTGGAGTTGAGACGGTGTAATTAAATGGCGTGGTTTGTATTCCGGAGAGCGGTGCCCCTCGAGGAAGACAACCGGGTCACGCTTGTACAATGGAGACAAGTCTAATCAGTGAAGTTCAGGGCACAAGTCGTAAGGAAAAACAAGCATTGGCAATGCCAATCGGTCTCGCCATTGGGATCTTATATGTATTTAGCTATGCAGCACATTAGCCTGGGTGCTGAAACATCTACTGTTCTTTAACATGGAGGGAAAGTAAGCACCAAACTGCGTGACACGCCATGTATGGGAACAGATGGTCACACCGGACGTGGGCGGCAGCGCTTAACTGAATGAACCGTAAGTATGCCAGTCTCCTGCCTTACTTCCGCTAATGGTAAATACTGCAGCCAATAGTCAGTGGCTAGGTGACTTCATTCGCTTGCTCAATGTGCTTCTCTCCTGCTACATGTCACTCATCGCTTCTATGGGCCAAGATACATGCAGACTGATGACAATGAATTACAGTGCATGAGAATGTCATACATAAAACACACAAATTGTCATGTAAAGTGTGCGGTTCGAACTTGCGAACTTTCAGTGGCTTCCAAAAGGAGCCAGCCACGGGTAACTAATTTTGCATGCATTCTTTACAAACAATTTTAAAATTCCTGTGAGATTTACCGAACGAGACACTAGAATCATGCCATAGCATGTACCTGCAAAGGAGCTTTATTTTATCCCTCGTGTGTGTGCTAAGAATCACCAGTTCAAGCCGCACTTGTCTGAAGATGAAGAAAGACAGTTAAAAAATAAAAATAAAGAAATAAAAACACAAAACCATTTGTTTCTCAAGTGCTCCCGATCTCCAATGAAACCACCATGACCACCATTTTAGGTTGTAGAGAGCCCTCGCCACAGTGCCAATAAGCTGCAGCTGAAGAAAAGGCGCACCAGGCCTGTCCTGTTGAGTACAGTAAATATTTGCTTTGGCAGATGTACAACAGGCAAGGAGCTGCCATCAAAACATCAATGGCGCCCACAAGATACAAATGGTAACAATAGAGCATGACATCAGGTTCATGCGATGCGCTTTCAGGTATGCAGATCACAAATGTGGCCCGGATGATCGCTCAGCTGCTTCACGCACAAGCCTAATCCCATCCACCACCCAAAAGTGGTGTTCGATGCAGATTGGAGTGTATTCAGCCTGTCATCCTTCTGAGGCCGATTACATGAGTACCAGTTTCATTTGACTGAGCCTACGTAAGCGCCTCGACGTGTCTACACCATGGTATTCAACGCTATAGACATATACGGCAATAAGAGTCAGTCCAGAGGGACTTGAAGAGAGACACAGCTAGAGGCATGCTATACTACTACGTCTAAGCAGCAGCCGTGGCAGACCAACATAGTACTACTACACACACAGACCAAACAAGTAAACACAGTTGGTGCAAGCTTTAGTCCAAAACGACCGCCATCACAGCGAGGTCACGTTTAACGCAAGGAGTCGCAGTTTTCCTATCACTCAGATTTATTTCGAGACCCATAGAAGACGGCAAGCTCTGCTCCCGGCCGCCTTGTGTATGCATACTGCTCATAGCTCTCTGCAGAGTGTGTTATGACAAAAGTTAAACACACGAGCCAGTGGCTAAACAAATACCCACCTCCAAGACCGTATCACTAGTGAACTACTGGTGCCTCAACCAGTGAGCGCAGAAACACTCACAGCAGCCACATGGCCATCGCGGAGTCCTACTCCCATGGCCATGTGCAATGCACACAAACCGCCCCGTCCACGGCATCCGTGCAATGCACACGAACCGCCCCGTCCACATCAAAGTGTCTGCTGTGTCGAGCTAGGGGTGGCATAAGCGCGCGCCAGGCGGGGTATTTTAAGCGGGGATTAACAAGCAGCCCGGATGCTATCGGAGCCATTCACGGATCGCCTTTGGCTGGTAATGCCGCGGCACTTTTGGTGTTAACATATTAGTCTCCAACGCAAGCCGGAGACTCACTATTCAAGGCATCCCCTGAACTGGTATATCGAAAGTTGTTGAATTCGTCGCTTATTGTTGAACACCAATTAACACACTCTCCGCGCATATGTGCACATTCGGTTATGGACAACACAATACAGAAACGAAAGCGTAGCATTCATAGTGCATCTAAACATAACATGTTAAATGACGCAGCTATGCGTCAAATTAATACCAAACACCAGTTTTCTTTTAAATGCGTCCTTCAATCAAGAGAGCCTGCGGAAAATCACCTGGGGTTGAGGAACAGCAGATACACAAACCACGGCTCTTCGGCTGTGCTTGTCTAGAGCGATGACATCCCCCCGGGGCGAGGTTGGTCTGTTGGAGCTGGTTTTGCATTGCTTGCTCGCTTCAGCAAACTTTTTGCTAAAGTTTCATCTGATGATGCGTTCCCTTTCGAATGCAACCTTTTACAATTCCCGCCATTTGCTAACGCGTTATTCCTTCAAAATCTCACCAAATGTAACACATAAATGTGAATTCAATAAGGCCACCAGGGCATACAGCACATTTAGTCAGGCTACTGACTTCCTCGCGTGTCCCGCGGCCCCAGAAGTTATTCGGTTAAACATCATGAAATCAGTGAAAGGTATTTGGGTGGGGTAAATAGGGAGGAGGAACATATGTAACTGCACGTGAGACACCTGCGTGGCAGGACTCCCCTGTCTGCAGAGGGCTTCTGCTGCCTCAAAAAGCGCCTTCCTTATTCATACGCACTTACCCTGAGACTTCTAGTGCGAAAGTGATAAGAAATCCATGGCGGCTGCTGGACGCATGCGTACGATAGCCGTCTGTATTGCGCATGTGTTCTGGACAGGTCAGGCAAAATAGAGTGCGAATTCACCCAGCCAATCCCAGGACAAAACAAGCATTTAAAATGCAATAGGACTCGTATTTACATGAGACCTATTGCATTTAAAATGGAAGTGCGGGTGTCGAAGAAGGCACGAACGGGGGTGGGGGCGTGGTGGTGGGTCGAGAAGTCACGGACTGC
The DNA here is from genome assembly GCA_963921515.1 of Calotriton arnoldi. Taxonomy (NCBI): domain Eukaryota; kingdom Metazoa; phylum Chordata; class Amphibia; order Caudata; family Salamandridae; genus Calotriton; species Calotriton arnoldi. The sequence goes on along the minus strand of CAWUFW010000647.1, from coordinate 1,561,854 downwards.
GGGAGGGAACAGGGGGAGGCAGGGGAACAAAACAGTTCTTAAAGTAAAGGGGCCGATAGCCATGGAAGGACAAAAATGACGAAATCGCCGTCAGGAAGCGGGACTAACTTGCCGAAAACCAATCAGAATGCAGCATTTAGGATTTCGGGCAATCAAAAAGATAGGCGGAAAGTGGGCAGAGCTTCCTCGCTATACTGTATACAGCATCTCTCAACGAGACAGCGCATGCGCTGCCTAGGCGAGACCTAAAGAGTGTGTGTGGTGTGTGGGGGGTGTGTGTGGGTGTGTGTGTCAATAAGCGATAGAAGGGTTAACTTTACCACATTCTCTGTTCCTCGGAGATTAAAAGATTACCCCTCCAGGGCCATTGTCACAAATAAAAGGGGATGCTGCCAGTGAAATTGAGGTGTACAAACATTCTGAGGCCAGTGTTTGCAAATGCAAGAAGCTGCAGTGCTGGGGCACAAGGTGACACCTGCCAATCGCAGGCGAAGGGGAATGGAGTCCACTTTCTAAAAACAGTGGGAAGACTCCGTCCATCACAATCCCTCCCTGACATGTGCCCTGGTGCAGTTCCTTTGCATCTCTTGAAAAAGGGCTCATCTGGCCTAACAGAGAAGGTCTCAGGGTTCACCACCACAGGAAGGGAGTGGGAACGGAGAAGAGAGACAACCCATAATATCTGGAAACGACTGATCTACAGATTCACAATTCTTCTTCCACGTCATCCCTGAAAATTCCAGAGTAAGTCTCACTTCCCAAAAATATTTATGAATTGTTTCTCTTACCTAAGCTTTTCCCAAAACGTAAACCCTAAGTTGTGATACTACTCCAGGGGCTTCCTTGACACTCTACTGACTTCCTAAGGAGCAAGACTTTGATAGGAGGGCACCTTTTGTAGTGGCATGCGGGCGGTGCTTCTTTCAGACGCTTGCCATTTACTAAATCAGGGTGTCTACTGCAGCTTCAGAGGCGCCAGATCTATGAAAGGCATTAAAGACAACCACTGGTAACTCTTTGCATTTAAACTAACTGTATGTCACTCAACCTTATGTGGATGTCCAAATCTGGCATGGATCTGGCCATCCTGGACCTACTTTGGACACCGATGTTCTCCAAGAGAAGGAGATGTCCTTGGCACCTTTGTATCAGTGCTCTGGAGTCATTGCAAGATGGCAGTCAGCACTTTATCAAACGTCTCTCTCTCCTTCTCTCGCTCTCTCTCTGGTGTGTTTTCTGCTTCTCTCGCCTCACCCGCCCACCATCCACTGCACTTCCTGTTTGATTTCGATTAAGCTACAAGTCAACAGTTTCAAAGCAAACAAACCTGCTCCTAGATATGATAAATTATATGCATTAAAAACACTGTTGGGTGATATGTATAATTTATGAAGTTCATAAAACAGTGCATAACAACCGCCTTCAATAAAAGGGTACACAGCGAGCCACATGGTTAATAGACCAAAATTAAGGTGACAGTCGGGTAAGGTTAAGAGTGTGATCCATAGTCTTTTATCAGGCCTGCATGGAAAAGAATAAAACTGAGATTGCAAAAACATGGCCTAAGCAGCAGACACAGCACCTATCCATCACAGCTCAAACATTGTACTGACATTTGAATGATGGGTCAGTTTGTGGCCAATAGTCGATGGCCGAGAGGATACATATGAGACAGCCCATCATTGCGCAGATTTTAAGTGCTTTGTTAGGATACCTTTATTTGGGGGTGTTTGGCTGTCCTGGGGCCCCTTAGTGCTGTAAAGACATAGGTGGTATTCACAAACTGCATTTTGTAGTACGTTAGTAGTAGCAGTCAGTCACTACAAAATGCTATTCACAAACCTATGTGCACAGGTTTCGCCTCCACCACACAGATCTTTTTCTGGACTGAGATCTCTGGCCCAACTGTGGAGTCTCTGTACACGCAAGTATACAACTTTGTAGTAAAAGTGGAAGGGCCAGAGGGTGTGGCTGGAAAATGGGGAATACTTCAGAATAAACAGGAGGGGTTAAGGGATGCTGAGGTGTAGCCAGCCACAGAGCAGGAAGCCCATTCAGTGGCGTTTCAAGGGGGAGGGGAGACGGACCGTCCTGTGCCGCACAGGTTTTGGGGGCGGCGGCCTCCCCCCTCTTACCTGCGGCCGCACGGGGGGCAAAGGCTGGAATGGATCACCAGCACCCCTCTTTACCCCCTGTTGTTACGGCCGCGGCGGCAAAGGCTGGGACCGCCACAGTCGGCAAAATGCCTAGCTACGCCACTGAGCCCATTACTATTCAGAAACTGCACTTCTAAAGTTACTACAGCTAAAAAGGACCAAAAACAGTAGTAACTTAACTAAGCTGCGGCTCCTCCACAATGGCTGAGGAGTGTCGCCCCACTGGCTCACAGCCAGCAGCTAAAAAATAAAAGAATATTTTATTATCATTTTATTTTTCAGCTGCTGGCTGAGCCAGCGTCTGTGGGGAGTGGCTGGGCCATGGCAGATGGGGCGAAGTGATGTGCACTGCTAACTGTGCATGTCTGCATGGCTGGTCGTCTTTGGCCGGCCAAACAGACATGCACAGTTAGGTTTCTCCAACCAAGCTATATTGCACAGCTGGGTTGGAGAAACAGCACAGACTCCCTGTGCCTGAGCAAGAGTTCAACAAGCCCGCTCAGGCCAATCCCGCGCTGCTCTCATGCTACGTGAGAGCAGCATGGCGACTGTACAGGGAATCTCTGAGGCTGTCCCCAGGGCTGCTAGGACCAGGAAGCAGAGGAGCACCGAGGCGTGAAGCGGCAGAAGCAGCATCAGGTAAGTTTTATTTCTTTATTATTAAACCCGCGCCACCCCCCTGCAACCACCCGGCGCTCCCCGTGACTGCCCCACCACTGAATGTACTCCAGCTCAGAGCAAGAGTATTCCAACACCACGCATGGCCAACCACTGGTACTGCAACATCCTCCAATAGAAATCAATGGATGTAGGAACTTAAAATAACATCCTATAGGAAATAATGTTAAATTAAATACAATTATTTAATGTATTTAAAAATATAAACATTTAATTTGAAAAATAAAGTAATTAATATTTATTAATAGTTTTTTTTAAACTTTTGGCTGAGAATTTTTAATTTCCAATTTTTAATAATCTTTGTTTTAGAAAGTTGAATAGACTTCTTACAGTTTCCCTATACTTTACCGTAGGGAGAGGCCCGTCCCACTGGCAGCAGACTTACTACTTATCCTTTTTGGCTTTATTAACTTTACACTCCTAAATTTGGCTCCTCACCTGTTTCAGGAGGTGGAGACACACAAGTCCCTACTTTTGAGTAATTTTACACTTGTAAATGGTGAATAGCCATAAGTTGTAAAGTTACTCAAAAGTGTAAGAACAAACATACACATGTATCTTTAGTCACATGGAAGTTTACCTTCATAAATAGGCCTCTTAGAAACTGAGGACCTGATTACGAGTGCGGCGGTCTTCTGACCGCTGCACCCGTGGTAGAGCAGCAGTGGTGGCCCACCGTCTGCCGTATTACGACACTCACCATCGTAGCGGTGGTGGACCGCCGCCTGTGTCAGGGAACCGCTGTTCCCTGGCGGAGGGGCAATGCAATATGCTGAGTGGGACTGGCGCAGTCCCGCTGAGCATATTTCAAGTTCCTCCACCGCCAGCCTTTTCATGGCGGTGAGCCCACCACAAAGGGAGTCCAAAATGCCCCCCGCCATGTGGATGCATTCAGGGTGGCACAACATATGCCCCCCTGCCTGCTTGCACCCCCAGTTCCAGCACGGCATGAACTTCACAGTCCATGCCGTGCTGGAATATTTTTTGCCGTTCCCATTGCAGTGCCCTTTTTCAGGGCACGGCCGTGGGAAAGGCAAAAAGACCGTCCGCCTGCACGAGTTGAACTCGTAATAAGGCGGGCGGTCTTTGCGTGGCTTTGGCGCAGCCGTGCAGGCATAGAGCGGGCGCAACTGCGCCAAAGTCTTAATCAGGCCCTAAGAAACTTCAAACGACCACAACAAAGCTCTGCTTTTGTCACTAGTTAAGCAATTTAGCAAGTAAGTGATCATTAAGCCATGTCCTAACTATGGATTTTTTCTCAATGAATTACAGCTGAAAAGGTGAAGATACCACAGTGGGCGAGCTAGGAAAAGGCTCATCCTCAGTGGGCGTGACAGATATTTTAAGGAGACCTTATAATCCGTCCATGGAACTGTGGAAGCATATCTGCGCAGTTTGTTTTGCGAAGAAAAGTTCTGGGGTATAACATGCTTGATGTGTAAAGCCACTGTACTGAACTGAGGCTTGGAAGCGAATGACGTAGCATCCATGCTCTAGGCCCATCAGCATCCTGGCAGCCATTCACATGGAAAAGTCAACAATCACATCCCATGGGTGTTTAGCTTTCTTATGTTTTGGCACAACTGGGTGAGAAGAAAATTGATTCGATGTTAAATGCTTGCCTGGGGCCAAATTGTCACTGAGATTTTCTCAGTGTGCAGAGAACTGAAGAACACACTGCAACACATTGCGGGGGAATGGGGAAGAGCCTTGATCGACAATACGAGGGAGCTTCTATTAATGCACTTCCTGCAGTATCCTGAAGACCGGTTCCATTTCCAGTCATGGCGGCCCAGCTGTCGCAGATTCAGCAGGGAGTCAGACAGTAGGCGCGGGGATTCGCACAACACCAGTAGTCATGTTGCTGAATGGTTACGGTATCGGTTACTGTTGCAGCTCAGTTACGACTCATAAAAACAACTCGCATGTTCACACTTAACATCCAATCAAGTTCAGTATTTTATCATACCTCACTCGATCTTCGCCTCATGTAAAATAGGGCGAGCTTCCTGTAGCTGTTGCCCCAAGATTACTGCTTCCCAACACTAACAAAATTCAGTCGTACACCCCATGAGAGAAGAACCACAGCGTTACTCTGAAATGTTATCTGAATATCTTCATGGAGGACAACACTTGCATAATGTGCAGAAGGCAGTAGACTTATGTCGCTGCTTAGTGGTGATGCCAAATACCAACAAAAGGCCAGAATATTGCTTCCTTCTCTGTGTTTAGGGAGTGTTCTAGAGGCTTAAGAGCATTTTACCTGAAGCGCTGAAAATCCTTGCACCACTCTTGCCATCATGTGATAGGACAAGCTGAAAAATATGTTTACCAAATCTTACAAAACAAAGACCAGGGTGCACTACAGAGTTGCATGTCACTAACTTCATTTCAGCTTTAAATAAAATAGGAGACTCGTCGTATGGAGATCCGATGAAAACGTTTGTATCATAAAAGAATACATTGTGTATGAAATGACAAAAGTGAAAAGTACATGAGGTCGACCATTTGTGAGAAACAGTCTTTACACTGAAAATGATTGGTATTTTTGAACGTTTATGAAATTAAACGAAAAGTATTAATCAATTAATAAACACATTCTTTACTTTGGGGGTTAACTCTGTTTATAAGCTTTGTTCAAAAATAGTTCCGTGAGTGAAATGAGTAAGATGTGAGATGTGCTGAGGGCCTAATTCCCACTAACCCAGAGTTTTATAAAGCAATTAACTCTTTTCCAGTGCCAGCACTCCCTTCCCAGAACAATGACATGGCTGCTTTCACTACCTTCAACAAGTGATGGAAGGCTCTGATAACCAATAGGTATATTTGGGAGCCCTACTATTTCCTTGATATTGTCTGTGCCGTTCAAATGGGCTCCTAATATCTTAATTTTCCATATTATTTTAGGACCATCTATGAAACTTGTCAGGAAAACTGATTACGCATATTGCACACATATGGTATATTGACTTTATGTGAAATTTTGGTTGTAACACCATAAACGTTAAGGACTATGTTTAAACGGCTAAAATGTTTGGTTATTACATATAACATCTTTGATATTGGCATAGTCGATAAACTAAGAAATATGTTAACTATGTAGATAGATATTGCTGCTATTTTTCTACTTAGGGGCCGATTCCGATTCGGGCCGGAAATCTCTCCGACCGAGCCGGACTCGGAGAGATTACCGACCGAATCGGACCCTAGCAGCCCGACCGAACGAGTACGATGCGCACGTATGCCATCGGACTCGATTCGGTCGGACTCCCATTGAAGTCAATGGGAGCCTGTCGTACAACGCGTACGCGGGCTCCCATTGACTCAAGTGGTGCGAGGCGAACAAGGGCGCCCCCTACAGCGTATACGCGGCGAAGCGACTCGCGCCGTACACGCACAGGTAGGGGGGACCCACGGGTCCCCCCTGTGTGCGACTCGCGCGGCTACGCATACAGGGGGGTCCGACTCTGACCCCCAAAGTACGGCTCCGACTGCTCCTTCGAGCCGGACGGCGCGAGTCGGTCGGACTGCTCGCGGCGCGCATCGTACTTGCCCGGCCGGGGAACGTCTCCATTGCGCGGTGCGAGGCGTGTCCGAGCGAGTCGGTCGGTGCGGTCGGCTTTCGCGTACGAGTCGGTCGGTGCGGTTGGGTCTCGCGAACGAGTCGGTCGGAGTTTTCGCATCGTACTCGCTCGCCCTGACGCACGTACGAATCGGTCGGGAAACAGGGCTCCGAATCGGATCCGATAAAGCCAAATCCGATTCGGAGCCCTACCGGCCGAGATCGGAATCGGCCCCTTAGTGTCCCATTAGTGATGGCTCGGTATTAAGGTACAGTAAGACTGCCCCCCCGGTGCTTAATTTGTAAGAATGATTTCTGATACCCATAGGTCTGCTCAGAAGGCTGCGGCTGGCTTTATTAAGCGTTGACGCTCCGAAAACCAGACACTCCCTGCCCCTTTATCTCACTCTTGCAGGTTCCTGTTTTCTTCACTTGTGACGGTTTTCAGTCGTTCTCTTCCACCTTATTTCCCCTTTGTGTGTTTTCCCTCTCTTGCTCTTGGTAAGTGTCTGATGAGCACTGGATTCAAGCTAGCCTGGCTGAATAGGGCTGTTAGCCCGAAACCGGTCCCAGGATGCTTGTTTCCGGTCCAGGGAAGACATGGCTTGGCAGTTCGGGCTGGACTGTTCCCATGAGGCACAGGGTCAAGACTGATTTGCATATAGCTGTGTCTGAACTGGGGTGACAAAGTGAGCTAAAGAACGATGATGGATTCAACCCAGATCTGTGACTGGGGGTGAGTGTCTGAAAAGTTTCAGCGCTCCGTCCATCATCTCCTTGTGTTTGCTTTGAGGAAAAATAAGTGCCAGTCTCCAAAAATGAGTGCAGGTGACCCCCCACCAACAACCACCGGCGCAAATGAGCACTGCCGCACACTGTCCTATCCAGTAGTGGTTGCTACGGGGCAGTAGTGGTGGGGAGGGGATGAAGTGGTTTAAAAAAATAAAGACATTTAAAAAAAAGGGGAAAAAATGAAAACGCACCTGCCGGCTGCCGCTTCTTCTCCATCCTCTTCTTCATCCGTTGATGCAGGAAGCAGGAACAGAAACCATCCAGGCTTTCAGGCTTCCATAGCCAATCATGATGCTGCTAATAGCAGCATCGTGATTGGTCTGAGCGCTGTGGTTTGGCACTCAGATGGGGACTGGGACCCTGGGCATGTTCTCAACCCAGGCTGTGCATTACAGCCGGTGCAGAACATGCAAAATGTGCATGACTGTTTGGCCGGCCCAACCGTCATGCGCACTTGGAAAGGGCCTACCACTCCTCCCCCTGCTCTGTGGGCAGTCCAGCCTGCCACGCCCCTACAGAGGAGTACTGAAAAATAAAACGATAATAACATACTGTTATTATCCTTTTCCTGTGGGACGACGCTCCTCCGCCTTAGCGGAGGAGCCGCCCCTGGTCCTATCGATTCCGGACTGTAGGACTGCACCATTACTGGGCCATTACGACTTTGGACACTGAAATAACAGACAGGATTTGCGGCTCCGGCACTTATTTTTTTTTATGTTTTTCCCAAACCCCAGACAATTTTCTATGCATATTTCCATCCACTTTATGAAGGTGGATATGTCCCTGGAAATACCACGAAACTCTTAATCCCATTTCAGCAGAAAACAGTCATGCCGTTCCAATTGCAACAAACCCTAAATGCTTTCTTGTGTACTTCTTTAATAGCACTATGTGTACAGTTTTCTGCTGCCATCAGTGGAATAGGTCTGTGCTATAAACATATTAACCCCTTCGCTGCTAGGCCTTTTCCCCCCCTGTGCTAAGCCTTTTTTTTAGCTATTTGGGGTAGTTTGCACTTAGGCCCCTGTAACTTTTTGACCACATAAGGTATCCACGCCAAATTTGCGTCCTTTTTTTCCAACATCATGGGGATTCTAAAGGTACCGAGGGTTTGTGGATTCCCCTGGAGGGGACCCAGAAATTAGCCAAAATACAGCTAAATTTGCGGGCTGGGTGGACTTTTGTGGATCTACACAGATTCCAGAACTTTCCACCACAGAAATGTGAGGAAAATGTGTTTTTTTTAAAACAAATTTTGAAAGGGATTCTGGGTAACAGAACCTGGTGAGAGCCAGACAAGTCACCCCATCCTGGATTCCCCTGGGTGTCTAGTTTTCAAAAATGTATAGGTTTGCTAGGTTTCCCAGGTTTCCCTAGGTGCCGGCAGAGTTAGGGTTCAAAATCTAGAGCTAGGCACTTTGCAAAAAAAGGGTCTGTTTTCACTGGGAAAATGTGGTGTGTCCACGTTGCGTTTTGGGCCGTTTCCTGTCCCGGGCACTATGCCTTACCACACAAGTGAGGTACCATTTTTCTCGGAAGACTTGGGGAATGCGGGGTGGGTGGAATTTTGTGGATCCCCGCAGATTCCAGAACTTTCCATCACAGAAATGTGAGGAAAATGTGTTTTTTTTGACAAAGTTTAAGGTTTGCAAGGGATTCTGGGTAACAGAACCTGGTGAGAGCCAGACAAGTCACCCCATCCTGGATTCCCCATGGTGTCTAGTTTTCAAAAATGTACAGGTTTGCTAGGTTTCCCTATGTGCCGGCTGCGCTAGGGCCCAAAATCCACAGGTAGGCACATTGCAAAAAATAATTCTGTGCCTAGTGGGCTTTCTGCCGCCCTCGGGGGGAATCGGTGGGGGGGAGAGGAGGGGGGTTTGCCCCAATATGGCCCCAAGGGGGGCAGAAAGACTGTGGCTATTGTTTTGGGGGGTGGGGGTATTGTCATGCCCATTTTGGGCAGCCCCCACCCCTACATGAATACAAAAAAAATCCCTGGTTTCTAGTGGGCTTTCTGCCCCTGGGGGGGGGGGGGAGCAGATTGGGGGCTACTGCCCCCATCTGCCCCCAGGGAAGGCAGAAAGACTAATTTTTTTTGGGGGGGGGGTGCATTGACATGCCCGTTTTGGGCACCCCCACCCTAATTTCAATTGCCCAAAATAAATTCCTGGCGTCTAGTGGGCTTTTTGCCCCCCAGGGGGGCAGAAAGGCTGTAATTTTGGCGGGGGGTGGGGGCATTGGCATCCCCGTTTTGGGCAGCCCCCACCCCAAGTGAAATTGCCCCAAAAAAATCCCTAGCGTCTAGTGTGCTTTCTGCCCCCCCCGGGGGGGGGCAGATTGGGGGCTACTGCCAGGGGGGTCAGAAAGACTAATTTTTTTTGGGCGGGGGTGGGGGCATTGACATGCCCGTTTTGGGCAGCCCCCACCCTAATTTTAATTGCCCAAAATAAATCCCTGGCGTCTAGTGGGCTATTTGCCCCCCCGGGGGAAGCAGATTGGGGGCTACTGCCCCCATCTGCCCCCCAGGGGGGGCAGAAAGGCTGTAATTTTGGTGAGGGGGGGTGGGGGCATGGGCATGCCCGTTTTGGGCAGCCCCCACCCTAAGTAAATTTGTGGAAAACAAATCCCTGGCACTAGTGGGCTTTCTGCCCCCCCGGGGGGGCTCCCGCGCGTCCGACGCATAGAAGGGGTTAATAAGGTAAACAAAATGATGAATTTTTATAGGCGAACTGAGAAAGTGGTACTCAAAATTGTTTTTGCATTACATTTATTGATTTTATGTTTGGCCGATAGTGATTTTGACTATTGCTGGTAATACTTCCAAAGTAACTTTAAGAAATTTTCCTCTGAATTTCACAAATTTGAGTTTGTAAAATATATAAAAAAAATACCAAATACAAAATCCTGAACAGGTTTTTTGATGGAAAAGCCTTGCAAACCTTACTTTTTCGTTGGGGACTTCTGCAAATCAAATGTTTCTCTGTAAAATTCAGCATAACGCTCTTGATGCTTAGTTTGGTCCTAGGCAAAAGTTTGAGGAGGGGACAGTTCTTGAAATTGTGTGAAGCTTTCATGTTCACAAAAAGGTCACTCAAAATATGCACACATCTTGTTTTGGGGGTGTTTGGAAGATCTTTTAATTTTTCCAACTTTAGAGTCTCCTTATAGTAAAGTATAAGGAAAATAAAAAAAGTTTATTAGCCTCGTAAAATAATATTTAATTTTTTTAATTATAAATATTAATGTAAACTATTTTTCTACACTTGAGTTAAATACAGAACTAAATTAAAGAAATACTACAGCTCTATTACCATAATTTAAAATAAAATCTCTAATTAATGAAAATAAATTAAATAAAAATTATTTTTCTGAAATTTATTTAAAAAGAAATTCCCACCGAAATTAAAAAAAATATTATGCATTAATAAGTAAAAGTGCTGTATAGAATGTATCGAAAGTAATTTGATTATATTTTAATAAAATGTATTGGTATGCTAATTTTTAAATGCAAGAAAGGTTATTATAAACTTTACAATTAAACTGACAATATGTACAGTTTTATTAATTAATTTTAACATTAAATTATTTTCTTTATATTTTTAAATAATTAAAAGTTTAATTTAACATTATTTCCTATGGCGTTTTATCTGAGGTCCCTAACTCCATCTTTAGGTCTCGCCTAGGCAGTGCAAGCTTTGTCTCTATGAGACATGCTGTATCCACGCTGTGGGCTTACAAACCGCCCATTGCTTTTGATTCATTTCTTTGCGTGTCCTTCCCAAAGGCTTGCTTCTATGTGGGGAATCTGTATTTGTTGACACTCCTTCTTGAGTCTTGCTCCCTACCACAGAGCAGTGGCCTATTATTTGTATTCTTTCACTTTTGTCTATTTCAGTTTGTGTATGGGCACTATTTCTTCATTTCTTTCTGCCTGTGTTTTGGGAAGGTTCCCTTTTGTTTATTTGCAGTGTTGTTGCTCCTAGCGCTGTAAAGAAAGGAGTGCTTAACAGAGAAGAAAAAAGCAGCGCTTCAAAAGTAACCAGTGGAAGCTGAAGTGGCAGCTAATTAAAGAGATTGTAAATAGGCAATGCTTAATGGGAGGGACAAACATAAGATTGACAAGCTTAGACACCAATAAGAAGTAGGCAAAAGTGAGTGACAAGGAAATTTGTCAATCAATGATAAGCTATGGGTTGGCTCCAAGCCCCTCTATGTTCTTGATAAGCCACAATATGCCTGGCAACAGACAGCACATAGGTGGCCTCCAATTCTGGTAGTCTCATACAATTCATTTGATACATAGAACATCAGAGATAATAATAAAGACATTCATCCAATATATAAAAAATAAAGACATTAATTCAATGTATAAAAAAATAGGTAACGGAGATCTGAGGATCATATATATATATATATATATATATATATATATATATATATACACATCCACTGAAAAAAACAAAGGTTACAGTGACAGAGTTAGGAATTGTAATAATAGCTTACTTTACATTAAAAAAACCTTAGAAATTCACTGAAAAAAACACAGGTTAAAGGGACATTATAGTTCAGTAAATATGTCAGTTAAAAGATAATGTTTTAATCTAACAAAACCACTGAAATTCACCAGTTTTAGTTGTATCAAGTAACTATAACTCGTGCCCTAAAGTAACTATAACTTGTGCCCTCCCCATGGGCAGTTTTGTTATTAATGATGTCATTAGGGATGTTATCAATGTAGTCACTGATCATGTCATGAGCAATGTAATATGCGAGGGTAGAAGCAGGGCATGGAGAGGGCATGCATTATAGTTACTTTAGGGACAAGAGTCCGCGATGCCTGGCGTGCTCTTCGCGCGACAGCGACGACTAGCTGTGAAGTACTCCCTGCGGCCTCCTCTACCTTGATCATAACTCTTCACGCTGGACTTTAGAAGGTAACTATCATGATCCTGGTTCCTTGGGAGCAGTACCCTCACAAATTCCACCTTCAGGCAGCACCAACTCTCAACTGAGGATTCCCAGAGTTATCGGAGTGGCCAGATGGGGGAAGGATTTTGGGGAGGCTACTGTGGGGAAGGAGACATGGAAAGCAAAGGGTTTGTATCACATGTACAATCTCAAACTTGGTGTCCAAGTTTTGAGGTAGTTACTCAGGCAGAGTCTAAAATCTCAGGTATTAACACACCTCATATAATAAAGTCTCACGTAGTAACACATCTCATATAATAAAGTTTCATGTAGCAACACACCTAATATAATAAAGTCTTGTGTCACACACCTCATAAATAGTGTTGCTTCTAGGAGCTGCTCCATCTGGCTTTGCTATAAGCCACTATGGTACTGAAGGCCAAGCTCAACTGTTGCTTCAAGGTGAGAGCTGTTTTGACAACAAGCTGAGCAAAATGATTTTCCGAATTTTGCCATCAGGGGATTCTAGGGCCCAGACCCTGTGCAATTCATGGGCCCAGATTCTGCACATACATCTGATGAGCGAAACACCCGTGTCAAACCTTAAAGCGAAACGCAATTTCCAATTGGGATTCGCACGGAAGTCCTGGTTGCTGCTCTGAGGCTGGAATACTAAGAACTGTATTAAGACCAAGAATGACCCTGAAATTAAACAAACTGTTTTCTATAATTGAGGACAGATCCTCAATTATTGAATACAGTTTGTTTTTCTACTGATACGGATGACCGCGTGAACCATTGTTTTTCCTAATATGGAGAGCTAACAACTGGCACAGGCTTCCAGGATCGGCCACCTAATATAGACGCGGCCAATCCAAGATGGCGGCTGAGACTTGGAAGTTTCTCTCAAGAGACCTGCTACTTGAAGGAGGTTAATTCACATGCCTCGCTGCTTCTCGGTTGGACGCCGCTTGTGTCCAAGCAGATTTACTCATATTTCACACCGGCAGTTTCCACAAGGCTAATTCACATACCTCGCTTCGGCACCCAGTAATAATCAGGCCTCTGTGTTCCTCATCTTCCGAGGCTATACTCACCATTACGCAATGATTTTGGCTACCATACCAGTGTGATACCTTCACATATCCTTCGCTGACATGGTGCGCTGTGACTCCTTATAACAAGACCTATCTTAGTGGATCTTTTCTTGCCTTCCTGGTGACCAGCAGTGATGCTCCAGGTCTATGCATATACACGCCCCAGTAGGAATTCTCCACATGCCCTGGACTCATTTCAGGCAGCAATCATCCTTTGTGTCACCCATGTCCTGATGATGACCTCTAGTCATGAAGGCCGAAACGCCGTCGACATCTCGCAACAAACTTTAGATCGCTAATTGTGACCTCGTATTATCATGACTATATTTAAATAATTCATGCATAACAAACTTCCAAATTATTTCCAGTATGCTGTTTTACGTTTACTCTCAAGTGTTTCACTTGCGCCGTTTAAATATTTCTTCACGAGTACAATGTGTTCACCTTGCACTTAGTACACATTCCAAAACCATGGTTGATGCTGCATTATAACCTGACAAGCATAATGTTATGTCTCTGTTGATAATAAAAAGGCATTTATCGAAAAGTTGAGACTGCATGTTTTTGTTTCGTGTATAATTTATTTACTTTTAAATTTGGCCTTCTATTGACACCCATTGAGACACTGTTGCAGGATACTAAGCTGAAGCAAAGACACAGAACACTCATAACATGTTGCTACTTGGACAGTGCACATTAAATTAATCGGAATGGAATGCCTTTAATCCTTTCACTTAAGCAATTCAATCTTAATGAAAACAGTACCATCAAATTCTCCCTTACTCCAGTAGGGTGCGTGATGGGTCGAGCACGCCACAATACTTATACCCTCGTCTCAGTGTTATAAATGTATGTCACACTGTTGGTTTTTGGTGACATGTTATAATGAATGAAAAGTGAGGAATTCTGGGTATCTATTCGGAGCAGAACACAAGTATATGCACCTGGTCTCATTTTTTAAATGTTGTTGAGCAGTCATTCTTCTAAATGGAAAACTGTTGAGAACTTTATTCACCAAAATAGATCAAATCAGCTCCTTGAAGTGTGTACATGCAGAGTTCTGGTATTCCCTGCTACCATATATACTTGGTGATTTATAACAGTGCTTAATTTGGTTGTGGGTGGGGCCCACCAGCACTAATGTTTGGGTCCGGTGGGGCCTACTGGCATTTATTTTTTCCTTATCAGACATTCCCCGAGAGCAAGAGAGGGGAAAACACACAAACGGGAAAGAAGAAGGAAGACAAGACAGAACAACCATCAACAAGGGAGAAAGCAGGAACCCGCAAGAGTGAGACAAAGGGGCAGGGATTGTCTGGTAGTGGATTGAAGAGGCATGAGTTGGATTCAGGATTAGGCAGCCTTGCTCTTCAGCGCAGGGACATTTAATAGCACCGGTCACAGTCTTTTAACCAGTGGTTTGGCCACCAGCACTCATTTATGTTACAAATTAAGCACAGTCTACACAGCATTCATGATTGCTATGCTCTAGCGATATACTTGAAGGTGGATGGCTGTATGAAAAGCAACGTGTCATAAGACAGATAGTACTTATTAGAATTTGATTGGTCCAAGGGTGATCTCAAAATATAGGTGCTCTTTACAGTTTTGGGGTATTTGTTGATCAGAGTCTAGGTGCCCTTTACAGATTTGGGGGTACTTGTTGAATAGACTCTAGGTACCCTTTACATTTTTGGGGTACTTCTTGATCAGAATCTAGGTGCTCCTTACAGTTTTGGGGTACAAAATCAGAATCGATGTGCCTTTTACAATTTTGGGGTGCACCTTACAGTTCTGCTATACTCACTAATCTAAGTGAAAGTGGTCTGTTAAGTTTATATTTGTTGTGTTCAATATTGTTTAGAGATGAATCATATCGGACAGTGGCCAACAAGGTTAGAAATGTCTAGTATGTGTAGTAATGTAGATTTTCTATTGTAAGAAAGAGGGTTATTAATTGTGAAAGATGCATATTCTTCACAGTAATAAGTCTACAACCTTCTGTTTACTGGGAGCCAAGTCCCTGTTGTAGCCCTTGACTCTCTCTGAGTAGCGAGGCAGGGCAGGCCAAGGCCTAATCAGGGGAGGTGGGGCTAGTACCCCAGTCCGCAGGCACCCAACAAAAACATAGAATAACTAATAGTTCAATCAGTGCTTCTACTTACAAAAAGGAACACACATTACTCTACACTACACATTATTTGACAAATATATACATGATGGAACATGGAAATACCTATGGTGACAACCTTCTAACAATTCACTCCCCTAGAGAGCCCTGAGCCATCAGACCATGATACCCACACATATACTGACGAAAATATAATGGGATGGCCTACTGGCCTTAATACATTCGGAAAAAAGTAATAAGAAACCAATGCAATAACATACAACCACTAGAAAGCACCCTCTTACACTGACATGTGTTAATAACTGTACTGATTCACTGTATGGGAAAGTTGCATTTGGCTCCCAGTGGTGCTTCAGCCAATAAGAGTGGTTTCTTCAGGACTCCTGGTCTCTAAATTTTGCAATTCTTGGGGAGCCTGATTTATACTTCTCTCCCTCCTCACACAGGACCTATCTCCTGCCGGGGTTCCTGGCTCTTCTCCCGGGGCCTTCCCCAGCAGCACCCAGAGGGTGACAAGGCACAGTTCCCTCCTTGCAACACCCTCCACATCCCATGGCCACCTTTGGCAATTTTCAGAGCACCTGGTCAGGGGGCCTCCTCCTTCTGGAGGTTACACTCCTGCAGGACCAGTCCACAGAAGATCTAGGTGAACTCTTCGGGTTCCCCCAGCAGGTCCATCCCACTACTGTCCCCCCAGAGGATGTGGCGGGGGGGCAGCACCACTGGACCTAGAGAAACAAATCCTAGTCCCTGGGTGCCAGCTGAAGTCCAAAAGTCCTGGAATCCATCTATGCAGGAGTTAGAGGTCTTCTCCTAGCAGGGCATTCTTCTGATGTCACCAGGGCCGGCTCTAGGGCGGTGCGATCGGTGCGAACGCACCGGCGTTGACTTGGGGTGGGAGCGTCATTTTTGAAAATGTGTATTATTTTAAAAGCACCTGCTGCCTCGTTCCTGGCCTCCAGCAACTTTCAGACATCAATTAAAATGTCAAGAGAAGTCCGGTGATTAATCGTCTTTCTGGAAAGAGACTGGAGGTTTGTCTAGTGGAAGTTTTGGCTCATCCTAAGGTAGCGCAGAGGGTTAAAATGCCTGCTGCTAAGAACGTGTACCATGCAGATAACGAAGTGCATATAATGTAAATAGGTCAGTGGGTTACTGCTTCTGTAAGAGAGCTCCTTTTGTTACTTGTCGTTTATAAGTCAAAATCCTAATATAGAACATTGAGTTATTAACGCTCACCCTAGAGCTGCTGCAAACTGCAAGGTATATGTTAGAGCTATATATTTTTTGCCCAGTCTTTCATTATCCTAATCTTGTGAAAAGGGTTCATTTGGGTAGAAAACAATTCTTATTATGAAAGAGAAGCCCTAACAATGATGTTACGTTTTAAATTCTCAATTTGTGCCTTTCCTGAATACGAACTTTAACTATATTGCCTAAAAGTATCGATGACATGTCACTCCTACACTACACCTTGTGGTACTGTCTGATGTAACATTTCATATACACTGATTTACACACATATGATTGTCTCTGTGCAATGTGTGTGTGGTGTAAAGTGCTCTGACACCTTACACTGGTACGAGTGGTGCTATAAAACTAAATGAATCTGAGAGACAGTGGTTATGGAGACTTGAGAGGCACTGTTAAAGGGTGCTAGTGAGGGAATCCGTGGCAGAGGTGGTCATTGGGGGGCGCCAACAGACATTGTCGCACAGGGCGCCACCAACGCTAAAGCCGGCCCTGGATGTCACTTCCCCCTGGTCCTGTGTCTTCACAAAAGCCTTTACCTTGTACATGGATTTTTTAAGTGGGGTGGAATTTTCCAGAAGTTAGACACTTCTGTCCAATCCTAGGGATACACATCATCACTGCACCCCTTTGCCAAATCTCATGCACAGCATTTTGGTAATTTTCAAAATGGCAACACCAAGTGGTCTGTTGAAAGACCTTCTCTGAGGGCCTAAACTCGTCCCCTCACTGCCACAGTGGCGTGGCCCCTTTCATCCGAAACTTCAATAGGCAGCCCTCCTGTGACTAGGTCAGAGGTCTTTCTACCTCCCTTTCTTTCTGTGGAGTTGCACCTTCCTAGGCCAGGTGCAGTGTAAAAAGTAATTAGCACATGCAGAGTCACCATCTCTTCTCCCAGGAGAAGGCCTAATTAGTTGCTAATTGCCCTATTGTATGGGAAGGCCTTTGATCCTACAGCTCCCCAGCTGGGTAATTAACTTAGCCCAGAAGGGTGATTGATTCAATGGCCAGAATCTAATTAGGAGCGGAGGTAGAGAGGAATAAATCTTGAAGTACCATAAGTAGTGTAGATGTGTGTAAATTTCAGCTCTGCATTCAGTATCATGATTTACCATAGGATTGGTGCGTCATGCATGTCTCTAGGCCTAACTATGGCAAAACTGTACTTTGGTGTAGATTTTGCCCATAATGTATAACACAGTAAAGCACTCTACATACTTCAGTGAACTACTACTGATCTAGATACGGACACTATTAATGCCCACTTATAGCACATGAACTACATGAACGATCCCTTCTATGACAGGATAACTGTGCACAGATACCGAGCTGAGTTAGAACATAGTAGTCTCACAAGCTCAGCCTGCACATGTGTGCACACGCATGTGTTAATGTGCTGCAAGCCCAGAGCCTTTTACCCTAGCTGCACAGCAATGGGCCTTATCTTAGAAGGAGGACACTGGCAGTTAGCACTCTCAATCCATTTCAACAGGGCTTACAGTAACTGAGACTAAGGGCCCGATTCACAAAAGTAGTCTGAGACAAAATCCTAACTTTACGACTTTCGGTATTCACAAAAGGCATTTAGGAGTACTAAAGTTAGGATTTTGTCTCAGTTAAACTTAAGTTTTGGTCTTAAGTTAAACTTAAGATAAATTTAAGTTTAACTGAGACATAATCCTAGTCGTAAAGTTAGGATTTTGTCTCAGTTTAACTTAAGTTTGTCTTAAATTTAACTTAAGACCAAAATTTAAGATTGACCGAGACAAAATCCTAACTTTAGTACTCCGATATGCCTTCTGTGACTACCGAAAGTCATAAAGTTAGGATTTTGTCTCAGATTACGTTTGTGAATCGGGCCCTAAATTAGTGACTCATGCTTATGGCAAAAGTCCATAAACAAGGTAGTCCAAAAAGTGAACAAATCTAGAGGAATTAAATGTGGCGGAACACATTCCTCATATATATGTTGTTTGAGAAACTCCAGCTGGTGGTGCTTGAATGTTCCAGTACAAAACCTAAACGGTCCATAAATTGTCCAGATGAAGATTAGCCATGTAACAGCCAGTTAATGAAGATGCCTTTTCAGTTTATTTGGTTTCTCGTGATATTAAACTGTAAATTATAAATACACGTCTCCATTAAATATAGAGCACAGTCTTTGCCTGCAGTTCCGGATTACTTTATGCCACTGGTACACTCAGTGCATGGTCCACAAACAACTTAGATATGGAAATCCCATGCTTAATTCACAAAACTGGAAAAAAGTATGGCTGTTTGGCAACTAATCAGTGGCAGAACATATGAAATGATGGTCAGGAATTCACAGATCTCCAAGATCTTTCAACTATAGCACTTTAATTATATAAAATTGTATCCCGGCATAATTCTAAAATATAACATTTCCATAGGGCAAAACCTAACCTAAAAGTTATTCTTGCGATTACAAGGGTACGCATTCATGTAAATGCCCTGTGCTTTAGCTAACAGGACAACAAAGCCTTGAATAAAGTATGTTCCCACCTCCAAAAGTGATCTTATAGTTTCACATCCTCATCCCACTACATTCCGTTCACTTTCTGAATACAGTTAAAAGTAACCAATTAAAAAAAAAAAGACAATTGAACAAAAGCTCACCTCAGAAACAACCTGCACCAGCAGGGTACTCAAACTTAGCATCAAGACAATATATTACTTCTTGCAACAGTACCACTGAGATACCCATTCACAGAGACTTTTTATGTTTACTCAGTAGACTAGTGTCTCGGTAAAGCTACTGAGAACAGAGAGGCTGAAAACTCTGCAGAGATTAGACAGATGCACCTTGGACTGTGCTTGTTTCAAGCGCGTGCACTTCTTTAATGTCTCTTTACTGCACTCTTCGATATTTATTCCTTATGTCTGACTCACAAGGCCTTGCAGGGCAGTGCGCCGAGCTGTCTTTCGGCTAAACTCGTCCACTGTCGTCCTTGCAGAGTTTTGAGATCCAGTGACAAAGCCTTGCTCTCAGTTCCACGTATTTCCAAATCTCGTTCCGGGGGCAGATCTTTTTATTACTTGGCTCCCTTATTTTTTGGGAACAAGATTCCACTTTATATACGCCATTGCGCAGAGCATCTTAACTTTAGAAAACTTCTAAAAACAGCACTATTTCAGGTCTAATCAGTCTGCTGCACCGCTCATAAGCTGTTTGCACCGAGATACCCCTACTGGGAGATTCGTGTGCACTATAAGTTAAATTAACATAACATAAATGCCAGCACACTCACCGATTCCGAATGGCTACAAGAAAAGGCTGTACATTAAGAACAACCAAATAATTGGACCAGTTACTTGTGTACAACTTGGTGAAACACAAAGATTCGAGGGAAACTTTTGAGTGAGTCGCTAAATCAAATTTGTAATTTTCTATGCTCCTACGTCACTAGAGATCGTTTTTTTTAAACAGATTTATAGATAGAAGATACCAAGAAGGCAAGCAATCGTATATCCCAGAGTTGGTCAATCCAGAATCTAATTGTTTAATTAACATCAAGATTATCAGCACCTGGGAGGAAAACAAGGGACATTATCCACTGATTGATGTGAAAATGTAACACTATTTTAGGGAGAAAAGAATCCGAGTTCTTACTTGCATCTCATATATGAAGTACCGTGAAATAGCTTGGAGTTATTTACATGCCCTAATCTGGGGGTCCAAAAAGTAAAAAAGAACAGATGCGGAACAATTTGGCAGAAAGGGACTGGAGTTGTATGCAATTCTTTTTTCATCTAAATGAAAGTTAAAAAAAATGCAAATCCAGGAAAATTTGGTTGCACAGTACTGCAAGAACATACTGTGTGTCTGCCAGAATGTATGTTTTAAATAATATTTCGTTGATTTTATACGCGGTTTGAAGTGTGATTTTCTTTTTTAGCATAGACCTACCCACCATAAAACAGTATCCATGCAGCATTTGACACAGTACAATCACAAAAAAGACAAAAGAAATAATAAAATCAAACACTGGTGACATTATCAAAATGTAATCCATTTCTACCACACTGGCCATGAATAGAGACATGCAAGCCACTGAAAGTTCGAGCCTGGCTCGAGCCTGATGCCTGGCTCTGGCTCAGCGCAAAGTTTCTCTAGGAGCCTCGAGCCCAAAACGAGTGGAGCCTGGCCTTTCCCTCACAGAGTTCATCCCATTGCGTAAGGTCTCCAGCTTTCCGTCGCTATCCCTAGCAGTGTTTAATTTGAGCAGGTGATTTCCGGTGCTCAGCACAGGCCCTTAATTGTCAACACCAGCGCTTATAATAGTCTGCCACATGGTGGCGCTGTTTGTCTAATTTAGAGGCAAGCACAATAACAGTTGATTGTTAATCCAATATACCAGTGGTTCCCAAACGTTTTCCACCTGCGGCTCCCTTGACCTATTGGCTATTGACCGCGGCTCCCCATTATGTTACTTTTTTTAGCGGGTGGGGAATGTAAGCCCGGCCTCTGGAGTACTTCCATTTTATTCCCTGAAAATAATTGGCATGAAGCTGATGAAGGTATTATAATCATAGATGTAACAAAATAAAAGTATAACAGTTGTTTAATTAAAAAAAACTTGATTTGGTTAAGTCAGAAAGAATACTCTTCAGCACTGTGGTTTAAATGTGGAATATTTTTTTTAAATCTTTGTTTTTAAAAATTTGGCACTAGCATTCGGTGCTCTCCTACAAATCATTTTAGTTGTTAAGGAGCCACTTTTGATATATACGAATGCTGCTCCACTAATCTTATTAGCCATGTGTCCACATTAGTAAAGTTTTGGTGTTCTACATATATTTATAATTTCTCTCATATCACTTCTTGTGTTGATGTCAAGTATGTTAATTAGTTCTCACTTTTAATGCGTCTTACAATTTGAGAACTCTGCAACTGTTGATTTGGTATTGCAAAATGTGACGGATTGGATCTATAAACCCACCCAAGGGTTAAACTAGACAGAGTGACAAGGAGCGGTGGGTTTCTTTAGTGAAAGAACGAAGGCTACAGTTATGCAGTTTACATAAGCAGCAGCTCTTGAGATTTCGAATATACACAGGAAATGCACAAGACTGCTGTTAAAGTAAAACCTAAACTACAGACTTTAGAGGTTGGGGAGAAATACGATTGATTTCATAGTTTTTTGGAGAACAATCAAAAAGCATACACTTCTACCAACTTCCAGGTTTCAAGAATGGAGGTGGAGATTGCTGGAGAATGACAAGTGGAAGTACAGAGGCATCTGTACAATGCTTAAGTCCCAATCTTTGTACGAGTTGGTGATGGTAAAACAAATCATACAAGCAACATTTAAAAATATAACGAAGCAAGACGGCTATCCCAAAACGGCGCTACTTTAATAGTTTTAAACTCACCTGTGAGCCTGTGGTGGCTGCAAGCTTGAAGACAGTCTTTTCGACCAGGTCAGCAGCAGGTAGAGGCTGATCAGGAATTACATCAGAACCCAAGCAAGATATCTTACAAGCTAAAACTAGAGACTTAACAGGATCTGCACCCTGTTTAGCTTCTCCTTAAGTACAGCTTGAGAGGCAGGTACCACTGCAACACCCTCCTTGAATCTCCACTGGAGTGCCTCATTCCATGTCTATTTAATTCTAGGTACGAGCCAGGTAGTTGGGAATTGTTACTGAGCGATCTTCATACAGAAGATAAGTGGGACTAGTAAGAAGACCCACTATATATGACCTCGGCTGCTCGTTGCAGGTCACATTTTCTTTAAAAAAAAAGTGTGGGTTACTATATACAAGAATAATTAGAAATGTGTGCGTCCTTAAAGTGCAGAAATATCAGGAACTCAGACAAAGCAAAGGGCAAATAATTTCTAGTTGCTGCAATTTTTGAAGGTTTCCAGGAAGCACTTGGAGGCCAAGTTTCAAGTGAACTCCTGCTGAGGATATTGTCACGCTTGAATCACTTTTACCCACAGACCACGATGCAATCCAACCTGTAAATTAAGTCTCAAAGCAACAGAGTTCGCAAATGCACACGTAGCTTTCTTTTAGCTAATGATCTCATGAGTCATTCATGAAGAGGAGACGACTAAGAATAATAAGATATTTCCTCATCAATTTCATATGTTCGTAACTTCAATAAACTCACTTAATGGCTCAGTTACTTGTTATATAATTTAAACAGCCGTCCCTTTGTGTGTGTGTTTATATTTCCTCATCGCTCATAGTTTGTGTAAACTGCGTCAAAATCTGACATACAGGAGCAGTTAATGTGCTATTTTGCATGTCACACTGCCATCTAGCGGTACAAGAGGGAGTTTCATCTACCTTTAACAAAACATTTTACATAGCGAGCTTACAAAATGCAAATAATTGCACAAGCCGGGATATTGACGTATTGTGTCACGGCGCCCCTGGCTATTTTTGGGGGCGCACCAGGGCGCCGCGGCGCACAGATTGGGAACCACTGCTTATACCCTAAAAATGACTAATACCTGCCTTCCAAGCCATTGTTCTAGCTTTGGGGGCCTTGATAGTCCGAATTGTCGCACTTGGAGGAGTGTGATAGTTAGTTGTTGTGTTGGTACTGTCATTAACAGTGCTGGCAAGGGCAGTGGGTGGTGCAAGCTGCAGCAGCCACCTGACAAGAGCCCTGGCACTTATTTTTTCATAAATTTAACAGTGGTCCCTAGTAAACATTTAGATTTCCTCCCCCCCCCCCCAAAAAAAGCCCAAGTGGCTTCAGACTGCCCATACCCTGGAACACTGCTTTGTTATTCATATTTATAGCAAGCTGACCTAAAAAAAAGCAGCATCTTGCAAAAAATGTCAAGCGCAGAAGTGAGACCATGGTATCAGGTACCGCTTCTGCATGATGCTTCACAATACTGCTCTTCATTTAACGTAATGCTACTTTGACTTGAAGGTAAAATTGCACTGTGTTTACGTTTTCCTGACAATGTCAACCATTGGGCCTGAAACTGCTGTATATGCGCAAAGACTGGGACTTGCAGAAGGGCATGATGCACATGGACGTCATTTACTGCTACTGTGACCCCTGGCATGTCTCTTGTGACCCCTGGCACTGCCTTTGCGACCCCTACCATCAGCAGTGGCATAATCAGTGCCAGGAACAAAGAAGCTCGTCCTTATGGACGTCAGTGGGGGCCTAACTCTCCTTGTATTTCGTCAATTTTTTATTATTAAACTAATAGTGAATAATATTACAATATTTGCTATTAGTTTAATAAACAATGGAGTACAAATAACTGGAATATGACTTTCCCTTGCAGCGGAGGTAAGTAAAAAAAATGCTTTTAAATGTATGTATGTTGTGTGCGTGCTTGCAGTTTTGAGTGTGTTTATGTAAGGGAGACCGTATGTGTGAATACGTGTGTATGTGTAAGCATGTGTATGTGTGAGTTAAAGTGAAGGTCAAAGGGCATGTGAAGTCACTTCCGCTACCTCTGGCATTTTGGTGAATTGACGTCCATAATGATGCGTTTATTGTGGATCTCTTGGGTTATGCTACGTCCTTTGGCATCGGACCACAGTCCACAGCTAAGGGTTATATAGCCATTTGTTAGGGTTATTTGCCGCGGTTTGGCACTCGTGGGGGTTGTCATTTGGTTAGGCTGAGCTCTCTGACACCGCAGACAGGTACAGGTTAGAAGTCTTTCAAATGGATCCTAACCTTTGTTTAGTACTAGGATATGGATATTAAAAGCAATAAACAGGCTGGGAGCACCATGAAAGGGGAAGATGAATGCTCCAAAAAGTGTTCTTTGTGTGCTCTGGAGAAGGAGAGGTTTCTAGAGTGTATCATTACCCCCCCAGTACACCCCAGCAGGCAAAGATTCAGCTCGGCGATGAGCCTCAGCAGGGAAATCCAGTTTTACCTAAAGGAACGGGCAGGAAACCTCAGGAGGGTGTACCAAGCAGCTATTACACTGCCCCTCCCACCCCACACGTCACCAGCACGTTCACTGCTGCTGTTTTTTTGCATTTAACCCCTGATGGCCCACCTGGAGTAGGCTGCGGGGATGGAGGTAGGGTGAAGGACTGGGTTAAAGGTGAGTTGAAGACAGCAGTTCTGCCTCTTGATTGGTATCCAGGGGTAGGAGAGCCCCATTGACATAGCAAGAGTGCCACGAGCCCCATTACAAGCATGGGAAATGGGCCCCTCTGGTACCTTGCTGAGAAGTAACACCATTCACAATTGGGGAGCAGATAGCCTCTTAAAAACAAAAGCTTGACCCTGGTGCCACTGAACTTGCTGCACCACGGATGCCTCCATCCCTGGAGAGCACCACACACCATCACGTTCAGTACACATCAGTGTCCTCCTAGCTGCTGTCTGTATTTACTTTATTTTATGCAGTGCTGTCTGGTACAGTACATTCCTACTGTCCAACGTATGGAGCCCCTGCCTTAGGTTGCCTGTTATGTCATGTAGCTGCTGATTATGTTAGGTTGTTGGTCCCTTTTTACTCTAGGTACCTGACTATTTGATTTTTTGTTCAACTGTTTAACACATCTTGCTTTGTTTCTGTGACTTATAAAAACAAGCATTGGCAAAACCAATACGGCTTGCCTATGTGCGAGCTATTGGCTTTCGGGTCGGGGCTGGGGAGGCATGTGGATAACAGGATGGTTATAAAACATTGCTATGAAGTATTGGCCGCCTCAGTGCTTTTTTTTGTCGGGAGAGGAGAATAAACTGAGACGGGGGCAGGTGGGAGAGGGGGAAGAACGGCACATTAGGGAAGAAGAAACGGGGATGGTGTGAGGAGAAGAAACGGGGATGGTGTGAGGAGAAGAAACGGCGTTCGGATGGTGGGGGAGAAGAAACAGGGACAGGAGGGTGGGGGAGAAGAAACGGATGGGAGGGTGGGTGCGAAGGGGAGAAGAAACAGGGATAGGGGGAAGAAACAGGGATGGGAGGGTGGGAGGGGGAGAGGAAACTGACAGGAGGGCAGGGGAGAAGAAGCGGGGACAGGAGGGTGAGGGGGAGAAGAAACAGGGATGGGAGGGTGGGTGGGAGGAATCGGGGAGAAGAAATGGATGGGAGGGCGGGGAGAAGAAATGGGTGGGAGGGTGGAGGAGAAGAAACAGGGGTGGGAGGACAGAGGAGAAGAAACAGGAGTGGGAGGACGGAGGAGAAGAAATGGGCGAGAGGGCGGGGGAGAAGAAACAGGGGCGGGGGAGAAGAAACCGGGGCGGGGAGAAGAAACAGGGGGAGAAGAAACACAAGATGAAACTGGGGTGGGAGTGCGGGGAGAAGAAACAGGGGCGGGTGGCAGTTGGAGATGAAACAGGGGCGGGAGGGCAGGGGAGAAGAAACGGGGCGGGAGGGCGGGGGAGAAGAAACGGGGGCGGGAGGGCGGGTGAGAAGAAACGGGGGCGGGAGGGCGGGGGAGAAGAAACAGGGGCGGGAGGGTGGGGGAGAAGAAAGAGGGGTGGGGGAGAAGAAAGAGGGGTGGGGTAGAAGAAAGAGGGGCGGGGGAGAAGAAACAGGGGCGGGGGAGAAGAAACAGGGGCGGGAGGGCGGGCAGAGAGGAAACGGGCGGGAGGGCGGGGGGAGAAGAAACAGGGGTGGGAGGGCGGGGGAGAAGATACAGGGGTGGGAGGGCGGGGGAGAAGAAACTGGTGGGAGGGCGGGGGAGAAGGAACAGGGGCGGGAGGGTGGGGGGGAAGAAACGGGTGGGAGAGTGGGGGGAGAAGAAACGGGGGCGGAGGGCGGGGGGCAAAGAAACGGGCGGGAGTACGGGGGAGAAGATACAGGGGTGGAGGCGGGGGAGAAGAAACTGGTGGGAGGGCGGGGGAGAAGGAACAGGGGCGGGAGGGTGGGGGGAAGAAACGGGTGGGAGAGTGGGGGAGAAGAAACGGGGCGGAGGGCGGGGGGCGGGGGGCAAAGAAACGGGCGGGAGTACGGGGGAGAAGATACAGGGGTGGGAGGGCGGGGGAGAAGAAACGGGTGGGGAGAAGAAACATGGGCGGGAGGGCGGGGGGGAGAAGAAACAGGGGCGGGAGGGCGGGGGAGAAGAAACAGGGGCGGGAGGGCGGGGGGAAGAAACAGGGGCGGGAGGGCGGGTGAGAAGAAACAGGGGCGGGAGGGCGGGGGAGAAGAAACAGGGGCGGGAGGGCGGGGGAGAAGAAACAGGGGCGGGAGAGCGGGGGAGAAGAAACAGGAGCGGGAGTGCGGGGGAGAAGAAACAGGGGCGGGAGGGCGGGGGAGAAGAAATGGGCAGGAGGGCATGGGAGAAAAAACAGGGGCGGGAGGGCATGGGAGAAGAAACAGGGGCGGGAGGGCATGGGAGAAGAAACAGGGGCAGGGGAGAAGAAATAGGGGCTGGGGGAGAAGAAATAGGGGCGGGAGGGCGGGGGGAGAAGAAATAGGGGTGGGAGGAGGGAGAAATAGGGGCGGGAGGGCGGGGGGAGGAGAAATAGGGGCGGGAGGAGAAGAAATAGGGGCGGGAGGGCGGGGGAGAAGAAATAGGGGCGGGAGGGCAGGGGAGAAGAAATAGGGGCGGGAGGGCGGGGGGAGAAGAAATAGGGGCGGGAGGGCGGGGGGAGAAGAAACAGGGGCGGGAGGGCGGGGGGAGAAGAAACAGGGGCGGGAGGGCGGAGGGAGAAGAAACAGGGGCGGGAGGGCAGGGGAGAAGAAAGAGGGGCGGGAGGGCGGGGGAGAAGAAATAGGGGCGGGAGGGCGGGGGGAGAAGAAACAGGGGCGGGAGGGCGGAGGGAGAAGAAACAGGGGCGGGAGGGCAGGGGAGAAGAAAGAGGGGTGGGAGGGTGGGGGAGAGAAAGAGGGGCGGGAGGGCGGTGGAGAAGAAACAGGGGCAGGAGGGCAGAGGGAGAAGAAACGGGCGAGAGGGCGGGGGAGAAGAAAGAGGGGCGGGGGAGAAGAAAGAAGGGCGGGGAGAAGAAAGTGGGGCGGGAGGGCGGGGAGAAGAAAGAGGGGCGGGAGGGTGGGGAGAAGAAAGAGGGGCAGGGTAGAAGAAAGAGGGGCGGGAGGGCAGGGGAGAAGAAAGAGGAGCGGGAGGGCGGGGGAGAAGAAACAGGGGCGGGAGGGTGGGGGAGAAGAAACAAGGGCGGGGAGAAGAAACAAGGATGGGGAGAAGAAACAGGGGTGGGGGAAAGGAGTAGAAGAATCAGGGACTGGAGGGCGGTTGGGAGAAAAAACAGGGGCGGGGTAAAGAAATAGTGATGCGAGGGCAGGCGGGAGGGGGAGAACAAATAGGGAAGGTACAGGAGGGAAGAAGCAACTGAGAAGGGACAGGAGGGTGATTCGGTAGGAAGGAAAAAGCAACAGGGACGGGAGGGTAAGGGAAGAAGAAACAGGGATGGGGTGGGGACAAGGTAAAAAAAAAAGTGCAATTACGCTTTTTTCAGAATAAATAGTGCCGGAATCACAGCCTGAGCACCGGATTTCCAGCAGAGGGACACTAATCAAACATAATGAATCTGTGCTTGTTCCGATCACCTCGGAAAGAAAAGGAAGTGACGCATTGCAAGTGCTGCCCAATTTGAAGGCAGCAAATAGGTGCGAAGATGTGAATGAATGGTAAGCAATAGGCGCGTTCCAAGACATTATTGATTACAAGAGTCTCACAAGCAAGAGTGCATGCTCAGGCTGGCAAAACCTAGAAAACATCAGGAGTCACATGACATTTTATTTGCGGGCTCGGCTCATGTTTGGGCTCTTACAGCCAAGCTGGACCCCTGTCTCTGCTTGGGCTGTGTCCCACCCCCAAATGTTCTGGCTTGCCCATCTCTAGCCACGAAGCACTGAAATAAATATAAATAAATACCAGCATTTATAAAGCGCACAGCTACCTCAGGCGAGGTGTCCCGGCGCTGGGGGCCGTCGGGAAGATTAAGCGAGCTATTGCCCAGAGTCACAGGTGCTGGGCTAAGCTGCCGCCGGCGCCGGGGATCGAACCGTGAGCCCCCGTGTTCCGGAGTCAGCCACCCTGGCCGCTCATGTTTTTATACCAGGTATGTCAAGCAAAGTGAGGTTTATTCACTGCTGGCGCTGCCACAAGGCAAACCAAACCACAGTGTGCCACACTATGGCGGAGTCAAATCTTTGAACACAGGGCAAACAACTTTGTTTTTCATCGCCAGGGGAGCGCGCCAGCTGGTAGAGATCTATTTTGTTTCAAGTGCTGAAAAACCACCGAAGTAATACTGAGCGTACCGATTCGTGTACTTTCCGTAATCCAAAATTTTTAAACTCTCAGCATTGCTTGGAAAGCACGATTTTTAATTAAAAAACCAGTTTTGGCCTCAGCGTCTTCCGCCCACTCTCAGCTTCAACAGTGGTAATCTGTAGTCTAATAAACTCTTTTAGTCACGTAGTAGCACTTTTTAGTAGCCATGGTGATAAACCGGAGGCCTTGGCAACACACAAAGAATACAATAAACAATGCCGGATAACACTGAAAGAATAATTTGTAAAATTAATTGCAGGTATGTGGAAAAATTACAGGCCACAGCAGGGGTCCAAGTAAACAAGCTAGCGAGTGGTGGCCTAATCCTCCAGCTCCTACCAGCCAATAACTATTCTGGCTCCTGGAAATAGAGCGCATCTCATACCATAAAAACACAGCAATGGCCACAGAAACAGTTATTTCACTGAACATGAGAAATTCAGCCTGCGAGCTTCTTTGTTCAAGGATGAAAATGGAACAGATGAATCTGAGGTGACTCATTAATCATTTAATTCCTTAGCTACGTTAAATGTTCTTAAGGGGCATGACGGTGAAAGTACGCAAACAGGATTGCGTTTTATAAATGTTTAAACAAAAATGTATTATGTAGAATTATAGAGTTGGCAATGAAAAGAAAATGTTTAACTTGCAGGTAATGAGTAAAGGTAATCTGGTTTTATTTAAAATAAATAAAATAAATAAAAATGGCCTTTTAGTAACCTCAGGCTCAACAGAATTCACATTACATGAAAGGTCTCACTGGGAACAAAATCAAAGGATAGAAAAAACTCTGAAATGGATGCAGGTATAAGAATATCAGAGGGCTGAGGCGATCTAAAGACAGATAGGTAGCCAGGGTCAAATGCAGGAAGGTGTGGAGAGGCCCACAATGGGCCGGTAAGGGGGCGGGGATTAGAAGGTAGGCCACTGACCAGGATTGCAGAGACAGGGAGAAGGGCGACGACCACTGGCTAATTGTGCCAGACAGTTGGGAAAGGGTGGTGGACCACCTACCATAAGTGCAGGGTCAAGTGAGATGGGTAAAAGACCTCTGACCATGGGTGCACATACAGCATAAAAGAGTAGAAGACCCACTGACCCGGAGTGCAGACATGTGGGTAGCGTAACCTTAGTACTACTACCTGTTCCTTCCTTCCTTCTCCTCTCGCCCGGAAGCCTGCTCCCCTTTAATGTGTCCCACGACCTCATCGCCTGCACGAGAGTGGGATATTGAACGGTGGACTGCCAACCATCTGTTTTGCCACCCGGGAGAGGAGTAAGGGTTGCTTCTGTGCTCACTCGTCCTTCCCAGTCTATTTTGATGGTCACCGTCCCTGTTGACTAACCCTCGAAGGACCAGTAACAGAATATGACTAATACATTTTGAACATGCAGGATAAGGTCGGTGGATCTAGGGCATCTAGTCACAACCCACATTAGAAGGCCTTTTTGTTAACATTAAAAGGAACAGCATCATGGGTTGAGTCTTGCGGAGTATCCAGTAAAGCACCAGACAGGAGTAGGGATGGTGGAAGGATTTTCTGCACTTCAGCCACTATAGGTATTTACTAGCTAGAGGCCTTCTGGAAGAGTTTCGTGCCACCAGTAGGTGGGCTCCTTATCTCACCTTATGGAAGCCCAAGCCATGGTTAGGCGAGCCTTTTAAAAAAAAGTGTTCCCCCCATATTTATGGCTGGACCAAAAGCACATTGAATGCAGGCGGGTATAAGGATCTTCTGAGCCGATGACAAAATTATACTTTCTGCTTGGACCCTCTCTTTCCTCTAAGACAACGATTATTGCTGAGGCCATTTCTTGCAATCTGACACCCTCTTGTGGCCACTTCTAGTTGTGCTGTAAGGCAGCTGCCTGCAGGGGCCTTAATGTAGCCATGATGGTGTTACTACAGCATGTTCTGCACTACAAACTTCAGTCTATGCAGGGACATATAAATGAATCGCTCTGTCGTACGTCACTTTATAAAAGCTTCTCGGAGTACACCTATGTATCTTCAATACACCAGAGTTTTTCAAATATGTTTGGGCTACGGCTGCCTCAAAAGTAATTATCAATTGTCCCTTGAGAAAGCATTATAAAAAGAGCAGGTGCAATAGTTGTATGTCCAAAAATAATGCATTGGTTCAACTATAGCAAATACATTTGTCCGCCTATCAGAGCAAACATGTCTCTGACTCTTTTACATAACCTATTTTAACGTACCTGGAGGTGTGTTAGTACAATGAGATTTTATTTCACAGATGTCCCCTGGTACTGCTATTCAGTGAAGACATGCAACCTTAATAGAGAGAGATGTACGGCGCATGACATCAATTTACCCCACACTTTGATTAACCTTAAAAGGGGCAAACACTTTCTATAAATCCTCCCCCCACCCTCCAAAGCAGATTTTTAAGTAAACAAAGTCAATGTATTTTCTGCTCAGAAGTCCATGCCAAGGAGTCCAGTTGGTAATGCTGAAGGATGGGATGTCTAATGCTTGGTAGAGTGGGCTTAGCATTGCTAGCTCACACCTGCCTATCCCTTTGGGGTCAGAAGCACAGCCCGCTCTAAAATGCCTTCAAGCCATCAAAGCTGAACCCACAGCACATCCTAAAGCACTGCCCTTCCCTTTAAGATCAGAACCACAACACACCTTAAAATGGCGCCCAATGCTTCAAGGACAGGATCGCAGGTCATCGTTTTGAGGCGGGAAGTAAATGCTGCCCGTTTCTTCAAGGCCGGAAGCACAGTAGACCTAAATGACACTCATCACTTTGAGGCCAGATCCATGAAACATCCTCAAAATGCTTCCCAGACAGAATCGTCCTTTCTTTCACCAAGGAGAGAGTAGTGGAAGCTATTCCACTCCCAATAGAGAGTAGTAAAAACAATTCCACTCTTTCCAACCAAGAGAGGTATCGGAAACAACCATCATCTCCCTTTCAGCAAGCTGGTTTAATGGAAGGCGCTCTACACTCTGCCACACAAGCAGTGCTTTATTTGTAAAATGAATGAATAAATAAATAAACACAGGGGTCCAAGGTTGTTCTTTGGAGCCCACCACCGGCGCTACCTAGTTTTGATTCCATCTCATGCCTGTTTTTTTCCCCCAGCACCCTACACTTCCTCTCTCTGTATCTCACTCCTGGCTATTTTCGTCCTCGCTTTCTTCTGCTGGTCTTTCTTTTCACCATTCTCTCTTTTTTCCATCTCTCTCTTGCTGTGGGTCAGTCAGACAAAAAAGAAAACAAGTCTCATCCCCAAAACTGAGAGCCAGTGCCCACCATCTGCAACCACCAGCACAAATTAAACATTGCTCCACAGATGACAGCAGATGGTGCTCGCCTGGTCGGATGCACTTAATATGATGCAACCACATGTAACTAGTTTTAACTGCTGCATGTATCACACGTGTGAAACACCATACAGCGGTCGGGTTTCTGCCCGGCTACCCTTTGCTATGGGTCAAACCCAGATGAAGGAAAATAAGTTCTGGTCTCCAAAAAGTGTCCCAGGGCCCACCACCGACAACAACTGGCAAAAAATAAACACTGGACCCAATGCAGATCAAATGAAGCCAGCTTTGTCTCATGCACTCGGGGGAGAGTAGAGGAAGCCTCTGGAATCTTTCTCATCCGAGCTACCCTACTGAGACCTGGCCTGAGAAATAGTGTAAGCCACCCTACTCTGCCCCACCCTGGAGTAGAAGCAAGCCTACTTTTCCATGGCTGGAAACATGGTGGAAGTCTTAGTATCATACGCGATACCTGAAGCTAACGTGTGTCTCCTGTGGGAACCATCTGCACCGTGCGACCGCTGCGGCCCTCTCTAAACTCCACGGTAGCAGTCTCTACTGAAAAGATCTTTGATTTAACGTAGTTGGGACATTCACATCTCCCGACCAAGACACATGCCCTTAGACGGGGGTGGGCGGGCAGCGCAGAGGAAGACAGGCAGGGGAATACACTTCTTTGGGTGACTTTCTGACAAATACGTAGGACGATGGTTGACTTTTGCTTACATTTTCTTAAAAAAGAACATAATTCTAAAACAGCTTTTGAACTGTTTTGCAGATAATCCAATCCCCTCCTCTTGCATAAGATCAGTCGGCGAGAGAAGGAATACCTCCCCCCTCTTGTGCTGGCGGTTTATGCAGCCAAGACTGGCATTTCTCATGGTAGAAATAACTATCGTTGAGTGGAGTTCCATTTTAGACATGTCTAAAGAGGCGAAGGTATCGCAGTGGCGTAACGAATGCCCCCACGGTGCGGGAGGCCCGAGAACCAGGGCCCTCAGCAAAAGTGATAAGTGGTGGGCCGGGGGGAGGGTGGGGTGGGGGGGTATGTACTGTGCAGGGTGGACCTCCTCAAGCTTGGTTACGCCACTGATGTATCGACTACCTTGTCAAAGATCTAATGAACCCTTTATATGAATACCAAAGGACTGGCCACTGTACAACTGTCATTCAATGGTGGACTTCCAAAGCGGAGCAAAATTCCATTAATAACCAGTCCTTTGTACCTGAATACTTAGGGCCCGATTTATACATTGGCTGCTGCAGAATACGTCATGTCATCCACCCTATTTATGGCAGTTCTGAAGTACATTTTTCCTGTTCTGGACTGTCAGGGAAAGTCAGTCGCTTACGAGCAAAGCACAACTTTCATGACCCCACCAATTGATGGAAGAAACTCCCAGTGCATAAAGAAAGTTTTTTGTTTTTCAATAACAACATCCTGCTTTGGGGATTTTTTATTCATAAACAAAAACTTTGATAAGCAGGCGCATTGTACATGGCTCTTGCTTGGCAAAGCTTCCGCGCCTTCAGCAGAGCCCACTAGGCTCTGCTGAACGCACGGCGATGCCTGCCTGCCTATTGGGGATCTCTAAGTATGGCAAGTGGTCCAATGACAGGGAAACAGAGGTAATCCCACAGCTGACTTGACAAACCACGAGCCTATGTCTAATTCAGCCCCTATGTCTTCTTGTACAAACACCGCTAGGAGACAATTATTTTAAGTTAACAATTCTTAATCTTGCGTGTCTCTATTATTTCAGTTGCCTTTTGCCAACTGAAGAAAGCACAATGCTCACTTCCTCCACCTATCTGTCCCTTAGTTCCGTCGTCCATCCTCCAGCTTCAATCCACCACTCTGCTAGTCTATATTCCCATGTCAGGCCCCGCAAGTCAGTCCACGCCAATGCTGAATGCTGCCACTTCCCTTCATGTTAGGCCACTTGTGAGAAAGTCATCCTTTTTGCCCTGGTCAATCTTATTTTCTGACTGATACTGGTGGTAACTGACTCTGACTGTACCGTGGGCTCTGCTAACCAAGCCTAGGGCCAGTGCTCTGATTAAAAGGTATATGGTAATTAGTTGTAATTACAATTGGTACTGACAAACCTCCCTGTAAGTCCCTCTTATATGATAGGGCATGTAGGTTTTGAGGCCCAGCAGCCTTAAGGTACTTAAGTGTGCACTGCTGTGTAGCCTGCCATCATTTTAAAAGTCAGCCCTGCTTGGAAAGATGCTTTTAAAATTGTATTAAGTTGCAAATTCGACTTTGGATTTAAAGATACTTCCAAAGTATTAAACTACCTTATTTTTACATATGTCGCCCCTAATGTCTACCCTAGGTGCCCTCAGGGTAGGGTGTCATGTAAAAATAAGCACAGACATTTTAAAAGATGCTTTATATGACCTGGTGAGGGAAATACTAACAATTTTGTTTTCCCCCATTGTAGCATTTTAGCTACATAGGCTAACAAGGGAATACTGTAATAAAGTATAACTATTGACAGGAGTGAGCTAAAATAATATTTCAGGACTTAAAAGATTGGTAATGATAAATCCAACAACTTTCCACTGTTCAATTTATCATAACTAATGCGGAAAATAAGTTCTAGAACTTTCTTTTCTGTGAGCCAAAATCTAGCCTTCTAGCAGCCTGTACATTTGCATAGAGACAAAGGTTATCTGGTTGGGGGAGATCAGCAGCTGCAGGAGGTCTGGAAGAGGAGTGTTAAGGGAAATGAGCCACACCAGTAGGTTGGCTTAGCCAGATCTTAAACCTAAGGAGAAAGTTTCGCCATCTTGAATTATAAAAGTATAGTGCTTTGTGGGACACGAATATGCCACAACTTGGAGAAAGCTGTCATACTTTTGGGTGGCACCCTGTACCCCATTGGTTAGGGGGTGCCCCCCCCCCGCTTGTAGCCCCAGAACACTGGATAAATATGGGAGAGCTGCTTAGCAACTCAGATCCCCAGTCCGAAACCACAAGAAGAAGGACGACTACCCTTCTGGAATCCTGGCGTGCACCAAGAGGACTGTACTCTGAATCACTGCACCTACTGCACACAAAGGAACTACAGCCCTAAGGACTTTGCCTAGCTTCAAAAAGAGAAGGAATGGACTCGCTGAAAGAAACAGGATAAAAGAGCTCCACCAGCATCATCAAGAAGAACCCAGCTGACCACCTTCAGCTGGACTTTCAAGGATTTAGCCAGGTGCATTGGGGGAACTGTAGTCCCAACTTTCGAGGAGCAAATCAGAGACTCTGGAACCGTGGATTTTGTTTGTGGACCCTTTGAACCCAGAAAAGGAACTTCAGGAAGCACCTCCTGAAGTTCAGATAACCTTTGTGAAAAATCTCCGTAAGTAGACCGACCCGTCGATGAGTCAAGCCCCCGACGTCAAACCGCGACTCGGCCTGGATTTCATATTCATCACGCTGAAAGCTCTGGTGCTCAAGGCGTCCAGGATGCTCACCGAGGTCTCATGTAAATCCAAGCCACCATCATCAATCCGAATCCCAGCCTGACGAAGTGCCCCGCTCGACGCCAAGAGAAAAAGCTCCAGAAAAACGACTAAGTACAAAGGTAAAATCCTGACCGGGCCTAACGGCTCAGTGTATCCGACCCGCGCTCCACTGCGATCGGCCTCAAACTTTGACTTTGTCCCAGTCAGGGGTGACCAGAGGTCCCAAGTTGGCGCCTTTCTTTTTTATGCACTGTTAAGCATATATTCTTTACAAACTCATATAATTGGATTTGATTTGTTTTCGCGTCATTTTAATCATAAAAATATTTTCTATTTTTATAAATTGGTTGTGGATTTGTATTGTGTGTTGTGTCCAACTTATATAGTGTTATTGGTGTTTGTAAATGCTTTACACACCTGTCTCCTAAGTAAAGCCTGCCAGCTCACAGTCAGCTATCAAGGGTTGAGCAAGGGAATAATTTGTTGAGACCTTGACTGGGCCTTATATTGTGTTGGTGGCCTTATTGCTAGTGGTAGGTGCATACTTACCCCTACTAATAATCCACCTTCCAACACCACCACTTTGTGGGAGGCAGTGATCACTATTCATGGCCAGCTTTAGGGCGGTGCGACTGGTGAGGCTGCACTGGGCGCTGACCTGGAGGGGGGGCACTGACCTCAGGGGAGCGCTGTGTTTAGCAATAAAATGTGATTTAAAAGCAGCTGCTGCAGAGTTCCTTGTGCATCCAGCTTTCAGGCAGCAATATGAATATCATCATAAGTCTTGAGATTAATGTTCCTGCTAGCGAGAGAGAGAGAGAGATCAGAGTTTTTTCTAGTGGCAGTTTTGACCTACCATAAAGTAGCGCAGAGGGCTAATAGGCCTGCTGCAAATAAGACATCTGTATTTTATGTGGATTGCTGAGTGGAATAGCAAAGCCAGCCTTTATCAGGACTTTAAAACAAATGAAATATATTTGAGAGAGGGGTTATGGAGAAATGAGGGGCACTTTTGCCCGGGTGGTAGTGAGGGAATCGGAGGAGGAAGTCAGATGAGGGGGGCACCAGAAAATACTGCCACCAGCGCTAAAGCTGGCCCTGTCGCTATTCAGAATGGGTGGAATCCTGCACCAGCTGCAACACACTGTACTACAGTCTTCAGGATGCCAAAAACGATTCACCTTGGTTAAAGATTAGAAAGAAGTCCTGACTTTAATTTAACTGATCTATCTGTTAATAGAATCTCTGAGCAGCTTCACTTGCACAGTGCCAACTGAAGCTAGCCCAGACAATCACCCCGTGATCGCATTTCAGCTGCTCCTTAATGGCCCTCTCCTCTGCACCCCGGCAGGGCCGGACTAGGAACCCAAAGCAGCCCTGGCAATTTTGTCGGACCGACCCCCGCCCCCTGGGAGGGGGAGCAAGTGTCAAGCACTGCTGCTTAACAAAACCGGCGCCCAGTAACAAAACCGGCGCCCAGTGCTCCAACAATGGCCCCCACCCTTTCACCCTCCTGAGCAAATGCCCGATGCCAGCTACGGCCAGTCCGGCCCTGCAGCCTGGCTGCTTAGCTACTGGCTTCCTTCTGGCACTGCACCCAAGCCCGCCCGATTCTTTCTGGCCAAGTGCACCGTCTTCTTGTTTGCCACTCATTTATTTCATTGTTGTGTATGGCATGTGTCAGCAGTAGCAAGTCGTCTTCTATTTCTGAACCCCTAATTCTCCTAATCTGACTGTTGGCCATTCTGTATCAGCAGTCTGTGCCCCTTTCTGCACAGCACTGTGAACGCGTATCTGCAGTCGCAGGTTTTTATTTCGATTTTAAGGGGCGACACTCTTATCTCTCCTGCCCCAATTACTGGACGGAAACACGTTCAGCCTCTGAAATGTTTCGGCCAGGTTGGGCCTTGGGAACTGTGTCTAGCCATACCTACAACACTTTTCTGACTAAAGAAGCAACATTCGTTCAAAGTATGTTTAACGGTGCTTGTTTTGCTGCGAAGAGACGTGGCCTAGGATTTTAGGTTTGAATGCTCCTTTTAAGGTTGGATGAACAGGGGCGGCTCCTCCGCTAAGTCCGAGGATCGTCGCCCCACTGCTCTCAAAGCAGGAAAAAGGAAAAATAAAATGATATCATTATTTTCATTTTATTTTTCATAGCTACAGGGCTGGATTAGGCTGGGGCTGGTGTCAAAGCCAAAGGAGGGGGAGTGGTTTGTGCAAAATAAGTGGGCATGACATTTTGGCTGGCCGTCTTGGGCCGGCCAAACAGTCCTGCGCACTTAGCATGTTCTCCACCAGGCTGTACTACACAGCCTGGACGGAGAACACGCACAGGCTCACAGTCCCCATCTGAGCGCCGAACCACGGTGCTCAGACCAATCACAACGCTGCATTGCAGTGATGTGATTGGCTTAGGGGAGCCTGTGTGCTTCTTGATTCCTGGACTCGTCAGGAAGCGAAGCAACGACGGAGGAGAGAAGGCGGCCGTTAGGAAGAAAGTGGATTTAAAAAATATATATTTTGTCCCCCACCCCACTCTACCACCCCTGTTCCCTGCCTGCCGCCACTGTGGGTGAAGGCTACTTTTTATATTTTGTTTGACGGATTAAAAAGTGATGGAAAGGAGTGCTGCGCTGATTAATTCACAGTGCATACATGCCAACATTTCGAAGCAGGAAAGAGAGAGTTAATGAAAAAAGAAAAAGTGGCAATTTATTTTCCCCATTGACTAACATTGGAACAGAGGGAATTTTAGGCAGGTGACAGCTAAAATAAAGCCATTTTGGCTGTAAAAATGGGGAGTCTCCCGCCTAAATCAGGTCTCTTGGTATGTATGACAGTGGTAATACAATTTCCCTTCTTTCTACCTGTTTGCATGCTGCCTTCCCTGCAGGGCTTTTGGTCCATTCCAGCTACTGGCCTCAGAAACAAGCGAAGGAGAAGTATGCCCAGGTTTTCCCAACACTGCTGGGGCACTGCTGTAGCAGGAGAGTTTAATGAAGCACATTTTTTATTTATCTAGGTAGAATTGTTACTTTGAAGGGGATTTGGTTACATCAACAAGCTTTGCACAACAGACGTTTAGAACACCCTGTTCACATGAGTTTACCAAAGGCAGGGATTACAGGAAGGCTGCAAGTGTAGCAAAACAAGGCATCCTGTTTCACAGCTTACCAGTGCGTGCCAATTATAGACAGACCAACACATGTCGACGATTGTTCCGCTAATAACCAGAAAAAGCAGCAGAACGTTAACATTTACATAAAACAGGCACAACCAAAAACATACAGGAAACAGGAGTGCATATTTATCTTGCAACATGGTGTGCGGTTTTTGTAAAAAGAAATATATATATATTGAAAAAAACAAAGGTTAAAGGGATGTAATAGTTAGGAATTGGAAATATATCTTAATTTAAATTTAAAAAAACATTAGAAATGTACCGAAAAAAAAGTTAAAAGGATGTTATAATTAGGTGAAAATGTCATTTAAAACAGACCATTTTAAACAAACAAAACCACTGAAATTCACCAGCTATGGTTATCTCAAGTAACTATAATTCATGTCCTAAAGTAACTATAACTTGCGCCCCGCCATGCAGAGTCTTGTCATCATCGATGTCATTTCAGATATTGCAGTCATGTTATCAATGATGTCATAGACCATATCATAAGTGATGTAATATTTGGGGTAATTAGCAGTTCATGGCAAGAGCGCAAGTTATAGTTACTTTAGGGCACGGGTTAAAGTTACTCACAATAATAATAACTGGTGAATTTAAGTGCTTTTTCTTAGTTTAAAACGTTACGTTGTAACTGTAATTTCCACCTAACAATAACGCTACTTTAACCTTTGTTTTTTCCAGTGAAAGTCTAGGTTTCTTCTTAATGTAAAGTACTATTTTATTACCATATAGGTCCTGCAAATCCGTGCAGGCAAGCAACCCCACGCCATGCAGTCTTCGGCTGTGTGCAGTGAGGGGTTGGGTGCAAGGCCTGGCTCCTGCACCCAACAACCTACATGCGCCATATCTCCAGCAGCACACAGTCTCCTGGTATGTGCAGTGTGTGGTTGGTCTTGCAGGTCTTGGCCGCAGTCAGACAGACTTACTTGTTTTCTTAAAGCGTCACAAAACCAAAATATAAAAGGTGGGCCTACTGGCTTTATCAAGGGGTGAGCATATCAATATGTATAAAGCAGACCCATCATCTTTGTCCAAAAATCACCAATATTTTCAGCCAAATGTATATTTCAGAAATTCACACAATACAATGTTTAATAACAATGATTATAAAAATGTTTGATAAAGTTTTCATTTAAAAAAATTCTAGTCAACATGTCTGTGAGACTCAGAGGCATGTTTAAAAAAAAAAAAAAAACATGTCTCAGAATCTTTCTTTTACCATTTCTCAGCCCAGAAAATGCAATCATAAAAACAACCACTAGAAGGCCTTGCACTACAGCTGAAGACCATAGAGCTCTAGCTAGGAGTACTTTTGAAAAATATGGAGAGTTTTCCTGGGGTCATGGATTAACTGTTTTAGTTTAATGTTACACTGGGCTGCTGTACTACCTGCAGGCTCCCACAACATTAAAAAAAATGCTCGTTGGTGCCCCTACCCTTTCTAGGGTCATCACTAAGTTAAAAATAAGTTTAAATAGCCTTAGCAGAGCATTATGGGGTGCTCCTTCAAGGAGCAGTGAATAATAGATGAGCAGCTCCTGATGCTCATTTATTATTATTTTTGCATTCTTGTTTTAAAAAAAAAACTATTTTGGGTGCGCCAGTGCCCACTTGGGACAATCCAATCTTTATTATTTTTTTAAGCAGAGGGGCGTGCACCAACCTCCATAAGCCTTTACAGGCCTCAGGAGCCCCATCCTGCCGCCCCAACCCATTATGGGTCCGGGGATTCACCCTTGGGCCTTTTTTTCCATAAGATGACGGGGGCGTGCGTCCCCCTCCCCAAGTCTTTACAGGCCTGGGAATCCCAACCCTGGGGCCGTATTATTTTTAAAGGGAAGGGATGGCAAGACCCTCTCCCTGATCAATTACGGGCCTGGAGACTCTCCGCAGGGCGTATTTTTTTCTGCAAGGGGAAGGGAGCACGTGCCCCCCCTACAAGCCTTCTTGGCCTCGGGGACCGCATCCCACGGAGCCTAATGTGGGTGCCATTTG
Source organism: Calotriton arnoldi (assembly GCA_963921515.1). Taxonomy (NCBI): domain Eukaryota; kingdom Metazoa; phylum Chordata; class Amphibia; order Caudata; family Salamandridae; genus Calotriton; species Calotriton arnoldi. The sequence goes on along the minus strand of CAWUFW010000647.1, from coordinate 1,521,125 downwards.
CCCACCCATAACAGACAAAAAACAATGTTGGGGGTCCCGCTGCCCCTGCATGCACACATCCTGGGTGCAACAGATGACGGCATTGCTCCTGCTCAGCAGGGGCAGGCATTTTTTACTGCTCCCGGCGGGCGGGAGCCCTCTGAGTTTCCATGCCCGTAAGAGCGCGGGCAGGGAAACAAATGTCTGCTTGCACCGGGCTGGAGCATTTTTGCTGCTTCTGCCAGGTGGGAGCACACAAGTATTTCATGCTCGTGCGCTCGAGCTTTTCTTTTTTACTAAATATTGATCCAGGGGGGTGGGGTCTCTGTGGCAGTAATCAGCTCAGGAGGGCGGGGGGGGGGGGAGGGGTGGGCGCACGCCTCCCTCCTCTTTGGTTATTGTGCAGAGCCATAGGGGATTTGGCCTATGAGGCCGTAATCGGCTCAGAGAGAGGGCCTCGTGCCCCCTCTCCCCTTTGATTATTTGCCAGGACCCGAAGGATGGAGCCCCTGGGCCGTAATCAGCTCAGGGAGGAGGTTTCACGCACGCTCCCAAATAATAAAATATATTCATATTACTTTAAAAAACATAAATGCTGGCCTCCAAAGTTTTAAAAAATATATATTTTGGCCCTTCTCCCCACAAGGGCTAGGGTATCACTACCAGGGCCGGACTGGCCGTAGCGGGCATCCGGCGTTTCCCCGGTGGGCTACGAGGGTGGGGTCCAGTTTTGGACCCCTGGGGGCCGTTTTTGTTACTAGGGGCCTGGAAATATCGGCCCCCTGTAACAAAATCGGCCGAAAGCTGCCCTAGCAAACAGCTCAGCTGCGCCCCCCCACCCCCCTCCCGGGGGCTTGGCCGAGCAGTTTGCCAGGGCCGGTTTCGGTTCCTAGTCCGGCCCTGATCATTACCTTTCCCTCTTATTTTTTATATATTTATAGGAGAGGGATCCAAGTCCCTGGAGTACGCCGCAACGTTTTCTTATATATTGCGCCAGCCAATCCGAGTGCTCACTGCCGTGTAAGCAAGATGGTCCAAGAGGAAAGAAGGCCCCTTTGGCCAACTAGAACATTCTATTTTTTCAAGTTGAGGATGCAGGACTTCTGCGTGAGTCCCTCAAACCCAACCATCCAGATATATAAATATTTTTGTACCCTAATTTCCCAAAAACTACTTAACAGATTTACACCAAACCACAACAAGCACGCTTTCTGGACCAAGATCGAGCTTCCTGCCAAATGTGGTGTTATTCCGTTCAGCCATTTCGCTGTAGCCCTTTTAAAAAAAGTCTATTGAAAATGAATAGGGAAAGTTTGGTTTTGTAACCAGCCCTGCCCCCTATTGTAATGTGCACTTTGGGTTTTATTTAAATAAATGAATTAAAACTTCTTTGCTATGCCAAGAGTGGCTCTTTGACCGCCGGGTTTGGTAATAGCAGGTCCGGATAACTGCATGAATTGTGAATCAGCAAACGGTATTAAGATCACCATTAATGCTGCAAGTTCATTCTCTTCGTCTTTGGCGGGCTATTTTTCAATGACGGGTGGAAATTTGTCATTCAACAGAAGTAGGATTCCTTTTGGAGTGGAACATATGTTGGTCAAACGTTTTTCTCTGCTGAATGTAGAGATTGCATTTTCCGTGTACTTGGGAAAAACTGATTTAGGTCAGTGCTGTCCAACAATGATTCCTCAAAGCTGGATCCATTCACATTTTTAGGATCACGACACCACTGACCACCAATGCCAGTCCTTAAAATTCGACTTTCGGGCCAAAAACCAACTTCTTGCCTCAAGTATGTCCAAGGAGCATGAGGGGCAGAGAATCACTGGAGCCTGAGAGGCAGAGATGCATTTCGGCCTGAGAATAGAGGAAACATTGATCAAGACTTTGTGGCCAAACTGGGATTACAAGTGGGGCGGTAATTATGCACCCCATGAATGTCTGTGTGACCATTTTTCAGCAGGTAAACCTCAGAATGGGTCAAACCATGCTCTCTATTGGCTTTATCCTCCTTCCAAAGGTCCAGAACTCTGGCAAGTTCCATAAATAAGCATTGTCCTATAAACCCCACTGCGGTGTTGGTATTTACCAGATGCCCACTTCCAACAATCAGGATTATAAAGATGGTGGAGTGCCCTCACTAGTAACAGAATAAAAAAATCTAGTTTTTGTACAGTTCAATGGGTTTGCTTGAGTTGGCTTCCTCATGGGCATGCAGTCCTTGTATGTGGTTGATACAGATTCGGCAGCAGCTTTTCCTGTCCACTCTGCAGGTTTCGGCGGTGGACAAATAGTAACCATGTCTCTAAAAATACAGTATGATGGCATTGATAAGGCTGATCATGCATTGCAATGGAAACAAAGTGGAAGCCATGTTAGTTCTCATGATTTATGAGCTGTACTACTACTGCGGATCTTGTCTGGGTAATTCTCATATGACGCGAGTCACCTGCGTCACACTGCGACAGATAAGGTCTATCAGCACCAATGGTATCTTGGTTTTTATTGCTCACCTGCACAGATCGCCTCATACTCTTCAAAGTAATGGTACCAGGGACCCAATCTACCCTGTCATTAAAGCCACTAGTGAGGTCATCAGTTTATGATAACTGAAGCATGACGGCAATGCACAAAAAGACATCAGTTGGGCCTGGTAAAGCGCTGGAGTCAGCTTGAGCTCTCGATTCAAGGGATATTTTCATCTTTTTTTTCCCTAATATTCGGTGCTATGTCCCTCCCTTTCAAGGTTTTTTTTGTATGATTGTATTGTAATAATACATGAAAGGCTGCTGTGTTTAAGTGCTGTCGCTCAGTGGCGTAACATTAGCCCCCGCAGCCCCAAGGGTGCGGAGGGCCCCTGACCTCCAGGGGGCCCCCTCTGGCATTTTGCAGAGGCACGAGCATGGAGAGCTCCTGACTGGGTCCAGAGCATGGGGGGCCACCCCCATGTACTTTGCAGGGGGGACCCCTCACATTTCGTTACGCCACTGCCTTCGCTTCGGACCGCTGGATTCCTTTGTGAGTTAAATGCTGCGCCATCCATTTGATACAACAAAGTGTCATTAAATTGGGCAAAAGGAACACCTGTTATTTACAGCTGGTAGAAACAGCAGAAGTGCAGTATGAATCACTGAATAAATACAACTTATTGATATTATGAACATGTCTTAATAGCATAGGAGAGGATGTAGCCTTACGGCTTGGGCGGTCAACCTCGAAGCTGGGGAACCGGGTTCGAGTCTCGGCAGGGACGCTCAACATCCTGTGATTCTAGGCAAATCACTTAATCTCCCAGTGCCTAACAAAAAACATGAAAGTGTCTGTCTGAAAAAACAACTGGTGCTCATATAAAGCGCTATGATACCTTTGGGTCTAGTTCGTGCTATACAAGACTCCCAAGAAAAGAAAAATCTCTTTTAATTTTATTATTTAAATTTTTTCACTTTTCCTTTAGCTAAGATTTTATTTAAGATTTCATTTTCCAGTATGCACCGCGTCTTCAGGGGAACCTGAACCCGGTGTAGGGGTTGCTGGACCCCGGTCCGTGGAGTTTCTTTGGCCCAATTGCCTTTCTACAACGAGCGCTGACTCGCGCTCCCCTCATTGGCCACTTCCCGGCCACGCCCCATGCCGGCTTTGAAATCCGAACACAGACCGCATCCACGCAGCGGGCGTGCCTAAGGCAAGCTCGTCTATGCCCTTCCACGGCCAGACCATTTTAACTTTAATTTGAGGGACACAAACTACACACATGCAAATTGTAATTTCACCTGCTTACTTAAACCTATTCGAGATAAATCAATATCCGGTAGCAACGACGGTTTGGCCGATCTGTCATGGCAGCCCATCTGTTAGTCTAAACTGTGTCCTGTTAAACACCAGATCTGCAATTAAGCAAAAATTTTAGATATTCGACTAATTGGATTCTCATAGCCCTAATATCTGTTTTTTTAACTGAGATATACATGGGCAGACAAATTTTCAGACCCAGATTTTGTAGCTGCTCTCCCAGCAGGGTATGCAAGTTATAGACTAGATAGATTAGGCAAATTGGGGGGGGGAGGAGGGAGACGGCAGTAATTCATAAAAATGGCATGGACATTAAATGTGAACCCTTAGCGATCACAGAGGGTGAAGCTCTTACTTTTAACTGTAAAATAGACCACAAGTCAAGGTTTTATGGGTTACTGATTTGTCGGCCGCCTGGCCCTAGACTTAAATCTTTGGATGCTATTAGTGACATGTTGGAAAATAGTATTCATTATGGTAATTTCACAATTTTGGGAGATCTAAACTTCCATCTAGAGGATGTAAGTAACAAGGACTCAAGAATGTTAATTAACAACATGGCTAACTTTGGGCTCCATCTATTGGTAAAAGCCCGACTAATTCTGCAGGCAACACTTTGGATGCAATTTTTTCTAATTTTCCTGATTTATCGATTGAGAGTATTCTTCCGGTCACATGGTCTGATCACTTGATGGTTAAGTTCATAATCCCAGTTTCTTCTCCCAAATGGAATGAGACGGGTAGAGGTGCAGATAAAAGGGTTCGATCTGGAACAAGAGGGATAAGACAGATCAAGCATCATTCTAGAATTCATCTCTTCCAGTAATGATCGGAAAAGTGAATATAATAGCGGAGACATTTTTTTTTGGATCAAGGTTGGAGCCAATAAACTGGCTCCCCTTAAAGTGGTTAAAAGTCAGAGATCCCGCCCCACAGCCAGATGGTACTCTTCTAAACTTAAGGAACTCAAAAGAGCCTGCAGGAGACAGCAGAAAATCTGGAGGATTAGTTATTCTCCAGATGAGAAAGCAAAATATAGGAGGCTTTTATTGGCCTACAAAGTAGAAATAAAAACTGAAAAAACTATTTTTTTTACAGATAAAATCAAAACAGCAAGTAAATCCTCCAAGGATTTATTTCAAACAGTGCAGATGCTCCCTCATCCTCTGGACGCTATTACAGAAGTTCCCACGCAAGATTTCTGCGACATCTAGCTAATGTTTTTAAAAATAAAGTAGAAGCAGTATATAAGGCTTTTAAGGGAGGACAGAGGGATGTCCTTTCAGCGTCTGATGTCACTATTACAAATGAGAATAACTCTTCTCTGAGTGTTTTTCCATCTCTTTCAACGGAGGAGGTGATCCAGCTGATTTTACAGACTAAGTCTGGGGCCCCCATTGACCCCCTGTCCTGTGGACATCTTTCATGAGTTGGCTACTACCTTAGCTCCTGCTCTTACAGTTCTTTTGAATAAGGTCATAGATGTGGGCATCTTTCCTGCAGAATGGCATTGTATTTATAATTTTGTGAAAGGTTCAATGCGAGGATGTGCAGCTTCAAGGCACTTTTGAAAGCCAAAACCTGGGACATTAAAAAACACATGGATGTAGAACTACAATTCTGCATCAACTAAGAGGCAGTTAATGGTATAATTGACCACACCCACTAACATAGAAAACACAGGCAATAAGGGAAACTAAATTCAACTTGTACACACAGCATCATCAGTGTTTAATAAATTGCTTTCTGTTAGCGACTGCTAATTAATCTAGCTTTGGAACACATGAAAACATGCCTTTGTCTGAGTTCTTCTGACCTTCTCTAAAAACCAAGACTCCTTACTGAAATTTGCCAGGACGGATAGAAATAAACTGGAACTGTTCTTGCTAATCGGAGGCACCTGGCCATGTTATCATTACCAGTGTCTTCAACTTTAGGTTTACGAACAGATCTAGATTAGAAAGCTATAAACCCGCGCAAAAAATAAAGTTTGTATATATAGTTCAGAACAATTTTCTTTTGTAGGTCTCACAAAGAAGTAAGCCTATGTAATAATAAAAAAGGATACGCAATACTGAACTCAAAATAATATACATGTGGCCTTGTAGTAATTATCGGCTGCCTCAGACTTAGGAAGGACTTCAGAATCTGAGGATGTGGAATGAGGTGCAGTCAAGTTAGAGGAGATGCCAAAATTTGATGGCATTAACAACAATAGCCGGTGCTATTAATATCAGTGTGCCGAATACCAAGGCTACATATTCCTGAATCCACCTCAGGCCTCATTAATCCACTGCCAGACACCCCCTTCTCACTCTTCCAGGTTTCCGCTTTCTTCATTGGTGACAGATTGTCTGTCTTTCTCTTCCTCCTTCTTTCCCCTTTGTGTGTTTTTCCATCTCTTGCTCTCAGGAAATGTCTGATGAGGGAAAATAAGTGGCTGTCACCAAAAATGAGTGCTGGTGGTTCCTACCGGCAACCACCGGCTCAATTCAAGCATTGGCTTTACCAAGGGTTGTAGAAGTATAGAAAAGTCAAGAAGGTAGATTTGGTGCATGATCTCATTTTCTGGCGATCCGGTCCCTGTTTCTTCCATGTGGTAGCATCCATGTCCCAATGTCTAGTGACAGTGCGAGACAAGAACTCAAAAAAGGATGCAAATAAAATAATAAATTTAAAGTACCTGCGATTGGCAAATTTAAACTCACTGGGGATGCTGCACCGGTGCGTATGTAGTAAATAAAGGGCATGCAGAATAGACAGGTAGCATGACACTGCACAATACCCATTGGTATCATTAACGCAGATGTAAATATTGAAAAGTCAAATAATTAACACTGAACGAAGTACACAATGTAACCATAACTCAAAGACACCGTATGACATCTATTTGTACTATAATCTGGACAAATGAGTTGGAAGCGCTGTGCGCTTCAATGTGTAACTTCCAACAGAAGGACTGTGTGTGAAGAGCATCAGGCATGAGGGCAACACCTGGGCATCTCTGCCCATCCAGCTTTGGATGGGCAACCTGGAAGCTCTGCCAACCTTCATCGGCCTCGCTTGCAGGCTACCTGAGAAACCTTATACGCAGCAACCTTTCAGCCAAGCATCCGACTGTTCATCTCAGCAGGCTGAGCAGATTTGGTTTCTGGAACAGTTTGTTCGTCATGCAAACTACCCTAATCTGGACACGTGCTTGGAAGCAAACCAAAAGAGAGGAGGCAGGTATTCATTATCCGGAGTGGGACAAGTTCACTGATAGATCAGAGAAAGAAACAGCTTGAAAGAATAAATGAAACATATAGTACTGTAAGGAACTGGTAACTGAGCATGAAATATTCTCCATATCGACACCAGGGTCCACTATGACTGATAAAGACGCTGGACCGACTACATACTGTAAACCATTTCGCTAAGCAGCCAGATTTGTCCTGTAGTACCTGCTGCAACCCACAGACCATGGTCTTGTAGTTCCATAGAGGAAGAACAAATACTGGGTATTATCGAAGACACACTGGCCAAACATACAGGAAGTGGAGAGTGCTAGACACCACTAAAAGTCCATCCTAAGAGTTCACTACTCACCAAGCCGGTTTTCTTTGCAGAACTTACTACTTGCCCTTTTTGAGCTATGTAACTCACCATCTAAGCTTTTATCCTAACCATAGTTGCCAACTGGCTTCAAATTATGATGCTCATTGTCCTGTGAGTCATGTCCTTTTAGCCAGCACCACTTTTTGCCACCACCACATGGAAAATGGAGGGTAGGTGGGCAGGGGAATCACACGGAAAATGGAGGGTGGGTTGGCAGGGCTGGAGGAGCATACAGACCAGGGGGGTGGGAATGCAAGGACAGCATTGGAAGTTGGGCGGGCAGGGAAGAAGAAAGGGAGGGCAAGGGGAGAAACAGAGGCGAGAAAGAGGAACACAAAAGTACATGAGGGAGACAGCTGGAAAAACACATACACTATCATATAGTGCTTAACCAAAGAGAAAAAAGTAGAGCCTGAAAATGGAGCAGTGGACACAAGTAATGGGTCCATGGGAGGGACAAACATCAGAAGAGGGAGAAAAACCCACAGAGGATGATGAATAAGAAGTGAGAGTGTCAATAAAGTGAACCAATGGTAAAGAACTGGTGGCCTCTAAGCCCAGTAAGGTAAGAATATGTCTCGCAACAGGCAGCGCATGCTCAGTCTTTGGAAAGACCTATAAACGACTAGAGAGAAACAAGCTCCTACGCCAATAAATCACGTTGCCTGTTTAAAAAAAGGCTAATTTACTTACAGAAGCCACCCACTACCAGCTCTGATGGAAGGCAGCTGGTCTACATTTCTTGAAATATAAATGAGATTTGGTTTTCTATTGGGGGCATTACATTTATCATTTGTAAAGCCCTGTGTTCGTGGTGCTGTGAATTGTTTGTGGTTTCATATCACAGACTTTCTTTCTTAGGTAGAAATGTGCCACAATCGTGTCGCATGTAAATGACATAAAAAAGATTAAATCAATTTAAAATATAAATTCTCTTTCTTTTCATTTGCCGAACATCAAGGTGCATAAAAGCAAACATGCTATGTATAGGGTCTAATATGTTGTTGCTGAATAACCTCCTTCACATTTTCTCCTTTACCCCTCCAGTCCACTTTCTACCCAGCAAGCCATAGTCCTACCTTTCTTTCCATAACCTTCAAAAACATGACCCAATATTTCCCCTTAACTATATTTTTAACACACAACCGTGCACCGGTGCAGACAGTAAGTAGACTTTTAACCCCCTCAATTATGTCTTTTGTAGATGGAGGAATCAGTAGGCCCACTTTTGCATTATCCCTATGTGGTCTGGATTTCTATTGTGGATCGGAGGGGCTGGTGGCTGTGGTTAAGAGAATATGTTCTGTTGCAGGGAAAGCTGTTATCAAACAGGTACTGAGGCTATGCAGGGAAAATGGAACTGCTTTCAAAGTGGCTTTGTCACCCCCCCTATAAAGAGCTTCACTTAGAACATTTGTCAGGCGTTGATTTGAAGCAACATTTGAGGTAATGCATTATCACAAGAACACCTATCACATCCAAATGCTTTGTGAATTGAGTTATGTGCGCTATTGAGGCCAGGACTTAATGTAATTTTGATGTAACGGATTAAAAGCAAAACATAATTCCAAAGTCCAGAGTGTAGTGGTAGACTAGAAAGAGAAGAAGGACTATTGAGGCCAAGCAATACACCTCAGGGTTACTAAGGCTGACTTCATGAAGCGCCCCCTCATTATGTATGTTTGAATTCCGCCGTTATGTAATGTTGTGAAATTTGTTTACGACTTTTCTGCTGCAACTAAAACGGTCTCAAACAATAACACTCATAAATGCGCTTCCCGTTCCCATGACATAAATATGAAGGCAGCGTTCGCCTATTCTCAAGCAGGAACTGAAGGGCGGGCCTTCCTTAGCTCCCGGTGATGATGCCTTGAGAGCAGTAGTTAATCTGTAAAAACCCTTCGTCAAGAGGCAGCTTGCACCAGCCCATTTCTCCTGTTAGCGCCGCCTAAAACAGAACCAACTACTAACCATGAAAGTGGGGAAAGGATGTGACATAATGGTCAGAGCTGCCGACTTCGGCGCTGGGAACCAGGTTCAAGTCTCCGCGTTGGCTCAACATGCTGTGATCCTAGACAAATCACTTAATCTCCCAGTGCCTACCATAAATTAACGTGTCCTTGACTGGTGCTCATAAAAAGCACCGGTGTTGATGATTAAGTGCCGGTGCTGAGCACCGGAATCACCAGCTCAAATTAAGAGCTGCCTGAGAGAAACCCCAAGGCACGAGAACACGTGGGAGCAGACTGCTCCTCGTGCTGCTATCCTAGCTGAAAGAACAGAAGCTGGGTAAGTCTACTGTCTCCTTTTTATCCAGAAATTCCATTCCTTACTAACAACGAAAGTTAAAGTTGTCTGGGAGGAACTTCATGAAAGGCAGGAGGATGTCTCCTGTAAGTGGTAAGTGTTTCTGGGATCTAAGAAAAAGTATTGGGCTCACCTGAAGGGGTGACGATAGAAGCGTAATACAAAGCCGGACTACTGGTTTTTGTGCTGCCAGGGCAGTACCGAGCACTTCGCCTCTCACCCTCGTTATGTGCAGGATATAGGCCTACTTAGGATGCCCAACTGCTGCTAGTCCAACTTGGAGAGCATTCGGGGGCATGAGAGAGGCTTGGGGTGCGAATCCAATCTCAAACATTTGGTGTCTTTCATCCCAGCTCAAGGAGGTGAAATATGGGGCTTTTAAATACTATGTAGCTATTGCTCAGATTGCCAAGGTACAGCTCATGTTATCAACTCCCATTCTTTCCAATTTGGAAACATTTTATTCCTCCAACAGCATCTCTGTCTTGCACATGTTGCCATATGGATTACTGGACCTTCGCTGATTATTTCCCATCTGCATACAGGACCCTGCTGCCCCTCGGCGGGGCTGGTGCTGTGTACCTGCCTATATGATTTAGTCCAAACTCTAATTATAATGTGTGCACCAATCTGCCACAGTGCCTTCTCATCACACTGCTAGGCGCAGCACTCCAAGACAATAGTACCTCTCTGGTCACTCGCGCGACACCAAAACACTTCCAGATAGGATCACAACAAGCGCAACACTTTGCTAGCCACACACTCCCCATGGTGAAGCATGCTCTCCATCCAAAAAAGCACTCAGCGCCCTCCATGGGGGCATTAAGCTCTATATAAATGCTACAATGCAAACAGAACTTCTCTTTAAAACAGCAAATGCACTAATTTCTTCACACAGTCGCTCTCCCATCACCTTTGCACATATATGAGGCCTTCCTACATTATGGCTAATTGAATTAATTAATCACCTTCCCAAGGGTTTGCCCCCTGAGAGCTAAAATGAGCTATTGTGACCCCCACCACATTTAAACATCCATAAAGAGATCTCCTTTAGACAGGCAATTACGATTCTTTTCCTATTCCCAGAAAATGGGGGTTGGGGAGTAGAGGTTATAGACCCATGCCTCATGTTTAGTGGCAACTCTGCACTCCGCAGAAAACACAGCACTACCTGACCAGGGAAGTGCGGGCAATAAAGTACAGAATTTCAGAAAATCTAAAACCCACAATGGGCAGTAAAGCTCTGTCCAGGTGGTGCAATGAGTATTTATTAATTTATGCATTAGTAGTTTTATATAGATTTTAATGGGTGACAGAACTCATTTGGATTTAATGGGTGACAGACACTTTACATATGAACAGTTTCGGGAAAACTGTGAAAAACATATCATATGGCATATAGCAGCACAATATTCCAAACATATAATAAAACAGAATGGAAAAGCTACAAAGCATGAATGGATTGAGCAGGTAGAATAGCCTCCTGCAGGATCAAACAAATACAAAAAAGTACCATTTTTAAAAACAGCAGTGATCACAAGGGTATTTCACAGGTGGAAGTGGTGCTGAAACAGCAGGCCTGTCCACTATTTTTTATAAAAAAACACTAATATGGAACCGTCCTGAATTAAGAGTGGATGGCGTCCTACACCCTAGTTGCAACTCCAAGTAGGATAGTGTTAGAGTGGTTACCTTCTTAAGTCCTAACGTTTCAAGCAGCAGGTTCTGATTGGAGTGTTGCCTGCCAGAGATGCTGAAAGTTCCTGAGCATTGTAGTAAGAGTTTCCAAAATCATAGGTTTATGTTTAAGGGTGCTCTTGTGGGTGGCCATCCCATCGAGTACAGAATTGGCGAAATGTGGGTCAAAATTCTGGAATCCATTTCCAGCCTGACAGCCACACACAGGGTAATTGCTGCCACCGAGTTGGGCAACATTTATCTGTCAATAGCGCCAGAGAACTCCTTGAGGTCAATGTGTGCTCTACTAATATGTCTGTTTGGCTATGTGGCTTTGGGAGAAGCTAGTGCAGTTTTGGAATTTCTAGGAGTCAGGAGTTTCCAGAGTCCAATCCCCATCGTCGAAGAGATTGGATTACTACCTTGAAATCATGACCCAAGTTTTGGGTCTTGATCCCACTGAGAAGTTTAAGTTAGCATTGTGCCTGCTTTCCCATTGTGTAGATGTGCGATTATAGTTTAAGTATTCTGTTGCAGAAAAAGAGAGAAGTTGAGTGCAGATTAGTACTGTTAGTGAATTGAGACATTTTTTTAAACATAATCAGGCCATTAGGAGGGAAAAGCAGGGGGAACACTATATTAAGGATACACTTTTTGTGGTGGAATGAAATCCAGTCTTGCACTCAAGAGCATTGGCCATGCATTTAGCACCCTTAGAGCAGACCTTTTTGGGAGTATTCTGCATACATCTGATATGAGATCTTTAAGCAACTGCGAGTGGGGGCTGAAGGCTCTGTGTAAAGGTTGAATGTGGAACGAAAGAGAATAGATCCCTGGGGAACTCTTTGTTGGATCGCCTAAGGTTTACAGAGGATGTTGGACACTTTTATGTATTGGCATCTGTTTTGTAGGTATGATGAATTTAACCTCCTTAGAGCAGGCCATTTTCAGATAGAGCTGGGAGTATTCTGCATACACGTGATATGAGATCTTAGAGCAACTGCGAGTGGGGCTGAAGGCTCTGTGTTAAGGTTGAATATGGTAAGAAAGAGAATAGATCCCTGGGGAACTCTTTGTTGGATCGCCGAAGGTTTACAGAGGATGTTGGATGCTTTTATGAATTGGCACCGGTTTTGTAGGTATGATGAGAGCCACCTTGTGTCATTTGCCCCATTCTATCTATGCAGGTTTTCACTAGAGTGCTGTAATTAACCATGTCGAAGGCTGCTAATTAGTCCAGCTGGATAAAGTGACGCGAGTCACCTTTATCTAGTATATATCGGCATCATTTATTAATTTTAAAGTTGATTTGTGGAGCTGCATCCTGACCTGACACCTGATTGGACCTAGTCTAGTCGGTTGTTGTCCTTAATAAAGTGCTTCTTTGTATGGATACAGGTGCCACTTATAGCATGCCGGGTATATTCTATCGTAAACATTAACACATTTATTTTTTGTCTACAACAATCCTCTCCTCTCTGGGCTAAGCCAACAACACTAAGCTTGCACTGATCAAAGCTTTCTTGGATTACCTTTCTGTGCTTTAAGCAACGTCACACCCTGCATGCAACTGTGTTGTGCAAATGAAGCATGGCAGTGCCGGGAAGACTACAATACTGGTGCAAAAGGTATAAGAACGACAACGTTCTAATTGTTTAAAAATAGGCCGGCCAGCAGAAATGTGAAAGACGCAACAGGCTTGTCGGTACTCTGGGTTCATTTCCAATGATGGCCAAAGAGTTGTGCGGATGTTGGCTGTGATAACACTATTAAGTATAAAGTGGATGCATTTTGTTGGGAAAAAAACAAAAAAAACAAAAAGGTCCCGAAGGATGTAACCAGAGCACATCATTTTTTTTTTATTCACCTTCTTAAGGTATAAATATGTCCCTGTCTCTTATTTTTCATTTGTATCGTTCCACTTCAGCAGACACCTTTATTACCGACGCAGATCGTGTTTGCTATAAAGAGCTCTGGGTGAGTAACTCGTATCTAGTGTTGATTTGATAGCAGGACGTTTTTTTCACAGAACCTTTTCAATTTCACACTGGTGGTCCACAGAGTGGATTGCTGTTGATTAAATGGTCAGGTTGGTTTAACATCCAGCATTATTTCACTGCTACGCTAACGCAAGGTCCTTCTCTGGATGGAGATTTCATCTCTCAAATCGCAGAAGCAATTTCTGCTCCTGGTTCATTCTCCAACAACACACAAGCAATTATTGGCACAATTATTGCTACGTTAGCGACTGGTAGTTTGCCTGTCCCGGCAGATCTGCCCTGGCTCGGCTGCGGTTGTGAATGGGCCCCAGTCTGTTATTAAGAACAAAATGGCGTCTCCAGCACTGGGGTATTCAATGACCCACTTAATACTCTAGAAACGTACACTAGAGAGACTACTGGCAGATTAGCACCGAGGCCCATGCAACATGTGCAAAATCTGCATACAGTGAGAGAATGAGGATCATGAATGGCACCAGAAGGGTTAAACTGGCCCTAAGCATTCTAGGTGCTTTTACAGACAATGCCAGATGTAGGGCCACATGTGTCAAACATTTTTGAATTCGAATCGGTAATTTCGGCCATTTGCGAATGCAAAATAAACTATCAAGATGTATGAAAGGCTTTGTAGTCGCAATTTTAGGTAATCACAAAATAGCGATTACCTAAAATTGCGACTACAAATAGGGAATCCCAATTTGCGATCCCCTTAGCATATGTACCAAGAATTTTCTAAATGCAAACTGTGCATTTATGAAAAGGCTATTACAATAGCCTCCAAGTCGATGGTAACCATGTGCAAATTTTGAAACATGCACAAAAATAAAATTTTCAAAGTGCCATGTAGTGCACACATGCCTCTGGTGCATGTGTGCGCTTCACATGTGCACATTTTATTTTCTGGGGTGCTTCAGGGGGGCCACAGGCCCCCGGGCACCTTTGGCTTTGCATTACCGCATTTGCGATTAACAATTAGGTAATCGCAAATTAGCTAATGCAAAACCATTCGTATACGAATGGAGTAGTATTACCTAATGGTGATTACCTTTTTACCGAATCGCTAATTGGCAATATTATGGATTCGCTAAATCTTTAGCAATTCTTTACCTACATAGCATTCTGCGATTACCAAATAGTGATTCAGTAAAAATCGCTATTTGGTAATCGCAAAATGCTTTTTTGATACATGTGGCCCTTAATTCCTATCCTTCCCGAAGCTGCCGCTTTAGGGCTCACCATCACCTTATCTCCAACACTCAGTGAATAAGAAGGTTCTAGTTCTCCCCCAGCTGCCTAGCAACTGCTCTGACCAACGTAGCATGGCGGATTCTTTGTGGGACAATCGTGAACTGCATTTGTGAGCAAGGAATAGTAGGTGTGGTATTCGCTGGGTACTTGTACTCCTCCCCAGACCCGCTGGTGCTGAAATGGCAATCCAGATCCATGGCAGGGTCAGACTAGAAACCAAAATCAGCCCTGGCAAAAATGTTCATAGCAGCTCCACTCTGCAGGAAGCATGGGGACATGACTGGGTCATGTCAGCCTATGCTGCTCTCCCTGGTAGTCTGCAACCAGGGAAATGCTGGAGAGGCAGGAGGACCAGTCTGGCCCCGGTTCTAAGCCACCAATTGAAGAAGACCGCTGCAAATGGGGTCTGCGCCAAGAGACCTAGTGATAGGCGGATGCTGTGCTATATGAAAACACATTATAGTAAATAATGAAATTCAACTGCTATCCGAAGCCCGTGGCCATCCTGGTGCCCTTCACCGTTTCTCAAAAAGCAGGGCCAGATCCAAAACGTGGCGTCTGAAGCACAATGAATGGGGTTTTGACAGAATAGAAAACACAATAAAGCAAGACAATCAAGGAAGATAATGAAATAGAAAAAGTTGGAAAAAAATCACCAACAACCAACCAACTGAAATCCAACAACTGCAAACATGTCTGCAGAAGAAGCTGAGAATAAATGATTAGCTACTGCAGGAACTCAGTTACCAGCAGTTAACCTGCATGAGAGAACACCACTCAGTTTACAATTTGTAATAAATAAAGTGCAGAGGTCAAACGTTTTTCTTTGGAGCCTACTACCAGAGTTCAAAAACTCTGCGGCACGCCTGCTGTTGAATCGTCCCAAAACCTGCTTCCATTGGAATGGATCTGTGCAATTTGCACAGTCTCTGGGTGAGGCAGCAAATTGCATTCAAAGCTCTCTGCTACTGTTACAAGGCATTACCTAATGGAGCCCCGCGCTATCTTCAGTCACTGGTCAAACCTTATGTGCCAGCGAGGCACTTGAGATCAGTGATGGCCGCTATTTACCGGGGGTGGCGGGGCCAGGGGAGGGAGGATAGTAAATTAAAATAAAAAATTATTTTAAAAAACCACTTAACTTCAGGCTGGCCACTTGCTCGTCCGCCACCTCTCAGTCCGCTCGCTGCCGCCACTCGTTCCTTGGAAGCAGGAACCAGGAAGCACCCAGGCTCCTGACTCCCCTAGCTAATCACAATGCTGCAAAGCAGCGTTGTGAATGGTCCGAGTGCCGTGGTTCAGTGCTCAGACGGGGAATGGGGGCCTGGGCATGGGTGCAGAACATGCAAAGTGCGCATGACTGTTATGGTCGGCCTGAGAGGGCCGGCCAAACAGTTATGCATACTTTAGAGTGGAGCAACCACTCCTCCTCCTGGCCCCTGCTCTGGCAGTCCAGCTCCACCCCTCACCAGGAAACAGAAAACTAAAATGATAATAATGCTGGTTATTATCATTGTGGTTTTCATTTTTTTTTTTTACACTACGTAAAGCAGTGGGGCGATGCTCCTCCGCCTTAGCGGAGGAGCCATCACTGCTTGAGATCATCTGAAGCCAAACTGCAGCGGCTGCCGGCTCAGGAATGCGTGGTGGGGTGGGGGCGGGATGGGGGGGGGATGTCAACAGATGACAGAACAGGTATGATTAAATAAATAAACAATACCTATTCCGTCGTCTGTCGTCCCCCCTGCCGCGCCCCGCCACACCCCATCGAGCTAACCTGAGCCGGCCGCAGCTGCCAAACTGGCCGTTGTTCCTAAATGTGCAAAAGTCAGGATCTTTTAGTTACCTGGCGCCTAAGATCTGAAACTCTGTGCCAGAAACAATTCGACAGGCTCCTTCTGAAGCTTCTTTTAGGAAACAGCTAAAAACCTTGTTTTTTTAGGTCGAGCCTCGAGTAGCGCGCAAGCGCTGCCCCTGTGAGACTTTATGTAAGGGGCTTTTGAAAGCTGACCACACGCTCGTGCACAATGGCCTTTTCCGTGCGGTTACCCGCACGGCCGGCATCTGTTTCCAATTATCGTGCCCTGACGCGGGCGCGATAATTGAAAACACATGGCCATTGTGCACGAGCGTGTGGTCAGTTCAGCAGGCTGCCGCGCTCGCTCGTTCCCGCTCCTCTCTGACGCTGCGCCACATCCGTGTTACTTGTTTAACATGTCCTCGCCGTTTCCGTGTACTATTAATTCGCCTTCCCATATTATTATTATTATTCCCTTCTTGAAGAGCCAGGAAAACAAAATCACTACCGCACAGTGAGATATTACAGGCAGGCAACGGCGTAGGCAGAGCGCGTTGCCCGCGATTCCTGGAAGTCCTTGTAAGCAGAGAAAAGCGGGCAGCGGAGTGTGCTGAGCTCGCTGCCCGCGAGGAGAGCTGGAAATCGGGCAGCGGCGTTGAGGCGAGCTCGCTGCCCCTGGCAGGGAAGATGCGACCGTAATGGCGGGCGTCGTGGAGAACTGCATTGCTCAAGAGGAGATGGCTGCAGGCTTAACAGAGCCCCATGGAGACAACACAGCAGCGCCAGTGGGGCCGCAGGATGATGATGATCTGAGCTCCTGCATTACGTGCAGTCTCGGCGCTGTGCACAGCTCACGGGAAGGCGTGCAGTCTCGGCGATGTGCACAGCTCACGGGAAGGCGTGCAGTCTCGGCGCTGTGCACAGCTCACGGGAAGGCGTGCAGTCTCGGCGCTGTGCACAGCTCACGGGAAGGCGTGCAGTCTCGGCGCTGTGCACAGCTCACGGGAAGGCATGCAGTCTCGGCGCTGTGCACAGCTCACGGGAAGGCGCGCAGTCTCGGCGATGTGCACAGCTCATGGGAAGGTGTGCAGTCTCGGTGCTGTGCACAGCTCAAGGGAAGGTGTGCAGTGTACGGGCCAGGCCGTTTTAGGCAACCTTCTATCTATATATCGCAACACAAATCTCTTCATTTGTTTTCATGCTCTGTAACAATGCTACGTTAGAACAAACAGATTGAGCTCGGAACAGTTTCCAAAAGCTTGTCCGTAGCAGCCCTGAACAAAAATGCAAACTGTTTCTTAGTTCACATACTAGCCTATATCAGAATGAAAGGGCCATCTGAAACGCAACGTGATGGTCTTTTTTTGTGAAAGATTTAGGTAGAAGTGACCGTGGGGGGTGGGGGGATGAGGTTCAACAAGTGTGAAGTTATTTGAAGACCTTTAAAATAAAATGAGTCTAAATAGTGTCGATAAAGTTGTCACCATATTAACAGGGTAAAAAGCAGTGGACCATATCTAAGTATTGATATGCAGCGACATGTTTACTTGTTATTGTTGAATAAAAACAGAGGTGGTAAGTAGGAATGTGTCTTTCTCATGCCCACTAATGCATCACAGTAAAAAGTAGGGGCACAATGCCTCTCTTATAAGGCAACACAAAGGGGTGCCCGCGTTAAGCTTACACTCAATAGGGGAGACAAGACGCGGCAAGGGTCGGGGTTCCGCTAACCCTGCCAAAGGAGAACTAGGTGCACTAACATGTAAACACGTAGTTCGTTGAGATGAACGGGGTGGACTGCTCCCGGCAGCTCCAGTGTCCACCCGTGCTACCTTCCAGAGGATAAAGTCACTGTTTTTTACCTTTTTGTTAACCAATATTTTCTTAGCTGTATCAGATTTTCGCTGTCATGTTCTGTAGGTTTGCAGTTGACCAAGGTTTTGAATTTTTAATAATGCACACAGATTACACTAAGAAGGTATCGGTGTCATGTATTCATATTTTTATCTAACACTGTGACCCATTAATGTTGTCCTGAAATATCCCAATAAACCGTAGTAATATGGCTGCAGACTCAAACCCCGGCGGGTCTAGTCAGTCTTTCGTCCTTCCGAGGTTGATAAATGAGTACAATTGAGTTGGGTGACAATAGACACCTGTTATTCAGCACCAAGATGCCACAGGGTGTGAACGTGCGCTTTACAAATACACAGGTTGTATTTTGTTTTAAACCCTAAGGTTTGTTTGCTATTTTTATACTTTCTTTTTCATCTCCAAGAGGAATCTAGCATTCTGTCATCCCACTGTTTGTCCTTCGTCGCTTTTGAAAACGCTACACCTTTGACATTTGTAACCTGCTCTTCATAATTAATACATGTTTAAGAAGCCAACATTACACTTTATTTGCCTTTTAAAATTGTAGTGGTGCAACTAAAAAATGCTGTCAAAATTGCTACATTGAATTAAACAACATATAATTAAATTAATTTGGAGGTTTTCAAAAGTGTACTTAAGCATTGGCATAGCCAATAGGTCTCGCCTTTGGGACCTTATAAGTGTTTAGCCATGCAACACTTGATGTTGTTGCACCAAGGATATTGTGCTGGATAACTAAACACTTATAAGGTCCTAAAGGCGAGACCTATTGGCTATGCCAATGCTTGTCATTTCTTACTCTTAATTTTCCAAAAATTCTTACATGCACTTTACATGGGAACAGACAGCTTAGCGCTGTGACACTTCATCTGAAGTAGTGAAGTGCTTTACAAATGGTCTTATTATTTAGCACTTCTGAACGCTGGGACTCCCGAATACCAAGGCAGCCTAGTTTTGATTCCATTTCAGGCATCTTTCTTCCATCACCCTAAAGTCCCTATCTCCTTAGCACATTCTTATTGGTTCTTTTTCATCTCTGCTTTCTCTTTTGTCAGTGCTTTTCTATCTTTCTCCTCCTTTTTTCCTTTTCTGCCTTTCCCTCCCATTTTCTGGGTCAAAGCCTGCAGGTATAAAATAAGCCCTGTTTCCCAAAAATGAGTCCTTCTCACCCGAAAAATGTGGAAACTGCGCAAAAGGAAATTGCCTGTAGAAATACTGGTTCTTTAAACCTCCTTTTCGCTACACATTTTATGGATGAGAAAAGATTTCCCTGCTTAATGTAGGACCGCATTTTCATTCCGCCTGGTTGTAGGTGGCGGTTCTAGCACATGTACTGGAAACTCTGTGGTGAGGTGGAGTGAGTTTAAAGGTCAGGGCTCGAGCATACCTGCTTGTACCTGCTTTCACACGTTGCCTCTGTAGAAGCTGTGACCAGTAATAAGGTACCACCTCAGTTTATGGTGCCTTAACGCCAGCGGGGAGATGATGTAGGCTCCGCGCTCTGCCTCATTGGACTACCGCGGTCTAGAAATTTGTGTGGAATGACAGGAGACAAGGAGGTGATGCTGCTCTTCCTACTGCCAAACACTAACGAAAAATACATTATAAAAATGACAGCAACCTGGAGCATCCTTAAATTGCATCTTTCCAAAAACTGTGCTGGGCATAGATAATATCCGCCAACGCAGTGCATGTAGGTGCGGCCAATAAACACACCAGAAAAGGGGGTCTTTAGCTTAAAATGCGGCTGTCTATAAATTTGGTGCACAACCATCGACCGTTCATGCGAATCGTTATATCCGCATCAGCAGTCAATGAGTGGTAAAAGTGTATGTGTGAATAAATCCTTTTTTCTACAAGAGGGAAAATATTTTCCTCATGTAGAACAAGGAAAAAAGTTAGCAACTATAGGTTTGCTCATGAAAAAATTGTCATTCACAAAGGTTTTCCATGTGTAAACCTAAAATATTGGGACTGTCACATTCTAGATTCACTTAGAGACTTATTTTGCAAATTCCTAAAAGGTGTAACCTGCACACATACAAGGTCAAAGATCTGCAGGTGAAGAACTACGACTTCAAGAGTCGGGCCCATGGTGTCCATTGCCAGTGGAGTAAATCAGCCAATCTGAAACAGTAGCTGTAGATTATTCAATTCAATTCAATTCAAAATCTTTATTCGGATACAGATATATCCATAGATTATTCAACGAGAGAGGACTCATCAGCAAACTATCTTGGAAGAGTGATTAGACGGTTTCAGCATCTAGCAGCCAGGTACAGCCCAAGTTCACCATAACCACAGAGGTGCAGTTTGGAGGTCACCAGGAAATCAACTAGATGTTTCGTTTTTCCCTCAGGACATGGTGATGCCTGAAGCCCTCATCATCATGCCAAAGCAGATCCTGAGTGGACGAGCCATCTGAGCTAACAAACAGCATCTCGCGGATAAGCAGAAGAATTACATTATTCTAAATGTTCATAAGCTTTCTATGATCCCATTCAATGCTATGCTGTTGATTATGGTGTCCAGATGGAACGACTGCTGTCACTAGGGAATGTGATAGTAAGAGAATATGCACACCTGTTAGCAGTATTTTGATTAGGGCTCTCGGTTTTATGCTTTTGATTTCCGGTTGTATTTATCCATATTTATGTTTTGGCCATCTTATCGGTGTTTATCCTTATTATTTCGTGTTTCTTAAATAAATGCAGTTCTAATTTGTATATTTCCACATTTATTTAACAAATAAATGTGCACTGATACCTTGCTGCCTGATGGGTTTTAGTGTATTACAAAACCAAAAATAATACAAAATGACATCCAAATGAAAATTTGCATTGTAGCGCAGGCTTATGTTGAGATACCCATTGTGTCAATCTGCACAGATAACGACATGGAATTCAGCAATGACAGCATGGCCAGTCAATTAAAAGATGTACAATATTCTACATTTTCCTGCTTTTAAAAAGAAAGACAGACAGGAAACACACTGATTTCTGTATGTATTCTTCTGTAAAAATCAGTAAAAACTGAAATCTGGGAGCCTTCATTTTGATGTACATGTTACTGACTGCTAGGCTGCTTTCCTGTGTCCAGATCCCACGTAAAATGCTAAATATTTGGCAATGGTGCTTTATTTTTCCTTTACTAACTAAGAACTAGACAAAAATAAATAAGTGGACTCAACCCATTTTACCCTGGAATATGAGGCTTTCTATTAAAGAGTTCCAGAAATGTATGGCTCCTCTAAACCCCAACATCTTGGGTTCAGGACATGCAAAACAATACAAACGATTGCTCTCCGAGGTTATCAAGCTAAAACCCCCTTTCAAGAAACTCCACTGGTTTTCTCTTCACGAGGACTTTAAAGTCCATGTAGGGTCCATAAATGCATGGACGGTGCAGTCCCTAATTTCCTGAACTGTTACGTGCAACGATACTCCCCTGCTAGGACCTTTCGATTTTATCACCCTACCTAGTGAAAATTCTATTTCCAACACCTCAGGTTAGGGCAGGAGTTTCTCAGCTCTTGGCCCAGTCTATGAGAATCTCTGCCTGCACTTTACATGCTCCTCCCAGATCTGCCGAGAAAGTAAAGGGCAGCCCAATAATCTCTTGCGAGCCTGGGACCGAGTGTGCAGCAACAACAGAAAATGCAAATCAGGGGATCATTCAAAAACAAATACAAAGGTCTTATCAGAGAGAATTATTCATTCATAACTCATTCATTCCTTGCCATGACTGCATGTTAACTCAATCAAATTATGGAAAATATATCCAAAGGCGTACATGTAAAATAAGACACTTTAGTATTTGAATTAATGATAATAAATAACATTGACCAGTTAAATTGCATGACTTATTTCCAACCCTGTAGATGATGAAGGGGTTATACTTTCTAGCACACAATATTCAAATGCCCCTCAATAAGTCCTTTACACACAGTTCTTTGAACAGTGGTCAGGTGTATGCTTGTCCACTCCTACCACATCAAAGGCGATTAGTAGCGAGCAATGCTTTGCAAAAGAAATCCGCAGATGGAACTAATTTGATTGAAGCACAAACTCCAGATTTAAAATATAACAGTGGCTGGGGTTGCTTTCGCATGGAGCCCAGTGAAGCGGCACTGGTAGCACCACCCTACCGTGACACAAGTTCCATTGACCATTGAAAAGACTAGCTCCAACCTTGAGTTGACAATAACCACATCCCCAAGTTGCCAATGGCACCAACTTATCAACTTCCATCGACCTATGGATCTGCAATAAGGTCTTTTAGACCTCAGGAGCTGAAAAACTGGGTTTTAACTATGGCTCCAATGTCAAATTTCATAGGTCGATCGATATCAAGCAATACCCTCCCTAACCTTCTCTTTCATCACTGTACCTTATCCAACGACCTGTAGCAAGGGCTCCACCAGTTGCATCTGCAAGTATTTGTGGCGGGTGCCAAACAGATTACATTTGGTTTAGACCAGGCTTCTCCATCTAGTGGCTCGTGAGCTAGTGGGTACTCTTGGGAACCTGTAAGTAGCTCTCTTATATGCAACCCATCCCTCTAAATGTGAAGCTTTTGCTTGGTGGAATTCATATATGTATACCAAATTACAAAGTGTGCATTCAAGGCAAAGATTGTATACTTTCAGAGCTCATAAGAAGATATTTGGAAAACAATGGTTGAAATTCCAAAATATATTTAAAGCTGACATCATGCTGCTTTGGCAAAACTTATTACTACTGTTATTATCTTAGTGCCGGGGGCATTGCAGCTGCCAGCAATGGCTGTTAGTGTATTAGCTATGTAGAAGAGTTCGCAATTGCTAGAGCGTTTTTGACATTTCTGCTAGTTCGGTGCTTGGGTCCACATACTGTGTTCTTTTACAGAAAGAAAATTTAAATAATTTAGTAACTGTTGGCTCATTGTCAATAACGCCTAAAAGGCAAGTCAGTAGAGTAGACAGAGCCACTATTTCAAAGGCTGCCAAGAGGACGAGAAGCACCGCCCTACCAATTTTCCATGAGTTTGTGATGTGGGCAGTTTTTGTTCCGTGACTGAGCCTGAGACCCAACTAAGGAGGATACAGCACAGTCTAAAACCTTAAATGTGATGTTGAAGATGACCCACACCTTTCTAACAGCTCAGCCATTTGTGGGGGAATTGTGATGTGTTGACAGGTCCTCAACACCAGAACATGTGGGTTTCCAAAGCACACACATTGCCAAGCCCAGTTTACAGATGCCCACAGCCGCGGCCCATGCAGGTAAGAGAGGTGGGGCTGGGGGGGTGGGGGGGAGGGGGGATTTCGACAGACGACGACGAGGGAAAATTAATTATTTATTGAACTTTCCCTCATGGTCGTCTGTCAAATCCCCCCCCTCCAACCCGGCCCTACCACTGCCCCACCGCTCTTACCTGCACGGGCCGCTCCTGGATGTCCATATTACCATTACAAATGAACGTAATAGGGGGTACATTGCTTAATGGCCATCTGAACAGAGATCGCAAAGAGAGTCTACAAGCGAGCTGGTAGCCGTGACGTTATCTAGTTGGGAAAAGACCAAATCGGGATGAAACTATGGCGACAACAGGAGCTGCTCGGCTTGACGCTGGCTACACTTGATTGGCGCATTTGCATACTCAAGGAAACACAACCACCTCGGTGGTGGAGCAATGGGTCTTACCTCCCTATTGACAACACAAAGTGAGCGTTAGATGGGGGAAACCTTGCCTTTATCAGCTGCTGCTTTTCAACAGATGTGAGGTGTACCAAGAAGGACGGGGCGGAACACAATGACTACCATTTTATGTCACATACGCCCCAATACCCTATTTGGGAATTATATTACTGCAGCCCTGAAACTGACATGTTGTAACTGCACTCAGTTTAGCACACCACTCCACAAAATTCTCCACCTACTAAATATCCTTACATGAGCCTTGAACCCCCCATAAAATAGACTCGCAGTCATGCTCGTGACATTCCCAAGGCTTCTGACTCATATATAGCACCTTCAAAATGAAGCAAATTATTAAGTCTACATGTCTAACATTCATTATATTTCATCTGATATCTGCTTTCAAAGCATCTAAGGAAGCTTTGTTTGCCCGATAATGGTTTTCGAAGCACAAGTTTGCTTTTGATGTATAAAAACAACAAAGCCAGCCCAAATCCCTCTGGCATTACCACCATGCAGTAATGCTGCCAGGTGCTTACATCCTTCAGCGCCACCCTGGTGGTAATGATGTAATGCGGACGGCTTTAATCAGGTGCTGTGGCCTCCGGCATTAGCACTTACTCAAGCATAAGTTCACACACACTGAGCACTTTCTCATGGTCGCCTGGTTTTAAAATGGTTCCTGTTTTGTTTTTTTAGAAGCAGCAACAGCTACTACTTCCTGGATGAAACAATGTTAAGAGTTTGTCTCCCTGGGAGAATATTACTCGTTTCGCTTCACTGTTAGCGTGGGAGTTTAGAAGTCTAATGAAAGATCTCTGGGAGGGTGTTTCAATCTTCTTTGCAGGCATTCAAGGGTGTAACTTCGGGGGGGGTTTGGGGTGTTACACCCACCTAATAATTTTACTCTCTAGTAAGTCGGTGAGTACAGGTGCTGTCAGTTGGGTATGGTGAAGTGTCTGTCGGATTTCACCTGGGATTTTTTTTCCTCTCTCTCTAAATTTTACATTTTTTGGGGCTATTTTACAAAATATTGAGTTCTAAGCACCCCTAACAGTCCACCTTCTTTCCCTTTCCCCTGGCCTTTAGGCTCCCTCGTGCCCTGCTTCTCAGGTATGTATTTTGCCTTGATATGCCAGAGTGATTGTTCGGTAAATCTGAAGCTTGCTTACCCCTCTCCCCCCAATTTTACCGACCAAGCTAGTTTCCTACCGGCATTGTCTGCTGTCGAGCTAGAAAATGTGGAAATGACTTCTTTTCATCTAACTGAGAGCAAGGGGTCGAAATGTAGCTCATTTAATTACGGTGAGTTTGGTTAAATATGGATTTAAGAAACAATTCCCACGCTGGTTTGTCTAAGATATATAAACATAAACACACACTCTTGCAAGCTCACTTTCAAGATTACTTTTTGAAGACCTGTATTTTTTGCAAGAGTGACTGAATTACTTAGTTTAGTTTAGCTTAGTAATTAGAGACGTTACGCGGTTGTCCTAATTGAGGCTGAACATCCATCCTGCTACGCAGCTCAGCCACTTAAGGCTTCACCTCCATCCTGCTACGCAGCTCAGCCACGTAAGGCTCCACCTTCATCCTGCTACGCAGCTAGCCACTTAAGGCCCCACCTCCATCCTGCTACGCAGCTCAGCCACTTAAGGCTCCACCTCCATCCTGCTATGCAGCTCAGCCATGTAAGGCTCCACCTCCATCCTGCTAAGCAACTCAGCCACTTAAGGCCCCACCTCCATCCTGCTACGCAGCTCAGCCACTTAAGGCTCCACCTCCATGCTGCTACGCAGCTCAGCCACTTAAGGCTCCACCTCCATCCTGCTACGCAGCTCAGCCATGTAAGGCTCCACCTCCATCCTGCAAAGCAACTCAGCCACCTACAGCTCCACCTCCATCCCGCTATCCAGTACTGCTGTTTGGGTATGCAAGTCTATCCATCTGTACTGTAGTGACATTTGAAATTGCACATCCTCCCCACTAAGCAGGCCTGCTACGTAATGCTGTACTTAAGTTCAGTTACTCTGGCCTGCCACTTAGGGCTGTAACCACCATCTGTTCCGCAGCGCCACTGCTTCATGTTGCAATCCTACCAGTAAGGCAGCCTTGCCCCTTGAAAGTTCCCATGTTTCCTCCAACAAAAAACCTCCACTTGGGCCGATCATGGTTGCACCATCCCTATGAAGGCTACACTTCAATCTAATAAGCAGCTTTAAACCTTGAGTACTCATACCCTTCCTCCCACAACGCATTAGCACTTGACGCTGCATATGAACCCAACGATGCAGCCCTGTAGCACGAGGCTGCACATCCTTCCTACTGACCTGTACTGCCACTTTAGTCAGTTGATGCTGTACACCCTGCCACTTACGTGGCGTGACTGTTTCTTGTTTCAAGTCTTTCCTGGCACACAGCTATAGTGTTTGTATCTGCTCAACCCTCCTACTGCACAAGACTGTGTATCACTGGCGCTGGCCAGCTCTCCCACTTGCGGTACACGACCAGCCCGATAACCAATCCTGCCAACTAAAGCTGCTCTCCTTTCAGCCACACACTCCTGCAGGTTGGCCCACACATCCCTCTCACTATTCATTCGTATACTGTATATACTTCCCGCCACCTCCGCCCTGCCCTTTTAGGGTGCTGATCTCTACTGCTGCACAGCCTTGTTACTGGATAGGGTGCACCCTGCTCCCATGCAGCCCTGCTTGCTAATACTGCACATGTCTCTTAGTACTCAGCTGTGCTGGTTGAGGTTGTAAGATATCCCATACTTAGGCCACACGTGATCGCACATCCATCTCGCCACACAACTATGATCACTTGAGACTCCACATCCCTCTGACTAAGCAGCACTGCAACTTTAACCTACACCTCCTGCTCGGGAGCAACATGTATGCTCTATTTGCAAAATGCTTAATAAAAGGAAAATGAGAGCATCCTTCGGCCTTACCCAAAAAGCCTTCTTCGTCTACGATGATGGTGTAGTCCTCTGGAGTCTCAGTCAGGCTGAAGAACTTGCACCTTGGGATAGGAAAAGCGAATGGAAGTTAGCTCCAGCAGGTGACATTTTCGAACACAGCAAAGTTCAATCAATGTGAAATTAGAAAATCTTTGGCCAGATGCTGTTAAGCTCTACATAATGCACGACAAACTCTAATGAAAATACAAAGGAATCGATTACATTGGCATTCAAGTCTACGAAAGCTGAAAATCTGCTTGCTGCATAAAAAAATGGCCAGCAACCCTGCCACATTACCCTGGCAATGGACTGTGGGTTTCCAGCTATGCATTGGAGGAGGTTCAATGAAGCAGACACAGAAAGACTCTGCAGACTCTGACTGGATCTCCCTACTGGGTGGATTCTCAGAACCCATTCAGGATCTAGTGTGGCGAGGAGATTGTATTCTAAACACTCACACCAATTTAACTATTAATTGTGATAATTCCTAAGCTTCCCAAAATAAATATTGAGGTATGATTACGTGACTGATGCAGGCACAATGATAGTGCAAGTACAGGAGTTGATGCTGGGTGCACGCATGCCTGCGGAGGCGTCTTTTACTCACTCTGGGACACCTTGATAAGGCAAGCAGGGATAGATAAATACATTTTGCACTACATTAATGGTTTAAGGATTTCTTCCTATAGAATTCTCCAACACACACAAATTTCTAGTGTGATGAGATGACTTCCGCTACAAAGAACGAGGTGTCCTCTAGCTCTTTCACCCCCACACTTTTTTAAGTCTCCAGATAATCAGATGATAAACTTCTAATTTGTTGAATTTCTTTTTATTAATTCCCCGTTCGCAACTAGTTATTAGAATGTTGAGTGATTAATAGTTATGAGTAAGAGTTTGACGTTGCTTTAGTGTATCTCTTTCGACTACACATAGAAACCTGGAGACGTGGAAGATGCCTCTTCAGGGACACCATTGGGATGACCAATCCCTCTCATGGAGATCTGTTTGATTCCCAGCAGCTGGAGCCCCTAAGCTGAGGGGAAATCTGTGTTACATAACCAGGACTGTTAACTCAGCTGTGATACTAGTTGATAACTGCCCGGAAGCAACAGAGAGTCTTCTGCAGTCACATGCATCCTACAACCCTAGATCGAATCACCTAAGGTTTGAGGCTGGGTGAAGGCCACTCTATCCTGATCACAGTATTATGAGGAATTAATGCTTTAGGAAAACGGTGAATGAGTGGAGCCACAAAGAGTGATCCTAGGATTCACCTCTTTTAGCCACCTCTTGATCTTTCTTCGTAAAACCATGATTCCTTTCTTCATTCACCCACTTATCCCTCAACTGTGCAGCTCCATCCTCATTCCCCCATGACACCTGGCTTAATTCATTCTGGTATTAGAAGAAGAAGGTTATGCTGTTCCTCAAGAGTGTACGAGCAAGGGAAATGGACACCACCCTGAACGTTTGGGTTCAGAGTTGGGAGTCCATTTATTGGATTGTAATGCCCTCACACACCCAATCGGGTGTCATGCTTCATCATCTGGGCTGCTCCTCGTCGGGTCGGCGGTGCAATACCCAACGGGCTCCCTGTAGTAGGGCCACTTTGGCGGAGATCTTTTTCCAATAGCCGTATGGTGAAGTGGGGGTGAGGGGCCAGAACTGTGTAGATGTATGTGTGTGATTTAAAATAAGGTTCGGAGTATCCGTGAAGACAATTTTTAATCAGTGGGTCTCCTACCCTAGTTAAAAATATAAACAATGCGGTGCTTGGCTATAGTGCACCGCCGACCCGACGAGGAGCAGCCCAGATGATGAAGCATGACACCCGATTGGGTGTGTGAGGGCATTACAATCCAATAAATGGACTCCCAACTCTGAACCCAAACGTTCAGGGTGGTGTCAATTTCCCTTGCTCGTACACTCTTGAGGAACAGCATAACCTTCTTCTTCTAATACTTCAATTAGGGCACCTATGCTGGACCTCCCTCGACACTGATAGAGGAAAAAGCCCTGTAGTCCCTCCTTTGTATATTAATTCATTCTGGCTCTTTGCCTGTTTTCCAGCTACACCCTCCCCTGTGCACAATCCTAGGGATTGTGAAAAACACAAATTGAGCAAATGTGCTGCGCCCATTTAGCGGGACAGTGGTAAGGATGTGTTATGTATTCGGGTGTATTTTGGAGCACTGTGTGGTAGCGCAGTATCATTTACAGACAACACATTTTCCACTGAAATGGACACTAAATTTGCATAGACAAGCAGTATTACTAGTAAACCTATATAGCGCACAAACGATAATGTGTGGAAATTGGATTTCAGCAAATATTTATCATTTGTGCCTCACCAAGTAAAGGGTCTTGACTTTGTTTGATCCTATAAAAAAAAAAAATCTTCGTTTCCATCACACTCCAGAATTACAAAAAAAAAGTGGCTCATTTGTGCTTTCCTAATTGCTAATATATTTTGAAACATGTGTATAGTTCACTTATAAGTATTTAAATGTCACTGTGTGTTAGAAAAAAACTAACATCCTGTATGCTTTCCTTTCACTTCCTGTACCCCAGCAAGTTTGTCACCTAGGCCACTTATACAAAATCTTCTCACTTTGCAGTCTGAGAAATACAAGTAAAAACCAGTTTGGAATAAGTGGCAATTTGTCAAAAGACATAGCCTGAAATGCGACCTTTCCCTTTGAACACATAGCAAATGTGACAAGATAAACACAACATTTAAAGACATCTTTATTGCTGAGTCAGCATGGGTTTTTGTGGGGTGCTGCAGCACACCTACTTCCAATGCCTATGCATGATGCCATACAATACTACATTATATGTTAAAATGGAACAGGGTCCAATAAAACCAGTTGAAATAGGTCTTTCCCAGCACTCCAAAAATCCTTAAGATGACAGTGGGTAGATAGACAGAGTCAGAGATAGAGGTGGGCAGAAAGGGAGAGCACTTTAGATAGAGAAATAGAATAGACAGATCAAATAAAGGGAAAGTTCTGTTTCCAAGGGACAGTGTGGTCTCAGGACAATAGAATATTTCCTTTAATTTTGGGTAGTACCATTCAAAGGGAGGTGGGGGGCTCCCGTCTCCCGCAAACATCCGAATTTTGAAGCTCCCATCAGTGGCGTAACGAAACTTGAGGGGGCCCCCCTGCAAGGTACGTGGAGGGGCCCCCCTCTGGGCTCAATCAGGAGCTCCCGGGCCAGAGTACTGTGCTGAGGGGCCCCCCCTGGCTCCTATACCTCTCGTTTCTGGACAACTGAGAGCCACGAGGGGCCAAGAAGTGGGGTCAGGAAAATGCGGTATTAATTCCAAATGTGATGCAAAGTAAAAATATAATTGACACAGAGGGAGGGAAATGCTCTCCAACAGCAATGGTACTATCCAAAATCAAAGGAAGCGTCCCATTCTCCTGAGACAACCGTGTCCCTGGGGCACATTTCACGCCCCCCAGTGCATGAAAAATGCGATGTAATCGGTTCCTTAATGAAAAAAGTAAGAATTAACAAAACAGTGCACCCCGTCACAAGGCAAAATGAGAGCAGAAACCATCTGAATTACTAAATAACGGGGGAGATGAGGGATTTAAACCCTTCGAGCTTCGACAACAACATGGTTCCTTCCGGATGGGGCGGGTTTACGGCTGCACAGCGCGTGAAATATTGCCTTGCATGGCAGCAGCCATATTTTATCTGTACTACGTGTGCGTGTAAACACCTACATATATATCTTTAGCTCTACATCTATAAATATATATATATGAGGACATATAAATAGTCCCATGCCTAACACCGCAGCCGAGGCTTTATTTAAAAAGGATTATGCACATCAGCCTTTCCACAATAATGTGCTAAAAGCAATTAGCCACCTGATTTTAACACCGCTCTGCCTTTTTTGCAGATGCGCCGCTTATTTCCCCGTCTGTGCTTCCTACTGTCCCGGGTGCCATGTGTGCGGAGGCAGGAGGCCAGTTTGCTAATTATTTTCCATCCATTCTCCACCTCAAGCTGCCGCACACCGAGGCATAATGCCTACGGAAAGCACAAGGTGCCAATTTACACATACACAGATACCCGGCAGTAGATAATGGCAGCAAGGCCCAGCGAGGCTGCCCAGTTCTAGGTCTCCTTCAAAAGCCTACATTCTCTCTCCTAGGCTGGCCTTCGGTCTCATCCGACGATAAACTAAGAGGGGTCTGCCCCACACATGGCTAGGTCTGGAACTCTGCAGAAAGCAAGCCAAGCCTTTGGGAGATAAAATACGTGACGCTGGTGCACTAGGTGGACTTGATAGCTTTTAGATTGGTGAGACACAGGAAGGCAAGCAAAATGCTTTAGGAATGGGGTTTAGCTCTCTCTGTGCCAAAACAGCACCTAACATTTCACAAAAAATCAGCTGAGCCAAGCAAGGTATTGCCCGATGGCAACAAGCTTCGAGTCACCTAATATTCATACTTTCCTTATTAAAATGTAAACACCAGCAGTTAGAGCCTTTGAGATGATCAGGGGAAATTTAAAATCAAGTGAAAATGTTACTTAAGACAATATTTAGTTCAGACTGTGCAATACAAACAGCAAAGAAGCCTTTACACAGCAAACCAAACACAAGGTACATTTTTATAACAAGCAGTGGCAATGACAATAGGCCTGGCTTTAAAATAATGTTGTATGGTAATATGAAGTATTAAAGGTTGATAGCATAGGAATGCATATGTATTTGTGTAGGAGCAAAGAACTGTAGAATGATACTGGTGTAGGCTAAAAGCTCAGGTGACAATTGCACTGTCAAGCCAGACCTCAAAATCATGTAGGTTAATGACTGTCCTCCTTCGATCTGTGCTGCAGCCAGAGGATAACACCATAAATTGTGTAGTTATCTAAGACAATTTAATAGCACGGGTGCGCCCTTGAATGTTCAATCTAAGGCAATAGATAAATAAACAAAATGATCACAGCTGTGTGGAGAGCCTGCACTTTTTTGCGGAAGCACACAACTTCTGCCCAATCAAAACATGTACTCCTGGCTGCCAACATGTGGGTGGAGCCAAAGCACCTCTCCTGGTGTTCTCACATAATTGCCTGGTGACAGTTGCGCTGTCAAGCCAGAGCATAAATAGACGTAACACATGGGCATGTGCCCTCTGGTGTAATCACTGTGTGCCCCCATTGTATACACCACCTTGTGCCCACTAAAGAACACAGCTCGTGCCTCTGAGCTATATCTCATCCATGGTGTGGTGTATTCCCTTTTTTTCTGTCGAAATTTGTCAAAAAGAGTGCCTATAACTGCATGGGTCTGGTGTGCATTTCCCAAACAAACGCCCAAACTACTGCCCTTGTCACTGCTTACTGAAGTGTGTTACTGACTTTGCTATGCTATCTCCCCATATTGCAGTCTACAAAAGATACCAATTCCACAGGGTGTAGTGTGCAGCAGCAGGAAATAAACCTGTGACCACACGGAAAGGGCACTGCACTAGCACCCCGCAAGTCCCCAGTTTTGCCTTAAAAGCCTTCAGCCCCACCCACAAACCCATCCATGGCAAAGCCTCACTATACCACTGCAGCAAAAACTTCACTTCACCTCTGGACTCTTCATCTGCTCTGCCAACCAGCAGCTACTCCATTTCATAAAGAACAAGAGGGCAACTCTCCCAGTTCATGGGTTCAGACTGGTTATTCACCCCCTTCCCCACACTGCCACCAATGAAAACTACCTGGGCTTCAGAAGGAAGTGAAGGGGCAACTCATATCACCAATTCTCTGATGGAAACACCTCGAAACGAGTATTTATGTTTAACTTTGTTTTATTGACTTTTAGGCATATGAGAAAATACATTGCATACATTGGGCACTCGTGTACCTTATTCTCAAGATATCCCCCCTCCCTCCAGTCCGCTTGAGCGAATGTAATCATGCAGGAGCACCGGAATGTCCCTATGGTGCGATCAAGGGGGCGGTCTCTGTCGAAGCAGGGTACGGGACTGGCCCCTTCAAACATTTCAAAAGTCTAACTACCCCAAAACACCCTCCCCCCCTCCCCTGAACCGGTGTGCTTGGAGTGCACCCCTTTAGGGTCCTGGTCGAAGGGTTGCCTTGGGACTGCAGCTCAGGTAGCCTCAGTCGTTGCCTGTGCTTCCGTAAGCCGGAGAAGCCTAAGGTATTTCGGGCAAGTCACCTCATTCAATTCCATTGCCAGTAGGGACACTAGAGGGCGCCAGGTAGCCCTGAATGACTCTGCAGAGTTCGTAAGAGAGGCCTGGATTCGTTCCATGCCTAAGACATACCATAATTTGTGTAACCAACCTGTGTGTGTTGGTCGGGTCGGTGTACCCCATAGGGTGGGGATGTGTTGGACAGCCGCTCCTAATGCCAAACCCATTTGTTTCCCCCAAATGGATTTCAACGGGTATGTGATTGGGTTGGGGAACCCCAATACTGTGTATGCAGGGAAGCGCGGGATTTCGGTCTCGAACTGGCGGTCAATGTCATCTAGTATGGCAGCCCAGTACCCTGTCAGTTCCTTACAGTCCCAAAGTAAGTGAGTCAGGGTGCCCTATTCGTCACAGCCTCGCCAACACGTTGGACTATGGTCTGGGTTCCCTTTGTTGAGTCTGGCCGGTGTCAGATACCAGTATGTGGCTACTTTGACCGCAGATTCCCTACTGGCCGTGTTACGGGCCGTATGATTGGCTCTATAGTAGATATCTCGCCACTCTCTTGGTCAGATCCATCCCTAGTTCTCGCGCCCACCGTTTTTGGCCCGGTGAGGGCAATGAAGGAGCTGGTGGTCGCAGCATAGTGTATAGTTCAGAGATCATTTTCTTGTCTGAGTGTTTTGTTATTAGCCATTTCTCGTATTTTGTAAGCTTCCTGCTCACCAGAGGCTTCACAGCAGGCTGGAGGAGCCAATGACGGAGTTGGAAATATTGGAATCGATTCGATTCTGATATGGCGTAGGATTGTTTCACTTCCGAGAACGGGAGAATCCCCACTAGATCGAAGAGATGTCCCACCGCTTTGCATTCAGAGGCACGCCATTTCGAGAACGCTCGCTCCTCCATCCCTGGTGTAAACTCCGGGTTGTCAAATAAGGGCGTTAATGGTGAGGGGAAAGACATGAGTCCTCGCTTGGCAGCCACCCCATCCCAGACTCGTAGCACAGAGCTCGTAATAGGTGAGCCCTTGAGGTTCGGTGGTCTGTCCGATCTCTTCAAGAAGGGCACCTTCCACAAGGAGAGCTTCGGCAACGCTCTGTCTTAGAACAGCCACCGTTTTTCAGATTCAGGCCTGCTCCATTCTACTAAACACCTAAGCTGTGTCGCTCTGAAGTATTCCAGGACATTTGGTATACCCAGCCCTCCCTCGTCCGGAGGTCTGTGGGAAAGATCCCTGCGCATGCGAGGTCGCGCCCCCGCCCAGACAAACTGTTGCAATGCTATTTGTATTTTGTGGAGTGTCCCCGGTGGGGGCCAGGCCGGTAAGGTCTGGAACACGTATAACACTTTGGGTAAGATGGACATCTTTATGGCAGCAATGCGGCCAAGCAGTGACAGTGGATGTTTTTGCCATCGCCGGAGGTCCTTCGTGATTTGGGAAAGGAGTTTGGAATAATTACGCGTGACCGTTTGTGCAATAGAAGGAGCTATGTCCAGTCCCAAATAGGGAACCGTATCTCGAATCTGTAGCCCTCCCAATGATGCTTGTCCCTCCCCGGGGTAATTCCTCTAGTCGGCCTAGGCGCAGGACCATGGACTTTCCCACGTTCATCCGAAAGCCGGAGACCCGACCAAAGGAGGCTAGTTCGCGGAGAAACGCTGGCACGGACTGCTCAGGGTTCTCCAAGGTCGCCAAGATGTCGTCGGCGTATAAGCTCACGGAATGCCTCTCCCCTCCGAATGGGATGCCTAAGATATCTGGATTATCTCTAATCCTCTGGGCCAATGGCTCCACATAAAGGGCGAAGAGAAGGGGTGAAAGCGGACACCCCTGTTTCGTGCCCCGCTGGATCTCAAAAGGTCGCAAGGTTATCCCATTGACCCTGATTGTTGCTTTGGGTCTATCATAGCAACTCGCCACCCAGGCCCTAAACCGGTCACCAATACCAAAATGAGCTAGCGTTTTGTCCAGGAAGCCCCAGTCCACTCTGTCGAAGGCCTTTTCGGCATCGACCGACAACAGGAGAGCATCCATTTCCGTGCGATGGGCTTTGTCAATAAGGTGCAGGATGCGTTTAGTATTATCGCTGCTCTGACGGTTGTGAATGAAGCCGGACTGGTCTGGTTCGATGATACCGGGCATACGTGGGACCAGCCTGGCTGCTAGGACCCCCGTGAACAGCTTCAGGTCCAGGTTAAGGAGGGAGATCGGGCGGTATGAGCCACACTGAGTCGTATCCTTCCCAGGTTTAGGGATGACCACTATGTCGGCGGCCAGCATATCGGGGGGGATAGTTCTGGGTCCTGCGAATGAGTTAAAAAGCCGCGTCAGGATCGGGGCGAGAACAGGGCAAAAGGACTTATGAAAACCCGCCGAAAAGCCATCGGGCCCCAGCGATTTCAGGAGCTTGAGGCGAGAAATCGCCCCTATCACCTCATCAATCCGGATAGGCACAACTAGAGCTTCCGCCCCCGCAGCGTTCAGTGCCGTCGTATTGGCCCCCCGCAAGTAGGAGTTTCCTTCTGTGCTTAGGTGTGGGTCTTTTCCATACAGTGTGGAGTAGAAGTCCCGAAGGGCTCCTGCTATCCCGTCGTCGCTTACAACCGTCTCCCCCTTAGCGTTCTGGAGAGCTGAGACTTTCAAACGTTGGGTATGGGCCCTGAGTTTGCTTGCTAGGAGACGCCCTGTTTTGTCTCCCCCAATATAGTAGGAGTGTTTGAGCCGGAGGGCCACATATTCGGCTCTGTCCAAGTCGAGTCCTGCCAGTTGCGCCCTTGCTGCTTTCAGTTGGCGCCACACCCTGGGCGCGCCTGTCCGACTGTGTACTCTTTCTAATTCCACTACTTGTGCTGTAAGAAGTTCCCTTTTTTCTTTGCGCTCCCTGGTTTCAGCAGCGGAAATGGCTATCAGCTCGCCTCTCACCACCACCTTGAGGGCCCCCCACAGTGCTGCAAGAGGGGTGTCAGAGGAGTCGTTCGTCGCCAGGTAGTAAGTAATGCATTTGTGGATTTGTTGAGGCACTCCCGCTCTACATAGCAGGTTCTCTCTAAGTCGCCACGTCCCGGTCTGTCTGCGAGTTGGGGGCATGTTGAGGGTCACTGTCACAGCGTCGTGGTCTGATAGCGCTACTGGTGTAAGGGTCACTGTGTCTAAGAGCTCGTTCACCTCTAAGGAGCCTATGAGGTGGTCTAGTCGGGCGTAGGTATGGTGTGCATTGGAGTAGAAGGAAAATTGCGAGGACTGAGGGTGAGCCACCCGCCACATATCTACCAGCCCCCTCTCCCTTAACCACTCCTTCCCGGTTTTGGACAGTGCTCCTGTTTGGCCGTAGCGTAGGCCCAACCTGTCTTTCTCCGCATCCATAACCAGGTTGAGATCCCCCCCAATCACCAGTCGTCTATCTTGTGAACATAGAACTTCCGATAGGGATGTCGTGAGGAATTTCTCTTGTCCTGAGTTGGGGGCGTAGAGGGAACCCACCACCAGGGAAGAACCCCCGACCCTCAGTCTGTAGGCCAGTAGACGGCCCTTTACTTCTGCCACCTTGTCGCCCACTGTACCCTGGAATTTCCTGGCAATCAGTATGGCCACCCCCGCTTTCTTATCTGGTGTGGAGGAGTAGAATTGTTGGGGGAAAGCCCTGGACTTCATCCGGTGCCAATCTTTGGGGAGGAGATGGGTCTCCTGCAATAGACACACCTCTGCCTCCAGGTTCTCCAGGTAGGATAGGATGGCTCTTCGTTTTATGGGGTTGTTTAGCCTTTCACATTGAGAGTGACTATCTGGAGTGTAGATCATGACATGAGGCAGTCGTGGGTCTAACCTGCTGTGTCTGCGTGGGCTTAGTCCCTAGTAACGGGTATATGTCCTCCGTCACCCTTGCATCTTGTGCCTCTGTTCCGGACCCTTGCTTAGTCCCAGCCCCTGTTAGCACACCGGTTCTCCCTTCCCCCCCTCCCTAACCCCAACTGAGAAACCCCAAACCCCAAAAAGAGTCCAGTGCCCGTCACTCGAGAGCGCGGGCATTTGGAAAACGAATTAGTCGGGAGCGTATGTGGACCAAGTTTCCTGGGCTCCCCGCCCCCAGCCACCCCCCGGGCTAGGATAGATACAATGCGTGGGTACCCCCGGTGAGAGTCACGGGCAATCGGTGGATGTTGTGTCTTTCAGGACGGCTGCCAGGGCTGCTTGTCTCTCCTGCGCCAATGTACCAGGGTCCGGTCTCGGCCCCAGAGTGGGCGATCTCCTCCGTCCCACCTTCTGCCATTTCGCGCCTGAGGGTTTTCGCTCTTGAGTGCTCGCCTCTTCTTCTGGGTCTCGGCTGTCCAGGCCGAGGATTCTGCATGTTTCCTGGAGGGAGCGGAGTTGACACAGCTTGCCATTCCATTTGAAGATCAATCGGAAGGGGTGGCCCCACGAGTAGGCCACTCCTTGCGCTCTTAGGTGTGCAGTTACCTCTCTGAATTCCAGTCTTTTCTGTAGAGTTATGGCGGCTAGGTCTTGGAAGAGGGCAATTGATTGGCCCTGGTAGGAGATAGGTTGTTTGGCCCTGGCCTCTCGCAGGATGCGTTCCTTGAGGGTGTAGACAGGTTGGAAGGCTAAGATGTCTGGTGGGTGGGCAGGGGCCCGTCGCTTCAGACCCACCCGGTGAGCTCGATCAATGCGAATGTCAAAGTCTTGCGGGAATCCCAAAATGTCCCGAAAAAGCTCTTGTAGATATTTAGTAATGTCAGGCCCCTCTGCCTCCGAAGGCACCCCCCGCACACGAATGTTGTTTCGCCTCGAGCGGTTTTCGGTGTGCGCTTCCAGGTCGATTTGTTGCTCCCGCAGGCGGAGCACCTCTTGTTGGAGCTGCTCCACTTCCTCGTCTCTGGCCTGGTCGCAGTCTTCTAGGGCACCCACTCTTTCCCCGATCCCATCCACATTGCGGCGTATCTCTTATTTCCCCCGCCACCTCACTTTTAAGTGCTTGGAAATCGTCTCTCAGGGTGTTGAAGAGTGACTCCAGAAAGGAGCGAGTGATCGGGATATCTTTGTCTTCCGGGTCTGTCTGCGACGTCGAAGCCGGGGCGATCGGCCCCCCTTCTCTGTTGATAGGGGACCTTTGGAGAGCATGTCTTTCAGAGTCCGCTCCCTCCTCCCCTTCGCCGAGGACATAGCGTCGATCTGGGTGGGCCGCGATGGGGAACCAAGGTCCTCCCCCGTCAACGCCGTCGTCTGTGCCTTGAGTGGTTGAGGGCCTCTCAGAATGTGCCCGTCTACTAGCTTCTGCCCTCCCGCTGGGGAGTCGGGTCGGGCCTCGGTATCCCCGCGGGGCTCCCCGTGCACCCCTGCCAGGCGATGTCTCTGGCCGATTCCCAATGGGCCCTGTAGTGTGTGTGCTGCTATTCTCCTGAAGGAGTTCTCCTCTCACCGTCGGGCTCACGATTTGGATTGAGCCTCCCCAGTAATCTTTCCCCTCTAAGGATATCTGTCAGGCCAGGCTCCAGGCGGGTCCGGGTGAGGAGCGAGTGGGGCCCAGTACAGGCGAGTAAGGGCCGCTACCCGTCACTGCGGCGGCTTGTCGCCCTCTTGGCCTCTATCTCGTCTCTCTTCTAGGCGGGAGTCCGCTTGGGGGTTCTGTGGTGCTGCTCGAGGTGGCGGTCTTATATCCCAGCTCCAGGGGCCAGGAAAGTCCACAGGGGCGCCGGGCGCCAATCCCCTCCTTCAGTATCGCAGCTGGGGGCACACACGGCCGTGTCTGGACGTCGTCCCCTGTCCCGAGCACTTCGTGCGGCTATGCGGCCGAGGTCCGCCCCACAGGCCGCCCGCGGGGGTGCCACTGTGATCTGTACCGCAGTCTCTTGTAGCCTCTCGGCCCCAGGGGTCACAGGTGCCTTATCTCTCCCCAGCGGCTACACTTGCTATGCGGGGGCCCAGCCCGGGCAGGCACAGTCGCGTTGCACCCACCTGGTGTCTGCTGTCAACTGGGCTGGAGCGGGATCTCAGCAGTTCATCCGCCGGCTGATGCTTCTCTGCGCGGCAAGCCCCGCCAGGCGACCCTCCCGGCCGACCTCTGCCCGTGGCTCTGCAGGCCCCGTCACTCCCGGAGCCTCACCGATCCTGGAGACCCTGGGCGCGAGGTCCCCCTCACAGTGCTCAGCTGCCGGTCACCAGAGTATGCCCGGTCACCTCAGCTGCACAGTAGAGACAGCCTGCGCGGGGTAGAGCTCTCTGTGAGCCGGGTGCAGCTAGGTGGAACTGCAGGCCTCAGCCGAGGTGGCCGCCATTTTGTCGCGGCAATGCGGCCGAGGTCCGCCGCGCAGGCCGCCCGCGGGGGTGCCACTGCGGTCTGCACCGCAGTCTCCTGTAGCCTCTCGGCCCCAGGGGTCGCAGGTGTCTTCGCTCTCCCCAGCGGCTATACTTGTGAACGGGTGCGTAAATATTTTTACGAGCAGGCAGTGGTCCAAGGGGCCATTGCCTGCCCTTAAAAACCTTTTTCTTT
Source organism: Calotriton arnoldi (assembly GCA_963921515.1). Classification (NCBI taxonomy): domain Eukaryota; kingdom Metazoa; phylum Chordata; class Amphibia; order Caudata; family Salamandridae; genus Calotriton; species Calotriton arnoldi. The sequence goes on along the minus strand of CAWUFW010000647.1, from coordinate 1,481,545 downwards.
TTTTGAATGCATCCCGTTTTCCTTTAATGAAAACGGGCTGCATTAAAAAAAACAAAAAACTGCTTTATTAAAAAAGCAGTCCCAGACATGGTGGTCTGCTGACACCAGCAGGCCACCATCCCTGTGAGTGCGAGCCATTCCCAATGGGGTCGCAAATTGCGACAGCCTCATGAATATTAATGAGGCATGCAATTTGCGACCCCATTGGGAATCGCAAACAGTGTCTGAGCCACTGTTGTACATTCATTTTTTGCGAGTCGCAACTTGACACAATTTGCAACTCGCAAAAATGAATGGTCGTACTTCTGGCCCCTAAACTCTTCCTACAGGTCAGTAACTCGGGTCAGGCCGACTTATTCTAGACTGAAATGCTGTTCATTGATTATAAAGCAGTGCTTCGCCTAGAGAGTTGGCCTGAAGGATCAGTAGTAGCAAACAATTGTTCTTAGGTTTTCTGCTTCAAAGAGGCTACTTGGCTAGTCTCAATATCTACGCAGTAATACTAAATGTGCAAACAGAAGACCATGTAGCTGCCATGGATGTCTCCGTTAATGATACATTTCAATGAAAGCAAAGAAAGCTGTTTTTTCCTAGTAGAATGTGTTTTAGATTTGACAAGTAATGGTTAATTAAAGAGTAACATAAAGGTATGGCTCGAGCAATCTCGTTGGCAAAAGTTTCCATTTTGTGTCATAACACACCCAGGCTTCAAGTCTGTGAGCCTCCCTAACAATGTCCTTATATCTGTGGAGGACATTTAGGTAACCAACTTCTAGGACTACAGGAGCCAGGCTGCCAAGCTCAACGAAGTGAGACCTCAATGTCTGAAGTGACCCTTTGGTGATATTAGAAAGTGTGATGGAGCTGGCAACTTCCAGTGCAGGGTCACTGACCTGCGCACTATGTGCGGAGAAACATGGCTGACATGTTAAGTTGTATCTAGGGATATCATGGGCATCTTGCACAGTCTGCATTTGTTGAACAGTTTTTATCAAGTCTATTGAGAAGTGAGCTTATGCAGGGGCCCCTGACCAACTGATAACCAGTGCACTGCCCAGAGGGTGGCTGTGGGTTCCAGGTGCAATATTTTGGCATCTTAAATATCCGACCCATTACTGTGGACTCTGCTATTGACCACTGTGTTGTTTCAGAAGTTCAACTTTTTTCCCTCCTCTATCAAACATCTACATTTTTCGGTTGAGCCTGGGCAGCGCATGCGCTGAGAGGCATGCTGTATTAGAGTATGGCCTTAAAGCTCCACCCACTCTTCGCCCATATTTTTCATTGGCTTGTGCCATTGTCGTTTGTAAATGATGGCTTCTGATTCGTTAATAGGCTTGTTAGTCCCGCCTTAGTACCACCTTGTCTCCATTTGTAACCTACCACAAGGACTGGCCCTTTTTCTTCTGTTACATGGTATGTCTTGTTAAGTCTGTAAGCACTATTTTCTTTAATGAGTTTCTCCTACTGCAGGCACGACATGCTTTCCTGCAACATTCAGTGCACCATGCCCGCTTACACTTTCCTAGCAGCCCGGAACAATGGCGGCTGCATCTTTGAAGTGAAATTGGTATTGCATTTACAAGAGTTTCAGCTATTGGCATTGTAAATGACAATGCCTTTTATTTATGTGTTAATTATCCCAAAACAGATGTATAAAAGGCATTGTCATTTACAATGCCAATAGCTTAAACTCTCGCAAATGCGAGACCTACTGCATTGCAAATGCTTGTTACTTTCCTTATCAGGAGGTGCAACTATAGTTTTCGGCAGGGTTAAGACTCTTTTTCTTAGTAACCCTTCTCCCCCCAACCCCAAAGTTGAGGAAAAATGAGAACCGGAACCCAGACAAGCCGGGAGAACGAGAATGTATTAAGACAGACCATGAAATGCCCTGTTTTACAATATTAATTAATGATGAATATCCATGTGTGTAATTTCAATTTTATATCATCATAAAAAGAATCTGATAAAATAATCTTTTCCTTGCCGTGGTAACAAAGACTGAGCCAGTGTATGTAGCAAAGGAAATTGACTTTTGCACCGAAATGGACCAGGTTTCGACCAAGACCCAAGATTCTTCTGCTTTTTCCCCATTTTATCCTCTTTTTAGCACCCTACGATAAGCGGTAGCTCGTCCGGAGCCGATGGACACGGCGTGTAGATCCTGCTCGTCCTCACGAGTCTGTTGAAACTCTTCCAAGATTCTGTTGGCCTAGTTCCCTCCATGTTGTGATTGTCAATATCTGATGTGCAATGGCTATCTACAGGGTCAAGGTCTTCAGTATGTTGTGGTGACTGACTAGGTATAGGGTTGAGACACTCCGTCTTTTCAGTCTCTTTAATCGGACCCTTATTGATAGGCCATTTTGGTATTTGAGCAGAGGGAGTCAAGGAAAGGTTTTTTCTGTGGAGCAAACTACATTGTTTCTATGATTTCAAGCTTAAAAACCTTTTTAGTGTCTAAATCTTTGGTTATTTTTTCTGCTTCGATATGAATATAGACTACAGAGAACATTTTCAATAAATGAGTTAAGGTCAAGTCACCGTTCTTGAGAATCGTGTAAACCTTGGACTTTTTGCCCCCTATTAGTTCCATCTGTCTTGGTTCATTTTGGCACCATATAACATGTTCCTTATTCTCCTAACGTGTCAAGGTCAATTTTATAAGTTCAACCTGAAGCAAGTTACCAGTAGCCTACTTTTAAGGATTCTATGCTCCAAAGACCTTTTGGTTTGAGGCTCTGCACTGCAGGCTTAGGGTTTTTCACTATATAACTTTTGCACCTCATCTTGAAGGAGCAACACCAGTTGAATCCTGATCTGGGTCCTGAGCACTGCTCAGCCTGTGCTAATCCTGTACATGCGACATCTGATGTTTCATTATCAATGCTGAAGCATGTGTCCAGTGGTTCTGCTTCAGAAACCTGTATGCCAGCCGACCCCTGAACATATGCTATTAAAAAAATGATCCAGGCTTTCCTTTTCAAGTATTTAGGGGTTTCAGCTTGAAAAGAGCACAAGTCTAACACAGAGCGATGCCATGATCCCACAGGAGATGAAAGTTACACACCTTGTGTAAGATTACCCAAAAGCACTGATGATGACACGAAGGACAGAAAATAAATGATGTTTCGTTCATAATAGGCCTTAAAAATCAAATAGAAAAACAGCCTCGATGAAGAGTCATTCTAAACAAACCTGCATCTGCGTAGATTGTAACTTAGTTGTGAAAATGTGGCCATCCCATGATAGACAGAACAGTTCTAGGGAGGGTATCAGACTTGGATTCGAGCCAGGAAAGGCTCCGTATTACACCAGCCGTGGTCCGTGCAGGTAACAGCGGTGGGGCCAGGTGGGGAGGGATTTCGAGGGATGATGCCGAGGGAAAATTAAATAAATAATTAATTTTCCTCGGCATCGTTCCTCGAAATCCCCCACCCGGCTCCACCGCTGTTACCTGCACGGATCGTGACTGTATTGCACCCAAAAAAGTCTTGCATTAGAGGAGTGTAACCCCATATTTTGAAGGAGGAGGTCCCAATACATTATACAAAATACTATATATATATATATCCTAACATTTGTGAAAAAATAAGTCTGATTTTGCAGGTAGTCAAAAAACAAAGGGATCCACCCTTATGAGAAAGTACAAAAGTGTTCCTCCAGACTACGTGCGTCTCCTACAATGGTGGAAAGCACACAGCTTTGTTTAAATACCCCTCACCCACCAAAAGGAGCCTTGGTGGCATGATTCATCATCGGGGTCTTCCCGCCCCGCTGCGGGACGGGGCGTGCTACGACCTACGACTACGTGGGAGCACTGATTGTGAAAAACAATACTATGTGTGGTGTAGGAGTGTGAGTGGAAGAGTCAAGAGTGAGTGAATGGTGAAAATTTAAAAATACTTGGCTCAGTGGAAAAGTGAATTTTAATGTTCCTTTGAGCTGGTATCGTTAAAAATGGGGAATGAGATACTATGTTTTAATGAGCCGTGTCTCATGTGTCAACATGTTTCGAAGCCCTCCCCTGGCTTCTCATCAGGAACTAGAAGAGATCCCTTCTACACTCTAATCACAAATAGGTGTATTTACATACAATGCTAACTAAGTGGTGCACATACAAATATACATGCACAGTATACTATACCCCAGTAGGTATAATGCAGAATGGGTTCTGGAAGAATAAAAACAGAGTTAAAATAGCTTAACACATCAACCTACACCATATGTGATGTTGACCTGTAAAAGGAAAGTGATATATTTCTGTGATATATTTTTCTTATCTTTATCCGTTAATATTGGTAATCAGTGATGTGTTATGCCGGCGAGTTGGGACAATACAAAAACATACGTACACAAAACATAAACCACACACTCTATATCTAAGGACCGCGTGGTGTGCGTATCCATATGATAAGTATAGCTGAGAATATCTTGTTTAATATATCTCTCCTTCAAAATATAGTGCCAGATGTTGAAGAAACCTCCAGAGTTTAGGCTGTGCACGTACTTATATATTACCCAGATAAAGCCACATGAGCCTTCAAAACGGGAGGGAAGTGGTACCTATAGTCACACACTGGAAAAAGAAAAAGAGAAAGGAACTGTAGGTTTTGAGATGCACCTTCCTAATCAAGTAGCGTTTCACTGTTGCAAATCGGCTGCGCCGTACTTACTATGTCAAGGTTACCTCCTCACCAGGACACTGCCTCGCCGCGGCTCCGTGGAACATTGAGCCAGTGCGGGCAGTGTTCTTAAATACTGAGCTTAATTGGTAGTTTTACCGCCAAAGCTGCACTAATTGGTAAAAAGAACTGGTCCGTCAGAAAATCCAAAATGGTGTCCTGGAAAGGCACCATCGACTGAAGTTATCAGTTCCTCACTTCCTGTTGCTCGAGTGGAGCCCTCGGTGTGAAAACAAAAAACAAAAGAAAAAAACAAAAAAACTGATGCGCTAACTAAAAAAGGAATAATATCTTTTCTTGCGTCCTTGAACATTCCGAGTGAAAAAAGTGTGGACCGCCCGGGTAGATTATTCGGAACCAGATGGGCTCGAGCGCTCATTGAAAACTTCTTCCTATAATTACGTATAATGGAAGACGATATCGCAAAATTCAAAAAGTAAATAAAAGTGAAAGTAACCCAGATCTTAGCAAGTATTAATTAGGGTACACATAGTCGTGTATATGGTAGTCATTGTAACCAGGGTGTATGAAACCAGACATACTGGTTACTCTGGAGTGTTTTTTGTTTTTTTTAAACGTGATGTCTCACGATGGGCAAAAACAGAGAAGGGGTATAGAAACTTCTCAGTGGAGGGGTGAGATCGTGATGGCATATTTAGATATCCCGTTTTTTATTATTATTTATTCAGCCGGCCTCTCATGGTGACATTGTGGTGGTTTTATGTTGGGCCTTCATGTTATTTAATTTAGGCGTATTGACAGAAGGCCGGGGGGTTTTTGGGGCGATAGCCTAGTTGTTAAAAAATTCCTGCACAGGGACATACAATGATAATGTCAGCCTCTCTATAGAGGGCTCAAGATTGCATAAGTGAATTGGACTGGCATAGAAGTGTGGCAGGACATTTAACTCCCCAGAGTAGAATGCAGCCCCTTGTGGCAACATTATGTAAGGGGTGTTCTTATGTTGGCCCGTAGTGTTTAAGAGAAAGTTGACCTACAAAGGGGTCTGGTTTTCCGCCCCGTAGTTTTCATGAGATTCTATGCAGTTTATTTTCAGTAGAATTTTCTTCCTAGGGATGGTGTCAGAAGTTACTGGGAGATGAAAATCAGCTAAATTGTCCCCAGGGGATGTCGTCATTCAGACCTGTGATGTGTGTCCCCAGGCGGAACACCCACCGCTGTTCCTTCTTCAGGAGACCATGTTCACTGTTCAGTTGTTCGATAATGGTCCATTGTAGGTCTTCCATAGTAAGTTGGGTTGTCAGATAGTGAGTAGCCATTTTCGTAGTGCTTCTTTTGCAATGCGTGTCTTGACAGGTCTAGTTGTCATTCCGATATATTCCATTTCGCATGGGCAGGTAATGATATAAACCACAACCTTGCTGTTGCAGTTCGTGAACCTCCTCTGCTCCCATTCTGTACCATTCCTGAATTTTATACTTTTGCTTTTCTTTGTCAGGTGGCAGGTGCTACAATTACCACAGGGATAGTGGCCCTTCACTGGGGGTAGGAGGGTATTTTATGCTCCATTTGATAAGATATGTCGAGGTCTTGTGTGGACCAGCATGTCCCTCAGATTCCTTCCTCTCTTGTGTGCAAACATAGGTTTGGGGAGGTTGAGGTTTCCGCATGCCAGGAGTCTCCAATGTTTGTTTACGATTTTTGTCACTTGATTAGAGTTGGTATTGTACGTAGTGACACATATTGGTCTCTCCTCTGAGTCCTTAGGTACTTTTGGTTTTAGTAGTGCTTCCCTATTGTTGTTACGTGCCCTCTTCATGGCTCTCTCAATGATTTGTGTAGGGTAGTTGCATTTCTTTAGTTCCTCTTGTAGATCAGTGGCCTGCCTTTTGTAGTCTTTAACATCCGTACAGCTCTTCCGCAGGCGGAGGAACTGTCCATATGGGAGGTTGTCCCGAAGGTGGCGGGGATGGAAGCTGTTATATAACAGCAGACAGTTCTTTGCTGTGACTTTAAAGTGAGTGGTAGTCTTTAAAGTGCCCTCATCTGGGGAGATATTCAAATCCAGGAAGACCAAGTTGGTCCATGAGGTTGTGCTGGTGAATTTTAAATAGATATTTTGTTGGTTCAGCCAGGTCATAAAGTTTTCAGTTGATGTAATGTCTCCTTCCCATATAACCAACACATCGTCTATGTAACGTTTCCAGGTTTTTATGTTGTTAATAAACGGGTTACTGGGGTGTAGGATCTTTTTCCCCTCCAGGTGGTAGACATACAGGCCAGCTATGCTGGGAGCAAATGTGCTCCCCATGCTGGTCCCGTGCTTCTGTATGTAGATGGTATCCTTGTAAGCAAAGAAGTTTTTTGTAAGTGCCAGGAACACACATTCCATAACCACGTTACATGGTGTTTCGTATCCCCAATCGGTGGTGAATAATACCTTCTCAATGATAGTGTCTCATCATGTGGTAGACTGGTATACAGACTCTCCACATCCAGTCCCATCAGGAGGTGTATGTTGGGGTCAAAGTCAATTCCTTGGAGTAGCTGTAAGACTTCCTTTGTATCCTTCAGGTATGTACTAGTTCTTTGGACCAGCGGGCGAAGAAAAGCATCCGCAAACTTTGATAATGGTTCTAATATAGAGTCAATGCCTGATACTATGGGGCAGCCTGGAGGTTGCACAAGGTCCTTGTGGATCTTGGGAATGGTGTAAAAGTAAGGTGTTCTTGGTGATTTCTTGATGAGGAAATCAGCTTCCTTTTTGGAGATCCAATTGTGTGCTGTCGCTTCTTCCATCATGGAGGCTATCCGAATCCTGATGGATTCTGTGGGATCTTCCCGTAGAACCTCATAGTTCCTGCGGTCTTCAAGCAGTCTCCTGCATTCGTGGTCATAAGCAGTGGCGGTTTGTATGACAATTGCCCCGCCTTTGTCTACTGGTTTTATCACGATGTCACTGTTGGATGAGAGTTGTCGTATTGCTTCTTTTTCTTTCTTGGTTGTGTTGTGGAAGGTGTGGTTATTCTCGGTGGTGATGTTCTCCACTTCCTTCATCACTGCTTTCTCGAAAGTTAGTAGTTCGATAGGGAGTGTTGAGTCAGGAGGGGTGAAGGAGGATTTAACTCGTAGTCCTGTGTCCTCTCGTTCTTCCTCAGATGGTTTTTTTTCTTTAAAAAAAAGCACGTAATTTGAGTTGTTGGTTGGGACAAAACCCAAACCTCGTTCTAGAACAATCCTCTGTGCTGAGGTCAATTCATGGTCTGTTAGATTGACCACTAAGTTATCCTCCGGCTCGTTGACGGTTGTTTGGTCAGTGCGCCCGTCATGCTCCTGGTGGAGACGCGTGACGCCTCGTCTTCCTCCCGTGGTTGACCAGTGGACATTGCTGCCCCTCCAGTTCCGACCCCTCCGCGGCCCAGGGGGTGCCCCTAAAAAAGGTGGTGGTCCATAGTAATTGTAGTCATATTCCTGTGGAGGAGGTAACCAGTGTGGGTAGGCCCCTCCCATTGGTGGTGGACTATAGGGATATGGCGGGTATGCTGGTGGCCCTTGATAGTGCCCCCATCCTCTTCGCCCTCTGTTGGGGGGTCTCTGGTGTTGTCCGTTCCCTCGTTGGTATCTTGGGCCGCTCCCTCTGCTGGAACTATTCGACCCTGTGTCCGATGCATCTCCTTCTGAGCTCTGGTCTTGGTTTGAGTTCCTTGATATGTAGTCGTCACGTATGTAAGGATATACCTTATCGTGACTGAAAAGCGCTGTGTCCTTCTTCAGCTTGTTGTACTTGCTTTGTTTTAGTGTTATCTCGAATTCGTTCATTTGTTGGTTTAATTCTTCCAGGCGTTTTTTGAGAACGCTTGGGGACTGGTAACTTTTCAGTTGTACTTCCAAAGCCTGGATCTGGATCTTCTGTTCCTGACGTATCCACCTCTTCTGCTCTTTTGAGCATTACCTCTTCACTCCCTTTTTTATTTGATTTTGCAGGTAACCTACATTTTCCGCTGTGTGATTTTACTATCCTTAATGTACAGTTTGTGGAATTTTATTTCATATTTAATTATTCCTCAATGGATAAAGAAGCCACGACTGCACCGAGTTAACCAGTGAAGTGAAGAATATTTACTATTTTTTTCTAAAATGTAAAAGATGATAACACTTCTATTTCATCAGCATAGTTTCTGAAAATAAATAGCAAATAAAAAGAAATAGAAAATAATTTCCACTTCCTTGTTGTTTGATGGATGGTGGGTGGGTGGGGCAGGATAGCAAACAATTCTCACACGGTGGTCACAACCACCTTCTTTTCTCACAACGTGTTTCTCTCAGCAAATTATCCTTTCTGAGTATGTTTTATGTGTAAATTCAAGTTTACAACATGTGCAAAATTTGGTACATTGCAAATGGGTTACTTTCAAGGGATCTGGTTATGTGATAATTGGCTGCAGATAATCGGATTATGTCCTCAGTTAATTATACCAAATTATCTGCAATCACAGTGTTTTGTTTCTGTGTGCTTATAATACTGTTAAATCACAAAGCAGCTTAGAAGAAATCTCTTGGAAAAAAAAGCAATCTTCCTCTTTATTTAATTTTGTTGCACCAATATTCTATAGCAATTAGTGACAACAACAAGTTGTTTTTATACAGCACTTGCTGTCTGTCTTTTGGTTTTGCACCACCGGAAATAACATTTCTCAGCATTATCCAACTCAGTGGTATTCATTTTACTCACACCAGAAGCGAAAAGTTTTGATCAGCAATTCTGCATTGCTCCAGTTTTCTTTCTAAACTTTTAGCAATAAAGGAGCTGATTTAGGGTTCGAGGAAGAGGCTCCCTCGTAACTGTGCACTGAAGGTCCTCCCGCGTGATTTACAGTCGGACGAACCATAAATTTGCCAGCGGTGAAGTCTACTCCGTCTCCGTCATACTCCTCTAACAGCCACAGTTATGCACATTTAGAAAGGGAGATACTGTTAAATGTCACCTACCCTGACTTTGTAAATGTCATTTGAGTGGCGCAGTTCTGCTTCTCTCCATCTCCCCAACCCGTGCGAAATTGTGCAGTAAAATTTCTTGCAGTTACATACAATTTTTGCAGGGCCCTTCAACCTACTAAGGGCCTTATGAAGAGTTAGGCGGACAGGATATCCCCACCTGCCTTATTAAAAGTCCATTATATCCTATGGCACTTGTAATACTACAGATGAGAGATCCACCATGTTGCGACAGAGTATCCTGTCAATCAAACTCCAAACAAGGCAGTAAGTAGTTAGAAGCGCCCAAACATCATGTCTTCATAAAATGTGAACATTCGCTGGTGGATTCTAAACTTTTGTCTACCCTATTTGTAATTCTGCATCAGCGCAAACTATTGTAAGAGATTCCAATATGAATACAATAACTTGTCATTGTGTTCTACAAAAAAATAGTATTATGCTCCATAAAACCCCTGGTAGGTGACTTATCAATTAACCCACACTGCATTACACAGCAAGAACTTATATGTAATTTTATTTCGTTAGAAAGTTTTCTTTGAATGGAAAACAGATGTTTCTACAGGGAACACAGAGTAGGACTAAAAAACATTTATTCTAAGGCCTTGTAAAAAGTGATTATAGATTAATACATATTGTCAACAAAGGCCCAATAAACAAAACAAGCATTCACAATTACAATAGGCCTCATTTGGAACGGTGTTAGCCAAACCCTTGGCTTTGCCTGTGCTTGTTGCATATGCTGAATAGCATCATCAAAAAACAACAAAAAAGCTGTGAATGTTGCCGGCCTCTGTGTGATGACATATGTGCGTGCATGTATGAGTCATGACTCTACAACATCCACAACAAATATGAAAACTACAAAGAAATGAGTGAGTGACCCACACATGTAGCTACTGGGCCCTCCAAAGTAAAAAATTATATATTTTTTTTTTTTAAGGGGAGGTGAAGGGACAGGGCAGTAACAGAAGAGTGGGAGTGGATGAAGAACTCGGTAGAGGTTGCTGAGCAACACAAAGTGGGGTAGGAAATTTGAAACAAATAAATAAAAAACGAAAAAGCCAAGCGGGATGGTTATGGGGGAGCAATGGACTAGCTAGGGGGATCAATTTAGAGAGTGCGAGGTGTAGGGATGTGAGGCAGGACACGAAGGAGAGAGCAAGAAAACATGAAATCTTACAGAATCCTAAATGAAAAAAGTATTTTCCTGAATGTAAGCCATGGAAGGACAAAACTCATGCAATAAGAGGCACTCTAAAACAGCTATGCTGCTCCAAGGGCGGGACAACCAGAAGAAGAGAAGAAAAGCCATTGTATAAGAAGAAAATAAATGAGACAGACAAGAAAGGCAACCAATTGTGAGCAACGCACTGACCCGAAGCCCACTCTGTGTATACAATAGGTTTTCAAAACGAGACCTACTGCATTGCAAATGCTTGTTACTTTCCTTATCAGGAGGTGCAACTATAGTTTTCGGCAGGGTTAAGACTCTTTTTCTTAGTAACCCTTCTCCCCCCAACCCCAAAGTTGAGGAAAAATGAGAACCGGAACCCAGACAAGCCGGGAGAACGAGAATGTATTAAGACAGACCATGAAATGCCATGTTTTACAATATTAATTAATGATGAATATCCATGTGTGTAATTTCAATTTTATATCATCATAAAAAGAATCTTATAAAATAATCTTTTCCTTGCCGTGGTAACAAAGACTGAGCCAGTGTATGTAGCAAAGGAAATTGACTTTTGCACCGAAATGGACAAGGTTTCGACCAAGACCCAAGATTCTTCTGCTTTTTCCCCATTTTATCCTCTTTTTAGCACCCTACGATAAGCGGTAGCTCGTCCGGAGCCGATGGACACGGCGTGTAGATCCTGCTCGTCCTCACGAGTCTGTTGAAACTCTTCCAAGATTCTGTTGGCCTAGTTCCCTCCATGTTGTGATTGTCAATATCTGATGTGCAATGGCTATCTACAGGGTCAAGGTCTTCAGTATGTTGTGGTGACTGACTAGGTATAGGGTTGAGACACTCCGTCTTTTCAGTCTCTTTAATCGGACCCTTATTGATAGGCCATTTTGGTATTTGAGCAGAGGGAGTCAAGGAAAGGTTTTTTTCTGTGGAGCAAACTACATTGTTTCAATGATTTCAAGCTTAAAAACCTTTTTAGTGTCTAAATCTTTGGTTATTTTTTCTGCTTCGATATGAATATAGACTACAGAGAACATTTTCAATAAATGAGTTAAGGTCAAGTCACCGTTCTTGAGAATCGTGTAAACCTTGGACTTTTTGCCCCCTATTAGTTCCATCTGTCTTGGTTCATTTTGGCACCATATAACATGTTCCTTATTCTCCTAACGTGTCAAGGTCAATTTTATAAGTTCAACCTGAAGCAAGTTACCAGTAGCCTACTTTTAAGGATTCTATGCTCCAAAGACCTTTTGGTTTGAGGCTCTGCACTGCAGGCTTAGGGTTTTTCACTATATAACTTTTGCACCTCATCTTGAAGGAGCAACACCAGTTGAATCCTGATCTGGGTCCTGAGCACTGCTCAGCCTGTGCTAATCCTGTACATGCGACATCTGATGTTTCATTATCAATGCTGAAGCATGTGTCCAGTGGTTCTGCTTCAGAAACCTGTATGCCAGCCGACCCCTGAACATATGCTATTAAAAAAATGATCCAGGCTTTCCTTTTCAAGTATTTAGGGGTTTCAGCTTGAAAAGAGCACAAGTCTAACACAGAGCGATGCCATGATCCCACAGGAGATGAAAGTTACACACCTTGTGTAAGATTACCCAAAAGCACTGATGATGACACGGAGGACAGAAAATAAATGATGTTTCGTTCATAATAGGCCTTAAAAATCAAATAGAAAAACAGCCTCGATGAAGAGTCATTCTAAACAAACCTGCATCTGCGTAGATTGTAACTTAGTTGTGAAAATGTGGCCATCCCATGATAGACAGAACAGTTCTAGGGAGGGTATCAGACTTGGATTCGAGCCAGGAAAGGCTCCGTATTACACCAGCCGTGGTCCGTGCAGGTAACAGCGGTGGGGCCAGGTGGGGGAGGGGATTTCGAGGGATGATGCCGAGGGAAAATTAAATAAATAATTAATTTTCCCTCGGCATCGTTCCTCGAAATCCCCCCCCACCCGGCTCCACCGCTGTTACCTGCACGGACCGCGGCTGTATTGCACCCAAAAAAGTCTTGCATTAGAGGAGTGTAACCCCATATTTTGAAGGAGGAGGTCCCAATACATTATACAAAATACTATATATATATATATATATCCTAACATTTGTGAAAAAATAAGTCTGATTTTGCAGGTAGTCAAAAAACAAAGGGATCCACCCTTATGAGAAAGTACAAAAGTGTTCCTCCAGACTACGTGCGTCTCCTACAATGGTGGAAAGCACACAGCTTTGTTTAAATACCCCTCACCCACCAAAAGGAGCCTTGGTGGCATGATTCATCATCGGGGTCTTCCCGCCCCGCTGCGGGACGGGGCGTGCTACGACCTACGACTACGTGGGAGCACTGATTGTGAAAAACAATACTATGTGTGGTGTAGGAGTGTGAGTGGAAGAGTCAAGAGTGAGTGAATGGTGAAAATTTAAAAATACTTGGCTCAGTGGAAAAGTGAATTTTAATGTTCCTTTGAGCTGGTATCGTTAAAAATGGGGAATGAGATACTATGTTTTAATGAGCCGTGTCTCATGTGTCAACATGTTTCGAAGCCCTCCCTGGCTTCTCATCAGGAACTAGAAGAGATCCCTTCTACACTCTAATCACAAATAGGTGTATTTACATACAATGCTAACTAAGTGGTGCACATACAAATATACATGCACAGTATACTATACCCCAGTAGGTATAATGCAGAATGGGTTCTGGAAGAATAAAAACAGAGTTAAAATAGCTTAACACATCAACCTACACCATATGTGATGTTGACCTGTAAAAGGAAAGTGATATATTTCTGTGATATATTTTTCTTATCTTTATCCGTTAATATTGGTAATCAGTGATGTGTTATGCCGGCGAGTTGGGACAATACAAAAACATACGTACACAAAACATAAACCACACACTCTATATCTAAGGACCGCGTGGTGTGCGTATCCATATGATAAGTATAGCTGAGAATATCTTGTTTAATATATCTCTCCTTCAAAATATAGTGCCAGATGTTGAAGAAACCTCCAGAGTTTAGGCTGTGCACGTACTTATATATTACCCAGATAAAGCCACATGAGCCTTCAAAACGGGAGGGAAGTGGTACCTATAGTCACACACTGGAAAAAGAAAAAGAGAAAGGAACTGTAGGTTTTGAGATGCACCTTCCTAATCAAGTAGCGTTTCACTGTTGCAAATCGGCTGCGCCGTACTTACTATGTCAAGGTTACCTCCTCACCAGGACACTGCCTCGCCGCGGCTCCGTGGAACATTGAGCCAGTGCGGGCAGTGTTCTTAAATACTGAGCTTAATTGGTAGTTTTACCGCCAAAGCTGCACTAATTGGTAAAAGAACTGGTCCGTCAGAAAATCCAAAATGGTGTCCTGGAAAGGCACCATCGACTGAAGTTATCAGTTCCTCACTTCCTGTTGCTCGAGTGGAGCCCTCGGTGTGAAAACAAAAAACAAAAAAACAAAAAAAACAAAAACTGATGCGCTAACTAAAAAAGGAATAATATCTTTTCTTGCGTCCTTGAACATTCCGAGTGAAAAAAGTGTGGACCGCCCGGGTAGATTATTCGGAACCAGATGGGCTCGAGCGCTCATTGAAAACTTCTTCCTGTAATTACGTATAATGGAAGACGATATCGCAAAAATCAAAAAGTAAATAAAAGTGAAAGTAACCCAGATCTTAGCAAGTATTAATTAGGGTACACATAGTCGTGTATACGGTAGTCATTGTAACCAGGGTGTATGAAACCAGACATACTGGTTACTCTAAAGTGTTTCTTTTTTTTTTTTTTTTTTAAACGTGATGTCTCAAGATGGGCAAAAACAGAGAAGGGGTATAGAAACTTCTCAGTGGAGGGGTGAGATCGTGATGGCATATTTAGATATCCCGTTTTTTATTATTATTTATTCAGCCGGCCTCTCATGGTGACATTGTGGTGGTTTTATGTTGGGCCTTCATGTTATTTAATTTAGGCGTATTGACAGAAGGCCGGGGGGTTTTTGGGGCGATAGCCTAGTTGTTAAAAAATTCCTGCACAGGGACATACAATGATAATGTCAGCCTCTCTATAGAGGGCTCAAGATGGCATAAGTGAATTGGACTGGCATAGAAGTGTGGCAGGACATTTAACTCCCCAGAGTAGAGTGCAGCCCCTTGTGGCAACATTATGTAAGGGGTGTTCTTATGTTGGCCCGTAGTGTTTAAGAGAAAGTTGACCTACAAAGGGGTCTGGTTTTCCGCCCCGTAGTTTTCATGAGATTCTATGCAGTTTATTTTCAGTAGAATTTTCTTCCTAGGGATGGTGTCAGAAGTTACTGGGAGATGAAAATCAGCTAAATTGTCCCCAGGGGATGTCGTCATTCAGACCTGTGATGTGTGTCCCCAGGCGGAACACCCACCGCTGTTCCTTCTTCAGGAGACCATGTTCACTGTTCAGTTGTTCGATAATGGTCCATTGTAGGTCTTCCATAGTAAGTTGGGTTGTCAGATAGTGAGTAGCCATTTTCGTAGTGCTTCTTTTGCAATGCGTGTCTTGACAGGTCTAGTTGTCATTCCGATATATTCCATTTCGCATGGGCAGGTAATGATATAAACCACAACCTTGCTGTTGCAGTTCGTGAACCTCCTCTGCTCCCATTCTGTACCATTCCTGAATTTTATACTTTTGCTTTTCTTTGTCAGGTGGCAGGTGCTACAATTACCACAGGGATAGTGGCCCTTCACTGGGGGTAGGAGGGTATTTTATGCTCCATTTGATAAGATATGTCGAGGTCTTGTGTGGACCAGCATGTCCCTCAGATTCCTTCCTCTCTTGTGTGCAAACATAGGTTTGGGGAGGTTGAGCTTTCCGCATGCCAGGAGTCTCCAATGTTTGTTTACGATTTTTGTCACTTGATTAGAGTTGGTATTGTACGTAGTGACACATATTGGTCTCTCCTCTGAGTCCTTAGGTACTTTTGGTTTTAGTAGTGCTTCCCTATTGTTGTTACGTGCCCTCTTCATGGCTCTCTCAATGATTTGTGTAGGGTAGTTGCATTTCTTTAGTTCCTCTTGTAGATCAGTGGCCTGCCTTTTGTAGTCTTTAACATCCGTACAGCTCTTCCGCAGGCGGAGGAACTGTCCATATGGGAGGTTGTCCCGAAGGTGGCGGGGATGGAAGCTGTTATATAACAGCAGACAGTTCTGTGCTGTGACTTTAAAGTGAGTGGTAGTCTTTAAAGTGCCCTCATCTGGGTAGATATTCAAATTCAGGAAGACCAAGTTGCTCCATGAGGTTGTGCTGGTGAATTTTAAATAGATATTTTGTTGGTTCAGCCAGGTCATAAAGTTTTCAGTTGATGTAATGTCTCCTTCCCATATAACCAACACATTGTCTATGTAACGTTTCCAGGTTTTTATGTTGTTAATAAACGGGTTACTGGGGTGCAGGATCTTTTTCCCCTCCAGGTGGTAGACATACAGGCCAGCTATGCTGGGAGCAAATGTGCTCCCCATGCTGGTCCCGTGCTTCTGTAGGTAGATGGTATCCTCGTAAACAAAGAAGTTTTTTGTAAGTGCCAGGAACACACATTCCATAACCACGTTACATGGTGTTTCGTATCCCCAATCGGTGGTGAATAATAGCTTCTCAATGATAGTTAGTGTCTCATCATGTGGTAGACTGGTATACAGACTCTCCACATCCAGTCCCATCAGGAGGTGTATGTTGGGGTCAAAGTCAATTCCTTGGAGTAGCTGTAAGACTTCCTTTGTATCCTTCAGGTATGTACTAGTTCTTTGGACCAGCGGGCGAAGAAAAGCGTCCGCAAACTTTGATAATGGTTCTAATATAGAGTCAATGCCTGATACCATGGGGCAGCCTGGAGGTTGCACAAGGTCCTTGTGGATCTTGGGAATGGTGTAAAAGTAAGGTGTTCTTGGTGATTTCTTGATGAGGAAATCAGCTTCCTTTTTGGAGATCCAATTGTGTGCTGTCGCTTCTTCCATCATGGAGGCTATCCGAATCCTGATGGATTCTGTGGGATCTTCCCGTAGACCCTCATAGTTCCTGCGGTCTTCAAGCAGTCTCCTGCATTCGTTGTCATAAGCAGTGGCGGTTTGTATGACAATTGCCCCGCCTTTGTCTACTGGTTTTATCACGATGTCACTGTTGGATGAGAGTTGTCGTATTGCTTCTTTTTCTTTCTTGGTTGTGTTGTGGAAGGTGTGGTTATTCTCGGTGGTGATGTTCTCCACTTCCTTCATCACTGCTTTCTCGAAAGTTAGTAGTTCGATAGGGAGTGTTGAGTCAATAGGGGTGAAGGAGGATTTAACTCGTAGTCCTGTGTCCTCTCGTTCTTCCTCAGATGGTTTTCTTCTTTAAAAAAAAAGCACGTAATTTGAGTTGTTGGTTGGGACAAAACCCAAACCTCGTTCTAGAACAATCCTCTGTGCTGAGGTCAATTCATGGTCTGTTAGATTGACCACTAAGTTATCCTCCGGCTCGATGACGGTTGTTTGGTCAGTGCGCCCGTCATGCTCCTGGTGGAGACGCGTGACGCCTCGTCTTCTGTGGTTGACCAGTGGACATTGCTGCCCCTCCAGTTCCGACCCCTCCGCGGCCCAGGGGGTGCCCCTAAAAAAGGTGGTGGTCCATAGTAATTGTAGTCATATTCCTGTGGTGGAGGTAACCAGTGTGGGTAGGCCCCTCCCATTGGTGGTGGACCATAGGGATATGGCGGGTATGCTAGTGGCCCTTGATAGTGCCCCCATCCTCTTCGCCCTCTGTTGGGGGGTCTCTGGTGTTGTCCGTTCCCTCGTTGGTATCTTGGGCCGCTCCCTCTGCTGGAACTGGAACTATTCGACCCTGTGTCCGATGCATCTCCTTCTGAGCTCTGGTCTTGGTTTGAGTTCCTTGATATGTAGTCGTCACGTATGTAAGGATATACCTTATCGTGACTGAAAAGCGCTGTGTCCTTCTTCAGCTTGTTGTACTTGCTTTGTTTTAGTGTTATCTCGAATTCGTTCATTTGTTGGTTTAATTCTTCCAGGCGTTTTTGAGAACGGCTTGGGGACTGGTAACTTTTCAGTTGTACTTCCAAAGCCTGGATCTGGATCTTCTGTTCCTGACGTATCCACCTCTTCTGCTCTTTTGAGCATTACCTCTTCACTCCCTTTTTTATTTGATTTTGCAGGTAACCTACATTTTCCGCTGTGTGATTTTACTATCCTTAATGTACAGTTTGTGGAATTTTATTTCATATTTAATTATTCCTCAATGGATAAAGAAGCCACGACTGCACCCGAGTTAACCAGTGAAGTGAAGAATATTTACTATTTGTTTCTAAAATGTAAAAGATGATAACACTTCTATTTCATCAGCATAGTTTCTGAAAATAAATAGCAAATAAAAAGAAATAGAAAATAATTTCCACTTCCTTGTTGTTTGATGGATGGTGGGGGGGCAGGATAGCAAACAAATCTCACACGGTGGTCACAACCACCTTCTTTTCTCACAACGTGTTTCTCTCAGCAAATTATCCTTTCTGAGTATGTTTTATGTGTAAAATCAAGTTTACAACATGTGCAAAATTTGGTACATTGCAAATGGGTTACTTTCAAGGGATCTGGTTATGTGATAATTGGCTGCAGATAATCGGATTATGTCCTCAGTTAATTATACCAAATTATCTGCAATCACAGTGTTTTGTTTCTGTGTGCTTATAATACTGTTAAATCACAAAGCAGCTTAGAAGAAATCTCTTGGAAAAAAAAAGCAATCTTCCTCTTTATTTAATTTTGTTGCACCAATATTCTATAGCAATTAGTGACAACAACAAGTTGTTTTTATACAGCACTTGCTGTCTGTCTTTTGGTTTTGCAGCACCGGAAATAACATTTCTCAGCATTATCCAACTCAGTGGTATTCATTTTACTCACACCAGAAACGAAAAGTTTTGATCAGCAATTCTGCATTGCTCCAGTTTTCTTTCTAAACTTTTAGCAATAAAGGAGCTGATTTAGGGTTTGAGGAAGAGGCTCCCTCGTAACTGTGCACTGAAGGTCCTCCCGCGTGATTTACAGTGGGACGAACCATAAATTTGCCAGCGGTGAAGTCTACTCCGTCTCCGTCATACTCCTCTAACACCCACAGTTATGCACATTTAGAAAGGGAGATACTGTTAAATGTCACCTACCCTGACTTTGTAAATGTCATTTGAGTGGCGCAGTTCTGCTTCTCTCCATCTCCCCAACCCGTGCGAAATTGTGCAGAAAAATTTCTTGCAGTTACATACAATTTTTGCAGGGCCCTTCAACCTACTAAGGGCCTTATGAAGAGTTAGGCGGACAGGATATCCCCACCTGCCTTATTAAAAGTCCATTATATCCTATGGCACTTGTAATACTACAGATGAGAGATCCACCATGTTGCGACAGAGTATCCTGTCAATCAAACTCCAAACAAGGCAGTAAGTAGTTAGAAGCGCCCAAACATCATGTCTTCATAAAATGTGAACATTCGCTGGTGGATTCTAAACTTTTGTCTACCCTATTTGTAATTCTGCATCAGCGCAAACTATTGTAAGAGATTCCAATATGAATACAATAACTTGTCATTGTGTTCTACAAAAAAATAGTATTATGCTCCATAAAACCCCTGGTAGGTGACTTATCAATTAACCCACACTGCATTACACAGCAAGAACTTATATGTAATTTTATTTCGTTAGAAAGTTTTCTTTGAATGGAAAACAGATGTTTCTACAGGGAACACAGAGTAGGACTAAAAACATTTATTCTAAGGCCTTGTAAAAGTGATTATAGATTAATACATATTGTCAACAAAGGCCCAATAAACAAAACAAGCATTCACAATTACAATAGGCCTCATTTGGAACGGTGTTAGCCAAACCCTTGGCTTTGCCTGTGCTTGTTGCATATGCTGAATAGCATCATCGAAAAACAACAAAAAAGCTGTGAATGTTGCCGGCCTCTGTGTGATGACATTTGTGCGTGCATGTATGAGTCATGACTCTACAACATCCACAACAAATATGAAAACTACAAAGAAATGAGTGAGTGACCCACACATGTAGCTACTGGGCCCTCCAAAGTAAAAAATAATATATATTTTTTTTTTTAAGGGGAGGCGAAGGGACAGGGCAGTAACAGAAGAGTGGGAGTGGATGAAAAACTCGGTAGAGGTTGCTGAGCAACACAAAGTGGGGTAGGAAATTTGAAACAAATAAATAAAAACGAAAAAGCCAAGCGGGATGGTTATGGGGGAGCAATGGACTAGCTAGGGGATCAATTTAGAGAGTGCGAGGTGTAGGGATGTGAGGCAGGACACAGAAGGAGAGAGCAAGAAAACATGAAATCTTACAGAATCCTAAATGAAAAAGTATTTTCCTGAATGTAAGCCATGGAAGGACAAAACTCATGCAATAAGAGGCACTCTAAAACAGCTATGCTGCTCCAAGGGCGGGACAACCAGAAGAAGAGAAGAAAAGCCATTGTATAAGAAGAAAATAAATGAGACAGACAAGAAAGGCAACCAATTGTGAGCAACGCACTGACCCGAAGCCCACTCTGTGTATACAATAGGTTTTCAAAGCGGTCTGTAGGTGAGACCTAAAAAGGTGCAACTCTGTGACGCAAAGATGTATTTCTAAGCAAAGAAGAGATTCATGATTTTTTCTGATTGAAAAGCCGAAGACATACACCAGCGAAACCTACAATGTTCATACATTTCTTTTATTCAGTCCTAATCCCGTGTATTCTGCCGAAAATCTGAAAGCATTACGTTATGTTAAGTGGAAAGATCATATTTTCCTTCTATTGAAAATACATTTCTATGTAAAAGCTACTCTTCTATCACACCCCTTTAAGAATGGATATGGAGAAAGGCATTGCAATGTTTCGGACTATCTACAACTGTACTACTTTGGAGCTGCGCACACCATATGTACTGCCCAGGCACCCTGACACTGCCATGGCCAGACCCATTTTCCTATACCTAGGTGATGCTCACACCTATGTACAAATCTCAGCATCCTTCTGATTTTCTGTAGCCCTAATTGGCCAGCAGATTTTTGTGAATTAGGACCTGGTTTTTCGTGCGCTGGTTGCACTATTTCTGCACTGAATTCTAGAACAGGTTTTGCGAATTGGACCGTTAGTATTTATTCAGACCTCAACCATGGCTGGATGCGTAGAGCACATGGTGACATTGACAGAAAACTGCGTCAAAAAGCCACAATCCCGCCATCAACACCGAAAGAGATCCGAACAGTTAACAGAGGCTCAGAGGCAACGGGAAGCCATTTTCGGAAAGGAAAACTGTTCGACTGCTGAAGAGCAGGCAATTACACGCGTCTAGCTGTTAATATATCACCAAAAGTGTCCTTTAGGACAGCAGGGATGCTGCAGGGCAGCTGAAGCGCGCACTACAGGAGGAGATTTCAGGCCAAAAACACCTGAGCCAGCAAAGCATCCCTCTGGAGCTGCTCGGGAACCCTTTTCTTAGAAAACGATTTAGCAGAATTAAAAAAAAAAAAAAACCGAGACAACTCAGGCGTCCCTACTCGCAGGCTCTTCCAATCACATTGTTTGTTTTATGTGCTGGTATTTGTAACGATTGAAACTACTGTTTAGGGAGCAACAAAAGGCTTTTGCAGTAAGATTCCTTTTAGGTCGTAACACAGCATGTGTATTTGTAAAGCGCACGTTCACCCAAGGGTATCTTGGCGCTGAATAACAGATGTTTATTGTTACCCAACTCAATGGTACTCATTTTATCGACTTCAGAAGAATGAAAGGCTGAGTGGACCTGCCGGCATTTGAACCTGTGACCACAAGATCGAACACAGGCCCCTATAGTGGAAGCATTAGCCACCAGACCCGGCTCAGGTCGTGAAGGCAGGAGTTAGGGAACAGGCTCTCCTTGTGTGCAGTGAGAAGTCTGTCGGGCAGTTGCTACGTTTTGAGTTTTGTAGGCACTTGGGCAAGCACGGTATACAGAAAGGCCATTTTCTAGCCGTGTGTCAGTAATTTAGGGCTGCCACGAGGTGTCGCAACCTGGCTACTGCTTTTCCTCAGTTTATCGAAACCTCATCCTTGTACAAGGAACTGGCAGGTCACACCAATGGTTGACGAGGAGCTTCTCAAGAGAAGATGGGGAGTGATGTTCAAGCCTGATATGCTTGGGTGTTGATGTTGTTCCAGATGCAGGGCTCATGCACTGAAAAGCCTGTTTTTTGAGTGTTTTCTTTATTGCAAGTCTCGATTTTGCATCTGCCGTTTCTGAGTCTGGCTTCGTCACGACTCTTTGTACTACGCTGGTCGTCTGAAGTGGCTCATGTTTGCACCTGATGGGATGGTGTTCTGAGCCATATTTTAGGCAGGGTGTACTATCCCCGTTTGCGTCACGGCCAACCTTTAAATAGGTGCGCTGGAGGCAAACAAAGACAGTGCTCCCTATTACAGATAATGCACTGTCCTCTGGAACCGTAAACTCGTGCTGCTCCCATGGCAGCACATTATTAAAATACGGAGCGACTGGCTGAGGCAGCCGCTCTTTCTTTCTCTGTGCAGGTGGCACTCACCCGCACTTTAAAGAGGGGGCGAGGTCCCCCTACAGGTGGGTGCAATGAGTGAATGCACCCGCCTGCAGAGGAATATCTGGGGGGTCCGTGGGGCCCCTTTCATCCTTTGAGAGGGCTGCCCTCAGAAGGTGCACGGATAAACTGCCACATTTTTGTGCCACACTGTCTGCCTCCTAAGGGCCTGCTTGCCTATGCGCCCGTATCGTAAAAGGGCACGTTGCAGAAGCAAAGTGATTCTCTCATTTGCAAGGGCCATGCCCTCATGGAAACGAAGAAATGTCCTCTCAATACAGAGCTGGTGCTATAGGTGCGCCAGAACTATCACTATTACAGAAGTGGGTCGAACAAGGGTCTGAGGCCCCTGTTGTAAGACCATTAGTAGGACAGGGAGCACACGCCCGTTGTGCAACCGGGACACTATGCCTAATACACCCCTGGTTATAATGCTTTACCATTGACAGTGTTGGCCTAGAGTGGCAGGCAGTAACGTAAATCGGGTGG
Source organism: Calotriton arnoldi (assembly GCA_963921515.1). Taxonomy (NCBI): domain Eukaryota; kingdom Metazoa; phylum Chordata; class Amphibia; order Caudata; family Salamandridae; genus Calotriton; species Calotriton arnoldi. Next base: position 1,458,623 of record CAWUFW010000647.1, on the reverse strand, counting down.
TAAATGATGCGCTCAGACTTCTTCAGCCCTTTGATAAGACTGGCAGCAGGTTGGAGTACGTGCTCCAATGTGTGATGCAAGCAAGCAGAACATGCAGGCATCCAGCTGGGAGGGGATGAAGGCCTAGGCAGTCTTACCCTGGGAGGCCCGGCCTTAGCTGAAAGCCCTCTCTGTGGGATCGCTATGTTTACATGCAGTGAGTGTTTTGAATGAGAGCTTGCTGTTGGTGGCGAATCTGAGCAAGAAAGCATCTGTGGATAGAGGAGATTTGACCTGTAAATTTGTTGAGACATTCCTAGAATCGAGCTTTTCTGATGCCTTGGCAATAAAAATACAGCTCTAGATACATACCCTTTCTACAGAGGTATTGTATAGCACAAGCGCATTTTCGCCAATTTTATGTGGCTAGCTGAAGTGAGATCATATCCCCTGCGAGCCAGACATAAACAATCTTTACGAAACCTCCAGGCCGGAGCAGGTTCATGACCTCTCATTGCTAGTAGGCAGACATATGCAGCTACTACAACTGAGGCAAACCTTCTCAAGATCAGCAGCTACACAGGTTAAACCACTGCGGTGGAAAGAGGTTTAGGGAGATATCTGCAACAGTGGTCAGTTTCTGCTGCAAGCGACCTACTAGTGCTGCCCTGTCAGCAGGAACCTTTCACTGATAGCTGAGACGCTTTGTTAATGTTTGGGTTTTATGACATTAGTAGAGGGGAAGGGCTGGGGGAGGGGGCTGAGACGATTTTACCACTGGCTGGCCCGCAGGGCTACTACTTTCCTAGTTATCCAACAATACACTACAGAGACTTGTAACAAAACAAAAACAAATGTGAAAAGCAAAATTAATAAGGATCCATCGTTTTCATTTTTACAAATAAATAGAGAGAGAAAACAACAGGTTTCCCTGTCTGTACTTATTTTTTAGAGACTGCCATATACAGAAATTAGATCTGCATTTGTGTGCTTGTCCAGGCCGTCACTCAAGACAGCCTGGACAACAGCTGAGGATAAGACTTTGTAATGAAACTTAAAAAGCTGCAGAGATGCACGTGCTAGTACTACAATGTGTACAGTACTATTGTATATGGCTACGTGGTGCACAAAAAAACCTACACACATTATAGAGTGAGTGTACATGAATCAGTTAAATTTAGTACTGTTGCAGCTTCATTTTTTTTTTTATCAATCGTAAAATAAACATTAGCAAATATCAATAAAATGAGAAAATAAAGTTCATCTGGATAAGTAAAATTGAAATGGGAGTGCTCAAAATAGAATGCTAGAACCTCTCAATTATCATGCAACAGTGATGAATGCTTGTTATCTTCAGAAGTCCAGTACTTTCAACCATATGTCATCCTAGCACGTATGTTGAGATTAGTACCTGATCCAGAGGAGCAGAACACAGGCTCATTGGACCTGAGATGTACACAAGGTCTTGCACTTGCAGGAGTCCTCCCTTACTGTAGCTGCTCTTGATGGTTGAATTCACCATCTGAATCCAAGTCCAACCCTTCTGGTTGCATCAAAGTCCAAGGGCGTGATGCAGCGCTGCGTGCAGAACATCCGTACAGGTAGTTATTGGATACCAGTGGCTCTATTGCATGAGTGCCCAGAGGCAGAACAAGGGCCGTATTATAAAAAGAGCCCCGGAGGAGCAATGGGTATGTGCACTCACTTTTTAATGCCCCCCTGGGGCACTTTGGTTTTACAGTAGGGGCCACAGACGCTTGCATCGTGCCTTCTGTAGTACAGATCGAGCTGGCACAAATTGTGCACTGGCGTGATCTCAAAGGAGGAATTCACTCATTTGCATGTTGTATTGTCCCCCTTCAAATGAGTGATCCTTTGAGCCTGCAACAAATTACAGATGCAGGCACAAGGCCAAAGAGACTGTCTGGAGGCGCAGTGACTAAGCACCACTGAGAGGTAGTGCACAGTCAGTACACCCCATGACAACTCTTCTTGGAATAGGGAAAGAAGTCAGAGCGTCCGTCCAGGCATCCCCATGCATATGAGTGCAGTCACTCACTGCATCCGCCTGGAAAGTCACGCTGGGGCTGCCTGCACAGTGAAAGGCTGACTAGCAGCTTCAAACTGCCAGTCTGCTTTTCCCTAATGCGCTTTTCAGAGTGAATGCGCGGAATCACATCTGCATTGGGAACAGCACATTTTCTGAGATGGCACACTGTCCGAATCTCCACCTGGTGCACACACACAGACACATTGTGGTGCAGAGTTGGACAGAGCGCCATATCTATAATGTGGCCGCAGGCCTTAGCACCCATTTTTTGCTCCCCACGTCACTTTTATTTTACAGAAGGCACTGAAAGCTCTTGCACGCCCCTTCTGTAATACAGATCGCTTGGCCACATATTCCTACACCCGTGCAATATCAAGGGACCACTCCCTCATTTGCATGAAGGTGGCACCTTGCAGATGAGGGAATGAGTGTCTCTGCCCTGTGTCAAACAGGCTGTTGTGAGGCAAACTGACTACGCCACGTAGGAACTGGTGGATTGTTAGTGTCCCACTGGCTAATCAACTGGACCCTGCCAGCGCCTGGATGCCCTCACGAGTGACAAGAAGCGCCCTACAAATCTTCTTATTGATTGACAGAAGGGTAACTTTTGGGAGGAGACACAGGAAACCTAGGCCCCATCCACAGTCAGGCACTGCACCTGGCTGTGGACCATATCTGCTAGGAGTAAAAGATGGACTACAGTTTAAAACTCCTTCTTTTCAATGTTTGTCTGGTTTTCTTTGGCATCTTCTTGTTGTTCTGAACCTGATTAATGTGACCATCCGTCTGAAGTCTTTCATGTCGACTCTAGAACCTTCAGTCAGTCCCCTAATATTCCATGGTGACAAAAGTAACACAGCTGGCAAGCAGCCCCATTACATAAGAGACACCTTCTGTCAATCCTAACATTTTAGCTAACATAACTTTGCCTTCTGACAAGTTAATCCCCAAACTTGTAACTCAAAACCGCCTGCCTCAGATCAAAATGTTGCTGGCCAAGCCATGACCCAGCTGGAAGTGTCACACATGGCTTGGAGCCACATTGAACATTCCAGGAATAGAATGAAAAACCATGTGGCTCCACCAGGTCCTAGGCCAAAGAGACCATAAGCAAATCCCTATTAGCGTTTCAACTGCTTCCAGTTTTGTCGGTTGTGGAAACGGAGTCACATGCATGAGACTGCCCAGGATCACACTATGTTACCAAGAGGCAAACCCAACATTATAAACCAATTCCCCTCAATCCACCATCAGAATCTAAGCCAGCTAGACCACAACTCCTCTCCTAAATTGTAAAACAGCATCTGCACAGACTATTATGAATTAATGTATCGAAAACGTGGCTTCATTTGGAATTTTGTCTCTGATGGATCACTGTGAGCAACTGCTAATTTTGTATCTCGGGCTGTGAATTTGCGCACTTGGTTAAGATGTCTCCCCAAAGCCTTCTAATGATTCTATTTACATTTTAGAGCCTTTGACTAGCTAGAGTTATCAATTATGGTGTTTCTGAACTGTCCGCGGGGAGAAATGGAGGGTTTGTAAAATACATGCCAGTACTTCTTGCAAGCTGATGGGACAGTGAAGAATGATATTTAACCTCACGAAAACCTTTCTAAAATGTGTCGAAGGGGGGTTCTATTCTGAAAGCACAATAAAAGCTCATAAAGCCATTGTGCAGATACATTTTGTAAGCCATCAACATACCAACGAATATTTGCAATTTGAGACAAACAAGACGAATTTGCAATAGCTACCAATGGCAGTAGCCCGTCTGTCTCATGCTAACAGGAGGAGAGCCGACTCATCCCATGTGCAGTGGACCATTATTCTGATATAATGTACACACACACACACACACACACATATATATATATATATATATACTCACACATATATATATTCACACGCACACATACACAAACACATATATATACACACACACATATATATATATATATATATATACACACACACACAGTTATCTTTTTGAAATTTTCTCACAAGTGTTGCAATAATTGGCATTACAACCCCAAAGCACATGAAGACGGGAGATCCTCTTAACATGCATACCTCTTGCTCAAACATTACGTACTAAAAACGAGAATGTGAAGTATAGAGTAAGGGCAGAGCAAATCACTTGGTGCCTGGGGTAGTCCTAACAATTCACAGCACTATGTACAGGGATCTTCAATAAGCATAATATAGGTGTAAGTATTAGATTCATATTTAGGCAAGAATGATCATCAGGTTCCCAGCCCAAGTCTAGTTATTTATTTATTTGTTTAAGTAAGTATTATTTAAGTAAGTATGCATTTATTAATTTATGTAGGTGTTTTGTAAGGCTCTTTGTGTCACCTTTCTGTTACATTTGAGTGCCAACAACAGGGAAAGAAACGCAGCTTAATGTTTACAAGCTTAAACAGGCCATCATTCCATTCACACAAGCCATTTACACCTGCTCTGTAGACACAAACATAAAAACATACCAGCCGTCCACACAAAGCGGTGCGGGGGCTGTGCACTGGTGACAGTTACTTGAACCTATGTACCACCGACTGCCGTAGGCTTGCTGTTTCCCAGTAGTGATCTAAATTACAGGTTTTCATCACTACCAAAGTCAAGTAAACTTACAGAGCAAGTTCATTGCCTGCTGAGCTACCTTGATCCTTACCCAGCAGAGGTAAAACTTAGTCCCTGCCCCAGAAAAAAAACATTACTACGAACACCAAAATCAAACAGATGTGTGCACACCACCACACTTTTCACTCTGTCGCTGACGTCAACAGAACATATAATGTGCAGGATCAAAAACATTCTGCCATTCATAAGTTTCTTCTTCAGTAATGTTTATTGTAAATACAGGATTTTACTTTTACTAAATCTATTTTATAAGTTATAAATGCACTCAGGGATACTTAAAGATGCCCTAAACGGGCCCAGAAGCTTTCCTGTCTGCGATGAACCCCATCACCATCCCCCGCGCTGAAACCACAGATCAACAGCCCTCATACTAACTAAGTCAACAGTGCCCTAACATCAGTGGCATAACGCAATATGATGGCTTGCCCTGCAGAATGTGATGAGGGACCCCGGCGTCTCACAGATTGCACAGATATTCATTGGTCTTGGCTCAATGGGGGACCCCTGAATGGTTGGGCCCCCCATACACTGCAGGGGCCCGCTTGGTAAAGCAGAGTGGCTTTACTGAGGGTTTAACTATTTCTTATTCCATGCCACTGCACGCATTTTACAAGACATGCAATGGCATGGCTTAGAGGGTGAGGGCCCCCCTCAAAAACAAGAAACCCTCCTCCCCCTCGCCTGCACCACGGGGGTCTCCGTTACACCCCTGGATAACATGACACAGTAATGCCGCACTTGAAATTACTAATGCCACAGGTGCAGAGTATTGCCATATTTCCTCCACATACATTTTGACACGGTTTGTCTGGCAAAATCTGTGCGAGGAGAAACAGCTGTGTCTGGGTGGTATTTGTATACAGCGGTGCTTCTGATTGACATGTAAACTCCTGTGAGTCAGTATCACCGCGGCCCTGGTAAGTGAAAACACTCTTTGCTCTCAGCCCTCTGTGTCTCGCCCAGAGCTTTTCGTATGGGGGGCTCTGGCCTTGTGGTGTCCTTTATTCTAATCCAGGGTCTCCTAAAAACCCTCTCTAGTTGTATTGGGCTTGGGCAGTACCTTTGGACTCGTGATCCTTGGGCGCCATTTTGATGGACATTGTGTACCGCAGAATAACTGGAGCTCGAAGGCCTGCTGATTTCTTACCGTTTTCACCGTAATTTTCTAATCTATTGCATATGCTTCCAGTGACAACTGTTGCACTTTGTTACTAAGTGCAAAACAGTGGAGGGGCAACGAACTACTATGTTACAAATACATGAATGCATCCCTTACCTTATCATTCACTTTCTCATTTTAGTTATTACACTGCTGAGGAGGGTCCACCTCTTCAAACAGCCGCAATGCTGTCCTACTTACCTTTTACCCAGAAGAAAACAAGCATTTGCAATGCAATAGGTCTCGCATTTACACCAGTTTGAGCTATTGACATTGTAAATGACAATGCCTTTTATTTTTGTTTTCGTTTTTAAAACATAAATAAAAGGCATTGTCATTTACAATGCCAATAGCTTAATCTCTCGTATACCGAACACGTATGCTATATATCTGCAGTGATAGTGATCTCACACCTATATCTGCAGTGATGGGGATCTCACACCTATATCTGCAGTGATGGGGATCTCACACCGTAGTGATCTCACACCTATATCTGCAGTGATGGTGATCTCACCTATATCTGCAGTGATAGTGATCTCACCTATATGTGCAGTGATAGTGATCTCACACCTATATCTGAAGTAATATCTGCAGTGATAGTGATCTCACACCTATATCTGCAGTGACAGTGATCTCACACCAATATCTAGTGATAGAGATCTCACACCTATATCTGCAGTGATGGGGATCTCACACCTATATCTGCAGTGATGGGGATCTCACACCGTAGTGATCTCACACCTATATCTGTAGTGATAGTGATCTCACACCTATATCTGCAGTGATGGTGATCTCACCTATATCTGCAGTGATAGTGATCTCACCTATATGTGCAGTGATAGTGATCTCACACCTATATCTGAAGTAATATCTGCAGTGATAGTGATCTCACACCTATATCTGCAGTGACAGTGATCTCACATCAATATCTAGTGATAGAGATCTCACACCTATATCTGCAGTGATAGTGATCTCACACCAATATCTGCAGTGATGGTGATCTCACACCTATATCTGCAGTGATAGTGATCTCACACCTATATCTGCAGTGATAGTGATCTCACACCTATATCTGCAGTGATAGTGATCTCACACCTATATCTGCAGTGATAGTGATCTCACATCTATATCTGCAGTGATAGTGATCTCACACCTATATCTGCAGTGATAGTGATCTCACACCTATATCTGAAGTAATATTTGCAGTGATAGTGATCTCACACCTATATCTGCAGTGATAGTGATCTAACACCTATAGCTGCAGTGATGGTGATCTCACACCTATATCTGCAGTGATAGTGATCTCACACCAATATCTGCAGTGACGGTGGTCTCACACCTATATCTGCAGTGATATTGATCTTACACCTATATCTTCAGTGATAGTGATCTCACACCTAGATAGTGATCTCACACCTATATCTGCAGTGATGGTGATCTCACACCTATATCTGCAGTGATGGTGATCTCACACCTATATCTGCAGTGATAGTGATCTCACACCAATATCTGCAGTGACGGTGGTCTCACACCTGTATCTGCAGTGATATTGATCTTACACCTATATCTGCAGTGATAGTGATCTCACACCTATATCTGCAGTGATAGTGATCTCACACCTATATCTGCAGTGATGGTGATCTCACACCTTTTTACTGTTAGAACATCACTACAGCAAGGCCAAGCGAAAGGAGCCCCTTGGGCGTGAAGGGGCGTCTTGAGACCTCAATAAACAACAAAGGAAGACTGGACTCTGGTGTTGAGCAATGACTAGTTGAAGAGTTGAAGGGAGCCTCGGCCGCTGGCAGAGGGGGGAGATGGTGCACACGTGTGCTCTGGAGGCAGAGGGGGGAGATGGGTGTATGTATATCAGCACAGAAATCTGTTTAAACTAAACATTAGATTTAGGGTGAGGAAAAATACAGTAGCGTGAACGTTTTATTTCGGTGTAGACTGTGCGCGGTGCTGTTTTGTAATGTCGTCACTGGCAGACATAATCACATTTAGAAAAAAAAAACAGACTTCGGAAACATGATCCGTCACTACACGCCTCCTTTAGATAAGAAATACCCTCACGACAGCCGTTAAGCAAACAATCCAGTCCGGATGGGCCGTCCCAAAAGGAGACCGGGCGGTAACAAAGAAGCCTCATTTTCAATCGGAGGCAACCGTTTAGCATAAACGATGACACCAGCCAATGAAAATGATGGACGGGGCTTCAAGTCCCCTTCTGAAATCTCCTCTACCACAATATGTCTCGCAGAGCGAGCAGCGCATGCGCGCTGCAACGCTAGGCGAGACCTAAAAATACTCCTCCTCACCGCTACATAGGCAGATAAAAGAATCTTCCCTCTTATCCCTATCTCGACTTTCTGTTTTCTGTCTGTCTTCCCGGCAGGCATCCCTGGTCCTGCAATCAGGGCTGTTGCATGGTCAAGAAGTTTTATTTTTCGTTCCTCCTTTCATTTTGCTTGAAGCTTACTGCTGTAATCTAGGCAAATGGTTTATTCCTCATCCTCCCCTCTCCACCTGTTCCCTCCCTGTGAGAAGTTGGCCTGGTATATGCTGTTCACTAATTAAAGTGGACACCTTGCACCAGAACAATTCGACTCTTATGGTAGATAGGTTTAAGACAACCTTTAAAGAAAGCTATCCTAGTGGTAGCTGTGGAGAGCAGCCTTCAGGCTAAGTCTTGAAGGAATGTAAAGCAGCTTGTTTTACCACACAATCTCCTGAATCACCAAATGAAAAGACACCACACAGGTATATATATCAAATATATATGTATTTATTAATAAACAACTCTCTACTAATCTCTTTATGAGATTAGAAGTCAGGAACATATGTACAAATCAAATGTTATCAAAATAAGTTTAGCACAATCGAATATCACAATCTTAGTTTGGCTAGACCTAGGTCTAGGGCATCTAGAATCGAGGAACCCTCAAGAACCACCCCAGGTAGTTGTAAGAGACCCACAGGGGACGGACGCGGTGTCCTGGCACCGGTGCGAGTCCTGTACGAGTCTATGCGAACAGACGCGATTGAGATTTCAATGTTAAAGGTCCCTTGCGTGTTGGAGGCGAACACACCGAACGGTCCTTGTACGAGTCGAAGGACGCGGTTACAGATAGAGTTGCAAGGGAGTTGGACGCGGTGTGTCTAACACAGACGCGAACCATGTACGAGTCAGCGCGATAGTCGCACTTGGAAAGTAAGAGTTTTAGGGCACTTCTAGGGTGGCTACAAGCAAGTCACTTACAGGGTAAGTAGTTCTAGGGCCCACACCCACAGGAGCACCGTAGTGCTGAAGTTACCTCACCCAGGGGAGCCGGGTGCATAGGTGTTCTTTGGTGTCGGGTCGCAGCGTCGTTTTCAATGGGAGCCAGTGAAGACTTGCTGCTTGCGGCGACAGGAGAAGTGTCCGGAGGAATCCAAGCCTGGATTCAGAAGATGGAAGACCTGAAAGCAGAGGGGACAGTGTTCAAAGTCACTTGGCAGTGACTCGGGGCAAGGAAGATGGATGCCCACCGTCGTCGCAAGATTCAGGTTGTTCACAGGTGCCTTGACTCTTTAGCCACGAGGTCCAAGAGGTGTCGACGACAACCAGAAGCTGGATTCGGTGTGTCCCACGATGTCTGCAGCTTACTGCGGTGTCGGCGACTTGATTGGAGCCAACAAGCCTTGGTAACAGCAAGTCTCGGGGAAAGTGTAAAAGTCAATGGCGCAGACCAGCAAGGTCTGAGGGACTCACCCAGCGAGGGTAAGTCAGGGCAGGCCTGGAGCAACCAGGGGAGCCCTTTGGTTCCGTAGGAAAGTCTTCAGAGGACCCACAAGTTGGCTGGCAAGGGATCGCAAAGACGCCTCGGAAGGATTCGCTCAACAGGGGCCCACGGTCACTCGGGACGTGGTAGGCCTCTGATCTTCGGAGGGATTCCTGCTGGAGGCTAGGATCACACGTGGTCCAAAGCACAAGTTCGTAGAACGTTGTGAAGGGGTTGCACTCGACAATAGTGCACAGTACCCAGGGGTCGCGGTTCCTCGTCACTCTTGGGGTCCACTGGCCTCAGCTTCGCTGGGGACTCACGATGGCCTTTGAGAAGTCAGGAAATCCACTTCTTGGGCTGCAGGGACTTCGGACTCCGGCGGGAGCGGCGTAGTTTGCGACCATCATTTGTAGTTTTTGGTGCCTGCCAAGCAGGGGAGTCACTCCTTGACTCCAAGGGAGATTCTTCAGTCTTCCAAAGGTAGTGGAACGTCGAAGGTCCGGGATTCTTCTTGCAGAGCGTCGTCCAGGGATATCTAACTATTCAATGTGCAAGGGTTCCCTATCTTATACTGTAAGGAAGGGAGGGACTAGCTCTATGACCCCACCTATGGGAGGGTCAGGGAAGTGGGTGGCTACACCCACTTCCCTTTGGCCAGTTTCGCGCCAGAGCAGGGGCAGGTAGCCCCTGAGCTGGTTTGAACTGGCATATGCACAGAGGAGCCTTCTGCTCCCCCAGTGCAGGACTTCAAAGCACTCTAAGAGTGCACCCACCCAGCCCCAATACACTAAACCCTGTCTGGAAGGTGGTTACACCCTCCTGTGACAGGATACCTATTGTTGGGCTTCCTCCACTGCGAGTTTCGGTCATCAGCAGGAGGGCAGCCCAGTGTCTGTGACTGGTGGCATCCATTTTGTGATGCCAGGGCTCTGCAGGATTCTACCGCGTGTCCACAGTAGGTACATGTCTATCCCTCTAGAAGGGTGGAATGCTACCCCCGCCGCCAGAACTGGCGGGGGGGTAGTATTCCAAGATGTTTGACACCAAACACGACATGTTTTGATGCAGCCATTCCAAAGTTAGCATTCTACCGTGAGGATATAATGCACTTAAGAGTATATGGTTTAACCGCATCCACAAACAGCCCCAGAGAATGGACTCTGAGAGCTGCAGAGGGGCCCTGCTCAGGCAGAGGCACCCTCTCACATAGGAACCAAGCACCCTGCCCTCAGGATTGATAGGGCCTGCCTTAGGGGTGAGTGATAGGTTTAAATGTGTGTGCAGGAGAGATATAGGAAACCTATATCTCAGTGAGGAGTGCTAGCACCACCTCACCCAGGCTGCAGTAGCAGGCCTGTGGTGTCAGATTTAGTCTGCTTCCCAGGGGTGGCATAATACATGCTGCAGCCCCTGGTAGGCCTGTGAAGTACCTATGCCCTTGGCACCTAAGGTACCATATACTAGGGACTCATAAGGTACCACAGTATCCAATCACTAGTGCACCTAGAGTGCACTCCAAATCGTTTAGAGAGAGCAGATAGACTGGGGCCCTGAATAGCAGGATCCCAGTCCAACTAAGTCATAAACCAGCAAAACACCAGGAAAAAAGTGGGAGCAACCATATAGTCAGATTCCACCTTCCTACATAACCCCCCCCCCCCAAACGAAAGGAGATAAGGCTAACCTTGGCCAGTTGAGCCTTTATTGAGTAAGTGGCCATATAAGGAAGCACCTGCACTAGCATGGTTGCCCCTGTCTTATGGTCCACTAAGCAATCCCTCACCCTAAGGGTATGAGAGGGTCTCCACCATGGGGAATTACTACCTGTGGTGTGCTTTGGTAAAGTACAAGGCTGGTGAGGTGTCTGAGTAGGGAAGTGAGGCCCTAGGAAGGTTGGTCTCAGCTTCCTCAGATCACTGGTCACCAGGTATGCCTGTCTTTCCATGACTGAGTTGCACTTTGCTCTAAGGGTCAACCTTTGGCTGCCTACAGCTGGGGGTTGGGTCCCTTTGGATGGACCACTGGAGGGACATGGCAGGTTTGGAACCTTTTGGTCCCAGGTTTGCCCTTGCCTAACAGAGTCCTTCTGGGGGAGGTCCCTACACAAAGGTATGGGGGATCCCTCAGTGTGTTGAGGAATTTTCACCTGGCTAGGGCTACTAGACTGGGTGCCCCTAATCTGCTGAGGGGGGTGTTCCTCTGGACAGGGGGCACTGGGGGGTCCACTGACCTCCCTGACCTCTGCAGCCCTGGGCTGACTGAGGCAGGGTAGAGAGGGGCAGGTTACCTGCTCCAGACTGGGTACCACCTTGGAAGGGTCCTCTGCCATCAGGGGTGTGGCCAGGCCAGGCCTGACTACCTCTGGGGCAGTTCCTTCACTAGGGGTAGGGTCGGTTCCCTGAGGAGGCTGACCCTCACCTACTGTCTGGGGGAAGAAGACTTTTCTTCAACCCTTGTGCTCTCTTTTTGGGGAGAGTGGGCCATTCTTCCAGGCTCCAACTCTCCATAATTTTCATGGGCTTGGGCTGTGGCCATCACAGCCCCACTAACCGTTACAGGGACGCCCAGCAGTCTCAGATGGGTTTGGTGTTCAACTTCAGCCCAGGCTGAAATTTCCAGATCATTCCCATCAGGCAATCTACAGGCAAGTTGGGGGACACTGCCACTCTTTTGGGCCTGTGACCCCTTCCCAGCTGAGATTGACTATGGCCATGGGGTGATCTGTTCTGACACCATCTATGTTGGTCACCTGGTATTTAAACTCAGGTAAAAGCTGGTGAGGGGGACTAGTTTCCCTGCCACCATGGTGACACTAGCCCCTGTGTCCCTGAATGCCACAGCCTTCTGACCATTAATTATTGGCTCCAGTCTGTACCTGCCCAATGCATTGGGACCCATGGTAAAGGTGGCAAATCCTATACCACCATCAGAGTCAGAGGAGTCTGTTGAGGGGTCCTGTCTAAACTAGGGCCCACCTCTGTTCCTCTTGCAAAAGCACCTAACTTTTGGGGTGCACTACTCCCAACTGGAGGATTACTACTGGTAGTACCAGGAGGGGTGGTAGTAGTTGTTGGAGGAACATTTTCTTTATTGCCAATCCTGGGACAGCTGGGATCAGATTTCCAGTGCCCAGGCTTTTTACAGACATGGCAATAGGGTTTCTTTTCAGGAGAGGAAGGAGTTTGGGACCCACCCCCTGTAGTGGACTTATCCTTAGATTTATCCCCACCTTTCTCTTGGGACTTGGTAGAATCTTTCTTCTGGTCACCACCCTGATTCTTAGGCCTTACCCTGGTTCTGACCCATTTGTCTGCCTTCTTTCCCAATTCTTGGGGAGAGGTCAGATCAGAGTCCACCAGGTATTGGTGTAAAAGCTGGTTTTGACAATTATTTAGGATCTGTTCTCTCATCATTAGATTATACAATCAATTGAAATCAGTAACCCTACTGCCAACCAGCCAACCCTCCAGAGCCTTGGATGCACAATCTACAAAGTCAGTCCAGTCCTGAGTCTGTGCCTTCTGGGTGTCTCTGAACTTCAACCTGTACTGCTCAGTGGTTAAGCCAAACCCATCTATCAGTGCACTCTTCAGGACCTCATAATTATCAGCATCCTCTTCTCTAACAGTGAGGAGCTTGTCTCTACCTTTGTCTGAAAAGGAGAGCCACAAGATTGCTGCCCACTGCTTCTGGGGGACCTGCTGTACTCTACAGGCCCTTTCCATAGCAGTTATCCACTTGTGGATATCATCCCCACTCTGGTAGGGAGGAACAACCTTGCTCAGGTTCCTATGGTCTGGAATAAATTCTCTGCCTCTAGGGACACTGTTGCTGCCACCAAGGGGTTCTAACCCCTCTCTTCTAGAAGCTCTCTGGATCTCCAGGGCTTCTCCATCCAGTGCCAACTGCTTGGTTCTGATGGCAACTCTTGCTTCCTCATACTGCAGCAGTTTGCACATTCTGTCAGAGGAGCTCTCTCTTATGGGAAAGTATGAGTTCCTCTGCTGGACACATTCTCTGCCAGAGTGATAAGAGTGCTCAGATTCCCTGGAAGGGGACCTATGCCTCTCATCCACTCTGTCAGTTCTCTTAGGGAGAATTCCTCTGTCCTTTTCAGGCCCCTTGGAGCCTGGCCCTTCAATCACAGAGTCTTGGTCATTCTGATTTTCATCATCTGACCCAGACACTGTAATTGACCCACCCACTGATTCAGACCCATTAGCTCCTAGAGCCAATCTCAGATCATCTGCTGTCAGCAGATCTATCAGGTGTAGTGTGGAGGGACTCTGTCCTAGCTTCAGGTGACTTTCAACACACATGGCTCTCAAGTCAGAGAAAGCCATGTCCTTATACTGAGGCTGAGTGGATCCACTGGTTCCACCCTTTAAGGACATTCTAGTGTTGTGCAGTGTTGTACTACCTACACTAGTCTGTGGCCTACTGATACTAGCTGGAGCTGTAGAAGGGTGTGCTATCCCTTGGCACACAGCTCTAAGTTCAGTAGAACTTATTGATACTAAGCTTAACTTTATATGTACCTTGAGTACCTATAGTGGTTTTCAGTTAGTAATTCAAATAGAGATTTTCTGGTAAAACAATAGCAAGCTGGAATTTCCACAAGCTGCCCACCAATGTGAGAAGTTGGCCTGGTATATGCTGTTCATTAATTAAAGTGGACACCTTGCACCAGAACAATTCGACTCTTATGGTAGATAGGTTTAAGACAACCTTTAAAGAAAGCTATCCTAGTGGTAGCTGTGGAGAGCAGCCTTCAGGCTAAGTCTTGAAGGAATGTAAAGCAGCTTGTTTTACCACACAATCTCTTGAATCACCAAATGAAAAGACACCACACAGGTATATATATCAAATATATATGTATTTATTAATAAACAACTCTCTACTAATCTCTTTATGAGATTAGAAGTCAGGAACATATGTACAAATCAAATGTTATCAAAATAAGTTTAGCACAATCGAATATCACAATCTTAGTTTGGCTAGACCTAGGTCTAGGGCATCTAGAATCGAGGGACCCCCAAGAACCACCCCAGGTAGTTGTAGGAGACCCACAGGGGACGGACGCGGTGTCCTGGCACCGGTGCGAGTCCTGTACGAGTCTATGCGAACAGACGCGATTGAGATTTCAATGTTAAAGGTCCCTTGCGTGTTCGAGGCGAACACACCGATCGGTCCTTGTACGAGTCGAAGGACGCGGTTACAGATAGAGTTGCAAGGGAGTTGGACGCGGTGTGTCTAACACAGACGCGAACCATGTGCGAGTCAGCGCGATAGTCGCACTTGGAAAGTAAGAGTTTTAGGGCACTTCTAGGGTGGCTACAAGCAAATCACTTACAGGGTAAGTAGTTCTAGGGCCCACACCCACAGGACCACCGTAGTGCTGAAGTTACCTCACCCAGGGGAGCCGGGTGCATAGGTGTTCTTTGGTGTCGGGTCGCGGCGTCGTTTTCAATGGGAGCCAGTGAAGACTTGCTGCTTGCGGCGACAGGAGAAGTGTCCGGAGGAATCCAAGCCTGGATTCAGAAGATGGAAGACCTGAAAGCAGAGGGGACAGTGTTCAAAGTCACTTGGCAGTGACTCGGGGCAAGGAAGATGGATGCCCACCGTCGTCGCAAGATTCAGGTCGTTCGCGGGTGCCTTGACTCTTCAGCCACGAGGTCCAGGAGGCGTCGACGACGACCAGGAGCTGGATTCGGCATGTCCCACGATGTCTGCAGCTTACTGCGGTGTCGGCGACTCGATTGGCGCCAACAAGCCTTGGTAACAGCAAGTCTCGGGGAAAGTGTAAAAAGGCAATGGCGCAGACCAGCAAGGTCTGAGGGACTCACCCAGCGAGGGTAAGTCAGGGCAGGCCTGGAGCAACCAGGGGAGCCCTTTGGTTCTGTAGGAAAGCCTTCAGGGGACCCACAAGCCGGCTGGCAAGGGATCGCGAAGACGCCTCGGGAGGATTCGCTCAACAGGGGCCCACGGTCACTCGGGACGTGGTAGGCCTCTGATCTTCGGAGGGATTCCTGCTGGAGGCTAGGACCACACGTGGTCCAAAGCACAAGTTCGTAGAACGTTGTGAAGGGGTTGCACTCGACAATAGTGCACGGTACCCAGGGGTCGCGGTTCCTCGTCACTCTTGGGGTCCACTGGCCTCAGCTTCGCTGGGGACTCACGATGGCCTTTGAGAAGTCAGGAAATCCACTTCTTGGGCTGCAGGGACTTCGGACTCCGGCGGGAGCGGCGTAGTTTGCGACCGTCGTTTGTAGTTTTTGGTGCCTGCCAAGCAGGGGAGTCACTCCTTGACTCCAAAGGAGATTCTTCAGTCTTCCAAAGATAGTGGAACCTCGAAGGTCCGGGATTCTTCTTGTAGAGCGTCGTCCAGGGATATCTACTTTTCAATGGCAAGGTTCCCTAACTTATACTGTAAGGAAGGGAGGGACTAGCTCTATGACCCCACCTATGGGAGGGTCAGGGGAGTGGGTGGCTACACCCACTTCCCTTTGTCCAGTTTCGCACCAGAGCAGGGGCAGGTAGCCCCTGAGCTGGTTTGAACTGGCATATGCACAGAGGAGCCTTCTGCTCCCCCAGTGCAGGACTTCAAAGCACTCTAAGAGTGCACCCACCCAGCCCCAATACACTAAACCCTGTCTGGGAGGTGGTTACACCTCCCTGTGACAGGATGCCTATTGTTGGGCTTCCTCCACTGCGAATTTCGGTCATCAGCAGGAGGGCAGCCCAGTGTCTGTGACTGGTGGCATCCATTTTGTGATGCCAGGGCTCTGCAGGATTCTACAGCGTTTCCACAGTAGGTACATGTCTATCCCTCTAGAAGGGTGGAATGCTACCCCCGCCGCCAGGACTGGCGGGGGGGGTAGTATTCCAAGATGTTTGACACCAAACACAACATGTTTTCATGCAGCCATTCCAAAGTTAGCATTTTACCGCGAGGATATAATGCACTTAAGAGTATATGGTTTAACCGCATCCACAAACAGCCCCAGAGAATGGACTCTGAGAGCTGCAGAGGGGCCCTGCTCAGGCAGAGGCACCCTCTCACATAGGAACCAAGCACCCTGCCCTCAGGATTGATAGGGCCTGCCTTAGGGTGACTGATAGGTTTAAATGTGTGTGCAGGAGAGATATAGGAAACCTATATCTCAGTGAGGAGTGCTAGCACCACCTCACCCAGGCTGCAGTAGCAGGCCTGTGGTGTCAGATTTAGTCTGCTTCCCAGGGGTGGCATAATACATGCTGCAGCCCCTGGTAGGCCTGTGAAGTACCTATGCCCTTGGCACCTAAGGTACCATATACTAGGGACTCATAAGGTACCACAGTATCCAATCACTAGTGCACCTAGAGTGCACTCCAAATCGTTTAGAGAGAACAGAGAGGCTGGGGCCCTGAATAGCAGGATCCCAGTCCAACTAAGTCATAAACCAGCAAAACACCAGGAAAAAAGTGGGGGCAACCATATAGTCAGATTCCACCTTCCTACACTCCCCTTTTTCTTCCTCTTATTGTTCTACCCCTTCCATAGAACGTTCAGGTGAAGCTCACATTAGAATGTTGGTGTGAGCCACCTGAACAGTCGGATGTGTGAGAATCTCTCTATCAATAAACTTCTCATCTCAACTTGCCTTGGAGGAGTTATTTCAACACTTTCTTTCTTTATTTAAGGCATCCTAGTACAGGGAACGGGCTGTGAAGATCTGGAGAAAGAGTAGATTTGGATTTACCTATCGCTCCGTGGGGAGCTTGTGATATGAGGACGAGCGGCTTTGATGTTAGGAGATCCGCAGCTCGTCCCTGCAGACCAGGCCAGTAGCTGCTGAAGTTCTCAGATGGACCTCATGCTCCAATGATCCAGAGGTAGAAGGTGGATGCACAACCAGGCAGCGCTTCCAATGCCCATGGAGAAGGACCAAGGACTTTATTCGATTCTTTTCGTAGTGGAAAAATCCTCCGGGGGCTTTTGTCAACCAATCCTGGATCGATGAAGGTGAACACTTGGGTCTCCATGATTCATTTCAAGATGGATTGATTGTAAAGGATAACACCACTGATTCCACCAGATGAGTTCATGGTCACGTTGGAGCTTTAGGATTCTTACCTGTACATTTCAGTTTGAGAAGAACATTAAAAGTATGCTTGATTCTTACCAGTCTTCCATTCTTCCCTTTGGCCTGAAACCAGCTACAAGTGTTTTTTACAAAGGTGATTGCTCCCCCTGTGGGTCTAATACACAATTAGGGCATCTTGCTGCAAGTGTAGCTGGATGACTGGCTGATTCACTTTCCATCAAGGGTACAAACAAAGATCTATTCTTCAAGTGATCTTTTTGCTCCGTAATCAAAGCTTCCTCAGAAATTAGGGAAAATAAAAGAAGATTCCTGTTCAGGGTATAGAGTTAGAGCGAGATCCCGGACAGACAAGATGTGGCGGCTCTTTCATAACAAGAGCATCCAAAGGCCAGGGAAAGGCTGCAAGAGGGGGGAAGCTAGGGCAAGATTTAATTTGGGGATTTTTGTCTGTTATCTCATGGAGTCCAGTTTCTATGGATTTCAAAGGCCAGATCTGCATGAATCCCTTTAGAGGTTCAGTGGTGATTGGCTCCTTTGTACTTGAGAGTGTGGACACCTCTATTGATGCCATTCTCAAACATAAGGGCAGACTCCAGGAAGAATGAGCGGAGAGCTACCCTGGAGTCTACACTGTAGGAGATAGTCGTTGCAATCCCAGAGTAATTCAAGGAATCGGAAGAAGTTAGAGGCAACCAGAAGAGTAATGTCGAGGTTTGCCTCTCAAATACAAGGGGCTGCGGTTCTCATTGGAACAGACAACATGGCAGCCAAATCTTACATAAACAGGCAAGGAGAATAAATTCCAGGAGTCCCGGAGCCGACATATTTCTGATTTTTCAGTGGTCCAAGAAGCATCTGTTGTCTCTGTCAGTAATCCACATGAAATGCTGGACAATTCGGCAACAGACAAACTGAGCGGGGTGTCCCCTCTTCCCAGAACTATTGTTTGAGGGCAGTGATGGGTGGGTATATTTGCAGGAGATGTGGTCAACAAGTGATAGGCCTCTTAGCCTGGAGGGAGGCTGCTTTCAGTCTGATGTTTTGTTCCAGGTCCACAGAGGAGGTGGAATGCTTGACAGGTGTGCTGTCATTCGAATGACAGAGGAGTCTTTTTTATGCCTTTCCCCCCTTTTTCCTATTCTTGCAGGGCACCTTTTTATATACTCTTTTATTTGGCTTTCATACAAAAGGAATGGAGAGTGGTATACATCCTGGGCACAGAATACTGGTGCCTGGCATACAGTCTCACATAACCGGAGTAGTTTCTCCACCAATCCCAACTACAGCCATGTTTCTTGGGGCTGCCTCAGGGTGCTTTTGCAATAAGAACCTGCTTTTGTACCTAAAGTCCTTTCATCATTCAATATGGGTCAAGACGTTAATTTGCCTGCGTTTATACCTCCCTCACTGACTCCAGACGAGAATTCTTTGCATTACCTAGATTGAAAAGCACCATAATGATTTACTTGGAGTGTGTCGCTGTGGATTCTTTGTTTCTTAACTTTGGTCCAGCCTGAAAGGGGCTCTGCTTCTACTCTCACTTTCAGTCGATATATATTTTCCAATATTTCGACGGCCTACGCTGAGAATCACAATTCTTGCCCAGGTGGGGTTCACGGAAACTCAGCTAGAACCATGTCTGTTTCCTGGACAGAGCTTCAGGGTGCGCCCCTTATGGAGACCTGTCAAGCAGCTACTTGGGCGGTCCCTTCTACTATTGTAAACCATCATCCTCTTCTTTGTGAATAAAATGGGCAGGGAAACTTAGATTTCAGAGTTTTTTTCAACTGTGTGTCGTATTATTAATGAGTTTCTACATATTGCTGAACTCAAAGGTTTCATGGGTGTTGTTTCAACAATTGTGCACGTGCGCTTATTTGGCAAGGTTATTATTATGTGTGTGGCTGTTCTGCCTCTTTAATGTGCTTGTGTGTTTATTTGGCATGGTTATGTGTTAAGCATCACTGCTCTGATTTGCTTTGGTATCATCACGAGAGTTCATTAAAGGACCAGGCGTTGCAATAAAAAAAAGAAAAATGTAGGCATTCTGGGAGTCTCATGATGAGGAAGCTTTTATACTCTCACCGATTCTGACAGCCCACGTTGACAAAGTGGAAGGTGACAATTGGTTGTTGGTATCCAATCATACGCTTGCAGTCACAATTGTGGTCACTAATCATTTATACATGGCGCTGTATCGGAGAAGCTGGAGGGTAACAACGCTTACACGCCGCCCCCACCTTCCAAATTGTGATGAGTTGGAAAGTGCACTTTGTAACATACCTTAGAATTCTACGACTTGCCTTTTTGAGGTGAATTTGCAAACTGCAGGCTTTGCTGCCACAAATAGGCTCGTATATAATGTCCTAGGGTGCATTCTTATACAACGAACCCAGGAAAAAATTGGAGAGATTTCAGAGTGTCAATGTGTATTACATGAAAAGGACTAACTATGCTCAGGGCAGTAACTGTTATTAAATTGTTCGAAGACAAAAAAACAACTTCAAGATGACAATTGGCCTCTGTCAGGTTTAGGTGTATTATAAGTAGTTTTGGAGAATTTGTGTACAACTAAAACAAAATGGAGGCCCTATCAAAGAAGATCAAACTACAGACATCCTTGTGTTCTAGCTAGAGACTGAATCCAAAGGACACGGAAATAAAGGGGCGTTTCAGTACTGTACCTGGCGCCTTCTCTTAGTTTTTGCCAATGATGCTAGAGAGGCAAGTATGCATGTTGTGGCATTATCTCCAATCAGATGGACTAGCACGGGAATCTCCAGTTTCCTGCCTTAGACATGGGGGCGTATTACAATAAGTGCCCTGGGGGCGCAATGGGCGTTTGTGCCTGCTTTGCGCACCCCCGGGGGACTTTCATATTACAGAAGGGGACGCATTCAGGGGACGTTTCCTCATTTGCATAGTGGTATGCCCTATGCAAATGAGGGAATTCCTTTGCCTCTGCGCCATATTACAGACACGAGCGCAGAGGCAAAGAAGCTCGCCAACTTCTATGCGGGGCTCTGTGAGTGCGCCCCCTGACAACAGTCCTCTGGAGGGGAGTAAGGGGGGCCTATGGACCCCCCAAACATCCCCTTGCAGGTGGGTGCAGTCACTGGCGGCACCCACCTGCAAATGGATCTCTAATCCCCTTTAAAAGTGCAGGCGGGTTGCAGCCTGTACTGCGAAAACGCAGAGCGGCTGCTAGCAGGCGCTCTGTGTTTTCACATGAATGCGCTGGCCTGGGGGCAGCACGAATTCGCGGCTGCCCTGGGGGAAGCGCATACATCATAATAAGGCGCATTGTCATTGTTTGCACCCGGCGCACCTTTTAAAAGGTGCGCCCGGCACAAACAATGACAATGCGTAATATGGCCCATGGTGTTCAATGATAGTCGTCAGGGTTTTGAAGGCATAAATTAAATCCCTCCTTGGGATTCAAGCCTGAGTGAGAGGGAGGAAACCATTTTATATATTTCACGTATGTGGCGCGTGCTGCAAATTGGCAAAGTTAAAATGGGATTTATTTGCAGTTGCTCTAATTGAAGAAGAACTATTTCTGGAGCTTAGGTGTGAAGCACCCTCCATTGAGGACTAGACTAAGTGACGGCTTTTTAGCAGCGTGTGTTAATATTAAAATAACTTTGAAAGAGAAAAGATAATTTGAGGGCAATGCTTCCATGAAGGCATTTCCTCATTGCCAAAAATATTTACAAGATCTGTTATCTATCAACGTCTTAAGTCCAGTAATGCCTGGTGATGCTAGAGGCAGTAGCAATAAAAGTCACAGATCCTATCTGTTGCAGCTAACCAAAATCCATACAACTCCCTCCACATTAGGAGCAACTCTCTTTGGTATTATTTGTGCAACATAATTCCACATGCTGTTAGAGTTTGGAGCAGCAAAGCAGTGGCAAAGCTAGTGGGCCTGGCTAGAAGTGTTTGATAATATCTGGGCATACTTTTGTCTTTTGCCGCCAGTAGTCTTAGAAAGAAAATCTCATAGAGAAGCAACATCATTGGTTACAACACAATGAAAGCTCGGAGTAGGAACCCTAGGTAGAACAGACTGCATTAGAAGCATTAAGCTGTACCCTCAAGAGAAGAAATTTAGAAAAAGGAGTAAGAAGGTAAAGTTAGCATTGTATGTGGTGAACTTAAAAGGCATACACAAGCAAAATATTGAGCTTTGGGTACCTTTTGACAAAGGGCCTCTCTTTTCATTGCATCCTCAGGAAAGCCTATGAGCATCAACACACTTTACTTTGGGACCAAAACAAAAAAGCGGTCTATCCAACAACGTTATCATAGCCGCAAAGCAAAACAAATGAACACCCAAGGGTGATTAGTGGGTATATCTGTGACTGACAGGTTAAGGCACTTAGACAGCATGTTTTTCCTAAACGAAAAAGCCATTTACCTTTAATTAAGTTACTGTTGTACCAGCAACGTTAATACATCAAACACACACCGAGTCCCAGTTACACATCATGTTGTATCCTCAGTCTTAACAATGGTTTAATGATACCCTCCACCGAAACCTAATAGGAACACAAATTGACAATGTAACCATTCACAAAATGCCAATGTATGTAATAGCATAAGAAGAACATAAAACCACTAGGTTATTTGTTCTGTTTCTTAATTTTTTGAAGAACTAATGGCATGAAGTAAACCTTGTGTCTCTAGCTAGACGTAAAATCTATGCATGCCTATGGCAATAACAGCTGTGCTAACAGCTGGACTTCATTAGAGCAAAACATCCCTTACCTAGAAAATCAATAATCGTGTAGTAAAAAAAAAAAAAACACTGCATGTATATTAATGGCAATATCAATAGGTAAATTGGTATAGCAAAAGAGACTCCTCTATACCTCTGTTGTTTCCTAGCAAAGTCTTTGTAGAGATGACGCTGGGAAACGCAATGAAGGTTCAATCCAGGTTTATTGTAGAACAGCTACACAGCACAAACATCGAGGCACCATCACCAGTTGTCCAACCGCTCCCAAGCTCTTTTGAGATCCTACTCCCAACTGACACTTGAGCACCTAGGCAACACCTGAACATTCCACAGGATGTCACCAACATGGAACACAGCCCATAGAACTACAGCTTAAGGCTGCCACATCTAAAGAGGGATATAACATACCCTCCTTTCTCCTTTAAAAAAAACAAATAAACAAAAACAATAAAAGGAAACAGAAAACATGCAAAGAAATAGTACACATCATACCGAGCCGGATAGGAAACCCAAACCTGGTAGTGAAGCATAACACAAAGAGTACCATCCCATTTCACCTCCGGTACCTTTTGGGAATGACCCTAGTTCTAGCACTTCTCCTAAGTGTAACCCCTGAAGGTCCACTAAGCTCTGTATCGTGAGAAAATGACGAAGTGACATTTTTAATTTTTACAACTTTACACACATTCCACCACTTTCCCCCTTCAACTTGAATAGCATTCCTTCCCACCTTAGTAACAACAGCGGGTGGACCAAACTTGCTCTCACCCTTCTTGACGTGGAAAGGAGATTTAATGCGTACCATATCCCCAACACCAACGGGAACCAACTTAGCACTTTTCTTTTTGTCAAACCATGCTTTTTGTTTGAGTTGCGAAATAGAAACGTTTTCCCTTACCAAATCCATAAGTGAATCGATATCGGGCACCCCTTTAATCCACCTGTTCATCCAGGCAGGTTTGAAGTTAGTATTGGCTTTTCTTCCTCTTAGGAGCTCAAAGGGAGAAACTTTTGTAGTAGAGTGGGGAGTTGTCCTATAGAACCACAACATGCTTTCCAGTGAATCAAGAATGTCGCAATTTCCTGCTTTGGCCCACTTAATACAATCCCCCACCACCCTATTCATGCGCTCCACAAGCCCATTGGATTGGGGATGGTAAAGTGAACTCCTAACATGTTTGACATTGCATGATTGTAGAAAATTACAAAACTCTAGACTAGTGAATTGGGTACCGTTATCTGTTACAATGGTCTCCGGGAACCCCTCCCTCATGAAGATATCCTTGAGAAAGGATAAAATGACACTAGTGGATGTCTCCCTGACAAGTTTTATTTCTGGCCATTTTGAGGCATAGTCAATCATAACCAGCACAAAACGACACCCTCCTGATAATATATCCAGAGGTCCCATGATGTCCAAACCCACTTTGGACCAAGGTCCGGCAGGACATTCGATGGGAATAAGCGGGGAGTGACTACTTTCAACCCTTTATCCGCCGACCGGCAAATGCGGCACAAATCTACCACTTCATTGATCTCACCGTCCATAGAGGGCCACCAGAAACATTCCCGGATACGTCTCTTAGTGAGTGTGGACCCTAAATGTCCCTCGTGAGCACTAGTGATAATACCTCTCCTAAGACTTAGTGGGGGAATGAGTTTGTCGGCGCGAAGTAAAATTCCACCCTCCAAGGAGATTTCTGATTCAACTTTCCAAAACGACTGTAGGTTTTGAGGAAGGACCCGCTCTCTGGGCCATCCAGTTCTAACAAACTCACAAACTCGTTGCAGAACGTCATCGTCAGCAAGAGCCTTCAACCACTCGTCTTCTGTGCCAACGCCATGCTCTAGTAAATCAATTGAGGCTACTAGACAATCGTCGGAATCCTCCTCCCCACGGTCAGTCCATTCTCCGTCCCTTTTACCATCGGCTATTGGAAAGCGAGACAAGAAGTCGGCCCTAACGTTCCTGCCGCCAGAGACATGGACAACATCGAATTGGTACTGCATAAGCCGTGACACCATGCGAAGGATTCTAGGAGAACAGCATTTCCCAGTGCCCGCACCAAGTATATTGACCAAAGGCTTATGATCGGTTCTCAAAAGAAAGCGCCTTCCCCAGACATAGGGACGAAACTTCTCAATGGCCCACAAGCAGGATAAAAGTTCCTTCTCTATAACTGAGTATTGCAGTTCACCATTCCTTAGAACCCTGGAAGCAAAAGCGACAGTATACTCAGTAGTGTTCTCATCTTGGGTCAGAACTGCCCCTAACCCGACTTGACTCGCATCCACCGTTATGCAAGAAGGTAAACTGGGGTCATAAGGCTTAAGAGCGGAACTATTTTTTAAACAATCCTTAACGCTGCTCAAAGCTGATGCGCAATCATTTGCCCACACAAAACTTACTCCCCTTCTGAGGAGAGAACTGATGGGACGTACGAGAGTGGCGTAGTTGGGAATAAACTTAGAATAGTACTCCAAGAGTCCAAGCAAAGACTTAACTCCTGTTTTATCGAGAGGGGCAGGGGCATGAGTGATTGCATCTAACAATCCTTGTCTAGGCCTGATCCCTTCTCCAGAAATAAGGTGACCCAAGTATTCGATCTCCTCACTGAGGAATTTACACTTATCTGATTTGACAACCACCCCACGCTTCTTGAAAATTTCGAGAACCTTATTGAGAATATTTTCGTGCGAAGGCACATCTTTAGAGTGTATTAACACATCATCTTGAAAGACCAGGACCCCTTCGATACCTCCCAACATGCTCTGCATGACACGTTGGAAAACGGACGCCGCAGAGGCCAGCCCGAACGGCATCCGTTTGTATTGGAAGGTACCCAATGGTGAGACAAATGCCGTGAGAGGTCGTGATTCTGGATCTAGCTCTATCTGATGATATGCACTGGCTAGATCCAGTTTAGAGAAGTAGCGCGACCCCCTGACGCAAGCAAAAAGGTCATCAATTTTGGGCAAGGGGTGAGAGTCGACCCAGATCTCTCTATTGAGAGACCTCAAGTCCACACAGACGCGCAACTTACCGCATTTCTTGCGCGCGACGACCAAGGGTGATAGCCAAAGAGAAGACTCTGTTGGTTCGATGATCCCTTGATCGCACAAGGACTTGAGTTCAGATTCGAGATCATCTCTCACACTGAAAGGTACGCCCCTCAGCTTATGTTTTATTGGAATCGCTCCATCCTTTACGACAATTTTGTGTCTGAATCCTAGGATGGTTCCGAGGCTCCCTGAGAAAACAGATGGAAAGCGTTCGTTCCATCCTCTTAAATCGTGTTCATCTGCAACTACTAGGACTTGTTCTGATGTACCTGGCCTGAGAATCATTTTGAATAGGCCTTGATGATACCACCCCACAATATTCAACCCCTTGATCGCAACATATATTTTTCCCCAAATTTTCCTTCTCTTGAAAATAAGTTCGTCCTCGATGAACCCAAGGAGGTCAATTTTACGTCCCTCATACGAGACAGGAGAGCGATCAGGAGGCTGGAGAGCTCTATCTCCCAAGTCTCATTGAACAATTTCTGTGTAATCATGGTAATCCTAGCACCAGAATCAACGAGAAGATTGAGTGGTTTACCTCCTACCAAAATTTCGACAATGGGATCAACGCACTCGTGAGATTCATGCACATTTGATATACAATCATGAGAATCAACAATTACAGAGACTACATCAGAGTCAGACTCTTGGTCTGATTCTAAAACACATGCCACAGTTCTTCTCCGATTCTTCTTTTTCAAGCAAACTTTTTCAAAGTGTCCTGTTTTTTTACAGTAGTTACAGATGGCATTGGCACCGGGACACTTTCCCCCTTTTTGATGAGGTGGGTTCCCACATCTGTAACACATATGCTTGAAATTCTGGAACTCTTGTTTGAAGGTTGATCCCCTTTGACAGCATTAGTGTTCTTTGAAGAATTGTATCTTGAAGAATTTTGTTGATGAGTAGAGTATCTGTTCTTATTGTTTTCAGCCACACTATTGACTGAGTCAACAGGTTTAACTTCTAGCTCCTTCAGTGAAACTTGAGAAGTCTCTATGCTCTTTGCGATTTTGATGGAATCTTCCAACGAAGGATTAGCTAAGGACAACAATTTTTGCCTAATCTGTTTGTCTCTGCAGTGACACACAAACTGATCCCTGATCAACTGGTCCGTAAACACATCAAATTGACAGACAGCAGCTAGCATGCGTAATGCAGAAATGTAGGAGTCAACATCCTCACTTTCACATTGTTGTCTCTTTAGAAACTTGTGACGTAGAACCATTAAGCTGGGTTGTTTATCAAACCTAGTTTTGAGCTTGATGATGGTGTCTTGGTAGACGTCAATAACTTCTTCAGGGGATGATTGATTTCGGGAAGGTGCTTAAAGATCGATCTACCCTCGAAACCCAAGGAATGGAGTAGAAGGAATTTTTTGCGATCATTGCTAAATCTTGACGCACCAATGGCACCAAGGTAGGTTTGAAAAGCATCAAACCAAATCTCCCACCGAACAGGAGGTTCACCTGGGGATTCGAGAAAAGAAGGAGGAGGAGTCACAGACTGCATCACAGGACTTGAAAACTGCGGGAAGATACAAGACAAGTAAAGAGACCTGGAGAAGAAAGTGGGAAAATAGGAACAAGAAAAGACGTGATATGAAATGAGGATGCGGCCCAAAAAATGGTGTGTGAATCACCGTTTGTAATCCACAGCAAAAAGAAGTAAAAAAGACAATGTGTGCGAATCACCGTAAGTTCATCCGCACTTATTAAAGATGGTGTGCGAAACACCGTTTGGAAATGCTCAGCAAACAACAGCGAAGTGGTGTGCGAATCACCGTGAATCCATCCGCACCTGACGTTTGGTGTGCGAATCACCGTGAAGACCCAAGGAGAAAGAGTTTTTAGTGCTAGAGTTTGGCCACAAACGAAATGGAAGAATGTCAAAGTTTGGGTATGACCCCCTTCTAAATAAGGCACTTTTTGATCAACAGAAAGACAAAAAAAATATATATATATATATTTTTTTTTTACAAAGGCACTTATGTGGAAGACTCTTGACTCCTCTTGAGGTTTTCTACAGTAGCCAGGCACTATTCTGGCACACTGAGCATGAAAACGGCCTTTGGAGAACTGAGGAAATCAGGCAGGTCAGGCAAAACGAGGCCTACTGTCCTTGAAACGCGCAAGAGGATCCTCTGTGACGTGTGCTGGCAGCGTTGCTCAGCAACCAGTGTAGAAGAGCGCGTGGAACTCTGTGTAGAGGTCCTCTGTGACGTGCGCTTCAGGCGTTGCTCAGCAACAGTGTTGATTGCCGCGGAGGTCAGGCAGGTCAGGCAGAGTGAGGCCTGCTATTGCGCATGACAACGGTGCGCAGCGTGGGGCCTAAGCGTAGTTTTTTTATTTCGAGCCGGGGAGGCGGTGCGGGAGAACAGGCAGCACGCTTGCGCCGGCCGCCAGGAGCCAGGAGAAGACAGTCTTGACAAGCGAGTCAGCAGGGAGCCAGGCGGGATGCCGAGAAAGAGTTGAAACAGCTTTGAAGACAGCTTTGACTGACACGGAGAGGAAGTAGAGCGGTGAGCATTAGGGTGATAGTGTGTCTGTATGCTCAGGGGTGAGGTCGTGCGCTCGATGTTTAATTGCAGGATGACGAAGCGGAGCTGTACGATAAAAGAACAGTCTTACCACAGCTTGTGCACGCAGGGTTCTTTAGGTGGCTGTGTAGCAGGATCGTCGCCACAAATTGTAGAGATGACGCTGGGAAACGCAATGAAGGTTCAATCCAGGTTTATTGTAGAACAGCTACACAGCACAAACATCGAGGCACCATCACCAGTTGTCCAACCGCTCCCAAGCTCTTTTGAGATCCTACTCCCAACTGACACTTGAGCACCTAGGCAACACCTGAACATTCCACAGGATGTCACCAACATGGAACACAGCCCATAGAACTACAGCTTAAGGCTGCCACATCTAAAGAGGGATATAACAGTCTTCGATGTAGGACTATATATATATAGAAAGCTAGCAAGAGACATTTTATTGCCCCACACACACAATGAACAAGCATTTGCAATGCAATAGGTCTCGCATTTACGCGAGTTTAAGCTATTGGCATTGTAAATGACAATGCCTTTATTTTTGTTTTAAAAACCAAAACATAAATAAAAGGCATTGTCATTTACAATGCCAATAGCTCAAACTCGCATAAATGCAAGACCTATTGCATTGCAAATGCTTGTTTTACTTAGCCATGATGCAGGGTGCAGAACCATATGTGGCCAAAAGAGGTCGCATGGGACCTCTTTTGGCCACATATAGTACTGCACCCTGCAAAGTTGGAGTTATTGGCATTCTAAATGCCAATGTTTTTTGCCTAGCCATGTTATAGGGTGCAGTACCATATGTGGCCAAAAGAGGTCCCATGGGACCTTTTTTGGCCACATATGGTACTGCACCCTGCAGTAGATATGGTAAATCCATCCTACCCATAATGAATTGCATGCAAGACAGTACCACAGATTCTTTCAAATAGCTATGTCCATATATAAAATTAGTAGCTTCGATATGTGACAAAAGAATTATTATATTAATTCCG
The DNA here is from genome assembly GCA_963921515.1 of Calotriton arnoldi. NCBI lineage: Eukaryota > Metazoa > Chordata > Amphibia > Caudata > Salamandridae > Calotriton > Calotriton arnoldi. The sequence goes on along the minus strand of CAWUFW010000647.1, from coordinate 1,429,588 downwards.
GATTAGGTTCTACTCTGTGTGGAGCTGATGAAGGGAAATTTTATAGAAGGTCTCATATAAATGTGAGATGTGCTAGTGAGCAAAGTAACCATTGCAAGCTTTCTATGATGCTAAAGCCTGTGTTCTGTCTAAAGCCCATTAAGAAAATAGTGTTCTGTGGCTGTACTTAAAACTTAGGGAGTAATAACACATAGATCAAGGTTGTACTTAAAACCTAGGGAGTAATGACTCATAACAAGTGATGTTCTCATGGGAAGTTACAAGAAGAGACACGATGGTACTAAGGAAGGACTACTAAGCATATTGATCAATGAAAAACCACCATTTACCAAGGACAGGGACAGGAGCCAATTAAAAAGATGGGGAAGAAAGTTTAGTTTTGATTTTATTTGCAGTGGAATTATTATATTTGCATAGCACTATTGTCAATAGTATAAAAAAGCAAAAGTAAAAAACACTGTCATCTTCAATGCCAACAGCTCAAATGCGAGACTCGCATTTGTTGGAGTTATTGGCATTATAAATGCCAATGTCTTTTTTACCTAACCATGTTGCATGATGCAGTACCATATGTGGCCAATAGAGGTCCCATGGGCCCTCTTTTGGCCACATATAGTACTGTACCCTGCAAAGTTGGAGTTATTGGCATTATAAATGCCAATGTTTTTTAACTAGCCATGTTACAGAGTGCAGTACCATATGTGGCCAAAAGGGGTCCCAGGGGACCTCTTTTGGCCACTTATGGTACTGCATCCTGCAGAAGACATGATAAATCCACCCTACCCATAATGCATTGCATGGAAGACAGTACCACGAGTACATTCAACTAGCTATGTACATATATAAAATTAGTAGCTTTGAAATGTGACAAAAGAATTATATTAATTCCGGATTAGGTTCTACACTGTGTGGAGCTGATGAAGGGAAATTAATAGAAGGTCTCATATAAATGTGAGATGTGCTAGTGAGTAAAGTAACCACTGCCAGCCTTACAGAGGACGTAGCTTGTGTTTTAAAAGCCTGTTTTTAAAAGCCACCATTTACAAAGGACAGGGACATGAGCCAATTATAACAAGCATTGGCATAGCCAATAGGTCTCGTCTTTGGGACCTTATAAGTGTTTAGCCATGCAACAATTATGCTGCATAACTGACACCTGGTTAAACACATATACGGTCCCAAAGACGAGACCTATTAGCCAATAGGTCTCGCCTTTGGGGCCTTATAAGTGTTTAGGCAGAGCTATTGGTTTTGCCAATGTTTTTAAGAGCATTGTGGCTGCTGTGCAGCATGTTGAAAAGTTATAATAAAAAAGACTTATAAGCATTTTTGTTACTTTATATATAACTAAGACGACATTATGTACAACTGAATGACCCAATTAAAAAAAGAATAAACATAAGAAAGGTCTTGTCGTTTATTTTGTCTTTGCAATGTTGGCAACTTCTTCCTGCCTATTCTAATGTTGAGGTGGTGCTTAGTGATGCTGAGGTGGTGTTGAGTGATGTTGAGGTGGTGCTTAGTGATGCTGTGGTGGTGCTGTGGTGGTGCTGAGTGGTGGTGCTGTGGTGATGCTGAGTGATGCTGTGGTGGTGCTGTGGTGGTGCTGTGGTGATGCTGAGTGGTGTTGTGGTGGTGCTTAGTGATGCTGTTGTGGTGCTTAGTGGTGCTGAGGTGGTGCTGAGTGGGGCTGTGGTGATGCTGAGTGATGCTGTGGTGGTGCTGAGTGGTGCTGTGGTGGTGCTGAGTGATGCTGTGGTGGTGCTGTGCTGGTGCTGAGTGATGCTGGGGTGGTGCTGTGGTGGTGCTAAGTGGTGGTGCTGAGTGATGCCGTGGTAGTGCTGAGTGATGCTGTGGTGGTGCTGAGTGATGCTGTGGTGGTGCTGAGTGATGCTGTGGTGGTGCTGAGTGATGCTGTGGTGGTGCTGAGTGATGCTGTGGTGGTGCTTAGTGAAGCTGTGGTGGTGCTTAGTGAAGCTGTGGTGGTGCTTAGTGAAGCTGTGGTGGTGCTTAGTGATGCTGTGGTGGTGCTTAGTGATGCTGTGGTGGTGCTGAGTGATGCTGTGGTGGTGCCGAGTGATGCTGTGGTGATGCCGAGTGGTGCTGTGGTGATGCTGAGTAGTGCTGTGGTGGTGCTGTGGTGGTGCTGAGTGATGCTGTGGTGGTGCTGAGTGATGCTGTGGTGGTGCTGAGTGATGCTGTGGTGGTGCTGAGTGATGCTGTGGTTGTGCAGAGTGATGCTGTGGTTGTGCAGAGTGATGCTGTGGAGATGCAGAGTGATGCTGTGGTGGTGCAGAGTAATGCTGTGGTGGTGCTGAGTGGTGGTGCTTAGTGATGCTGTTGTGGTGCTTAGTGATGCTGTGGTGGTGCTGAGTGGTGGTGCTGAGTGATGCTGTGGTGGTGCTGAGTGATGCTGTGGTGGTGCTGAGTGATGCTGTGGTGGTGCTGAGTGGTGTTGTGTTGGTGCTGAGTGATGCTGTGCTGGCTCTGATTGATGCTGTGGTTGCGCTGAGTGATGCTGTGGTGTTGCCGAGTGAGAGATAGAGTGAAGATATAATGCCCAATTAGAGAGGGTGGTGAGAGAGAAAGAGAGAGAGAGAAAGGGTGTACATAGAATAAAGAGTGGAGCGGGATAGAGAGAGAGAAAGAAGGGGGAGAGAGAGTGAATGAAGGAGTTTGAAAGAGAAACAGATAAAGGGGTGAGAGAGAAAGAAAGGCTAAAAAAGATAGAGAGGGAGAGTTAATTAAGTAGAGAGAGAATTAGAGAGGGGAGAGAGAGAGAAGGAGAGAGACAATAAGAGTGGGGGTGTGGAGTTTAAATAGAGTGAAGAAGTGACGCGGAAAAAGTAACCTTAAATATAGCTTTGTGCTTTGCGCGAATAAATATATTTGAAAAAAAACAGTGAGAGACCAAAATACTGGTAATTAGGCTGTGACTCCCAATATAAAACAAATAGCGATATAAGGTGAAATCAACCCACCGAAGCAATATTTCTAACTAGACAAAAAAAAGCTTGCATTTCAATGCTAATCGCTGTTGTTTTTCATGTGACTGTAGTCCAGGGCCCTCAGTTGGTAATGTGAGCTGCTGCTGCGATTGAAACATCAGAGTCCAGAGAGTTAATGAGCCATGACGAGGAAATGAGGAAGAGATAGGAAACAACAGATGGCAGCTGCGCGTGCACGCCATCGTGAACTCAAGCTGGTCGCCAGCCGAAAGCCAGTGTTTGCACTTCCAAAACCCGCTTACTAAAACTCTCGGCCAGACCAGCGCAAGCGCTGGTGCAGGCCGAGACCTAAAAAGGGGGCAGAACGTTTAGTTTTGTTGTTATTTGCAGTGGAATTATTATATTTGCTTTGCACTATTGCCAATGGTATAAAAAAGCAAAAGTAAAAGAATATTGTCATTTTCAACACCAACAGCTCTAACTTTAACACATTCAAGACCTATTGCATTGGAAATGCAAATGGTCTTGCATTTGTTGGAGTTACTGGCATTATAAATGGCAATTATTTTTTTATCTGGACATGTTGCAATTGTGCAGTACCATATGTGGCCAAAAGAGGTCCCAGGGAACCTCTTTTGGCCACATATGGTACTGCACCCTGAAGAAGATATGGTAAATCCACCCTACCCATAATGCATTGCATGCAAGACAGTACCACGAGTACATTCAACTAGCTATGCCCATATATAAAATTAGTAGCTTTGAAATGTGACAAAATATTTATTATATTAATTCCGGATTAGGTTCTACACTGTGTGGATCTGATGAAGGGAAATTAATAGACGGTCTTATAAATGTGAGATGCTCTTGTGAGTGAAGTAAGCACTGCCAGCCTAGCTTAGGAACAAGTGTGTGTCCTGCGTGAAGCCTTTTAAGAAAATAGTCCCTTGAGGCTGTAATTAAGACCTCGGGAGTAACAACACATGTAACAGGGCGTGTCCTCATGGGAGGTTACAAGAAGAGACAAGGCGGTTACTAAGGAGGGACTACTAAGCCTATTGACCAATGAAAAGCCACCATTTACAAAGGACAGGGACAGAAGCCAATTAAAAAGATGGGCGGAAAGTGGGCGGAGCTTTATCCACATATCCCGAATAAAGCATGTCTCGCTGCCTAGGTGAGACCTAAAAAGGGTGCATCTATGAGGAAATTAGCAGCCCCTAGAAACAGGTACCCTAGGCAGGAGCCAAGAATCACCTTGCCTTAGTACCGGCTTGCGCTTTTTAAAACAAAGATATATACATATTTTTTTTCTCTCTCCTGTTTTTAGGTCTCGCTGAGCCAGCGCATGCGCTGCTCTGCGAGACCTTTAGTTAGTGGCTTTTCAAAGTGCTACCACAATCTTTTCCTGGCCTCAAGCTTGCGTTCACGAGCGCGTGCACGCGCGCAGCCGCCATGTGGCTTTCATGGCTCATTAAGCCTTGCTCTCCCAAGCGCCTCGCTCTGCCCCTCCCCCACCACAGAGCGCGTCCCTGCCATAACTTTCGCTTTCAAAGCCGTGCGGCCGCGTTACTTTCACGGCCGCGCGGCCAATGCTTGTTACTCTTTCTGTGCTCATTTCACCCTCCCATATCCTCAGTGCACCTTCTGTGCCTGCCCTCTAAAACCCTTCAACCGCTCCATCCGTGTCCCTTGCACTCTCACTCACCTATTTCTCCTACCGCCTTCACTGCCTTCTGCCTCTCACTGCTTTTCTACTGCTCCTGTTCTTTCACCCTACTCTGAGCTCTTCCATTCATTCCTTTCGTTTCACCTCCTCCTCCTCCTTTCTTTTCTACTTCCCCTACCCGCCTATTTTCTTGCCATCGCTAGTTGCACTCTCTCCTCTGTGCTGCAAGTAATACCCATCGCCTGCTTTCCCCGCCCCCGTCCCTTTATCTCCCACCTCGACGGCTGCCCCAGCTACGTCACCACTTCCCCCGCTGCTGCAGGCGATGCACCCCCCCGCTCGCCTTTTGCTCTAGGTAATTGCCCAGGGCACCCAGTTGCGCCCCCTCCTCCGTTCCTACAGGTAATATGGCCCGCCTCTTTGCTCCATTTGCCCCTCCCCAATGATGTCTGCGCTCTGATGCTAATCTCTAAGCAAGAACATGGTGTTCTTCTCCTCACATGTCCTGGAAGCAGAGCCTAGTATTCTGGAGCAGCGTGCACTGCCTGCCTCCCCACCCCCTCCCTCCACTCCATTCCATTCCTGCTTCCCGTCTTGCTGAGCAAGACACTGTGTGGACATAAGAAGCATTACCACATTAAATTCATAAGATGCATGGAATGTTAGTCTCTCCAGCGATCTCTTTCTCTTTTGCTTGCTACTCTTCCCTTCATCCTGAACTCCAGCCTGGGCTCCTTTCTTCCATTTCTTTCTTCCTTCACTCCCACTCTGCAGACCACACCCCCTTCCTTAACACCCACTAAGCCTTTTTACCTCACAACCTGCTGCCAGACCTCCTTACCTGCCACTCACCTTTTCGATCTCTACTACTCAATTTCCTGTACCTCCTTTATATTTCCCAGTTACTTTTTATCTCCTTCGCGGCCTTGGCCTTTTCTCCACCCTCACATCCTCTACTTCCCTTGCCTACATCATTTGGTGATACCTATGTCAAAATTTGAACTTAAAGGCCCTTCTATCACCGCAATCACAGTATAATGTAGGTAGAGGTCGAGAAAAAAATTGAGAAGAGCCAATTTCGCCTGTTTTGCAATCTCCTGCAGAGGAAAATTGGGCTATACAAACTTCCCACTTCAGCTCTGTAATCAAGGGTTCATGGCCAATTCCTTTCCGCGTTATACCCAGCTTAATAAGCATTTAAAAAAGCATTTGCAATGGAAAAGGTCTCGCATTTGCGAGACTTTGAGCTATTGGCATTGTAAATGACAATGCCTTTTATTTATGTATTTTAAAAACCTGCAAGCGTTGCATAAACACACACTTTGTACTTATAGTCCTTGCTCACGAGAAGCAAGGCTGGCACTAAAAGAGGCGCGGTTACTGCTAGCCTTGCTTCTTTTAAGCAACGACTATAAGTACAAAGTGCATATTTGCTTGCAGGTTTACAAAACATGTATATAAAAGGCATTGTCATTTACAATGCCAATAGCTCAAACTCCCGCAAATGAGAGACTCATTGCATTGCAAATGCTTGTTTTTATTGCTGTGAGGAGTGACGGTGGGTGGGAGGCAACATGGAGGATGGGGGAGGGTGCAACACGGAGGGCAGGGTATGTGAGGAATAAAGTGCCGTGCCGTGGCTAGTGCCGTTTATGTAATAGCCTTTTTTTGTTTATGGCAGGTGTGGGAGGGCGAGTGACAACACAGACAAAGGAAGGAGGAAGGGCGTTGGGGGCAAGCAGAACAAGCATTGGCATAACCAATAGGTCTCGCCTTTAGGATTTTATAAGTGTTTAGCCATGCAACAGTTAATGTTGTTGCACCAAGGATATTGTGCTGCATAACTAAATACTTATAAGGTCCCAAAGGCGAGACCTATTGGCTATGCCAATGCTTGTTTATGGTGCAGTATTGGCATCACGGGGTCCTGGTGACTTCAAAAATGCAGCTAACAAAGGACAGTGACTGGAATTAAAATGTTTTACGCTTTGTTCTCCTTTGATTAATAAATTCTTGATAAACTAATGGACATGGTGATGGCCAGTTCCTTTATGCGATTCTGCAGCTGCAGCGCTTACTACATAATTATGGATTTATAGCATTTGCCACATAATTTGCTGATTTTGCAAAAAAAATCGTTTCAAGCTCAAATGGCTGAAAATAATACGGCCAGAGAATGTACCCTATCATTTATGTTAGCTCATTGCACATAATGTAAAGTTTATGCTGTATAGTCCTAGTAGGCATGACAATGCCAAAGCTCTGCACAGTGGTTTGGGGGCTGTCATTATGGTGATGAAACCTGTATTTCACAGGGAAGCATGTAAGGCCGAAGGCAGAGTGGATCATACATTTACATATGTAACTTGTTTCATATTTTTTTATATACATTATTAATTGAATTTACTACTACTTAGAAAGATCTGGAGCTTTAGAGCATCGTTATTTGCCTGATCCTGCAGATATGCATGTCAATGTTTTAAGAAATGTGTATTTTTGTTGTGGATAATGTGCTATTTAAAAAGTGTTTCATGCAACAATGTGTATTATCATAAGTCACATTTTAAACGCAGAGTGCATTGACGCTTTAGAGTAGGATTAACAAGACCTAGAAAGAGAAAGAAAATAAAGTGCAATCTGAAGGTCTTTTTTTGCTGACAGAATTCTATGTTTAAAGTGTTTATTTTCACGCACTGGGGAGAAGTCATTGGTAGATGCTTGCGTCAAGGATGGACCTGCAAGAGAGGGCTTGTCAGGTGTGTTGATTAATGCTCTGAAAAGCAGCGCTAGCAGTTTGGCTTTTAACGAGCACAGAAACTTTACTTGTTTAGTAAAGCTAAATATCCTACAAATTAATTGCTACCTGTGAATTACGGGAAATAATTCACATTTAAAATCTCTTTTCTGTGAAATGAATGCTTTGAAACCACTGGCTAACATTCAATTTAAAGGCTTAACCATGTAATATATCAATCTATATATCTTGGGCCACCTTGACAATTAATCCTTTCTGAGGGTAGGAGCAAGTGTCTGGTAACAATGTCCATGATGAACGGAACGGGGACTGTTCCATAAGGCGAATCTTCCTAACCTAGCTTGTCAGATGGTGGATGGGATTATCTCTCCTTACACTTATGAAGCAATTCATTTATTTATTTTAGGGCAGAGTTTGTAAGCCTTATCACATATTGGGGGGTTAATTTTCCAATTTGTGCATTTTATTTGTGTTGGGAAGAACCATTTTTCCATAGCCTTGATAGAGATTATTCTTAAATTAGATGTGCTTAAAACAGTAAGAAAATATATACATTTGTCAAAAATAATTACGCAAAAAACAGATCCTTCAGCTGTCCTCTTTGGTCATGATCATCATGTTCTGTGTCTCTCGTATAGCACAGCGTTCGCCAGTGACTTGGCCTTTTGCAACTATATGTGGTCTCAACTCCAGGTTTCGCCTACAAGTGGGGGGCTGAATCACAAGAGCGAGCTTTAAGTTTTATTTGGGAGCAAACTTCTTTCTGCCAGTAACGGATCTCCTTGTCTTCTGCTTTTAGATATAAAAATATTATAGACAGTCATCACATAGGAAGTGGTACCAGGAACGCCATCCATAGGCTCGTGATGGTTGGGGTCTGTGACTGCAGAACTATATAGATTGCAGTTTGGTTGAAATACTTCAGCGCTCCTACAACAACAACAATACAATCAATTCCTACTGCACTTTTCAGCGACCCCATTCAATTTCAGTTAATGTTCTCCATAGTCCATAAGTGTGTCATTCTTCATCAAGGAGTTACTTAATCCTTCAAAGAGGCACTAAACATTGAAGATGTCCAACAGGGGTCTCATACTGCCTAGGCTTTCCTCCGTGCTATTGTGGATGACAACAAAATGTAAATTCCATGTGCCCTGTAAATGTCTGTAAAAGAAATAGCCTGGCGCCATGGAAACGCATTCGAAAATGGATGGTACATGATGGTGCTTAGATCTTTACTAATGCCCATTGATGGTCCTTCGGTTATTAAAGTTGTCTAAGGAAGGTTGATAGATTGTTAATGGTACTTGATGATGGTGCTTAGATTTGTTAATGCTGCCCTATGATGGTACTTAAGATTGTTAACGATGACAGTTGGTGGTTGGCTGATGCCTTATGATGTTTCCTAGATTCTTAATGATGACAAGTGATGGTTAAGAGATTGTTAAAGCTGCCCTATGAAAGCCCTTAGTTTGATAACAACACCCTCTATTTTTGTTTACATTGTTAATTTGGACGAATGATAGTGGATAGATTTTTAATGGTGTCCTAAGATGGTCCTTACATTATTGATGATGAATCATGGTTGCTGTATTAATGCTGCCCTGTATTGGTCCTCAGATTGATGTTGACTTATTAAGGCCCTTAGATAGTTAATTATGGCGCATAATGGTTGACAAAATGCTAATAGTGTCCTATGACGGTCCTCAGCATGTTAATACTGCCCTATGAGACTTTAGATTAAAGATGGCGATTGATGGTTGACAGATTGTTAATGCTCCCCAATGATGGTCCTTAGATTAACTGTGCCCTATTAAGGTCCTCGGGGTTGTTAATTATGGCACAAGATGGTTGACAGATTGCTGATCGTGTCCTATGATGGTCCTTAGCTTGTTAATGCAGCCCTATGATGGTCTTCAGATTAATGATGGTGATTGTTGGTTGACAGATTGTTAATGCTCCCCAATGATGGTCCTTACATTAACTGTGCCCAATTAACGTCCTCGGATTGTTAATTATGCGGCATGATGGTTGACAGATTGCTAATAGTTTCCTATGATGGTCCTTAGCTTGTTCATGCAGCCCTATGATGGTCTGTTAGATTGATGGTGATTGATGATTGACAGATTGTTAATGCTGCCCTATGATGGTCCTTACATTAACTATGCCCTATTAAGGTCCTCTGATTGTTAATTATGGCGTATGATGGTTGGTAGATTGTTAATAGTGCCCTATGACGGTCCTTAGCTTATTGATGGTGGCCAATGATGGTTGCTAGACTGTTAATGCTGCCATTTGATGTTCCTTAGTGTGTTAATAGTGCCCTGTGATGGTCCTTGGATTAATGATGATGATTGATATATTGTTAAAGCTGCCCTATGATGGCCCTTCGATTGTTAATAATGGCGAATGATGGGTGATAGTTTGCTAATGGTGCCCTATGATGCTCCTTAAATTGCGAATGGTTCCAAATGATGGTTGATAGATTGTTAATGCTTCCCTATGATGGTCTCAAGACTGTTAATGGTACCAAATGATGCCCATTAATTGTTGATGGTGGCCATGATGTAGCAATATTTCAAGGATGCAAGAAGAGAGGTCCTGTCACCCCCCTCTTGGGTAGCAGAAAAGCAGCCATAGTTGGGATGCTGTGGGCTCTTCACTACCCTAGACCCCGGTGCTAATGTACTTGCTGCTCCAAATATAGCTGTGCCTACAAAAAAATGAATGTGTACTTGTGTAACGCAACTGGTGCTCATGTAAAGCGCTCTGATACCTGATACCTTTGGGTCAAGTTCATGCTATATAAAGGTACGAAAAAAAAAGAACTATGCCTCAGCACATCAATGGTTGTTAGATCGTTAATTAATTCTAGCCATGGCTCTGACATTAATAATTAAGACCAATGATTAATAATAATGTCCAATAAAGGCACTTAGAATGCCAACGATGTTCAACGAAAGCTCAGAGTGGTAATGATAGCAAATGAAGATCCTTAGATTGTTAATGGTCCACAGATCAGGTTGAGCTGAAGACCAGGGAGTTTACTGTTGGGTGTGCATTATATAATTGCTTGTGATTAAGGTGTGTGCTCACAAACGATTGCATGCCCATGTGTTTGGCAAGAGCCCCAAGATAACCACTTTTGGGAGTGTGGGTTTAGCATTAGGCAAGGAGTTTTCACCATAAAAACAACATAACTCAAGCGTTACCCTTTCCTTTGGGAACGCCAGAGCTGAACCGTCTCTCATTCATAGACGCCAGGCCTACCAGTATGTGGCTGTAGGCCCTCCAGGTCACATGTCTTTGAATTAACCCACTAAGCTATCTCACAATGCCCTGAAATCGACACCAGGCCACGTATTTTCTGTTAGAATTAGGTCAAAATGTAATTTAAAATATACCGTTTTAAACGTACAAAACCACTGAAATTCACAAGTTATGTTTATCTCAAGTAACTACAACTCGTGCCCTAAAGTAACTATAACTCACCCCCCCCGCCATGCATAGGGTTGTCATGATGGATGTTATTTCAGATGTTGCAGTGATGTTATCAGTAATGTCATAGAACGTGGGATGAGTGATGTAATATGGGAGGTAATTAGCGGTGCAAGGCAAGTGTGCCAGTTATACTTACTTGAGGGCACAAGTTATAATTACTTGAGATAACTATAACTGGCGAATTTCAGTGGTTTTGTTCATTTAAAGAGGTATTTTTTAACTGATATTTTGACCTAACCGTAACAACTCTTTAACCTTTGCTTTTTCAGTGAATTTCTAAGTTTTTTCTTTCTTAACTAGAACATCACTTTAACTTTAGCTTTTTTCCAATGAATTTCAATATTTTCTTTACCGTAAAGTAAGATTTCCATCGATGTGCACAGGGTAGGGTTGAGCGCCCAACCCTCCACTGCGCATGGCCATGCATTGGTGTGGGTTTTGACACCATACCACCCTTCGGCCACGCATGGCGTGGGGTTCGGCCCAGGGCCTGCGCAGCATGAGTTCGGGATTCCAACCCTCAACTGTGCACGGCCATTGGCATTGTGGGCATTATGGGGTAATCCCTGCCGCTCCTTTATTATTATGTTTTTTGTATTCTTTTTTTAAAGTGGGTGCTCTAGTGCTTTCCACTGGGGCATCCACAACATATCCAAATCTTGAGGGCTTCAAGGGGAGCTCCAAGGCCCCTGCAGCTCTTGCTGGCTCGCCAGCCAGCACCCATAGTGGATGCCTATAGGTGCTGGCTATTTTTTTTTAAGTGGGTGCCCCAGTGCCCACCCAGGGGGACCCATGGCAAGTAAAATTGTTGGGGGGCACAGGGGAGCCCCAATGCCCCAGTGGCCCCAGCTGGCTCCACAGCCAGCACCCTTGGTGGATGCCAGTGGAGCCTGCTTCCTACCTTTGCTCTAGCCTAGTCGGGAGCAGCTTATTTGTGTGCTCAAGCCAGGCAGGAGCAAATTTGTGTTCCGTGCTCGGGAGAGCAAATTCAAGTCCAAGGTGATGGGGTCCCCACGACATTGATGAGGCTAGGGGAGGGGGGCCACATGTCCCCTTCCCTAAAATAAATCTGCATCTAGGGATGGGTTCCCTGAGGCCTAAAACTGCTTAAGGAGGTGGTCTGTGTGCTGCTTTCCAATTCTAAGAAAAGTGTCCCCAAGAGATGGGGCCTAAAAAAGGAAGCGTGTCCCAAATCCCCATTTAATGAAAAGTGGGCCTTGGAATCAGGTTGAGCGTACAACCCCACTACCCCAAAAAAATAAAACAGCCAACCTCTCAGGCCATGGCCCAGTCTACGGGTCTCCGATTTAAAAAGGGTGGGAGCCTACGTTTTTTTTATTGGTGCTGCTGATCTGCACAGTTCATAATTTTTTTTTTTTTTAAATGACGTTTTTGCCCTGGTGGGACTGCCCACAGGTCTAGAGGAGCAGGGTAGCCATACCCTGCCCCCTATAATTTTGTTTTACTTTCTTTCTCAGGGCAGGGGACCTAAAATGGCTGCCTTCACATCTTTGTTGATGTGGTGGCAGCCAATCAGGTCTTATCTTGAGATTTGTCAGCTCTGCGGATCTTTCGCAGCATGAAAAATACTTTTTTTTTGTAACCTTCATTTTTCAAAAACTACTGTATAGATTTACACTAAATCACAAAAAAACTGGTTTCTGGACCAAGATCGAGCTTTCTTCCAAAATTGTTGTTATTCTGTTCAGCTGTTTTTCCAGTATTACTGTGAGAAAATGTGTTTTGGAACTGTGGTATCTTGACAAGGGTGGAATTAGGATGATGGATTGGTCAGAGTTGGGATTAAAAGGGTAGAATGCTTTGTATTCTAAGACTATCAGTTGAAGCAGCCCCTGGAGCTGAAGGGTGATTGAGGAGTCTGTTATGAATATCATTCAATAAACAATCTAAAGAAGGTTTGTGCGGTGCATCTTTGTTACAATGGCAATGAGCTGGACTTCTGAGGAACAACGCATGAAGAAGGATATATGAGGCTGCTAATGATGTGAGACGCCTCAACACCAAGATTGTGTGGCATTCATTAACTAGACCTTAAGCGTGACATTAGATCTGAGACTCGACTGGATTGCTCTATTGGGGCTACATGAGTACTTTGCCTCGATTCTATATGCTGTGTAGCCATTATTTTAATTTTGGTTGGACGCTTACCGTTACGTGTGCAAGGAATCCCGTGGATCAGGCTTGAGACTACAGACAGGCAGCATGGGCATTCTTTGTGAGGCACAGAGGAATCTGCGTCACTGTGGTCTGTGACGGGAGAGAACCGTCCCTGCGCCAGTGATGCAACCGCATCCTTCATTGAGGGTGGCTGAGCGGTGAGACGGATGTACCGGCGTGCTGACATTTCAACCACTGTCTTCCACCATCTTTGTTTGAGGTACAGTCAGCGGTTTCTCTTGGCATGGCTGCGGTGACATGCACACCTGTACCATTGTTGATTATATAATGCGAGTCTGCGGTGACACACACATCATGTTCTTATGCTAGTTAGAGTCCGCTAGTAATTTCGCTGGATGTGCTTGCAGTGACACGCACACCATATCTCGAGTTGTCCACATCCCGCCATCTTTGTATGGGCGCCGCTCATTAACTTCATTAGGCGGGTCTTCGGTGACACGCACACCTGTACTGTTGATCATTATACTGTGGGTCAGTTGTGACATGGCCCCAAGGCCGGTTTATTTGCATCCTTGCTTGTAATTTCATCAGGACTTACTGGGTTCATTCCTCACAAATTTGGTACTTTGATTGCGGTGATACGCACACCATTAAGAGTTCTGTGTGTGTCACCATTGTTCAGAGTGTTGATGTCATCAAGAGTCACGAATTGTGGTGATACACACACCGTGTGTAACGTTTGGGGTAGTCTGGAATATTTACAAACTAGACAATAAGCTACAGGCTACTTTGGGTGTGGGACTTACTGGCACTTCTACCTGCATGTATGTATTGATGTCTTTCTCTGTAAAGTAGGGCCTATAATATTACTTGATTGGCTGTTTTGTGTGTGTGTGTGTGGAAGGTGAGGTTAGTTACTGCGGAGGCTATGAGGAGCTGGAGGCAAAATGCAGAACATTTCTCCTCCTCCATTTTTTTTATGTCACCAGGAGAACCGACATTGCAATGGTCAAAGTGGAAAAAAGTATTTTCACATTATGCGAGGGTATGTGGAATCTTATTAAGTGCAGAAAGGAAGACCTCTCTTCTTCTACATTGTGTAGGGCCAGAGGGACAGGAAGTATATGAACATCTTCCTGATTTGCAGGATGCAGAAGCGGAAGGCCTCAATGAGTCCGAGGTATGCATGAAGAAGTTAGACAAACATTAACTGCCATAAGTACAATATTAGAAAGGTAATACTTTGGTAGGAGGGTACAGAGATCACACGAGTCAGTGGAGAACTACGTTACAGATTTAAGAAAGATAGCCTTCACTTGTAAATTTGAAAGTAATCTGGAAGATAGGATCAGTGATCAATTCATGTTGGGATGCAACATTAAAAAAGGTGAGGGGCGAGCTATTGCTAAACAACGATCCGAAGTTGGATGAAGTGTTACTCATAGCCAAAAAGATTGAACATTATTTAGAATGTGTTGGTTATTAAGAAAGCGACCAACCCTAGGGAAAAGGAGCGAGTGCAGAATGTTGTTAAGGTAAACACCGAGTATACCAAAGGTGAAGTTACACAAAAAAAACATTCCCAGAGAAACGTTATAGATGTGGAGTGAGTGGACATATGGCGAACAATAAAAATTGTCCAGCCTTGGGTGTAACATGTAAAACCTGTGGGCTCGAGGGACATTTTGCTAAATACCGCAGATCGAAAAACAAAAATAGCAGGGTAAAAGAGGTGGATGTTGAATATGGACAAGATAAATGTGAGTATGATAATTTGGAGTTTGGTCAAATATTGTTGCAAGTCCATGATCCAGGGAGACAAGGGCCGGAGAATGAGATATGTGTGAATAGATTCAAGGTGAGGATGTTGTTCAACTCAGGAGCAAAATTTACTTTGATTCCTGAAACGTTCTATGACAAGATGTTGGCTTCTAAGGCGAAGTTGTCTAGGCCAGATATAAGACTGTTTGCATATGGAGAGCAGTCCATCAAGTTAGCATGTTATTTTCTAGGTGATTTCGAATACAAAGAACGCATAACTACATGGAAAATTTACATATCATCTAAGGGGGATAGCATAATTAGTTGGGGTCACAAAGCTGATTTGGGAGTTACGTTGAATCCCAACAGCACTCCTCCAATTGTTTTAAGAAAGGAGAGGGTGTGTGAAGAAAAAATAAGAGGTAGTGGGGACATGCAAGATGTGAATGAAATACAGAGGATCTCAGTGAATGACTTGGTTCCCATTCCTGGTAATGTTCAGGATAAGGAAGCATGCTCGTACATACACAAGTGGGCTATGGAGTTTCCTGAAGTTTTTAACAATACGTTAAGGTGCTTGACTGGGTATGTTCACGGAATTGAAATAAAAGACAATGCCATAACTGTGGTGGGCAAGGTAAGGGGGGTTCCGCTATCTATGAGACAAGCCATGAAGGATGAGATTCTCAGGTTAAAGAAGGAAGGTATAATTCAGGAGGTGGGAGTGGCGGAATGGGTCTCACCGGTGGTGTTGGCTAAGAAACCCTCAGGGGAAATCAGGTTGTGTGTGAACTTAAGGGGTCTAAATAAGGCAGTTGTGGTTGATAGATACCGCTTGCCCATCATCACTGAAATTCTGACTCAGTTAGGAGCTAAAGTTTTCTCCACTCTACATTTATGAAAAGCATATAATCAGATAGAGTTGTAGGAGGATTCCTTGTCTTTAACAGCATTCATAACACCGTTTGCTGTGTATACGTTTAACAGGATGCCGTTTGGCTTGATTTTAGCAGTCTCAGCTTTCCAGAGAGTGATGGAGAATGTGCTAGACGGGGTGAAAGGCATCAAAATCTACCAAGACGACGTGCTTGTATTTGGTGCTACAAAAAGGATCATGATGGTAATTTAAGGATGGGGTTAGAATGGTTTTGAGAGAGGGGTTTAACCCTAAGAGAGAATAAGTGTAAGTTATGTTGTGAAGAGATCAGGTATTTGGGTCACAGGTTGTCAGGAGCAGTGCCTAATAAGGAGTTGGTTGACAATATTAGAAATCTTCAGATTCCGGAAAGCAAAGAAGATCTAGTTACATTTTTAGGCATGGAAGAGTACTATCACAAGTTCATCCCACACTTTGCAAGCAGAGCACATAACAGGAGAGAGTTGTTGAAAAAGGGCGCAAGGTTTAGTTGGTCAAGACAGTGTGAGAATGAGCATAATGATTTCAAAGAAGCTCTCGCTAAAGCACCCTCATTGGAAAGTTTCAACATGCAAGATAAGTTCTATCTGATAACAGATGAGAGTGGGAAGGGACTTGCTGCGGTAATTAAACAAGGGAAGGCTGGAAGGGAAAGAACAATAATGCTTATTTGGAGGAGTCTTAAGAGTCCTGAGCATAGGTACTTGGTGATAGAGAGGGAGGTGTAGTGTATATTCTGGGCTGTCAAGAAGATAAGGACATTTTTGTGGGGCAATAACTTTGAAGTGATGTCTGATCACAAGCCCCTGAAGGATTTTTTTGAGAAGAAATGCTGGATTTGGTTTCGAGCAGGATCTGTAAGTGAGTGGTGTCATTAACAGAATTTGTGTTTAAAGTGACCTACATTCCTGGGGTTGAAAACCGGGTTTCAGCCTGTTTAGCTAGGTTAGTGCAAGTGAAAGGTAATGAGGGTGAGGCAGAGGATTTAATGGATGAGGATCAATAAGATCTGGATGACTGCAGGGTCTGTGAAGTTACAGAAGTTGTTATTTTGGAACAAGAGTGGAAGGATCATCTAGTTAAAGATGAAGAGTTAGAGGGTGTGACACAACAGAGAGAGCAAGGTCGAAGTCATGGTAAGAGAGCGGTACTTTGATGTTTGAGATTTTGGGAAGTTAGGCATGAGCTGTCTTCGCATCATGGATTCTTGTGGGATGGATGAAACTCATTCCGCCGGATAGTTTGTAAGCTAGATTAGTGACTCTAGCACATCAAGGCCACTTAGGATTTAATAAGACCAAGATGATATGAAGACTTAAGTTTTGGTGGCTGGTGGCCAGGATTAGACACACAGGTGGAGAGAGAAATCAGAGAATGTCTAGAGTGCAAAAACAGCGATAAAGGGTGTGTCATTAGGACACAACCTATGGTGATGGTGAAACAGCCAGTGGGTCCTTATGTGGAAACTAGCAGAAATCGCTGTTAGCATGAGCTGAAGCCGTTATGGCAGCCATTTTAGTTAGCCATGTGCTAGCCATGTGCTAGCCATGTGCTTCTTGTCTCTTTACTGTTGCCTGCTTTTCTATTCTGCTTGAGTCATCAGTTAGTTAACTCCTTCAGCACTGAGCCAGAGCAATGTATGATCATAAAGGCCTGTAGCTGCTAGAATACACCCGTTTTAGAATAGAACTATCAGGCTGTTTTAACTGATGTAAGCAGAAATGTCTCCCCTCCCACTTTGTTGAGCAAGCAATTTTTGTATACATGTTAGTCAATAACTATTCTTGTATGTGCCAGTACCTCCCCTTTGAGTCTCCATGCTGACTATGCAACAAATGTATATATAAGGCCCCTGGTTTCTGTACTCCTTGGACTACCTCCTACAGTGGCCTGAGGGTACTGTATTGACGTAGTCTCCCTCATGAGAGGTTAATAAATCTATTTTCTTTGATATTACAGCTTCCGAGCCAATCTCTATTTTGTTAGTCTAATGACTTAAGGACAAAGAAGGGCGAACCCCTGCACCAGTGGGCCCCTGAAAAGGCTCACTCCCGCACTTAGGAGCAAGTTGCGTTAGACATATTGGGTCTGGTTACTAACAAGGCTGGGCAGTTGTACATGCTAGCAATGATTGATCTCTATTTAAGGTGGCCAGAGATATGCATCACACTGGGTATTGAGACAAAGAATGTGATAAAATTCATGAGAGAGGTATTTGCCAGAGAGGGCATACTGGATTTGTTGCTAACTGATAATGGGATGCAACTAGTCTCACATGAGATGGAGGAGTTTCTGTCTCAAAGAGGAATCAAGCATAAGAAGTGTGCTCTCTACCACCCTTTATCCAATGGGGTCGTGTAGAGGTTGAATAGGGTCCTAAAAGAAGCTATCCAAATAGTGAAGCATTGGGCAAAGGATTGGAGGGAGAAAATTCAAACTAGAGTTGACGTATATTGTCTCACTCCACATTCTGTCACAGAGAAGGTCCTGTTTGAATTGTTTTGAGGAAGACTGCCTCACTCTCTTGTGTGCCCACCATGGGTTGGCCGGTTCACAGAGAGGGAGATGAATAGGAGTGATGAATGGATTGGTAAACAACAGCTCATAATGCAGCAGAGAAAGGAGTATTATGACAAGAGGCAGGCGGTGAAGCAAACTAATGTGATGGTGGGTGATTGGGTAAGGATAAAGTTTTACCAATGGGAGCACAAGGAGGAAGTAAATTTGGACCAACTATGAGGGTAGTCAAATTGTTCAATAATGCGGAAATTTGAATAGGGTGATGGTCCTGAAACATGGACAGGAGGCAGCTTCATCAGGATGGTGCGGTGAAAAGGCTCTCACGGACAAATATAAAGTAGTGGGATTGCGGCACTCTAATCAGATACAAAGAGTGCTTGCTAATTGAAAAGATTTTGTGTGAATGGTTGGTGTGGTGGTAGGTAAGCAATTCTTAGTGTAGAACCACTCATGTATATGTGGTATATAGGGTAATGTAAGTTAATGTAGAGTGTACTTATTACTAGTTGATTATAGGAAGTTGTGGTAATGCACAGAAAGGGGGTAGGTTAATGCTCAAATGCTCATCTGGTTATAAAATGTTTTAATATGATATTATGGGGTAACCTCAAGCCTAATCGTTTAACTGCAAAAGAAGGGAGATATGTGGTATCTTGACAAGGATGGAATTATGATGATGGATTGGTCACGTTTGGGATTAAAATGGGTAGAATGATTTGTATTCTAAGACTGTCAGTTGAAGCAGCCCCTGGAGCTGAAGGGTGGATGAGGCATCGGTTACGAATATCTTTCAATAAACAATCTAAAGAAGGTTTGTGCAATGCAATTTATTTCCAGGAACCCTACCCCCTTTTCTCGGCCTCTGCCTGACAGATCACCCTGAAACTTTTTAGGAAGGAGCTGACGTGGATGAGACTTTTTTTGGAAAGGATTCGTCAAATGCCACCAAAGTTATTAATGAACCAAAAAAACAATTTCCTACGGAAACGTAGCCCTAAGTACAACTACCCAGTGATGACCCCCCACTGTGATATATATATATATATATACACACACCGAGAAAGAGCGAGGGGAACGCTACATACTAAAGATATTAATTCCAAGACGACCAGGCCCTATTGCAAACTTCTATTATTCACCATTTTGAATTTACTTTTGCAAACTAGGGCCACTGACACACAACGGGAGTCTGCGTGGTGCTGAGGCCTCCGTTTACACGCAAAAACAAAATTCTTATTAAAAAAAGATTTCATGTATAAAAACACAAGCCCATTATCCGGGGGGTATGTTGTGCGTTTATTCGCGGCTCCCCAAGCCACAAGGATTTTGGCTGCGGTGACCCGCTGAATAAAACATTGCATATATTAAACATGCTTGTAAAATCAGTTAACGCAAGTCATCGCGAACAGGCCTCGCGCCGGCAGTTTACCTCAGAATGCTATGTGCATGTTTAACAGAAGATCTAGGAAACGCATGCAGAAAGATTTTGACTAATTTGTGACAGAGTCAGAAAGATATAAATGTCTACCCAGATCATCTTCCACCTTTTTGAATCAATATTTTCTACTCTTTGATGCGTTGCATTTTTTTCTCTTTGTATTCAAGGGGCCGGCTCGTTTTCTTCTGCAAATTGTTGTCTTCATTGGTGTGATCATTTGTTCTCGTTGTAACCTATTTACTCTTGTGTAATTTATCACTACTTATATATAAAGTGCTTTAACGCCACATAAAACTGCATGAATAAATAAAATAAAAGAACTTGCAGGCGCGGTACAGGTCGTCGGTACAAGGGACTCATCAGAGCAAAAGTCGCAGGGGTTGGAAATATATTTTTGTAGATTGTGCATTTCTTTACATAATCAGTAGGCAAAATTAGGGCACTTTTGTAAAGCCTTGTTCTTGCTTTTTTTTTTTCTTTCTTAAATGATATGGCTTGTACCTTGAAGGCACCAGAGATGGACGTACCAAAACTATGCAACTCTAAAACACCTATAATGTTATTTGGCGACGACGCTGTCCTCTCATTATCCGCGATCTCAAGTTGAGAGAGGGGTTTGCACAATATTGTTTGGAAAAAGCCTTAATGATACACACTGGCAAGACAAAAACGAAGACTATGAAAAATGCAAAGCATCCTAGTGGTGGGTTTGCCATTAGCATAGCGCCTATGGAAAGCGCAAGCCAATTTGACTATTTATGGGCACTTTTTACTCACAAACTGGACCAGAGTACCCACTTTAGTAATAAAGCCGCTAGTAGATTGAGGCAGGCTGCAAGCGCGGCATTACAGTGCAAACACAACTAGGGAGTCACTCAACATCAACGATGCCACAGGTAGATAGTCAGAAAGTGGAAAAGGCCTCGATAAATGAACCAGAACATCAGGGTTGTGTAAATACGAAAAGGATTCTGGTGGCTGCAAACAATGTCTTAAGGGCCTTGTCAAAGTTAAGACCAGGAACCTACTTGTAGCACTTTATTGCGAATTGGGCATTGAACCTATTCTCCATATCAACACCCTGCTCCCGGTTTTATATTGGGTGATGCAGAACAGGAAGTGGCATGCAAATGTTTATATGAAAACCATGAAGGAAGAGGCAGCCTTTAATGGCGCATCCCAGGTGGCATGGTCTCCCCATATGAGAGGTGTACTTGTCAAATGGGGAAATTGTGTCCAACCCAGGCCTCCTTGGACTCCCTACCGCAGTACAGTGAAGGAGAGCTGCTGGGAGATGAAAACTACAGACATGATCCAATTAGATTTCTCTGGCCTATTTCTGGCAGCCTATCTAGACTGCAAGGAACACCGGGGCTGGAAGTTCCCTGGACTGTATTTATCCTGCGATAAGACTTGCAACTTTTCTTAAATTTAGCCTAGGCGTCCTCATGACCAATGAGTATTGAGAAAAATGAGATCAGGCTCCCTCTTGTGCTGCTTGGTGCAACTGCACTATTGGGGAGATAGACATGGTTGGGCATCTCTTGTTGTTTTTCACAAAAACCTTAGACCCTAGAGAAATGGCTGATACCCCACTTTATGAGCCATCACACCTAAATCTGATGTGGTGTACCTTTGCTATAAAACATTGGAGCCTTGTATTTGCAATATAGTCCTAACTGAGCCGTAGAAAGCGTGGAGGATCTCCGGGTTTTAGGATAAGTCTAGGGTATTGGTAAATGCTAAAGCCGGATGTTATGGAGCTGGGTTTTGTATGCTCGTTTTTTTGTTCTTTTTTTATATCTCTGATTATATTTATTCTTAATTGTATGTGGATTTTTATTGCAATAATGAAGTTGTTTGGGATTCCCATTTTTACATGTATAGTAGGGGTTGTATTAATTTGAGTTTTAGAATGTCTGTAGTTGTTGTTCTTATTATACATATTTGTAAAGCGCATGTCGCCCACCCCCACCCCCCAGGGGTCTCACAGCACTCAAGCAGGCCGCACAGGTCAAGTTTAGTTGAAATTTAAAGATTAAAAACCCAAGTTTTTAGTAGGTTTTTAAATGAGGCTAAATCGACGCAGGGGCGTAGATATAGGGGTCGCTGGTTCCAATGATGAGGGGCCAAAAAATAGAAAGAGCGGTCCCCTTACCTAACCGTACGAATATGCCGGGGGTGTAGTGGCAGTTGCTCACTACATCTAAGGTTGCGGGTAGGAATGTAGAGTTGCAGCTTAGTTTGTTATGGCAAAAGCTGAAACAATAAAGTGAATTATGTCATGTTATTGTGTTAAGAGACTTCCCAATAGGTCAGTGCCTATCAAAGGCCACCCAGACTCAGGCGGAGTCAGTCAAGAACATAAATTGTGCCTAGCACAGGACTGCTTCTGTTGTAGCCCTGTTGTTCTTTCATGCCCATGGATTCCTGTGGTACATAACCAGCCATGGATTCCTATGGTGAATCTATTTTACTGTGATGTGGATGGACATATGCTTTGGTCTACGTTGGCCAAGGCAGGAAGCATAGTTTCCATTTGCCAGGGCACAAGGTCTGTGCATCTCCACTAACATTCTTTCACTTTCTTATAATTGTTAGCGGAGAATAAGCCATCATGTTCTAGAGCAGGGGTGTCCAGTTTAAGAGGAGGACCAGATCCATGCAAGATTTTCATCAAAGACAAGGACTATGAGACTATGTAAAAGAGCTTCATTAATTGCATTTAAATATGGACAGATTTAGGTTGCATGGCGCCGTAAAAGAGATTATAGCCAACATCAGGCTACTAAATTATGCCGAAAGTCCTCCGGGCCGGACGTGCATCATTATCCCATGGTAAATGAACTAATCAAACAGAATGCATTTATTTGTTATATCACAATTGCAGATATTTATTAAAAAAATACTACATCTTTCCTGCACAACAGTAATGACATAAAAGTTTTAAAGTACCAGGGAGGTTAGTAAATAACCCAAGGTCATATGAGAAAAGGCTCGATTCTGTGTTTTAACCATCTTACCAAGATAGTTTATCCACACCATAAACTCGCTGAGCATCCCAATTCTTCTAATTTGCATAGCAATTCATGTGATTTGGACAAACCTCTTTATGACGAAAACCATGATGGGGAACCAATTCCGAGTACAACTATTAGGATACTTACAGGCTGTTATTTTGTGGGGGCTGATGAGTACCACCCACGCTAGCTTTAATTTCATGATTATACCCTTTAAACCTTCCCTATTCCCTTCTTAGTTGCCTGATGTTATGACTCCCAAACCCAGTGTTCTACAGGTCAAAGCCAGCAAATTATTTTCTCTCCCATGTTCTCAGTTGGTGCAGCACAAGCCCTCTTTCTATTTCTTTCTCTTTGTCATCAAAGCAGACAATGTAACAAATATTTTAACAAATACTTAGAGTGTGCCTGCCCCTTGCTCATGATTGGATAGCTTTCATGTCCATTCAATTCCTTTCTCCTGATTTGATGGCTTTTCTCTCTATTCTAGTGTTTGTCCAGTTGCTAGAGCATTTTGATTTCAGCCTGTTTTGGAGCTGGCTTGACCATGCAGCTCTCAGCAAGTCCGATTGTTGCCAATTCTTTAAATATACACAGGGTAGGCTTTGGCTTCATCCAGAGGAGTATTTCTCTCTCATCTCATTCTATTGGCAGACTGGTGTTTCATTCCTCCTCGCATAGATTGCTCACCTTAAAATGAATGATGGACTATTTTATATGTCAAATTACTCTACTTAAATTCTTATTCGCATGGATGCATTGTTTATAAAAAGTAATTGATCATCACAAAATCAGGCTTTTTTAAATATTTAAATTATTCAGGACTCAAAATACAATCCAGACTTATTGGCTTTGCCAATGTTTGTTGGATTGCAGTAGTGTATCTTCCCACAGCTGAACTATTATTCTCTTAGCATGTTTCCAAGGCATTTACTTTATGCTCTTCATGGGAGTTCACGACCCTTCCTCTTTTTGCCCTCAGCAGGTCTACTTATTCTTTTCCCTTTTTCTGTCCCCGTGGCTTTCTCCCTCTCATGTCAATTTTTCCTACCCATTGCTCTTCAGCTCCTTCCCTTCTCCCACCCTCTTTTGTACTACTGTCGCACACCTGTCCGCTCCTGCACATCTTCTTTCCTCTTTGTCTAGGCGCCTTGTTAGAACTCCAACACAAAATGATGGTTATCTGCCAACGCCCACAACTGCAGGTACTGGTTTTGCTGATGCTTGTACATTTGCGGTGCAACACTGGCAAAGCCAACAGAAGTTGGCTGCCATCTTGGAACTGTATTTTGTTTTTACACGTTATCTTTGATGAACCATACCAAGATGGTAGTCAGGTTGCATCCAGAAACGTAATCTAGATGCAATGTGAGAGCTGTCTTGGAACGATACAACATTATTGAGTTATATATTCCAGTGCTACTGCATTTGTGCAAGCAGTGTTGAAACTAAGAAAGATGGGTGGCCATCTTTGTTATTGTAAGTGAAACATCGAAGGCGAAGCAAGACTAGCTGGTTTTGCCAATGCATGTTTTAACAAGCATTTGCAATGCAATAGGTCTCGCATTTACGAGAGTTTGAGTTATTAGCAATGCAATCGCTTAAACTCTCGCAAATGCGAGACCTATTGCATTGCAAATATTTTTTTGTTTACGAGCGCCCTTGCGGCGCTTTCACATTTATGGAGGCGGTGCCCCTTTCTTAGACAAGCCGTGTCTAAAGAAAGGGGCATGGACGACATCAAAGTGAAACCGCGTCATGGGGCGCTTTGACAAAAAAGCATCGGTTTGTCAAGTTGACAAACAGATGTTTGTTTTTGTAAAAGCGCCCACGCTGCGCTTTCACTTTAGTAGCGGCCACGCACCCCTCTTTACACACGACTTGTCTAAAGAAAGCGGCGCGGCCTCCATGAATGTCAAAGCGCCGCATGGGCGCTAGTAAACAAAAAAAAAAAAGCGCAGCCGCTATTCTTAAAGCAGACCGCGCTGCTAAAATAAAGAAAGAAACGCGCCCGCTGTAGTTAAAGC
This sequence comes from Calotriton arnoldi, assembly GCA_963921515.1. Lineage (NCBI taxonomy): Eukaryota > Metazoa > Chordata > Amphibia > Caudata > Salamandridae > Calotriton > Calotriton arnoldi. The sequence goes on along the minus strand of CAWUFW010000647.1, from coordinate 1,404,894 downwards.
GGGCCGCCATTAGTAAGTAAAATGAAAGCGGCGGCGTGCTGCGACCTAGTGGCTGGAATAGGGGCAAATCATTAAACAAAATAGAGTTCACAGCCAAGATAAAGCAGACCATGTAACAAGGCAAGTAAAAGGTGCAGTCGTTATGGGAGGTAACAAATGCAGACAAGGCGGTACCAAGGAGGGACTAGCAAGCCTAATAACGAGTCGGAAGCCAGCGTTTACGAAGGACAATGACACAAGCCAATTAAAAATATGAGCGGAGAGTGGGCAGGGCTTCAAAGCCATACTCCACTATTGCATGCCTCGTCTTGCCTGACCCAGTGCTCTACTGGAATTCGTTTATGCTAATCACTTTGCTGGCATTGCACTGTAAATTACTGGCAATGGCTGCCACTGAAAGAGATGTCCTGTCTTGGACTGCTGTTCTTCACTCGTGATAACATATTTTCATTAGAAATGGGATTCATCATCATATTTTTCCTCATGTTTGAATAGTCACAAATGTTTTCACCATAATGGTTTACCATATTCAGGTAAACTTTGTAAATGGGAAAATATTCATTAAATTCAATGAGGGCTGTCAAGGGCATCGAATGCACCTCTGCAGGAGAGCGGGAAATACCTATCACTCACCCAAAACATGCCAATTTGTGCCACACAAAATGGCCACTGGTGAAGGAAATATGCTCAGTGTTGCTGTGAATTGTGGGTGCCCTTCATATCTTTTAGTGGTGACAATTATCCTAGCCCAATCACTGAGCATTCCATCTGGGTGTACTTTACAGCCCCCACATGAATCAGCACAAAAGCAATTTTCCGAGCTGTGTAAAAAGAGTGCACAGCTCTTAGCTGGGAGCAGAGGAGCGGGAGATGGCTTTGAAGAACGAGAGAGCCTCATTTTTCACTCGATTCATACAGATTAGTGCACAAGGCAAAATTTATTTATAGAGTCAGATCTTTCTGCATGGTAACCCGCCGCTGAGACCTTAGATAACACTCTATATTACTCACACAGTAAATGTCTCGTCACAGTGTGGCAATGCGCCACTTATATAAACGTGACACACACAGTACATGGGTGTCATGGACCTCTGTTCACCAAATGCCAGGAGTGGCGGAAGTGACATCGCACACCATGCGGCGGAAGTGACATCAAACATCCTTTGACAACTAGTAACATCACTCGGATGACCTGTCCTCTAGCCTTTAGCCCCTGAACTGTTTCCTGTTTGCTGCTGAGGAGCTAGGAGAATGGAATAGAGTAGAAACAATACTTTCTGTTCCTGCCACCGCCTTCATGACCATTGAGTCTGGGGAGGCAAGCGCTGTGCTCCAAAATGGTAAAGGTAGGGGGTCACAACAAACTGTAGTCCATGGTGGATGGCTACATCATGTTAAATCTGGTCTGCAATATGCCACCTTTGGGGCCCTGAGGAGTCCAGGAGGATACCAGCCTAAAGGGTTTATCTGGTGCTATAATCGACCCAGGTGCAGCTCCGGTGAGAGTATCTTCAGAGCCTTAGTTGCTATTTGGCCACCCCCTTTCCTCTAACGAAAACTATTTTAAGACAGTTTGTTGCTATCTGCACCCCTCTTGTGGCTATTTGTGGTGATGCAGTAAGGCAGATTTCTACAACCACCTTAATGTAACCTTGGCTAGACATGGAAGGGCGTATAGAGCTTTGGCATTAGATGTGGGCATCTAGAAGCTTGTGGAACTAAAGAAAGCTGTGTCTTACCTTGGGTTGGGAGTGCTTCCTACCCCTGCAAGGTGCAAGGTGAGCTGCCATCACCCCAGCCAGTGTTAGGAAAATAATAATACTTCAACCTTGAATCTTGAACACAACACCACAAAGCACCTGAAAACTAGTTCATGGTGGTGCCCTCTGTTCATCAATCGCTTTGTGCCCTCACCTTTCATTGGCAACTAGAAGCCTTTGGACCACATACCGAGTCTATCAACACTCAAGCCTAATATGCTTTTGTATAACACGACGATTACCTCATAAAAAAACCTGAGCATGTCTATTTTCACACTAATTTGGTTTTTGCTGCAAAACGTTTTGGAGATCCCCATGTACCTGGAGAAAGTGTCCTACAAAAAGAGATGCCCATGGGACAGCGAAGGAATATATTTCATAACATTAATGGCAATGCATTTCATGTGTTTTGAAACAGGGTGGACAGGTTGCCTGACATTTCTCATCTCTCAACCATACACAAAACCTAGTTTATATATGAAGGCTACCAGTCATCCGTCTTTATTGATTTTTTACACATAAACACTAATGGAAAGCACTCTTTATCCGGTCCCATTGCCTGTCCTAGATTCAGCCACTAATTACCTCCACAAATTGCTAAATGATCGAGTCCAGGTGTCCTGACCCCATTGGACTTCTCAACGGCCTCCAACTCCATTTTGATTGGTCATTTGTATAGAATTTGAGGGAGGGACCAAGCGATGGACAGGTTAACTTCCCTCTTTGGGACCATTCTCAAGCTGTTTCACTTCCTCCCCTTACTTCAGATGTTAAGGAAGTTAATTGCATCGAGCCCCACTCTTTTCGATATTTATATGGCCCCTTTTGGCATACTGATTTTTTCCTTTGGCATTAGTGTTTACATCAATGCCGATGATACTCAATTGATCATCCATCTGAATGGAAACTAAATCTTCCTTCAAACGCAGTACGTCTGCTTCATTGATTCGAGGATGGATATCAACTCTCTACGTCTTAATTCTGATAAGACGGAGATCATTACTTCCCGCAGCCCTCCTTCTCTTTGACACGAATCCTGGTTGGCTAACTTAAGGGGTCTCCCATAATCTAGATGGTTCAGCCATTAATCTAGGGGTCATTGTCAACTCCTTGCTGGCATTCAAATCCAAAAACAACAATTTGTCACTCTGCCTTCTTTTTCTCAGAATATTAACAAAAATGCTGTCACTTTTCCCTGCCCCATGTTTGAAATATACAGTCAGGTTATCATTATTTCTTGCCTGGCCTATTGCAACTCCTTCCTTTTTGGTTTTCCTCTATATCTGTCCAACAAATTCAGCGAATTTAGAATGTCACTGCTCGCCTGAATTTAGGATTAAAAATAGGACACATATTACAACACATTCTAATTCCAAACATTCATAAATGTACCTTTAAGGCTGTTTACATCTGTGGACGCCCCATTCATCTTTCTGCACCACCTTTTCTTTAAGAGCTTTTTACCTCTTACTCACTAAGTGGTTCTACGCTCCTCCAGAGCTCAACTCCTCACCAAGCTCAGATTCCACCATTCCAGACTTGATGGACGGGCATTTTGGGCGGTTACAGCTAAGGCGTGGAAGAGCCTACCACCCCATCTCCAGAACATCACATCTCGCAAACTCAAAATCCCATGTATTCCCTTCACCCTAGTTGACATGTATCCTGCCCCAACCATCTCCCAGCACCAGGACACCCTATTTCTCCAATCAAATCACATTAGCTTTTTCCTCTCGCTCTCACTGAGGGATCCAAGCACAGGGCGGGTACCGGCACCTGGGCGAGAGGGCACTGCACTCCAGGCAGGACCTCGCCCGGCGCTGTCTGATCCTACACTTTATCAAGGAAGGCTTTATTCACTGGAATTACTCCAAGGCCAGCAAAATAACCTAACATCTCACTGTACCCCCAGACTAACTGCCACAGCCAAAGGGTATTAAATCAGGTTTAAACATTTAGAAGATAGAAGACTTTTTAGCTATTTCTCAGCCTCTGGTTTTCACCACTTTACTGCAGATTCTTTCCCGGATCTTCAGAAGTCCCGATAACGCTAGTTAATACTACTGCAGAGTCAGGATTACCAGGAGCAAAATTCCAGATGCTTTCAAGGAGGAGAAATGTACTCTTTACTTATATATAGTCAGGAATAATAAATCTTTCTAGGGTGTTAAAAGCAATGCTGTTTGCTGACAGCAGTTTAATTAGGCAAATACAAATTATTGTTTTCATTGTAAGACAGGAGTATATTTTTAAATCCATACTTTTGCAGTTACCAGTATACATCACTTAAATGGAAAGATCTATTTTTGCCTTAAAGCGCTTCTTCAGATCAGGCAGTGACAAAAGCAGATGCCCTCGCTGGGGTTCCATCGATCAGAACGATTCGACTGAGCAGTGAAGGGAGAAGCAGAGGGTTCCAGGGGGCTGCAGGGACAATCTCCTGGCTCAGTGGACTAATGCATACACTACAGCAGGGATTTAGGTGGGATAAAGAAAACTGAGGGGTCCCTAAAAGGGCAGGGCCATAGAGGCATGGCCAGGAGTCCTTTACTACGGTCGCGACCTATGTTATTAAGTGAAAGGCCTAAATCCTGAGACTCTAGAATCCTGTGCCTCACACACTGTTGAAGTCAGCATGCTGTCTGAGATGGCAGAAGGTGCAAGAATACCAGGGCACAGGCCAGCAGATGAGCACAAGGTGAAAGAACATCTGGGCAGGGGTCAGAAGGAAAAGCGTCCTTCTTCCATTTAAAGAAATATTCAGATTCACATGAGCTCTTTCCTTCTGAGAGATTCCTGCTGTAGGAAGTGGAGGGGGAAGACACTATACAAACACAAAAAAATTACATCTATTTCAATTACTCATCTCCCTATCGGACCTAGCGTTGCTGATCTCACAAACAAAGCTCTTCCTTTCAGCTGGGGCTCAATGTGCAGCCCGAAAGGGACCCTTTTCAATCACCCTTTTTAGGTTTCGCCTGAGCTCTGCTTGAGAAATCTATTGTTTTTAATATAAACTTAAAAGGAATTTACATCCAGCCTCCTCTCTTTCCTGGCTTCTCATTGGTTCCTATGCATGCCACTTATCTTTCCTCCATTTCTATTGGCTGTAGCATATGTTCCCACATTTACCAATGCTTGTTCCTCGTCTGCTTCTCTTATCACTTTCCTGCCGCTGAAATACTGTTAACATCCACTTTGGTGGAACTATATTTTCATAAAGTTTTGCCTTTTACTCTTGCAGCATATTTATGTTACAATTTATCACCTGGAGAGATCAAGTGATTTGCATAGAATCACAGGATGTTGTATGGCACCGCCGAGACTCGAACCAGGATCCCCAGCTCTCGAGTCAGCAGCTCTGGCCGCTGCACCACATCCTCTCCACTCTCGTGTTATCTGTCAGGGAGCTCTTTCCTTCCCCCAGGCGATGATTGATGAAAACAGCTCTTTATTCATTACATAGGCGAAACCGATGCATTACCAATGCTTGTAAATTACTGCCGGTGTTCAGATCTGGCAGGACCCACCCCACTTAAAGCCCTGCACTACAGAAATCTGTTTGAATTCATGGTCACTGAGTTGTTAAACAGCTTCAAGGTTTGATTCTCATCAAATCCACTCACATTTTCTACTCACGAGGTTAATCAAACGAGTGCCACTGATGTGTTATTCACTCGTCTGGGTGAACGTGTGCTGTGTCACATTCATGACTGCCCACTTCTTTTGTAGGAATTCGCGTTACTCCATTTTATTTTCAGATTACTGCTCCAATTCAAGAGAGCAAAGGACAGCCTCCTTTGCTCTGGTACGCCAGGTAGGTGGAGGCCGGACTTTGGGGGAGAGGGGAACCGCACAAGACTCCATGTCCACTGCTTTGCACAAATAATCTAGTTTAAACAAACTAAATCAAATGAAATAAGGCTTAGTGTGCGAGCCGAAAGGTCACTTCCGCCACCCCCCCTTTCTGAGTATGCCCTCATTGCAGAAGGCATTTGGTCTCATGTAAATCTGCTGGGCATCAGAGGTCAGAAAGGGTCAGAGGTCACCAGGAAATAAAAGGACAGCTGGGGCTGTCGAGACCTATTTTTCCATACAGCTTTCCCTCTTTGCTGGATTTCCGGGGTCCGGCGTCAAATGTTTGCTTTTGATCCCATTTCATTTGCTATTATTATTGTAGATTGATGGCCCCCGGGGAAGTAGGGTCGCAGACCAGTCTTCCCCCGGGGTATTCGCGCAGGAAGGACTAGGCTGGAGGTCAAGGGGGTGGAGTTGGGGAGGGCTATAAGGGTGCAGGGGAGGAAGGTTCTTCCTCTTCCTGTATCCAGCACCATTCGGGGAGGGTAGGGAACTTTAATTGGACCACCCGCCCACCCTACAAATTGGGGGTTTGGAGTATCGGGTTGGTTGGAGCATGCCAGTTTAGGACAGGTTGTAGGTTGGTGGGCAGTACTTTGGAGGGGTGGGGGAGTCATTGACGGGCCCACCCACCCCTCGGGGGGGTGGGGAGGAAGGGTGAATGATGGGGGTGCGGGATGAATGAGTGCGATGGCAGGTGATACAGGGGAGGATTTTCGAAGATAAATGAAGAAGTGGATGGAGAACTGAAAGGGGTCATGGAGTGGAAGGTGAAGAGAGATTTGGAGCAATGTGAAAGGGATGGAGTGAATGAAACGTTGATGTTGGGGATTGTTATGGTTAAATTGATGTTTATTGGTTAATTATTGGGTATACAGCCTTGTCCTAATAAATGGCCTTTTACGCTTCAACGACAGCGTGGAGTGGTTATTGTGCGAATGCTGGTGGCGCCTGAAGTGAAGGCAGATGGTTGCCTAAAAATAAATGATTATGAAAAGCAATGCGTGGAGCACATTAATAGAAATTATAACCATATTAAGTACAACAACTTATTTAAAAATGAAGAATTGGGCAAAACTGCTTAACGCCTGCAGCTGAAGACAGAATCGAGGCCTAATTTGTTTCAGTCCCACTGACATTTCAGTCTCAACAGCAACAAGGCAAAAAAGAAGAAAAAAAACCTGACGATTTCCTGGAAAGCGTTTCTCAGCTAATTCTTGCTCACCATGGCATGATGCGCGTAGATTCGAATGTCACCGTGACATGGCACAGAGAACGCCCCCTCCAGCTGACAATATGGTACAACCTGCAGTTAATGGATATTCAACCTCCCAGGTTGTGTGTCACTCCTGACATTGCACGCGGCATCTCAGGAGGCCTGGTTGGTGCTGGGGGACAGGACGAGTCCAAGGGGAATCGGGGACTGAGGATTGGGGGGTGATTGATGTTGACTTGCACGCTGATGAATGGATGTCAAATTTGTTATCTGCCGGAGTGCTTGTGAGCACTGCTGTACATTTGGAAATGAGGGTAGTTAAAAATGCTTGCAAGGCACTGCGCATGCCTGAAATAAACTGTCACGAGCCCCAGAGGCAGTGGGGCATTGACAGACGGGGAGCTTCAACAGGCGGAATTCCAGCTGAAATAAAATTATAGACATCGTAAAATACTTGGAAGATGGAACCCCTTAGCTGGAAAGGGTTTACAAATACTAAGAACCAGAAAAACAAAACCGGTAATAGTCTTACCTGGAAACTTCACTTCCTCTTGCCAGTGAGGATTTTGTAACATTAGGAATAATGAACAAGCATTTGCAATGCAATCGGTCTCGCATTTATTAAAGTTAAAGCTCTTGACGTTGAAAAGGACCGTTTTTTACTTTTGTTTTTTTTTGTGGAGTGTTGATATTTGCATAGTGTTATTGCCATTCGTATGATCTCGCAGCCCTTAAGAACCAGAAAATGGGAAATAGGTTATAAGGTAGGGGAGACAAGAGTAATATGCTGGCTGGAAAAAAAGTAACATCCTGGAAAAAGCAAACACTCATAGGGAATGCAAGATTAAGTAGAGCATGTGAAATGTAAGAAGGAACAACATGGTTACGTTAACGCTTTTGCACTTATTATTCAGAAATCAAGGCGTGTTTTTGCCTAAAAAATTAAGGACTTGACTATAGGACACGGAAGGGACCCGATTCAATGTCCATTGCTTTATCCTTACAAAACGTAAGCAGTATGGTTTAAAAAGAGCACATCCCTGAACAGAGAGCCGCGGTACACATTTTATAATCTAAAATAAGGAAAACAGCTGATAAGGATCATATTAAACGTTTTTCACTCTACGCATCAACCAGGTATTGGAGTACCTCCAGGACTGGTGCACTTCCCCACTCAGGGATAACAATGTTGTTCAAAGAAAGGCGAGAAAACAAAAGTAGCGCTTCACTGACAAAGTGGCGCTGATGTGTGTGGTTGTGAATAAAAGCAATCTGGCCACTTTGTGACCACTCTGTCTTGCTAATTTATTTATTTATTTATTGGACCTTTTCTTTTTTTCTTTATCCCTAAGCTGCGCTTTGGAATAGAAAAATGTCATAAAAAGCCGACATTTGCAGCTAAAGTGTTTCTTTCTTTTTTAGATCCATTTCACAGCGGAACAAAGGAGAGGAAAGCGAGGGTAGGAGCCATTTGTTGAAGTCATGGTTTTCAGCAAGTGAGGAGGAGTGAGGCAGAGACAGAAAGAGAGTGGATAAGAGGACGAGGATGAGAGAGAGGGGGGGCAGCGGCCAGCGGCAGAGCAGGAGAAGTGAACACTATAAGGAGGTGGGCGGTGTGAGATGTGTGGTGAGGGCGATGGGGTTCATCATATTCAGAAGGGGGCCCCAACACCGTGGTGAGGCAGATAAATCCATGCTATCAGTTGGATTTATTGTGTGTGGACCAAAGACGAGCCGGGGAGCAAACCTAATGCCATCAGCTAAGCATGGAATTGCGTTACCGTCCAAAACATGAAGCACGGCATCCGTGAAGTGGGCACCATGCCGATACACCAGCCGAGGAGCAAACCTAATGCCGTCAGCTAAGCACAGAATGCTGTTACTGTCCAAAACATGAAGAACGGCGTCCCTGAAGCGGGTGCCCTGCTGACCGAGCCGAGGGAAAGACAAAAAGAGTGCACAGGACGGAACATATATAAAAAAAGAGTAAGACCACACGTAACAGGTGCAGTCGGCTGGGAGGGTCCAAAACACCAAATGGCGGGAATAATTAAGCATATCCACCAAACAAAAGTAGGCATTTAGTAAGGGCATCAACAGGAGCCAATTGAAAAGATGGGAGGTGCTTTAAGCACATATTCTGGATACATCATGCCTCGCAGCGCATGCACTGCCTGGGCTCGATCTAAAAATAAGCTGATAAAAAGTAATGATCAAATTTTATATAATATTCGGAAGAATACATGGCAGGGTAAAAAATGATCACATCTTGGATTGTTGGTAGCTGAGAGCAGAAACATCAAAACAAACAAGCACTGGCAAAGCCAATAGGTCTCGCCTTTGTTACCTTTTGGCTTTGCCAATGTTTTTAGCCACACTGCGCAGCATCCCTGATGCTATGGAGTGTGGCTAAAGTATATAAATAAAAAAAGAATTTGACATAGGCGCTGGATGTTATGCTCACTTACAAATTGATGTGTTTTTTTTTCTTTTGAGTTACCTATCCGAGTTGGATCGTAACCAAAAGGGAGCGGGGTGGGAAAAGAAGCAATGGGTTGGGGAACTCAAAGCAACACTGCAAATAAGCCAAAGTTACATGGAGGGCGTGGGCAGGGGGAAGCAACACAGAGGGTACAGGGAGGCAACAGTGAGAAGCACATGGGTGAACGCAACAGCGACGGGGGCAGGAAGAAGCACTCGGGCGACAGAGAGCAACATGCAGAGGAGAGAAGTACATGAGGGTGACAGTTTGAAAAACACATGCGCTCTCATGGAATGCTTGATAGAAAAAAAAGTAGTGCTTGAAAAGCAAGCAATGGAAGCAGAAATGTCAGTCGATCAATGCGATGGTAAAGAGGCAATGCTCAATGAGAGGGAGAAACACAAGACTGTCAAGATGAAACACGAATAAGAGGCAGGCAAATGAGAATGACAGGAAAGCCAACCAATCATAAGCAATGGGCTTGTTCAAAGACCCTCCACGTACTTTGTAAGCCACATAATGCCTCGCAACAAACAGCGCATGCGCTGTCTAGTAGGCGTGACCTAAAAATGGCCTTAAGACAATTTATCTGAAACTTCCACGTGCTGTTGTACTGGCAACATAAACATGACTGAAGTATTTATAAATCTAAAACAACAGGAGAGCAGACGTCTGGCTGGAGAAAATGTGCTTGCTCTCATCAAAGAAGGTATTTAAAATACAATTCTGTGCCAGTTAAACTTGTAGTCCAATAAAAACCAGCTTTTGAATTAAGCATTCACATATTAAGCATTACAAGGCAAAGGTCAAATTTAATCTTGCTATAATAGAAAAATCTATCTTACTTGAGATTTCACTAGTACTGCCTCACATTTTCAATGCTGGCTCCACTTTGCAGGGGAGAGCAAGTGGGTGAACACTCAACACTGATTTAATGAGAATAAGCTCACTGCAAGGATTGTACCCATTGTGATGTGGCTAAATTACTTTGTTTATAACATCTACACGTGAAAAACAGCATTACATAAACCATATAAGTATTTCCATCAAGAGTTATATGCTATTTATTACTATGGATGTGGGATGTGAGGGGCCCAAAGACCCATTCAAGGCTGTGCCTCCTGGAAGCCAGAGCCCCTCAACATACACAACAATGCTGATAAATGGCATATTACACTTGGAGGTCCTGCAAATACTATAACATTGATTATTCCAAGTATATAAACCGTAAGTGCTTATGTAGGTTTAAACATTCAGTGTAACACAGCATTTGAATATGTACAACACATTACTGTACTATTTCATAAATAGCCTTTCACCCCTCTCCATATGGCTCTTGTTGACTACATTAAATAGCGGTAATATCTGAGTAATACTCAATGAACAGTTGTACCAAGGAAGTCACTAACAAAAGTTTTTTTATGACTGAGATGTAGTGATTATTTATTACACTGTATTGTTTACATATATTAGCAAAAATATCTTCCAAACAGAATATGAAGTTAAACTGAGACATAATATGCGTCTGAATTCACAAAGGAAGAGAATTGTTTTCCTTCCTAAACAATTATGGGCATAATTCTCAACAAATTAAAAATCAAACATTTTCAATGTGCTTTAAGTCAGACTGCAAGCCCTGTGAGGCATCAGAACTATAAAGAGGCGTTTCAATTAAATGTGGCAATATGAAGAAATTAACAAAAAATACACAGGGAAACTATATTGTTTCATGGGCTGTACTTGTTTAAAAAAAAATGGGGTTTAAATTCAAATGTGAGGTACTTGTCTTCAGTCATTTTAGACTAGTGCGGCAACTGTCTGGTATAGTGCCTGGTGACTACCTGGTAGGAACCTCGACCCTGGCACAACTACTTTTTGAGTGAAGCATCATTACTGGTACAACTGGCTGATGAAGGCTTGATGACTGGTATAACAATTATCAGACTGAAACATGGTTACTGACGCAACCACTGTCAGATGGGAGTCTGCTTACTGGTTCAACTTTCTGATAGAAGGATCATTACTGGCACAACACCAGTTTGATGGGAACCTGCTTACCAATACAACTGTCCGATGGAAACTTGATGACTGGCACAACAATTATCAGACGGAAGCATAGTTACTGCCACAACACCAGTCTGATGGGAACCTGCTTACTGCTACATCAGTCTGATGGAAGCATCATTAGTGGAAAAGAACTGGCTGATGGCTACCTGCTACCTGGCAAACTGATGGCAATAAGGTATGGGTATGTGAAAGAGAAGAATATGGCCCGGGCACTGCGAGGAGAATGCAGGGGTCCAAAATGGACACAGCATGGATTTTTAAAAAAGTGTTTTAGTTTATGGTATTCATAAAGTGCACATACACACAGGGGTGGTGATTTTGTGGCACTGAGCAAGAAAGCGAGATGGTGCAGCGGAAAGGTGAACAGGAGCCGGAGCACCAGGGATGGGGGAGAGCTGAGCAAAGCACTGGGTGGTGAGATGGAAAGAGGAACTGAGCACCATGGGGGAGGGGGAAAATGGGACACAGGGAGCACACAAGGTACAAAGGACCAAAAACCACCTGATGAGAAGGCTAAACAGAGCACAGGTAGTGCAGAAGGGGTACTGAGCATGATCCGAGGGAGAGAAGCCGAATGAGTACAGGAAGAAGACTGAAAGGGGGACATGTGACCGAGTACTAGGCGATCAGTAGACTGAAAAGTAAACAAGCATAGAACAGGAGGAGCAGGTTGAGCACCACGGAGGGGCGAAACCTAAATGGGATACAGGCAGTCGATGGGGAGCTAGGGTACATGGCGCAGGGTACCATACTGAGGTATAGTATGAACTGGGTGAGGTGGAGGGATACTGGCTATGAGCCAGGTCATGCTGCCTTGGTTGTCGCGAAAGCAGTAGCAAGTTGCAGCAGAGCTCTACAACAGCAGAAACTGGGGCTGAAGGGGGCTCTTGCAGCCTACCACCTACAAGCTCTACAAACAGAGGTGGAGAAGTGGACCCTCAATCTCAGTTTCAAGCTCCATGGGCACGCCCAGTGGGGGCCTCCCATGAGCAGAACAGAGTCCATTTACCCCTGCATTGTCACAGCTTCACAGAGTCCTCAATAAAGGATTAAAGCAGTAACAACCTGTTCTAACCTTGTGTTCTGAAATGTAATGGTGCCGCTTCCTTTTATTTCCCTCCTTTTATGTCCCTTCCATTCATTTGCATACAGAGAATGACTATGCCGCACCCCATTCTCAAATATATATGGTGCCCTGATTTCCTTGATCTACCCATGCAACATGCACCAATAAATGGGGGGTGGACCGCTCATGGCCACACCCAGACAGAGACTCAAGAATGTCAGGTGTCCACTTTGCCAACCCTCAGGACCTGCCCGCCTCTCCGCCTGCTGACCCACCAAGAGCCATCTGCTGAAGGGAGCGGAGCAGCCGTGTGCAGAGCGCTCACTCAGTGGGGAGCGCGGCTCTGCTCCTCTCCACCATGCCGTGACAGAGCCTCAGCTCCCACCTCCTACTGTGAGCACACTCCCTGCTGCCACCGACGGGGGCCTCTTCTCATCACAGAGCACAGCCTGATGCTCTCTGGCGCCACTTAGCGGCGGACACCCTGCAACGCACTCGGAGCGAGTGCTGTTTCTCCTGTTTGTCTCCGGCACCATACAGACCCTGGAGGATATCCCCCAGCAGCCATGGAAGAACCTCAGCATGGACTTTGGAACCTTCCCCAATGGGAGCACCATGGTCGTCCTTATGGATGACCACACTAAGGACCCAGCTGTGGAGGTGCCCTAATCTACAGCATTCCCAATGTTAAAACAAATACTAGAGAAGATGTTTGCACTATTTGGGTTACCAGAAGTGATCCGGATTGATAACGGGCTCCTATTCTAAAGCCAAGACTTCAAAAGGGTACCTCCAGAGCCTTGGGGTAAAGCACTTAAAAGTCACTCCCGCATGACCCCAAGCCAGTGGAGAAGTTGAATGATTTATGAGGACTTTCAACAAAACACTAAGAATTGGAGTAAATTTGGGTGAAGACCTTGAAGCTGGATTACAGTGGGTCCTGATGGGTTACCGACAAACCCCACAGAGCACCACGGGAAGTGCCCTTGTGGACCTTCTGCTCAAGTGACCCGCGAGAGATACCATACCTGCCAGCCACCGATGGTTGCTGACATCCATGGATGAAGAGGCAGGGCAGAAAAAACGCCACAAAACCGAAGCCAAGGCTGGTCAGAGGAGAGGGACACAAGCACTAACCTTACAAGCAGGGGATGTGGTGTTCATCAAAGATTGTCACCCAAGACACAAAAAAATGTTTCCACACTACTCGACGCTCCCAGCCACCAGGTCACCAAACAGAAAATGGTGGCTGGGAGCGCACGTACGTTAGCCTTAAAGGCTTGGGCTATAATTGGGCTGCAATACAAAATGGAGACCCACAAGGGCCTGCCCCGCCCCTCCCAAACCGCCCGGGTGGGTGACCTCCCTACGGTCGGCTACCCTCCAAACCCCCCTTCGAACACCCTATGAAGAGGATCCATGACGAGTCACCCAGGTGCAAGGAACAATGGTCACAGCAGTGTGAGGGGGAGAGTCCATCACCAGGAACGTATCCTTGTTTAAGAGAGCGCATGGCACACCACACCCGGAGACGGTGGGCCCCAGGCAAATGTACGCAGGAGATGGATGTGGCCCAGAGGAAGGGGTGATGGCCAGCCATGAAACCCCAGTGCCGAGTCAACGTAGCGATGGGAGCGAGCAATGGGGAACGTCCCCTGACCAGGCCACCCAACAACAAACCCAAAGCGAAGACCATGAGGAGGTTGAAGGTGCAGGGAGCTCCGGAAGCCAGCCCCTGCTTCCGTACTGTCTAAGACCGAACCCGGAGCCCAGTTGTATGCTGAAAGACTATGTGTGGGGTAACCAGGGGGGTAGGGCTATGGACTAACATGGGGAGGGGTGTAGAGTATAGAGTGCAGAGTGCCACCCAGAGTGGCCCCCAGGTATAAATAAACAGGCCCACTCATGACCACGCCCAGACCCAAGAGTGTCTGGTGTCCGCTTTGTTTACCCTCAGGACCAGGGCTGTTGTATAGGGCCCCCGGCCACATTACCGAACCTTAGTCCTGTTCTTAATAGATTATGCAGTCCCCTAAGAGGGTAAACGTGGTGAGATAATTGTGATGAGCGTACACAATAGCGCCTCCATCCCCCTGGTATATCTTTGGTACATTCCCAGGGCTTAATTTGAGCCAGTGGCTGCTGGCGGAGGGGCAACCGGCACTCATTGTTGGGACCTGGCACTTATTTTTCCACATCATATATTTATCGAGCTCAAGAGGGGGGTGGGGGGAGAGGGGGAACACTGTTGTAATGTAGGCCTCCCTTCCTTTCCCCCCTCCCCTCTCCTACCTCCTGGGCACCCTTACCCCAGCGCGTGCCACCAGTGTTGTCACGTATCAGCTGGCGTTCAACGCCAGCTGAAAGCCTGTCAGTTTGGAATTGTCGTGAGGCGTTGACACGCTGTGGTTACTACGTTGTCCGCCTCCTGCCCGATGTGCTGTTACTACTTGAAGAATAAACTTTAACATGGAACCACTACATACGTGTATTCTTCACTAGCGACGATCACAGCACATCGGCGAACCAATGCATAAAGGGGCACTTACTTAGCCTGTCTTCAAGTGACTTCATGGGCAGCAGCGAACGGAACGTCTCCTGACCAGACCAGCTGTCGGCGTCTTGAGTGAGGTACCTCCTGCCATTGCCCCCGCTCCAGCGCGCCGCCACTTTGGGTCCCATGCTTACCCCGGTGGACACTGTTTCACACGGGCGACTTCGGGACGCTCCCCTGCCAAAGCTGCGACTGTCCTCCACTCGCATACTTGTGAGTGCTACTACGCCGGCGGTTCAACAGTGTTCTTCCACCTCGCATCTGGGGGGGTGGTGGCACCTGCGCGTTCCCCGGAGGCCTGTTTAGGTGCTTCACACCTCGCTTGGAGCGCTCGCTGTGAAGTCCGCCCACCCGGGCTGCCTCCTCCATACCGCTGTGTCTGATGCACACGAGAATACCTCCCCTCAGAGGCCCGCCACACGTCTGAGGCGCGCCAGACAAGAATTCTCCTCAGTGCAGTCTCATGCGCCCAACGCAGTTTGGCCTGCGGACCTCCTCTGGCAGCTGCGCGCCTGACAGGAATTCTCCTCAGCTGACTCAGGCGCGTTCACCCTTGAGCACCTGCTGCGTCACACCTGCAAGCTTGGAAAGCTCCCTCGTCAGTTTCATGAGGGGGAGTTCCATTCCAGACGCCATCTAGTGGCCTAGGGAATCAGTGCCACGCTGATTCAACGTCTTCTCTTCTGATTTCTGGCTACACGTCTACAGCTTAGTGCCATATCGTGCTCGGCCATTTAGGGCCTATGTCTCTCTTATGCCTGCGCATTTTGACTGAGCCTGCCAGCACCTTCCCTGGGTTCTTTGTCTCCTGGCTGTACTAGATTCTTCACCCTGGGCATTGTCTCCCCTCTGCCACCACCGGCGCCCACTGTGACATTCTTCCCCCGCTCCACCGAAGTCACGCTCATATCTTGGGGTGTATTGTCCCCTCAGGTCGGGTGACACCACCGGCTGACTCAGTGCATTTCCCCCCCCCCACCATGGCTTCAGGCAATGTGTTCAATTTATCACTACCGCAAGCATTTCTGCCCGCTGCTGGGGAACCTGTAGTGAAATGGGAGGTGTGGCGGGAATATTTCACCAATTATATTTCCACATTTGATGATGAGGAGGACGATGCAACTCCGGAGAAGAAAAAGAAAATATTGTTGCACTGCTTAGGAGCTGGGGGGCTCAAAGTTTACAATCGCATAAATAAAAAAATACGCCCAAGTGATCAGGGGGATGTATTTTTGAATGCATTGGAAGATTTAGACAATTACTACAAGCCTACGGTATGTGTTGCAGTAGATAGGTACAGGTTCTACCACAGGAAACAAGGCAAGGACGAGTCAATAGAGGATTATGTTGCTGTTCTCAAGAATTTGGCTCTAACATGTCGTTGGGGAGAACGACATGACGATCTCATAAGAGATCAGATTGTCATGTGCTCGGCCAATCCTGCCATCCAAGACTCATTGTGGGCAAAAGGTGAGAAGCCCCTACAGGAAGTCATTGATATAGTTAAGAGAGCCGAATTAACTGGTAGGTGTGCCAAAGCAGTAATGGCCGAAAGCAAATCTAAGCAAGAGGAACCTGCTACAGTGGCGAGAATATGTGGAGTGAAGCATCGATCTCAGCCTTCGCCCAACCACAAGTGGAGAAATACAGATTCGTCGAAGCTCCAGAACTTCACGAAGGCATCGGCACAGAAGAAGTGCTACAGATGTGGTAGTACTGAACATTTGGCTGATGACAAAAGGTGTCCCGCACGCTCACAAAAATTTAGCAATTGTGGCATTATAGGGCACTTCACGAAGGTTTGCAGAAGGAAGAAAGGTAACAATAGAGTCAAATTAGTTGTGCAGAAGGAGGAGAATGATTCTGACTTTTCCGACGACTCTGACATTAACATGTATGTTCTCAATGTGGTTAAACCCCAGGTGCTTAACATAGACACAGGTGACGGGAAAAGGAAGAAACCCATATGCAACACGGCTATAGGGGGCGTGGACATAGAAATAGTGGCGGATTCAGGATCCCCATACACCATAGTTAATAAGGATGTGTGGAATGAAAAGTTCGCACACACTTTGGGCCAGGACGTAACCCAATCGGATGTGTCTTTAAAAACATTCACTGGGGAACCCATCGAGATGTTAGGCTACAGGAAATTGAAATTTGCTTTTAAAAACAGAGACACCCTAAGCAAATTGTATGTATCTGTCACGGGTCCCTTGGTGTTGGGGTGGAGGGATCAAGGGAAATTAGGTATCACCCTGGATCCCAACAGCCCGGAACCAGTACTAATCACACAGGCAGAAGATAACCCAGGCATGCTCATGTCCAAGAAATTTCCCGAGATTTTTAACGGTTGCATCGGGAAACTCAAAGGGTTTAAGCATAGAATACGACTTAAGGCAGATGCTAAACCATGCATACACAAAGTAAGGAACATACCCTTTACATTGAGAGATGAAGTAAGAACACAACTAGAAGCGTTGCTCAAAGCTGGGATTATAGAAACCACTGAATCCTCCGAGTGGGTTTCGCCATTGGTCGCAGTAAGAAAGGCCAATGGCAAATTAAGACTTTGCATCGATTTGCGCGATCTCAATCAGAGCATCCAAGTGGATCAGCATCCCCTGACCAAGATCAATGAGATGTTGGCTCATACGAAACACATGCAGTGGTTCTCCACCATCGACCTCACGGCAGCCTACCACCAGGTGTCCTTACACCCTGAAAGCAGAGCACTTACAACGTTCATAACACCTTTCGGGTGTTACAGATTTAAAAGAGTTCCCTTTGGGCTAGCGTCAGCAGCCGCTATGTTTCAGAGGCTCATGCATGTGCTATTCAAGGGTTTTGAGAGTCTGCTCATCTTTCAAGATGACATTTTGGTGATGGGTAGGAGCAAAGAGGAGCATGACCTTAATTTATGTAATGTGTTGCACAAATTGCAGGAAAAAGGTTTGACAGCGGACTACAACAAGTGTAAGTACGCACAGAAACAGGTGACATACTTAGGCCACGAGATCACACAAGACGGTATCAGACCCAAAACAGAACTGTTGGGTGCCATAAGAGAGGCTCCTGTGCCTAAAAACAAAGAAGAGGTACGTGCTTTCTTGGGGTTGGTGGAATTTTATTCCAAGTTTGTTAAGAGTTTTTCAACTAAAACGTATGAAATCAGACAATTGTTAAAAAGTAAGAACAAATTTGAATGGACCCCTGAGTGTCAAAGTAGCTTTGTTTCTCTCAAAGAGGATGTTTGCAACGCCCCTGCCTTACAGGGGTTCGATCCCAACCTGCCAAGCATAGTCACCACAGACGCCAGCGGGAGGGGCATTGGGGCGGTACTCACCCAGAAGAACATGGATGGCAATGAGGACACCATTGCATTTGCTTCACGCTCGTTGACTCCCACGGAGGAGAAGTACTCGGTGATCGAGCGTGAGGCTCTTGCATGTGTGTGGGGTCTGGAGCACTTCCGCCAATTTGTCTGGGGCAAGAAAGTGTTGTTGAGAAGCGACCACAAGCCGCTTACCAAAGTGTTAACCACCAAAGGGTTGTATGCAGCCTCGCCCAGACTGGCTCACATGTCGGTGAGATTGTTGGATTTCAATTACGATGTGCAGTATTTCCCAGGCACCAAGAACGTGGTTGCGGACTTCCTGAGCCGCCTGCCCCTCCCCATGAATGAATGTGTTGAGGATGTGGGTGAGGAGTTTTGCGTGGCCAATATCATCGAGGAATTCCCTGGGATTTCAAAGGATGAGTGGATGAAAGCCCAAGATGACGATGACACGTTGCAAGAATTAGGCAAAATGATACAGGGTGGTTGGCCAGAAAAGAGAAAAATCCGCAAGGAACTCAGACCCTTCTGGGAACTCAGAGGCGAATTGTCATTGGAAGGGGGCCTAGTGTTGAGACAAGGCAAGGTAGTACCCCCTGAAATCTTAAGACGAAGAATCTTAGAGATTTGCCACGAAGGGCACTTAGGAATAAGCAAAACTAAGGGCAGGGTCAAGCTGTGGTACTGGTGGCCGGGATGTGACATTTCCATTGAGAGAAAGGTGAGGGATTGCATGAAATGTGAGAACTCGGATAAGTCACAGGTGCCTTTCAGACCCATGTTACACCCCCTGTCTAGCCCGGAAATGCCCTGGGAGACAATTGGCATTGATATAGTTGGACCCATAAGAGAGCAGGATGATCAGGTGCACATTGTGGTGGTGGTGGTGGATCATTTCTCCAAATGGCCCGAAGTGGGCATACTCCACAAAACTGACTCATGCAGCATCACCAAATTCCTCGACAAGATTTTCATAAGGGAGTGCTTACCCAAGTTCATCATAAGCGGCAATGGGCCCCAGTTCATGTCTGACAACTTCAAAAGGTATATGGAGAGGAATGACATAACGCACAAAACCACCTCGGTGTACCACCCCGCTGGTAATGGTGCAGTGGAACGGTTCAACCGTGTCATCAAGGGCATAGTGCAGCTGGCAAACAATAATGGGTTGGCCTGGAAAAACGAATTGTTCAAAATGGTGTGGGCGTACAGAGTGACTCCAAATGAATGCACGGGCTCTAGTCCCTTTGTCTTAATGAGAGGTAGGACACCCATGTGCAAAGACAATGTTGGATGGCTGGAAACAGCCAAGAGGGCTGAATGGTCCCCGGAGGCTGTGAAAGAGAACTTGTTACGTTCACAAGAAAGTAGCAAGGAACATCACGATTCAAAACACAAATGCAAACCAGTGTCCCTGGAGGTAGGTGACATGGTTAGAGTAAGACGCACAGGGTTCATAGAGAAAGGGCAGAGTCGCTACACACACCCCTTAGAGGTAAAGAAAATATTGTGCAATTCAGCCTTGCTGAGCGACGGTAAGGTCTGGCACTTTTCGGCACTCTCTAGGAGTAAGAGAAAGAGTGTGCGGTTGGACTAAAGCGATGCAGACGCTTACCCAGGACATGAGGAGGATGGTGTGCATAGAAAAATGAGAATGGGAAATGTGTATGATTATGATTCTGACGTAGACACCCACGGTGTTGATTCTGACGTAGACACCCACGGTGTGGACGACCAGACCCAAAGTGTGAATGTGGCACCTGCTGTAGCAACCCAAGATGAGAGTGTAGTGACCAGTGATGCAGGTATGAGGGAGGCTCAGAGTCATGCCACAGCGAGTCTACCTGATGCTTACGACACGTCTGTGGTAAACAAGACCAACAGTGAAATCAGCACGACCAGGACTGGACGTGCAATAGCTAAACCATGTTGGTTTAAGGATTTCGAGTGATATTAGCAAATGGTCACTGGGTACAACTGCCTGCATGGTTATCAAATCTAAAAGAAAATGTTACTTTGTACAACTTGTTGTATTATGTTAAACCGCTTTGCAGCTGTCTTGGTTTCCCCCTTTTCTTCCCCACCCTTAGGAAGGAGATGTGTTGTAATGTAGGCCTCCCTTCCTTACCCCCCTCCCCTCTCCCACCTCCTGGGCACCCGTACCCCAGCGCGTGCCACCAGTGTTGTGACGTATCAGCTGGCGTTCTAGAACGCCAGCTGAAAGCCTGTCAGTTTGGAATTGTCGTGAGGCGTTGACACGCTGTGGTTACTACGTTGTCCTCCTCCTGCCCGACGTGCTGTTACTACTTGAAGAATAAACTTTAACATGGAACCACTACATACGTGTATTCTTCACTAGAAACACACAGATCAGAAAGACGTAAGAAGAGAAAGAAGGCAAAAACGTCACAAAGGGACAACGCAGTGACCGGCAAGAGCGATGAAGGAGCAGAGTGTGTCTGGCAGTGGATTAAAGAGCTCTGAGGTGAACAGACGACTACTCGGCTTTGGTATTCGGTGCCCTGATATTAAATTGCACCGGCTGCGTGCTTCTGAGTATAGCTTCAGCACCGGCACTTGTTCTTGTACAAATTAAGCACTGTCCCGGGCTTCTGAGCATAGCTTCGGGCACCGGCACTTGTTCTTGTACAAATTAAGCACAACCCTCTGCTTCTGAGCATAGCTTCAGCACCGGCACTTGTTCTTGTACAAAGTAAGCACTGCCCTGTGCTTCGGAGCATAGCTTCGGGCACCGGCACTCTTTCTTGTGCAAATTAAGCACTGTACATTTCGCGCTTGAGTACAGCTAAAAAGTTGGCAGCACCTATACCAATATACTAAAATTCTGTCGCTGTTACTACGAACTCTTAGATGATCTCTTTTTAATGTTTCAAGCAAATTAACTTATCACGCCATTATGTGTAATATTTTGTCGGATTTCTGTCTGTCATCCTTACCGTAGGGAATAGTATTATACAGGCAATGCTGAGTGGAATCCATGTTTAACGGCTGTTAGATGATTTTGCGAGAATACCAACGAAGTAGTAAAGTGGCAACTGTGAGTGAAGTGCACTTATATACCTAAAGGCCTCTGGTGACAACTAAACATAAAATCTACATCAATAGGGGGACAAGAAGGGCTTTATAAGAGGTCCAACATACGTGCCCTAGCAAGCATATAACAACATGTGGTATGTAGTTCCTCGAAAATAAGGGTGAAGAGAGTGTGTGTGTGTGTGTGTGGTAGACCCTAGTTCCTACAAGTGGAATTCCCCCCTCTACCACACACACACACTCTCTCTTCACCCTTATTTTCGAGGAACTACATACCACATGTTGTTATAAACTAAACATAAAACACACAACCAACGAACTAAAACGCTAACTAAAAAAATGCATTCAGAAAGCACATGATATATTTGTAATATTCAGCCTAGAGTCCTTCAGAAACAATAGTCTAAGTACAAAATGGAGACCTGAAGAGTTTCTCAGAAAACCAAGGACTTCCTGAGCTCTGGACCCCAGGGCTGCGTTGCCCATAGATTCAGATGTTATCTTCGTAACGACGCCCTGCTGTCTGACTATAGAAAACTGTTGTATGTCAGCCCAGGCGGTGCTTGCACCGGTTTTTAGTGTTTGTACTGATTTGCAGTGTTCTGCATTTTTCTGCCATCAATAAAGGACGGCACTATTTTAAAGATATAGGGGCCCATGCATCAAGGTATTATTTTGCGAGTCCTTAATTGCGATTATTAAGGAATCGCAATTAAGGACTCGCAAAAGCCTATGCATGTAGGAATCGCTATAAAAATAGCGATTCCTAAACATTCCTTAATTGCGACTCGCAATTAAGGAATGGCTCCCCATTCATTCCTATGGGCCTAGAGGCCCATAGGAATGAATGGGAAATTGTATGCGCAATTTGCGAGTACCAATAGGTACTCGCAAATTGCGCTTGCAATTCCAAGGGTGCAAGGGTGTCAAAAGGACACCCTGTTGCACCCCTGGAATTGTGATGTGCACCCATGCTGCGCGCACACATGCCTCAAGGGCATGTGTGTGTGCAACATGAAACTTTGAAAAATGCACTTTAGTGCATTTTTCAAAGATTTAGCAAATTACCGACCAGTTTAATTGCTCGGTAATTTGAGGCCCCAAATAGCGAAATCGCTATTTAAAAGTGGTTATTGCATATCATTTAAGGAATCGCAAATTGCGATTCCTTAAATGCAAACGCAATTTAAGAAATCGCAATAAATTGCGATTTCTTAAATTGCGGGTGCCTTACACCTTGATGCATTGCAATAGCCCTTTTTGCCGGCGCAAACGGCCGATTTTTGCGAATCGCACCGTTTGCGCTCGCAAAAAACGTTGATGCATGTGCCTGATAGCTCCTACAAGGTGGTAACCTTAATAGCGACATATGACTTTGTGTCCAACCGTTCTAAGTGACTACCACCTCCTAAATATGCCTCTGTTGCTCACTCCGCCCTAAGGACAGTCAGGACCCAAAGAGGAGGGCTTGACAATGAAGGGACACCACACTAGTATCCAGAGACCTGGGTCGCCACTGGCATAAAAACTCACCAGAGAGGTACCCAGTGCCCACTGGCTGGTCCGCGAGCTGGAGGAGAGACCTGACCAGTCATGCCTACGATTCTCAGGATACTTAGTGGTGTTGGCTGAAAACCCCGGACTGGTGGAAGGTCACCATCATGACACAATGCGAGTATGACCCTTGTGAGCGAGCCAAATCACACTACTTTCTGAGGGTGATCACCAACAAGGACTAGCAATCCCGTACTCCCAGGGCAGCAGCAAACTGTCTTGGGCTCTCTATGCCAGCATCTCCCTTGTCTGACTCCGAATTTCAACATCGCTGTCGGCCTAATTTCAATTCACTGTCACGCCCTGATTTCCAAATCATTGTCATCCTATCATTTGTCTCACTGTTGCTCCCAATTTCCTACTCACCGTCAGACAACACTCCCTCTTCACGGTCACTCCGATGAGGAACTGGCTGTCAGGCCTGATTCCTCCCGCTAGTGCCCTCTGATTTCATATTGTAGCTCACGGTCAAGCCACAACTTACTCTGCTACTTCTCTGTGATGTGTAACTTATTACTAAGTACTGATTCCTTTCGCTCTCAACTCCTGAATTATTACTCACTGTCAGGCCAAGTTTCCGAACGCAACCACCCCCTGATGTCTTACTTACTGTCAAGCACTGACCTCCTCAAGCAGTAATTTCCAACTTACTGTGTGGCTAGGATTCCTCTTGCTAGCACTGCCTGATTTTTATCCCACTCACTGGCAGGTTCTGTTTCCTCACACTGTCACCCTGATTTCATACCTACACTCAAATCATGGTTCCTCTTGCTTTTACTACGATTTTTAACTCACTGTCAGGTCAGGATTCCTCTCCCGGTCACTCCTAGATCCTCGCCTCGTTGACGGCCCGCATTCTTCTTGCTAGCACCCCTGATTTCTATCTGAAATTCCTTTCACTGTGATCCTCTAATTTCTAATTCAGTCAATTCCCGATCCCTCCCAGTAGCACTCCCAGTTTTCGAATTCACTGCTACGCCACACTTCAGCTCAGTATCACTGCCTGATTTGTACGATTCAATGTCAGGCCTAGATTCGATTTGATTCGATGTCAGACCTAGATCCGATTCAATGTCAGGTCTAGATTCGATTCGATGTCAGACCTAGATCCGATTCGATGTCAGGCCTAGATTTGATTTGATTCGATGTCAGACCTAGATTTGATTCGATGTCAGGCCTAGATTCAATTCGATTCAATGTCAGGCTTAGATTCCTCTCGCTTCACTCCCGGATTTTAAGTTCACTGCAAGGTCTTGGATCCTCTGGCTACCACCCCTTGGTTTCAGACTCACTGCCGAGCCATGTTACCACTCTCTGCTCTAAGGGTCTCCTCCGAGGGCCAAGCCTAGAGATCATGTAGTTTGAGTTATTCACATTACAATGAACCAACATCATATTACTGCCCTTCCACCACATAAATCTCCTCAGGATGTGAATTATAAGCAACCCCAGTAGAAGGTGTGCAGTGTGTGGTCTGATTAGTAAGAAACAGAGCTGCAGCCGGCTCCTGCCATAAAGAGTCAATGTTTGCTGTTCCTTGTGTTTTCGAATACTGTTCCCCTCATTTATTTATTGATTTATAAAGCACCAGAATCGACCCCCGAAGGGGTATCTCTGCGCTCAGGATGGGGCACCTGTGGAAGGAACTATCTGCTAGAAATCAGGAACAGAAGAGAAAGGTCTTGAGCTGTTTCCTAAAATGGGAATGTTCCGTGCACTGTCTGAGCTGCACGGGAAGCTTGTTCCAATAACAGGGGCCTAAGTAGGAAAGAGACTTCCCACCTTGTCTGGACCGTTTGATTCTAGGCACTGCAAGGAAGGATTTAGATCCTGAACGAAGAGACCGCCGAGGTGTATAGGGAATAAATTTATCTGCAAGATAGCTAGGGCCAGAATTGGACAAGGCCTTGTGTATGGTGCAACAAATCTTAAACTGTACTCGTTCCCGTATTGGGAGCCAGTGGAGCTGAAAGAGCAGAGGCCGGGAGGCTGTCCTGGGCGGGGCGTTAAGGATCAGACGCGCCGCCGTGTTCTGGACAACCTGCAATCTGTTAAGAGCAGCCTCATTAGCGGACAACAATAGGCTGTTACAGTAATCCAGGCGACTTAAAATAAGCGCCTGGGTTAGCGTCTTCCTGGATGAATCAGGAAGCAAGGGAAGGATGCGACGCAGTAGGCCCAACACATGAAAGCAGGAGCCAGCTGTCTGTGCGGCATGCTCCTTCATGGTGAGGGTCTGCTCCAGGCGAACACCCAAGTTTTTTACACAAGACTTGGGGGCAGGGGTGGTGCCCAAATCTGTGGGCCACCAATCGGGGGTCCACAGAAGTTGAGCCTCCCCAAAAAGCATAATCTCCGTCTTTCCCACATTGCACTGAAGAAAGTTACTCCTCATCCACTGTGAGATGTTTCTCATTCCCAGAGAGAAAGCGGCCTGTACTGAAGGAGTGAATTTTGCGAATGGAAAAAGCAGCTGGGTATCGTCAGCATAGGAGACGGGGATAAACCCGCTACTCCTTAACAGATTGGCCAAGGGAGCCACATAGATGTTAAACAAAGTCGGGCTCAGACAAGAGCCCTGTGGTACTCCCTTGGACAGCTCTGATACAGCGGAACGATACGGACCGAGGTTAACCGCCTGTGAGCGGAATGAGAGAAAACTCGTCAGCCACTCATTCCAAGCAGGATTACAGCTTGTGCAGTAATACCGCACTTTTTCCTATCGATTAGTTCACTCGGGACAAGCCGGTAGGGAAAATATTTCATCTGAGTCTAGAATGATGCATAGCATGTGTTATGCCCCATTCCAAGGTGCGGAACCTAAAATGGACCAATAATATGGCATCAGACCCCACACCAGTGGTGGACATCACATGCACAAAGTGGAGAGGTGGGGTAAGGGGGGAGGAGTGCGGGACGGAACGCGGGAGAGGGCAAAGGGGAGGGGGGAACATAATAAGAATAAAACATTAAAAAAAAGATAAACTTACCTGCTGCCGGCCACCTCCCACGTTGCGCCTTGGTGCTGGGACTTCCTTGCCCCAGGAGACACCGCAGACTCGTCACAGTCTCCCTGTCCAATCCCCAGGCTGCACAGCAGTGTGGGTATTGGCCTGAGCAGGCTAGAAAGACGCCCTGCTCAGACCAGGGAGTCTGTGGGGTTTCCCTAACTTGGCTGTTCAATACAGCTGGGTTAGAGAAACCTAAGTACGCATGTGAGTTTTGGTCGGCCTGGGACGGCCGGCCAAACACACATGAGCACTTAGGGAGTGTACTAGCACTCCTCCTCCCCCCCTCCCATGCCTCAGCCCCACCCCTGCCCTCCCTGCACACGCTGGCTGAGTCAGCGGCTTAGAAATAAAACAATACTGAAATATCGTTTTATTATTTTGCTGCCTGCTCTGAGCCAGTGGGGCGACGCTCCTCCGCCATTGCGGAGGAGCCACCCCTGCCCCACACCCTGCAATGTGGGACTTTATAAGATGTGATAATCTCACCCCAAACCGGTCCCTTGTAATGAGTGTTTTCTCAATATGAAGAAGCAGCCGAAAGAGAGCCACTCTGAAGAAGCAAGAGCAACGATACTCAGGGAATAGCTTCAAAAAAGGAGCTATCAGCCGAAAGAGTGCTACTTGAAGCTCTAGATGCAGCTGTCCAAACTCCTACTTGGCGGAAATTCCATGTATGAGTGGTCTCATTATTAGCTTAACGATGCGATTCACTCAATCACGTGCTAATGGCTCAATCGTTAATTCCACTTAACTTGTTAACTGCTACCAAGCATATTTCCCAAGCAAGGGGGGTGAGCAGACTCAAGCTTTTTGCTGAACACACCACAAGCTTTCTTTCCAATGATCAAAGGTTGATTACTGCAACCAGCGATTTTAATGAAACTTGCTGAACGTCAACATATTTGACGTCAGATGGTTATATATAATCGCTGTGTTTTGGTAAACACGCCAGTTCACAGACTAAGAGTCTTGTCAGCGACCGAGTTACTGAGTACAGGCGCGCCATTCCAAATCCTGCCTTATTATTTTGTTAACCCCATTATTTGAATTTGCAGTTGATGATGAATAGAACTTTGTAGCGTTTGCCAATTTTCCAATGATTAAGTTAAATTTTGGGTTGGTGTTAATGTCCTGGTGAGCTGTTCTTAGACCAGATTTTGTTTATTAAACAGTTTTTGAATTGCTTTAGACACAATGAGGAGATTTAAAGTGCCAATTATAGCATGGCGGGATAGGAGAACCTCTGTAAAACATGGTGGCACAAAACACATGGTAGCCCACACCAATCATGCAGAGGTGGGGGGACAGCTGGGTTTCCATTGTGGAGCCACTGCCACCAATAAGAAGCAGGGAACGTATGATTGACAAGGAAGTCCTCTAATCAAGAGCAAGGGCTGACACTGTGTGTAGTGCATATAAACCTGTCTGCAACAGACAACTGGGGGCTCTCTGAAGCCAGAGGCAAACCGAAAGAAAAGGATGCAGAAGAAAGTCTAATGTGTCAAAACATGCATTTTAGAGCAATAAACATATGCCCTATCTATTCAATTATGTGCTTAAAATGTTTAAAGGTCAAAGGTTTATATCTCGTGACCTCAGGAGGAGAAGCGGTATTTGAAACGCCTTCAGGAGGTCTAAATGTGCCAGCATTGGGACCTCGACGATTGGATGACATCTCACTGTCCCCGTTATCCAGGAACGAGTGTAAGAGGTTATTACATTTCATGAATTTGATTCAAAGCATCAGCAAGCATCGTTTTCACGAGAAACAAAAGTTGTCAAAATACAACCACCGATGCGCAGGGGGACATGCGTGGTAATCTGTAAAAAGATTGTGCAAAAAGATCTCCAAGAATCAGACAGTAGGAAAAAATCCAGATACAGTACAACGAAGGGAAATATGCGAATAGTATTTGTAAACCCAGTAAAAACTTTCTGTCCGGTTAAAGCACTGATCTCAAATTAATTTTTAATTTCTTATGGATGACTGTATGCTGATTTTATTTGATGGTTTCGAAGGTTGAGCTATCGGGCTTGGGGGTTTCTCCCCTGAGGTCCCAGTATATTTTTGAGAGCATTTTCAATGGAATACTTGATATTTAAAAAGAATTAAAGCATTTGTTCATATGACGGTGTCAGAAATCCCTACATCCGAATAAAGTGCTTCACAAGAAAGCTTTGTTTAGGGTCTCTTAATGTTCTGTATTGTATCTAAAAGCTATGCATTGTACTTATTCTAGCTTCTTGCTTTTTATAAAGCAATTTATTTCTGTTAATGAATTTGTAGTAATTTTAAAAACACATTTACTTATTCTTAACCATGAAGCCGATATTTCTTTATCCAGTGTTTTTACTGTTGCACATTAAGTACAAGGTCACTGTCCTTTTTTTAAAGATTATTTTTAGTTTTATTACCACAAACTTATCTGGTTTTTTTGTTACGTGCAGTCCTGGTACATGGAAACGCCAATACAGCACTATTAGTTCCTTCTTATGAGTTGATATATAAACTTTTAACTAGTGTCAGGAAAGCAACGTCACTGTGGGCATGTAAAAAGTAATCCCATTAGGTGAATTAACTGGACATGCACAGAATAGAACTATGGCGACGAGGCATAACCCTAACAAACCCTAGACCACCCAGTGCACAGATGAAAGGGAAAGCTGCCCAAACCTGGCCATAGGCCACCATTCTCTTGAACAGCCAATTATTCAAACGTTCTCATGTCCCCAATCCTGAGCTCAAATCATGTGAGTGTCTGGGCACTACCAACCAACTGGCACGGATAAAGCTACGGTTCATCTCAGTTTAAGAGTGAAAAAGCGCTTTAAGCCTCTTTCCTTGGGGGCATCTAATGGCTCGCTTTAGGGAGATAAAAGTCTTTCACTCAAATCAGTGAGCGTCCTTACCCGAAAGCAGCCTACCTTCCCGCTAGTTCTGCACTCTACCAACAGGGCCGTCTTAACAGTATTATAGGCCCCTGGGCAAAGCAGTCCACTGGGTCCTGCCTACACACCCACTCACAGGATATAAATGTTTAACGGAAAATTAGTGTTAAATTCTGGTCTGCATGGGCCCCTATGCTCGTGGGGCCCTTGGGCAACTGCCCAGGGTGCCCATGCGTTAAGATGGTACTGTACACCAAGACTTCAAAGACTTCTCTCTCTTCCTCTCAGACAGGCCAGGTTTAACCTCACAAACCCAACTTTCTGTAGAAGGTCTGAGTTCTCCTGGTGCTTCAAGCACACATTCAGGGTATCCTGTACCTCGCATGCTCAAAATTCACATCCCCCACTGTAAAATATACTTTATTAAACAAACCTTTATTGTTTTTTAATTTTACTCCTGATCCAGACATTCATTTCTAATGAATTATATTCTCATTGTTTTGTCATATTTCATAATGATATTTTACCTCACTCTAAAATGTTGCGACTGAACAGCATATCAGTGTCACAGGAAATAAGTCAATGTTGTGCACAAGCATGAATGATTTGGGTGTGAATCTGGAAGTTTCTCAGCGGTGAAGGGGTTTCGACAGACTAGGAACAGTGCTTAATTTGAGACAGTGGTTTCCGGTGCTAGGCACCAGCACTTGATTGCCTGAACCTGCACTTATGACAGCTGCCACATGGTGCCACTGTTTGTGTAATTTAAAGATGAGCAGAAAAACAGTGGTTTGTTAATTCAATATACATTAAAAACAACTAAAATCTGCCACCCAAGCCATTTTTAAAGCTTTGGCGGCCTCGAACAGTCTGATCAGTGTGCTGGTTAGTAGCTGTGTAAGTGCAGTGGCAAAGTGTGGTGCAAACTATGGTTGCCTCCTGACGAGGGACCCAGCACTTATTGTTTTACAAATTAAGCACTGACTGGGAAGGGCATCTATGGCACAAAGGCGGTCACCCCGTGCGGTGGACATAAAGATGTTTGTAGGTTACCATTAACAAACTTCTAGCCAAAATGCACAATTTAAATGTGATCCTTGACAGCAGATGAATAGGAACACCATTAGCAGACACAGGGGAGTTAAATTAAACTGGAAAGTCAATGGCATCCATTTTGTGGGACAGCCAGCCACTTTCACAGTCACAGCACTAACGTAATGATACAGTGAAAAAACAAAACAAAATCTAACAATGCTTCACTAGATATAATGAAAATACAAATTTAGGTCTGCAGATTCCTGGCTTAGTTCCCAACATATGCACACTTTCACAAGCCAACATATATGAGCTTTTGTGGCAAAAAACTCAAGAGGAAGACTGTATTTGGCCTTCTGCTCTGCAGACCACTATATTTAGAAACCCCTTTCCAACATGTCAGTTCCTTGAGGTACAGCCTTTTGGTCATCTTAGAACTTATAAGATGAGTCGCTAAAGTTAGAAAGCTGAAGGAAAACAAATTTAAATTATATATATATCGATATCTATATATCTATATATATACACACATCCCTTTATAGTTAGGTTAGGATCGTGTTTCCATAGGAAATGCATTTTTTGTGTTACTAATAACTTTGGCCCCATTTGACAAATCTCCACAAAACTTTCCAAAAAAAGCGATACTTTTTGACTAGTTTGCGCATGGAAAGTTTTGAGGTGATCCATCAAGAGGGGGCTAAGAAAAAGAGGGCGTGGGGGGAGGTCCCCAAAGCCCTTGTCCCCATTCATTTTTCTATAGGAACTTTAGACACCGCTACAGCCAAAACAGCTGAACGGATTTACACCAAATTTAACAGAAAGCCAGATCTTGGTCCAGATAGAGTTATTTTTGTTTTCGATGTAAATCTCCTAGGGCTGCTATTTACATTACAAGCAGGGGGAGCTATGCACCATTGATGACCCCAAGGACCCCATCCACCTGAGCCAGTTCACCTGCTGTGTCCCAGGGAGCCCATCCCCGGGGCACAGCAGTTTCCCTGCCTGCACCGGAGAGGGCAGGGAAACTTGTGTTTGCTCCCAGCTGGGGAAAGTCCGCTTCAGAAGTGCTCCCCCCGCAGCCCTCAATGAAAGTATGGTGGGGTGCCCTGAGTGGGCACCCACCTATTAGAAGGAGAGGCACAGGGATGGGGTCCCCGGTGCCAAAACAAGTCTTGGGAGGGGGACCTCACAGCCACCCCCACCCCTTTAAAACACAAAACATGGCACCAGGGACTTTTTAAGAGCCGTCCCACCTCCCCTTATTTAACACATTGGGCCCCGGGAGATCAGGACCCTGAGGCCCAAATAAACTTGGGGAGGAGGGCCACTTGGCCCTACGGTAACTATGACTCGCGCCCTTGCCATGCACTGCTAATTACCCCACATATTACATCACCAATGACAACTTATTTGACATCTTCGATAAAATCACTGCAACATTTGCAATGAAATTATTGTGAGAAAACTCGGTATGGCAAGGAAGCGAGTTAGAGTTTACCTAGGGCACGAGTTATAGTTACTTGAGATAACTAACTATAACTGGTGAATTTCTGTATTTATTAGAGTTCAAAATGTTGTGTTGTTACCAAACATTTCACCTAACTAAAAAAGTTATTTTAATCTATGGTATTTTTCAGTGAACACACATATATCATCAGTGGCAAATAGATTATTTTATCCCCACTAAAAAAAAGCGGGCACAGTAAGGACCAGGTCCTGCTGGTTTGAGCAGACGAGTTTGATCCAAGTGTAATCACGTGATCTGTTCTCGTCCGCAGCTTCCAGCTCGCCTGCATTCTTAGTGGTAAGAGAGCAAATATTATGTATGTGCTTCAGCGGATTACAGGCTCACTGCTAAGAAGTCCACTGTAAGTGGAATCAAATCCCCAATGCAGAAGCAGGGCTCTTCTATGATGCAGCAGCTCATCGTGGTGGAAGATAGCAGAGCCTATATCGGGACCAAAGTTCTATAGGTGCATTACTGATAGCAAGGTGCCTAGTATTTGAGGGGCGATATAGTGCCTAGAACAGTGCTGAGGGGAAACTGTCCGCGCTTTTAAACTCTATTACTGGGACTTAGGTGTGGTAGGATGCAGACAGATAACGGACGACAAGTCTATTCCTTCCTCCTTCCTGGCTGATCGGGGGCAACATCCCAAACTGATTGCTGGCCGCTATGTAGTAACAGGGAATTGCAAAACATCTAGTGATTCCTGCACCTGCCACGCCAGCCCAGCAGCAGACAGTCAGCAAGAGGAGACCTCACTTGTGGCTGGCAATCTCAGATCCTCCTTAGGGCCGCGCGGTGCCGCCATGTCTGGGCTGCAGGGAGAAACATTTGTTCAGGCCCAATCAGAGCACTATGGGGCCAGAACAGAGCTGGATAATTATGAATGTATGATGCTGTGTGAGAGGAGGATGGACGGAACCCGGACGCAGCTCCTGTTATTGTGTAACAATTTAATTTAAGTAAACAACTTAACTGGGCCTAGGCTGAGAAGGTCTCCTAGCAACCCACCTCTCCTCAACCTGGTCCTGGCTCACACTGACTGTACTAGCTGTCACCGACCACTTTAAGAGCCCGATTTAGATCTTGGCGGATGGGATACTCCGACAGAAATGTGGCGGATATCCTGTCTGCCGCATTACAAGTGCCATAGGATATAATGCACTTGTAATACGATCCGTCACGTTTGTGCTGGAGTATCCCATCCGCCAAGATCTAAATCAGGCTCTAAGTCAGTTATCTGCAGCACCTCATCGTGCATGATAGGCGCTACCTTCATAATGCGTCACTTGGCATTTTAGTGTAGTGATGCGGACACCAGCACTAAAATGCGTTAGCCTAAACCACGATGCGTGGTACTTTACAGGGCTTCTGTAAGCAGGCGTCAAACATGTTAAACATAAATTACATCTATACAAATCAAATCAAATCAAATCATGGGACATTTGTAAAGCGCTCATATCACCCGAAGGTCTCATGGCGCTTACAGGCATCTCCAACTAAAACAGCTGATAGAGGAAAACAGGGTGGTCAGTTGTCAAAAGACCATGTTTTTAGTTCCCTACGAAAACGGTGGTAATCAGCCGTAGCGCGGAGGTGTAGTGGCAATTTATTCCAAAAAGTGGGGGCTAAGAATGAAAAAGATCTTCCTCCATTACGAGTTGTGCGAATTCTGATGGAGGCAAGGAGGTGCTGATTGCTGGATCTGAGGGGCCGGCTTGGTTGGTGCCAGTTCAACTTCTTTTCCAGTAGCAAGGGCCACTGCCATACATATTTTTGTGTGCCAAACAGAGAATCTTAAAACGCGTTCTCTTTCTCACAGGCAGCCAGTGAAGCCGTCTCAGGTTTGGGGCCGAGGAGAACCTGACGGAAAATTTAAGACCAACCTAGCTGCAGTGTTTTGCAAAACCTGCAGCCTAGATAAAAGATCCTCATTTATAGCTGACAGTAGGGCATTACCATAGTCCATGCGATTGATGATCAATCCCTGGACCAATGGTTTCCTTGCTTCCATGGGGATCCATTTAAAAACTTTACGCAAATTGCGCATAGTACCAAAACAGGACCTAATTATGTGGTTCACCACATACAGCACTAACCAGTACGGGGGCAGGTACTATAGATTGTTACTGCTACAAATTACACCGTCAATACAGACTAAGGGGTCCAAATATTCCCTTTCTCTCTCTCTCTCTCTCTATAAAGATTAATATGAGACAGGATGCTTAGTGGCCACTGTGAGCAGACGCTCCACCCACATCATTTCCTACTGTGTCCTTTTAAACGCTTTATGAATCAGCCACCCTAAAACCCTGCATTCCTATCCCTAGCCTTTGCCCCCGTGTAGGGCAGCACCACACTGGTGCTAGATAGAATGCAATAAAAATACACGTAAAGAAAGTCTGATTAACTCGAGATCCATGTAAGCCAGTTCGGTGAGCTCAGTTTTTGCTTCTAAGATCCGTTACCACAGATTTGAATCCAGGCATGGCCAACTCAGGTTTTCATCCTTCCAAGATTGATAAAAGAAGAAGATCTGCTGAAACAGGTAATGGAGTCACTTCTTCTTTACAGTACTTAGCTCAAAAGTTATTGTTCTAATAATTATTAGGTTGAGCACAGAAGCAAGAAATAAGCAAACCAGAGCAGCACCTTCAGGTGATGGCTGTTGCATGCCATCATCTTGCACTAATGGAGTATCATGTGCACTTACCAAAGTACTCAGATAATTAGCAGTGGTTTTGAAATGTGCAAGTCTTACTTCCTCCTCATTAGGCTGTGAACAATGGTTAAAGTTCGCTTTGGAGGGAGTTAACTGATGTTAATTGCCTGCCCTGCAACTGTTGGCCTGAGCTGAAGGCAAATGCACACAATAAGGAGATAGGGTGTTTACCAGTTGTGAACACCTCATAGCATGTGTGCAATAAGCACCTTCCTCCTAATCCCACAGACAACATGCCTGCAACATGCCTACTGTCCCCATCTGCTTGTGCCACAACTTTACACCCAGCGAACCTAGAATGCACTCAAAAAGTGAGTTTGTGCGATCATTCTAAGCACTGCGACTGGCTGAATCAGCCACAGTGTTCCACGAAGAGTGTTAATTTACGTTTCACAATCAGCCTCACAATTGGTACACAATTCCAGTATTGAATTAAGTCACATATAATATCCTTGTCTCTAATGACAACTAATTTTATTATCCAACTAATCTTCACTCAGATGCAGGTTCTGACTGGGACAAAAAAAATAAGCCCTGGTTTCCAAGTTAAAAATAACCCCCGTTGGCGAATCAGATAGCCAAAAAAGTGGCCCAAATAGGTGTTTTGAAAGGCAGGGGAAACTGCATGCATTGGTACTTGTTGCAGGCTTGGTTTGTGGTGACATCAGGGGAATCAGCAGTGTAAATCGGCCGCCAGACCATAAAACAGGCCCACAAGCAGCCAAAGTCCTTGCCCAAACACTGACCTCTCAGACCAGCCCTTCTGGCACCGCCAGGCTGCCTCATAGGCTAGTCCAACCGTGCTCAAAAGAGAAAAAGACTTAGTCATCCCAACTGGGAATCCAGTGGCGGACAAGTGTGCTGGGATCCCTAGTGCAAGCAATAACAAGCATTTTCAATGCAATAGGTCTCGCATTTGCGAGCGTTTAAGCTATTAGCATTGTAAATAACAATACCTTTTACTTATGTGTTTTAAAAGGCAACACATATATAAAAGGCATTGTTATTTCAAATGCCAATAGCTCTCTCGCAAATGCGAGACCAGTTTAATGGTGGCCGCGCCCCTTTCTTTAGATGCTGCTCGCTGTATTAAGGTTACATTGAGCAGCGTCTAAAGAAAGGGGTGCGGCCATCATTAAAGCGAAAGCGCGTATGGGGCGCTTTCACCCAAAGCAAAAAAAAATAAAAAATTAAGAAAGCTTCTGTAGCGTGACTGCTAAAGTGAAAGCGGCTCACGCTGTTAGTTAAATTAATAAATAAGCGCGGCCACTAAAGTTGAAGCGGCCTGCTCTGTAAATTAAATAATTAAATAAGCGCAGCCGCTAAAGTGAAAGCAGACCGTGCCGTAAACTAAATAATTAAATAAGCATGGCCGCTATAGTAAAAGCGGACCGCGTTGTAATTTAAATAAATACATTATTAATAATATAAAAGTGTGCGGCGTGCTGCGATGTCGTGGGTGGAATAGGGGAAGATCATTAAAGAAAATAGTGCTCACCGACTTAATAAAGCCTACCGTGTAACAACACAAGTAAAAAGTCCAGTCGTTATGGGAGGTTACAAATGCAGACAAGCCGGTACCAAGGAGGAACCACTAAAGCCTATTCAAAAATGAAAAGCAACCATTTTGTATGGACAGTAAAAAGAGTCAATTGAAAAGATGGGCAGGAAATGGGCGGAGCTTCTATGCCATAACTCAATACAGCATGCCTCGCAGAGCAGCGCATGCGCTGCCCAGGCTTGACCTAAAAACTGAACCCTAACTGTTGTACAGGTAGTAAAAAAAATATATATATGGTTGGCTGCTTTGCACGTTAGATCTGAATACAGATAAGAATACATAGGTGTACTCACACTTGACATGAGTGTTAAGAGTTCAACCATGAAGTCTGTGAAGACCCCACATTTTAGACATCATTACCTTGATCATGATGGGAGCCCACAAGACTTGGTAATCATCTTCCTTAAATTCACTCTTGTAACCCACCACAAGTCAAGGAGGTGCAGGACAGACACTTTTCCTATGGCGATAGCTCTTTGTGTCAATTCGATAGACGGTTGTTCTTGTCCCCAACCTAGAAAGTAGACTCACTTCTACCTTTGGCTTGAGTATTTCTCATCATGCTTCCGGGGTGGGAAACCACAGTGGAAAACATGTGTGAATTCCCACAAAGTGAGTGGGTGGTCACATGAGATTGTAGGTACACCCTCTGCACCCGCGTAGCACACCGTTCCTCTTACAGCACCCTTCCCCATCACCTTATGGGGATCTAATTGTGGGGAAAAGTCCAACACCTTGGTGTAGTTTCTTAATGAGAAAGTGGATGTGTGATATTCTGATTCTGACTAACAGCATGCGCCGCTGTGACCCAACTCTCCTCGAGGGCTGGAGAATCCTCAGAAGTGTCTTCTCCGCTCAATGGGTTATTTAATATACACCTTCCGGCAAAGAGTCCCACTCCTCCAGGAGCATCAACCAAAAATCTGATATTGTGACCTAATGTACCACAATCCAAATCAATGAACGCCACGCAATGACTGAGCAAAGCACTAACAAAAGTTCAAATTTCATGATGACCTCTTCCAGATGGCCAATAATAAATCAATGCACTGATCAACACAAAGTATTTTTAGCTCCATGAATTCGGGTGGGCACCTGATCCTCCAATCCATTTGCCTTGCTTGGTCAGGGCAATAGTTCTCTTTTAAGAGCTGTGAAACCACGATCATGATGACAAGAATGATGTCTCATTACTGGTGCCCGGGTTCAGAAATGCACAAAAACTGAGCAGCAACTCCGCTACAGACAGAATTTCATTTCCAGATGACCGAGTATAACATTTCCTTCTTCTAACATTAAACCAGCCACATATCAGAAAAAACATGCAAAATGTAGTGATCTTTGAACAAAAACACATGCCTTTTTGACAACCACTGAAATCAAGATAAATGTCTTTGGTCAGACAAAGATGTAGTACTCGCCTACTTAGTGGGGAGCTCTCAAAAATTCTGTCCAGCAAAATTGTCCTCCTACGCTGCCCAGTTACGGATTTGTAGTAATATTCTTATATAGAAAATGCGGCAATTTAAAAATTTCTCCTAAGTTCTTCAGATCCGGAATAATAAAGAATGAAATCATAGAGTCCATCTTGTAAAGTTTTAGATCGCTTATAGAAGATCCTTATAATTGTTCTACATTCGCTTACCCGTTCAATTACTGTAGAAAAGGGCTTGAAGGCGAAACGTGAAACAAAGCCTGTTTACCACGTCTGCTTCTCGGGCCCATTGTGTTGTGTTTAGCTGAGTTTTGCAGGAGGTTCCTTGGCACACAGCGCTATCAAAGGCTCTTCAGTCCAGGCTGCCTGGCTCAGAAGTAGGTATTTGTCCCAAAACAGTGCTCATTGTGGCAACGGGAGAAAGGGAAGTCCTGGCAGGCGTGCAAAAGTAAAAGCGCCAGGCAGCTTTCCAAGTGTTCCCTCCACACACACCAGCTCGACAAGGCTGTGCTGCAAGAGATGTGACATGGAAACACTACACAAAGTGGGTGCCACTGTGCTGCTACCAGGAGTAGCTGCAGAGCGTAGACAAGTGTTCGTCCTGAAGTACAAGCTGACCACATTGGTGTATGTGAACGGCAGGTGCAGTGGCACCAGGGCCCACGGAACCCGAATTATGGCTGTCTGGGAACCCACTCAGCAGACAAGGGGCCCATTTTGTTTGCACCAGGGCCCTTTGCACACTTGCTTCCACACTGGTGCACAGTAAATTTGGTTGGCTGTATAAGATGTCCGTGTACAGTACGCGGGACCAGTGCAACGTGGCGTGGAATAGAGCGCGTACATTAATTCAGCAGGGCCGAGGCGCTCAGCCTCTGCACACTGTTGTGCACATAGTTCAAGTGAGGAAGGCCCAGATGTACAAACTGTGCATCTGCACACAATATGGCTGGTCTGGGTAGAGAAGCTGTGGTCGGTGTTGTGTACATGCACTAAATAAGGAGAGAGTTCCATCACAAGCTGTGCAATACTGTGTACAGTATTGTGGTTGTAGCAGAAGTGGTGGCCAGGATACACACGGTGTTGTGCAGACAAATCAAGGGAAGCGGATCCGGACACACTGGGTCTAGAAACACAAACTTCTTAGAGAAAGAACTTTGTCAATAGAGCTGAAGGGTTGTGCTGTACTGTGCACCGCTTGGATGCATTAGTTTTAAAAATCATTTAGGGGGACAATCCCTGTCCCGGCTGGAAAGGGTCAGACCCTCCTCAGTACCCTCCTTCTCACAGTGCAGTGCCACACTGGTTTAGGCACTCTTGCCAGGGCTGGTTTTGGTTCCCATTGCGGCACTACCTCCTGCCTAAGTTCTCCATCCTCTTGAGTTTTGCTGTCCTCATCTTAAACTTTCAACTGCTGCTCATAGGACTCCTGTCCTTGCATCATTACAACGCCCTTCATGTTCCTGTGGTCAATTTCCGCTACCCATATATTATCTTTCGGTGTGTTGATGGTCTTGTTATTTTCTACACTTCCTCCTTTGAGTTTAGGCTCCCTCTAGTAACCTTCGCTTGGTGGCTCAGTTTGTATGTATGTTTTGGTATTTCTAAAATACAAACGCAGTTGGCTAGCAACGGGGCGCTGTCCATGGGGGGCGGGGACAGAGTAAGGAGGAGGGCCTAGGGGCAGGCCGCGTCTTTGCCCCTAACCTCTTTCTCTCTACACCTGCTACGCTCAAATTTTCTTTTTACTTATTGTTCGCTGTGTTCTAATTTTTCACAATCAATTCGTTGCCTAGTTTTTATTACCTTACATTTGCTTAATTGTACGGTTGTTAGCACTTTTTTATTGCACATTCAGAAGCGCAACCTAAATTTAAAAAGCATTGACAAAGCCAAAACGTCTGGCCTTGGCAAGCTGGTGTGACATAAATAAAAAGGAAAATATTTCTCCACCTAGATCGGACGACCATATGCTTGCAATAAAGTTTCTAAAATTAAAACAAAAAGATAATCACAGCATTAAATTTTAATAGAACGTTATGGGTACTTCCTAGCAGCAAGGTGTACTTGCCGCTGGTTTAAAAATCTTTTTTAGTTAGGATCTGCCTCAACCTTCCTCACACAGGTGTTGTGTGATTGGGGGAAGGGAAGTGGAGTCTCTGCTTTGCAACAGAGGAGCACCTGGTGATACAGTGCTTAATTTGAGCCAGTGGTTTCCGGTGCTCGGCGCCAGCACTTAATAGTCAACACCAGCATTTATGACAGTCTGTCACAATGTGGTGCTGTCTAATTTAGAGATGAGCATAACAGCAGTTGTTTATTAATTCTATATACATTAAAAGTGACTTATACCAAGTCACTCTTATAGCTTTGGGGTCCTGGAATAGTTGGAATTGTTACACTTGTAAAAGAGTGATGGTCAGTGGTTGTGTTAATACTGCCATTGGCAAAGCTGGCCGGAGCAATGGGTGGTGCAAGCTGCAGTGATCTTCTGATGAGGGCCCTGGCACTTCTTTTTTTTTTTTTTCTTCTTTCAAATTAAGCACTGGTCACATCTATTCCTTAAGTATGTGCCCTTGTGAGAGGATTTGAGCTGTTGGGAGGCCCAAAAGAGCCATGCTATGTCTGTTAGGAGGTCTTTGATTAAAGCCTCCTGGCTTGGATCCACCTCTGGATCGTTGCTTCCTGTAAGCTGTCTTAGAAGTGGGGGAATGCAAGCCACCCATATATGCAGCAATGACTGTATCCTTCTTACTCTCCGAGCATCTAGTCCAAATGAGGATCAAACAGGTGTCTGCCATTAAAAGGTACATTGAGGAGGTGCTATTGCACCTCGAACCTAAACCCGGACACCCTAAGTCAAGCATGTCTGCGAAGGAGTACGCTTGTGCTAATACTCCTCGCTGCCTGTCTGCCGCTCTAAGGGCACACCTAATATTACCATTGCCAATAGTTTTACCCTCTGTGACCAAGTCCTGTTCCCCCTTTTTGTGGCCCTCTGGTATGTACTTTATCAGCTACTCCATCAATTTTTTTGGACTCCTTATTGGGTGAGGGTGCCTCTCCCGCACCGAGCAGAAAACCTCTTACAAGCAATATGGACCACCAGCGAGTCAGGAATTACTTGCCCCCTAATGTAAGCGGAGTCATCTGGAGCCAACGTGTACATTTTTTCTACTCTTGTGGTGACCACCTTAGTCTTTACTGGCTCCTTAAAATGTTCTGTTGCTAACCTCAACATGCCTTTAAGCACTGGAAGATAGTGTACTATCCTCTCCTTTTTCAAAAAGGTTTCAGCTAAAAAGTCGTCCTCTTCCTCCATCGTATGAAACTTAACCTGGTGATGTTGCTTAACCTGGTGATGTTGCTCTGCCCTCTGAATTACTGCATGGTATGCAGAGGTGTCATCAGGTGGCAATGGTTTGATAGAGCGTGGGTCCAAATCTGGGTCATCCTAAGGATCTACTACATAGTCCTCCCATGAGTCATCCCTTTCCATGGCCCAAAGGGTTCCTTATAGGTGTCTTGGGGATAATAAGGACTACCTGGTTCTGAGACTGCATCTTGAAGCTGACACAGAGGTGAGTGAGGTGGAAATGGTGGTGCTGAAGGTGGGGGTGAGGGTGGCAATGCTGGGAAAAAGGTGGGAATGTAGAAGAATCTCAATTCTTGTTTCGGTGCCCAAAATGGAGCCTCGAGCTCTTTCTTGAAGTTTAGGCATCTCTTTTTTGGTATGCACCAGAGTCATGATGCCGGTGGATTGGCAAGAATCATGCTAGTGTCGAGCTGAATGAAAATCATCTTTTGCTTTTCATCCAGCGCATCCGCCAACTTCTCGAAGACTTAACCCTCAGAGACATCCGATCTCTGTGCCGGAGGTAGGGTAATCTTAGATGTGAACTTTGGTTCCAAATGGGTCTTTCGGCAAGTTGTCTACTCTGGTGTGTTGTCAATGCTGAGCTAGCCTTCTTGACTCCTCAGTGCCGAGGAGGAGGCAGGCCAGTGGGCTGATCGTTGATGCCCGAGTCCAGGGTTTACCTGGGTGGAGGCACTTGACCCAAAGGGTCAGCTCTCAGCCTCGATGCCCAAGTCCCTCACGCGGGGTGCTCTGTCTCAGTAATTAGACATGAGTGGGCTTGAAAGGGACCTTAAAAAGCACCTTGAGCACCGGCATATAGACTTGTCTTCGGCCCTAAGGTTGGAGCTTATTGTCCTTCCTGCTCGATGAATTCCATCTCCTGCTCGGCGTTGAAGCCTTCAGAGAAATGTGCCTCCATCTATTCCTCTTGTGTGTGCTCGACATCTCTTCAATACTGAATATGTCAGGATTGTATGACAAAACTTGTCTTTGCATTTTGTATTTGGCTCATTTGAGGATCCCTCGATGAATTCCCATTGAACAAGCAGCTAAAGCTGCAATACTTTAAGGGCTCGAAGTCTCGTTGGTGTGAAGCTGAGCCTCTATTACTGCAAAAAGTTGTTTTCCCATGCAGGACCGAAGGGAAAAGTTACTCATCCTGAAGCGTCAATGAAACAAAGGACACCTAACATGGACTTCAGAGCAGCGTTGCAAGCCTAGCAGTGGAAGAAAACCATCTGAGGTGGAGTCAGTGTGCTGCTGCATTGTGGACTGAGGGTGGAGTCACACCAAGCCTCACGACTCAAACTTCTTCAAAGAAAAACAAGTTGCAAACATCCGGACCCAACACTAGATGACAAGAGCATGGAGAGCTTGTGAATCTACAGCCATGTATGATATGAATATATGGTTCTTAGTGACACAAAGAAAAGAAACAGACCAGTGTATGAAGAGGGCTGACCCTAAGCCCTATTATGCATCTATACAGCATGTATTTTCTTTTATGAATGCATGAAGCTGGCGAGACAGATACCGCTCCATCTCAGTGGATATATACAAATCTTGCAACGAACAAAATAATGTGTAAAAGTTCGGGATTGGTTTTGCTGCCCTATAAGGAGTATTAGATTTTGCAGATATAAGGGAGCTGAGATCCAAAAACGATATTAAAAGCCTCTTTTTTTGAAACCGACGACGATCGCAGTGAGAACAAACCAGGTATGACGAGGTGCAATTCATGCTTCATGAAAAATAAAGGCGCGTGACATGATTTTGCAAGGCTTACTTTTTTGCAAATCAGACAAATTGGAAGAGCCGTTGTTGCAGTCTTAGAAAGTGCATCCTCTATTTAATTTAATATTTCTAAAGTGTACTCTTGCTGAAACAGGGTGTCCTGGAGCTGTGCTGGCGAAAAAAGATGAGGAGGTGGGAGGATCAAGGCACTGAGGTGCAGGGTACAGCAATGGCTGGATTTTCTTCCTGGGTTTAAGAGGATTGTGTGTGGTTCTCAGATGAGATGGAGGGGGCTCCAGGCTTTTGGAGTATGTAGTGAAAAGGCTCGACATCCAGGATGGACGAAGGAACCCCAGGACCACAAGATTAGTCCTCGTCAATTTGAAAGTGCCTGAAAGAAGAAAGTACGCATATTTCTATACGATGATTAAAGGATGGATGGATAGATAGATGGATGGATGGATGTTCACAGAAGCAGACAGTTCATTTAAAGTTTTTTAGGGTGAAAGAAATGCTGCAGTAACAAATGGAAGCCTTGGGTTCAACGGGCTGGAGGTAGCACCGGGCAGGGGCACATTGGAAGCCACAGTCGGTGATGTGCTCGGTAGAAACGCTGAACAACCTAAAAATTCTGGTTTAAGGCTAACGAGGCACGGCCTATAATGATTCAAGTGTAGGACAAAGGAGTCAATAAAGAGATCAGACGAGACAAACAGAGAGAGTAGGGGGAGGGTCACCTACGAGACTTGACGCCCCAAGTTTGAGACCAGCAAGAAACAGCATAAAGGCAGGGCTTAAAGTGGGCCGGGTCTGTCCGGGCCTCAGACCCTGTAGCATTTACAAACGGACATTGAAACGGGTCCCTATTGGGCCCTATATTGATTTCCTGAGCTTCAGAGGCAAGGAGACTCCATGATTTGTGACTGTATGTGTGAAAACGTTAAGGTAATTCACATCAGTGATTTAATTCCCGTTTATGTTCCACGTGATTTTCTTAATCTTACACTTCATAAGAGTGTTTGCTATTTCCAGGAGAATTAGTTTTCTATTTTTTTTCATGTAGGCTCTTACTCTTGTACAGCGCATTATTTGAACTGAGTCTCCTCCAGGTGTTTACATTAGGTCCAGATTGAGAGCTCCGGAGTTGAGGCTGAAGGCAGTGCGTGCTTCTCTAAGTGCCTGCTAGTGGGTCAGAAAGGTGCTCAGAATAGATGATCATCCAGTCCTTGGCCTCTCTGCAAAGCGCACCTCACAATGTTCACTTATTCCAGTTGCTAATTTGTTTCTGTGCAAACGTGTGTGAAGAAGGTACACAGTTGTCAAAATTCGCAGTCTCATAACTAAAACATTTTCAATATTAATTATTTACAACAAAATCATTGACAAAGCCAATAGTCCTGGCTGGT
Organism: Calotriton arnoldi; assembly: GCA_963921515.1. NCBI lineage: Eukaryota > Metazoa > Chordata > Amphibia > Caudata > Salamandridae > Calotriton > Calotriton arnoldi. The sequence continues at coordinate 1,361,288 of CAWUFW010000647.1, read as the reverse complement.
TTTAGGTGTATGTCAGTTGTTGTGTTCCAGATCTGCATGTAAAAACAGAAAGCTTGGAGAGGAACCAAAATACTGTTCTGGTAGTGCACTATGGAAATCACAGAAATGTAGTTTACATGTTTACGCCACACCATTAAATACATAGGCCACGCCCCTTTTAGAGACCCCTCCCCCCACTCACATTTTTTTTATCCCACTTAAAGCCCTGCATAAAGGGAACTATTTGGTGCAACTAACAAGGGACAAATACATGGAAGGCCATGTTTCATATCCCTATTGTATGAGATTGCAGATGCAAAGGTCACTAGAGAGACCTTTCAATGTCACAAGACAAATTACATCTGTGAGGTTTGTTGTTACTGGGGCGACTGTACCATCTTCCTGCTACAAGTCTGCAAAGGTTAACAGCTTAACGTCAGCAAAGAAGCATGAAAAGAGAGAGAGAGAGCGAGGACTTAGTCTTTGTATCTAGATGGTGATACATGGTGATGTCCATGGACAGAAACCAACACAAAAAAGGTGATGGAGGGAATGCGGAACATTATTAAACATTCATCCCCAGTCACAGATCTGGGTCAAATCCACCATTTTTTGCTCCCCATGCCATCCCAGTTTGGACCCTGTCATATGCAAATCAGTCTTGACCCTGCTCCCAATAGGAACAGTCCAGTCCGAACTGCCAGGCCAGGTCTGTGACATATACAGAGAGAGAGGACTTAGCCTCCTCTGTATCTAGATGGTGATACAGGATGATGCCCATGGACTTGAACAGAGAGAGAGGACTTAGCCCCCTCTGTACCTAGATGGTGATACATGATGATGCCCATGGACATGAACAGAGAGAGAGGACTTAGCCCCCTCTGTTACCTAGATGGTGATCCATGATGAATCCCATGGACATGAACAGAGAGAGAGGACTTAGCCTCCTCTGTACCTAGATGGTGATGCATGCTGATGCCCACGGACATGAACAGGGAGAGAGGACTTAGCCCCCTCTGTACCTAGATGGTGATGCATGATGAATCCCATGGACATGAACAGAGAGAGAGGTCTTCGCCCCCTCTGTACCTAGATGGTGATGCATGATGATGCACACGGACATGAACAGAGAGAGGACTTAGCCTCCTCTGTACCTAGATGGTGATACATGATGAATCCCATGGACATGAACAGAGAGAGAGGACTTAGCCCCCTCTGTACCTAGATGGTGATGCATGATGATGCCCACGGACCTGAACAGAGAGAGAGGACTTAGCCTCCTCTGTATCTAGATGGTGATGCATGATGATGCCCACGGACATGAACAGAGAGAGAGGACTTAGCCTCCTCTGTACCTAGATGGTTTTAACTGGTGAAGCCCATGGAGCCATGCTGAAAGCAGCTTTTGTATCCACCGACCTATGTCACAGATTACCAATAGGAATTAGAAATAAATTCTCTTACACAGGGATTTACAGAAATGTAGCATTCTAGATTGTCAGGGTGTATGGTTGCTGAGGTGGATTGCTTATGCAGCACCAAAACCTCACTTTGGTAGCCAAGAGTGCAGAGAAGCTATTACACTATTTCATAGCCACTAATTCGGGGAGTACCCAACCTTTGTCCAAAAGGGTTGAAGCCTTGCCACATTTTGAAAATAACGAGTGAATATGTAATTTTTTCACATTTAGATGTGTTGTATTGAAAACCATCCCAGGCGGACATGCTGCTCGGCTTCAGCCCTCCTGGCCCCGCACTGGACGCATCAACATTAAAACAAGAGAAGTGCTACACAATCTCGGTGGAGAGAAGTAATACATCGGAATCTGCCCGCTGAGCCGTGTAACCAGAAGCCAGGCCATTATGTGGATGGTACACATGTATGGCATTTCTATAGGGCCGGAGGGGACATCAGCTGTGCAGTCTGTGGCCATTCCTATGCATTCCCTCGTCAGCTGCCACCACCGACTGGCCATGGGCCACGGGCAAGGGCTGGCTGGCCTACAGAGGACACAGCTGCTCCGTTGTCGCCTCCATCCAAAGACAGTGAAAACAAGGCAGATACACCAACCCCAGAGCACCCACAGCGCTTAAAGAAACAGTACATCGAAACCAGATTGGAAACAGCGAGAGGCCACCAAACAAACAGCAGGTCTGCAACCACCAACGGAAAACTACCTAGAAAACGAAATGCATAGTGGTTTATGCAGCTTCACTAGTTTCTAAACGCCTCCAGATTCTGGCAGAACAAGGGAGGGTTAAAGATCCCCACCGGGATCCAAGCTCACATTACACGACAACATTGCCAGTCACCAGACCGCATTATAGAGGGATTTAAGGGGCCACCTCTGCACTTACAACTAAGAGGCTGCTGCCCAAGAGAACACAGTGAGTGATGCACCGCACTGCAGGCTTTACCCTCACTGGATGCTGCCCATCAACATGTCACCAGCCTGCACTATGCAGACAAAGCTATCTCCAGCCAAGAAGCATCTCCGGGCATTTCACAAACACTCTCCCAGCATCACCACACACATGTTCACAAGTCTCTCTAGGAGTGAAGAAACTGTAGCCACTGTCCTTCCTCCACCTCGGGCCTCTACCCCCGAGTGGCCAATGATTTGGAACCAAGGCGAGGGCAGAGGAGTTGAGTGTAGACATTTTCACTAAAGTATACCCACTATTTATCCCCCATTCGTCCAAGCAAAAACTCACAATAGTGCTTCAAGCTTGTCTGTTAGGTGTCTCTCAAACATGATTAACAATCATGGACACGTTTAATTCAGTTCAAGGTTCGCCATCAGTTTGATGCACCCGTTAGGCTCAAGCATGGCACATAGAATGGGATTAATAACAAGACAATCTCAGTGGTCTTGCGGATATGCAAGAGATGAAAAATATCCATCGTCATGTGCAGTACTAAAAACCACCCCCTTGTTCATTTAGCTGCACAGATCACATCTGCAGCCAGGTATCAGTGGCTCTCACCCGAGAATCCAAGTCCACAGGCGTGTGGCTATGCAGATTTAAAAGCCTCAATGGAGAGTTTTGAGAAGCATCCAGAGGCTGTACCACTGCCTCTGAGGCCCTAACATGGTCTTTCATACATGGTGACACCAACCACCTGTGCATAAATGATTTTGGAATGATGTGAAAATCTCAAAATAAATCACAATTATTTGTAAAAACGTTATTTTTTAGCAAGATCTCACCATTTTGGAATGCTCAGAAACATCAACCCTGTCAGATTAAAATGTTCATCCCATTATTAACAGATTGACACTTGAACACAGCAATCAGAAACTGTAGGGTGGGTTTTTATAGGGTCTGCTACTGCGCCGAAGTGAGTGTGGCCCGATGCCTATTGTTACCAATTCTTTAAAATAAAGGTAGAGTGGACTTTGGCTCCACCCAGAGGTCTAAGGTTCTCTCACATAATGCTATTGGCTGTTTAGTGTAACATCCCACCTTCCATGGAATGCTTGTATTCCAATGCATGAGGGACTATTTACCACTCCAAAAGTACTCTGATCATCACACATTAAAGTCTTTACCGCATATTAGCTTTATGTGCAGAAAATACTTTTTTGTAGTTGAGTTTTTTCTGTACAGCAGGCTTTAAAAAAATGTTTTATTCAGGACTTAAAATGCAAGCCAGGCACAATTGTTTTGCCACTGTTTGTTTATAGTAAATTTTGAGCTACAAAACATTATTTTGTCGAAATCTACAAATTATGCAGCAGGTGATGGACTTTGTGGCAAGCGCAGCACACCCATAATTATGAGAAAAATGCAGTAGCTGCAGAATCACATAATTCCCGTGATCCTACTTGAGGGCTCTTAACTCAGGAAAGCTCCCTCAATATTTATGTTTCGGATTATGTTTTGGGTCACTTCCACCCAGGGATTGCACGTCATTTCATTTGAGTGCTATTGGTGTCGATTTAAAAAGAGTGTCTAGCAATGGTCCATGCTAGATTTTCAATAAAAACACTATCCAAATGAGTCTAGAATCACTATATTAAAAAACCTGGCCTGGATCTACCCCAGTAGATTAATGTTGGACCGCCCCTTCCCCCTCCCAGCCAGCAATGATGTGCAGTGCAGCATTATTGGATAATACCAAAAAAGCACCATACAAGGGCCCTCGATTTGCCTAGGGGACTAGGAAAGAGGAGGAGGCTGAAAAAACTCCAAAATGACCCAACAACCAATGGCAAGGTCACTTTGGGTTAAAGCACTCTAAATCGTATTGATAAAGACCATCAATTCTTAGAGGTCGACATTAAATAAACAAAAAATGACTATTAAGAGCAATCAACAGGGAGTAAAAATAAAGCCCAACTTGGAACCTACAACTTTCCAAGACTGCAAGTAACCTGGAAGGGAGGAGGTTAGCGAGCAGTAACGAGTTTTGAAATCCAGAAACACACTGCTACCAACGTGGCCCAGATTTAACACGGCCTGGTCCAAATCAAACAATATTTGTTGAACTAAGATACTTATAGTTCTGTGGTGATAACAAGCAAGCCAACTTCAACCACCAGGTCTTAAAGGGAAACCCCTCCTGGACATTTTTGTTCTGTACCCTAGATATTGGCCGCCTTGTACATGAAGCCAACAGTTTAATGTGTGAGATTTCCTTGCTATTGCAACACGGAATTTGGGTATCACGGCAACTGGGGTTTGCTTGGATCGTCATGATCCGGATTAATGACATGCAATTAGAAACAGTCGATTATGCCACAATAATGCCCAGTCTACAGACGCTGTATATTGAAGTATTGTGTGCACAAGAATGTGTGCACAAGTTTACCAAAGCTTCGACAGAACTTCAATATTTGCATGCCCAGAATTCTTTCCACAATTCCAAACACTTATTTTTCATACTTATGATAAAAACATTAATTGAAAATGTTGTGTGCACAAGTTTTCCAAAGGTTCGACAGAAATTCAAATAATCCCCTACCTGGAGCCAGGGCCGGATTAAACCCTGCAGAGGCCCCTAGGCAGTCGATATCTCTGGCCCCCTCGCAAATTATCTCCTAATACCCAATGTACTGGATTTTTTTTTACAAACTGACAGCTGCCAGAAGATGATTTTTTTAAGAGACAAACTTATGTGAATCTGAGGTCTCTGGTTTATGTACTTTAAATTGTTAATGGGTGCATTAGATTGATACAGTATTTTCTCTGTAGAGTCTTTAATGTAAAAGTTTTCGTTTCTTTGAGTTGATTCATTTTTTTCTATCTTGTGGGAACAATATTTAAGAAAGCTTTATTGTTATTTTCCTTCAAGATCAAATCAATATTATTTTGATCCTTTGTCAGCGGGGACCCTAAAAGGAGAGGGGCCCATAGGTCGGTGCTTACTTTTCCTGGAGCCTGACCGACAGCATGAAAAGCTGTCTGTCCAGGTGTTGGTCCAGCCCTGTGACTGACCAGTTACTGCACTCATATTACCGGAAACCCCCTTCGAAGGACGGTTCCTGTATTGCTGCCAGGGTGTCGCAAGTATTCCTAGAAGTCCAAGTGGCTGCCATTCATTCTTTCCCTTCGGTGCCAATAACATTCGGTGGTGAGGGCAGAATCCTACGCCACGTCTCCATGGAAAGCGATCACTTCTAAAAGAGCACCCGCGTTCGCGATTAGAATGAACACGCCTTCAGCACAGGCATCGGCTATCCATAACAACTTCTCTGCCAAACTACTTAACATCCTTCCCTGAAATCTATCCCACAGAAGCCTCCCAGGAATCTCTGCTATGAAGCAGTTGATCTTTTTTAACATCTCCTAAAACCGATTGAGTTTCAAGAACTATTAAGATGGCGGCGGGCCCATGGGGATGGCGAATGCAAGCTCCTGAATGACACCCGTGTAGCGGAAGAGCTGTTACTTTCCCTTCTTGCCCACTGTATCCTTCACGCGAATTAAGCAAAGATTTTCTTCATACTATGCACAGACCCTCCCTCACCCCCCCTGCCTCCCCAGAATTTGTTTTCACTCTCCGGGCTGGGATCCCCAACTCTTCTCAATGATTGTTAGTACCATATTCCTGCCATAGTCCACTTCTCTGTCCTACATATGTATTTGGCTATCCTTTGTAAAGAACTGTGGAAGAACTAAAATGGGTCCCATGTCGTAGCCATCAACATATAAAAATAATAATGCGATGCTTGGGAATCCTGCATACGAGTGTATTCAACGCAACCAGAGGAAATATCAGGCATAGTCGCATCAACAAGAGGGACACAGCAAAGGCAAACCTCTGAAAGGAGTGTGTGCCTAATAAGTGTAGTAACTTAGGGCCTGATTACAAGTTTGGCGGTCTGCCTGCGGGCTGGCATTCCAGCGCCCTGTAGGAAGACCGCCAAAGCCGTAGTTGGACTGCCCGCTGTATTACAAGTTTAATCCTGGCGGGCAGTAGGTGTTACGGCGGTGAGTATCTAAGGCACATAGGTGTGCCTTAGACATGCATCGGCGTGAGACCGCTGCAGCACAATGTTGTGCATTCCAGAGCGTGCAAAAACTGGGGGTGCAAATGTATAGGGGGCACAACATGTGCCCCTCTGCATGCACCCCCAGGCCCAGGAGTGGCAGGGGGCCCCGTTAGGACCCCCTTAGTTTCCTCACCGCCAACCTCTTCATTGTGGGCTCACCACCATGAAAAGGAAGGCAGTGAGGAAACTCGTAATGTGCTGGCGGTGACGCAGCGGCACCGCCAGCATATTACTTCCTCTGACCACTGCGCCACCGAAGCAGGATTATGGATCCCCAGCGGTAGTAGCAGTCCAGTGGCAGTCCAACTGCCAAAGTCAAAATACAGCAGGTGGACCACCACTATGGTGGTCCGATGGACCGCTGTAGTCGTCATCAGGCCCTTAGGCAGCATTGGCTGTGCCAAGTAGTGCCAGCAACTGACATGTCTGCTTAAATTACAGAACTCAGCATGAGCGCTCCAGGAACGGCGCCCTCCAACAAGGGTGTGCACACATAATCAGTCACTCTAACGATGTGCCCACCTAACCTGACATGCAAGGACTTCTTTGTGATAGTTATAACTGTGGTTTCAATTCCATATTGAGGTTGGTAATCAGACTGGTAATTACTTAGTGGATCATTCATATTGAAGGACATAAAGAACTGCACATTGACTGCGGCCTCCAACACTTTAGAAGTAGAAGGGAGGTCTTGGGTAGGTTTAAGGAATCTGGGGTGGTGGTGAGTTTTTCAATGATGGGCCTGACGACGGCATGCTTGAGCTTGCGGCAGTCTACCCTCTAATGACACACAAGCTGAGGAGTAATGTTCAGCAGTCCGATTTCACTCACTTTGCCACCACAGTCATCATAGCTCGGAGATGGTGGCTTAAATCTAGGGAAAGATGTGGCCACGTCCAAGTCTAGCACTGGAATGAACTCACAGATAGCGAGTCTGGGCATTTCTAGTGATTTGGTAGAGTGAGTGATGCCTTTGTGGTCCCATTGTAAACTACTGCATGCCTATCCAACTAGAATACTTACAGGTGGCCTTACTGAGATAATGACAACATGGTGATATTGACAAGCCAAGCTGAAGACCACAGCCAAGAAGCCCCTTGGCTCTAGGCTTCTACATGGCCAACCATGGTCAACCATGGTCAACCATGGTCATTGGTCCTTTACACACAATGCAATGCATGAAGGTGATGACCACAGAGTCCAGCTGCAAGAGCCAGAGAGGCAGGTTGACTTGGTCCAAGGTGCCAGTTTCTATAGAGTGGAGAGGTGTGGTGCAGCGGCCAGGGCAGCTGACTTCGGAGCACAGGGTTCACGGTTCGATCCCCGGCTCCGGCGGCAGCTCAGCTCAGCACCATGTGACTCTGGGCAATAGCTCACTTAATTTCCACTACGGCCCCCAGCGCCTTGAGACCCGTAAGGGTGAGTAGCTGCGCTATATAAAAAAAAAAACGGACGGACGGACGATAGAAAGGTCAAGGAAAAGCAACACTACTCTCAGCTATGCTGTGCATCCGAGGTCAACACGGACGGTAAAAAGGAAGCTCTCTCCTGTTCTTTGCATAGACCTGAGTATATAAATGAAATACTTCCCAGCTTTGACTGCTTGTACAACCAACTTGAAAAGTCAGCCTTTCATCCATATTGCCACATTTTCCTGCACATGTAGCCATTTCCATCGTGGTAAAAAACGAATAAGTACAAATTCTGTATTTCGGACTGTATGGGTTTTATTTATGTAGTAGGTGTTTTCTACAGCAACTAGATACTTTATGACAGTTGATTATGCATATTACAGCCTATAGTGAGCCTTGACAATAGAGGAGGGCTTTACAACTGACTACTGACAGTATAGCAGGCATACCTGTTCATGTATACACATCCATTAATGCATAGTCGCAGGGTGCTATGGCCTCCTGTTGAGTATCATCTCCAGTTTTACCCCCCCTTTGTCAATACATTTGCTCTTGTGTCTTCCATAGCCTGGTTTGTGACCACCACTTCCACGGCAAGTTAGTGAGTCTCTCTTATTTCGGTGAATAAATATTTAACAAGGTTACTCCTGAGCTGTTTGCTCCCCACCCCAGTCTCGTATCGTGATCTAGATTCATTGGCATATCAGCGTGTATGTTTTTGCGTGGTTGTGTGGGATTTCTGAACCAAGGTCAATGGAGTGGCATACCTTAGTTAACGTGTGGAGGGTGAGTTATATATATATATATATATATATATATATATATATATATATACATACACATTTCCAACGGGTTCGCCTTTAGCGCTGTGGTTGGTGTTTGGTTAAGGGAGGGGAGTATGTGTCTGTTCTAATCAGTGGGCTCGCTTTCAGGGCTGTAAAGGGTGTGATTAAAGTTTAATGACATTTTGTGTTTCCTAGGCAGATTCAGTCTTTGTCATCTTCGAGTTGTGGTCTCCAGGACTAAGCACAATCAGCAATTGTATGAATATCATAATTGTGGGTCCTTTCCTTATTCATAATGCATGCAAGTTGACAATTCTTTACACTGCTGGACTCTTTCAATGTCATAATGTACATTTTATTTGTCCTAAAAACGTGGTCGATTCCTCCTAAAAGAACTCATGGGAATCACTGTTCGTCACATGAACGTCAGGTGTGCAACATAGCTTCAAGCCGTATAGACCACAAAGCATCTGCCACCTCAACAACACATCCAAATATATTCATACCCGGCCACACACCAACAAAACATTTTAAACACAATACCCAACACCAACAGGTCATATTAAACACAATACCTGACACCGTCAGGATGACAATATGGCTTTAAGTCATTTAGTTGACTAAGTATATGCCACCTCAACAACACCTCCATACCCTCTGAATAAACCGTATATTAACCATCCAGAAGAAGGTAACTTAAATCTACCACACCCCATATGCATAGCAGTGCATCAGCGCCACACACTGTGAACAGCCAAAGAAGCCAAGCAGCCGACAATCATACACCTAGCAGAATGAAACATATTCAGCAGCTTTATAAGCATAGATCTGTGTGATAATGAACAAAAATGTATGAACATAATTGTGCGGAATGATCCATATCTGGATCCAACTGGCCTGTAAACAAAATAATCAAATTACTAAACAATACTGTAGGAGAGTAGGATCTGCCTCTTATGTTGCCCCCACTTTTTTTCTGATGTTAGCACTGGTTTCTGGCTATAGTCTGGCTGGGTCCCTGCCAATTAGGGCCCCAGCCTCTCTGTTCTCTCTAAACGACATGGAGTGCACTCTAGGTGCACTAGTGATTGGATACTGTGGTGCCTTATGAGTCCCTAGTATATGGTACCTTAGGTGCCAAGGGCATAGGTACTTCACAGGCCTACCAGGGGCTGCAGCATGTGTTATGCCACCCCTGGGAAGCAGTCTAAATCTGACACCACAGGCCTGCTACTGCAGCCTGGGTGAGGTGGTGCTAGCACCCCTCACTGAGATATAGGTTTCCTATATCTCTCCTGCACACACATATAAACCTATCAGTCACCCCTAAGGCAGGCCCTATCAATCCTGGAGGGCAGGGTGCTTGGCTTCTATGTGAGGGGGTGCCTCTGCCTGAGCAGGGCCCCTCTGCAGCTCTCAGAGTCTATTCTCTGGTGCTGTTTGTGGATGCGGTTAAACCATATACTATTAAGTGCATTATATCCTCGCGGTAAATGCTAACTTTGGAAGGGCTGCATCAAAACATGTCGTGTTTGGTGTCAAACATCTTGGAATACTACCCCCCGCCAATCTTGGCAGCGGGGGTAGCATTCCACCCTTCTAGAGGGATAAGACATGTACCTGCTGTGGAAACGCGGTAGAATCCTAAAGAGCCCTGGCATCACAAAATGGATGCCACCAGTCACAGACACTGGGCTGCCCTCCTGCTGATGACCGAAACTCGCAGTGGAGGAAGCCCAACAATAGGCATCCTGTCACAGGGAGGTGTAACCACCTCCCAGACAGGGTTTAGTGTATTGGGGCTGGGTGGGTGCACTCTTAGAGTGCTTTGAAGTCCTGCACTGGGGAGCAGAAGGCTCCTCTATGCATATGCCAGTTCAAACCGGCTCAGGGGCTACCTGCCCCTGCTCTGGCGCGAAACTGGACAAAGGGAAGTGGGTGTAGCCACCCCTCCCTTGACCCTCCCATAGGTGGGGTCATAGAGCTAGTCCATCCCCTCTTTTAGTATAAGAAGGGGAACCCTTGAACTTGCTAGTTAGATAACCCCTGGACGACGCTCTACAGAAGAATCCTGTCCCTTCGACGTTCCACTACCTTTGGAAGACAGAAGAATCTCCCTTGGAGTCAAGGAGTGACTCCCTGCTTGGCAGGCACCAAAAACGACAACGACGGTCGCAAACTACGCCGCTCCCGCCGGAGTCCGAAGTCCCTGCAGCCCAAGAAGTGGATTTCCTGACCTCTCCCAGGCCATCGTGAGTCCCCAGCGAAGCTGAGGCAAGTGGACCCCACGAGTAATGAGGAACCGCGACCCCTGGGTACCGTGCACTATTGTCGAGTGCAACCCCTTCACAACATTCTACGAACTTGTGCTTTGGACCACGTGTGGTCCCGACCTCCAGCAGGAATCCCTCCGAAGATCAGAGGCCTACACCGTCCCGAGTGACCGTGGGCCCCTGTTGAGTGATTCCGCCCGAGGTGTCTTCGCGATCCCTTGCCCGCCGGCTTGTGGGTCCCCAGAAGACTTCTTAAAGAAACCAAAGGGCTCCCCTGGTTGCTCCAGGCCTGCCCTGACTTACTCTCGCTGGGTGAGTCCCTCAGACCTTGCTGGTCTGTGCCATCGACTTTTCTTCATCTCCCCGAGACTTACTGCTGCCAAGGCTTGTTGGCTCCAATCGAGTTGCCGACACCGCAGTCAGCCGCAGACGTCGAGGGACCCACCGAATCCAGCTCCTGGTCGTCGTCGACCCCTCCTGGACCACGTGGCTGAAGAGTCAAGGCACCCGCAACCGACCTGAATCAACCGACGACGGTGGGCATCCATCTTCCTTGCCCCGAGTCACTGCCAAGTGACTTTGAACACTGTCCCCTCTGCTTTCAGGTCATCCTTCTTCAGAATCCAGGCTTGGATTCCACCGGACACTTCTTCAGCTCCCGCAAGCAGCAAGTCTTCTTTGTTCGCCATTGAAAACGACGCCGCGACCCGACACCAAAGGACACCTATGCACCCGGCTCCCCTGGGTGAGGTAACTCCAGCACTACGGTGCTCCTGTGGGTGTGGGCCCTAGAACTACTTACCCTGTAAGTGACTTGCTTGTAGGTTCTCCCGAAGTCTCCTAGAACTCTTAATTTCCAACCGCGACTTGCCCCATTGAAGTTAACGGCGATCCGCGCCTGTGTATCCACACTGCACGCGTCCCCCGTGGGTCCTTTACTTACCTGCCTTGGGTGGTTTCGTGAGGCCCCAGCACTTCTGAAGGCCCTAGGCCTTGTCTCCCTGCAAGTCGTTGTTGCTAAGTCCCTTTTTAGTATATGGTCTGGTACGCCCCTAGGGCCCCAGCCATATTTTGTGCTTAACTTATTGTGAAACGTTGATTTGTGCATATGTTTGTCTTCTAATCTCATAAAGAGATTAGTAGAGAGTTATTTAGAAATAAATACATATATATTTGATATATGTACCTGTGTGGTGTCTTTTCATTTGGTGATTCAAGAGATTATATGGTAAAACAAGCTGCTTTACATTCCTCCGAGACTTAGCCTGAAGGCTGCTCTCCACAGCTACCACTAGGATAGCTTTCTTTAAAAGGTTGTCTTAAACCTATCTACCATAAGAGTCGATTTGCCCTGGTGCAAGGTGTCCACTTTAATTAGTGAACAGCATATACCAGGCCAACTTCTCACATTGGTGGGCAGCGTGTGGGATTCCAGCTTGCCATTGTTTTACCAGAAAATCTCTATTTGAATTACTAACTGAAAACCATTATAGGTACTCAAGGTACATATAAAGTCAAGCTTAGTATCAATAAGTTCTACTGAACTTAGAGCTGTGTGCCAAGGGATAGCACACCCTTTCCACAGCTCAAGCTAGGATCAGTAGGCCACAAACTAGTGTAGGTAGTACAACACTGCACAACACTAGAATGTCCTTAAAGGGTGGACCCAGTGGATCCACTCAGCCTCAGTATAAGGACATGGCTTTCTCTGACTTGAGAGCCATGTGTGTTGACAGACACCTGAGGCTAGGACAGAGTCCCTCAACACTACACCTGATAGATCTGCTGACAGCAGATGACCTTAGATTGGCTCTAGGAGCTAAAGGGTCTGAATCAGTGGGTGGGTCAGTCATAGTATCTGGGTCAGATGATGAAAATCAGAATGACCAAGACTCTGTGATTGAAGGGCCAGGCTTCCAGGGGCCTGAAAAGGACAGAGGAATTCTCCCTAAGAGAACTGACAGAAAGGAGGAGAGGCACAGATCCCCTTCCAGGGAATCTGACCACTCTTATCACTCTGGCAGAGAATTTGTCCAGCAGAGGAGCTCATACTTTTCCTTAAGAGAGACCTCCTCTGAGAGAAGGTGCAAACTGCTCCAGTATGAGGAAGCCAAAGTGGCCCTCAGAACCAAGCAGTTGGCACTGGATAGGGAAGCCCTGGAGATCCAGAGAGCTTCTAGAAAGAGGGGTTAGAACCCCCTGGTGGCAGCAACAGTGTCCCTAGAGGCAGAGAATATATTCCTGACCATAGGAACCTGAGCAAGGTTGTTCCTCCCTACCAGAGTGGGGATGATATCCACAAGTGGATAACTGCTATGGAGAGGGCCTGTAGAGTACAGCAGGTCCCCCAAAAGCAGTGGGCAGCAATCTTGTGGCTCTCCTTTTCAGATAAAGGAAGAGACAAGCTCCTCACTGTTAGAGAGGAGGATGCTGATGATTATGAGGTCCTGAAGAGTGCACTGATAGATGGGTTTGGCTTAACCACTGAGCAGTACAGGTTGAAGTTCAGAGATACCCAGAAGGCACAGACTCAGGACTGGACTGACTTTGTTGATTGTGCAACCAAGGCTCTAGAGGGTTGGCTGGTTGGCAGTAGGGTTACTGATTTCAAGGGATTGTATAATCTGATGATGAGAGAACAGATCCTAAATAATTGCCAGAACCAGTTGTTGCATCAGTACCTGGTGGACTCTGATCTGACCTCTCCCCAAGAATAGGGGAAAGAAGGCAGACAAATGGGTCAGAACCAGGGTGAGGCAGAAAACCCAGAACCAAGGGGGTGACACTAAGAAGCAAGATCCTAAAGGCTCTGAGAAAGGTGGGGATAAGTCAAAAGACCAGAAGTCTTCACAAGGGCCCCAAAAATCTGCATCTGGTGGGGAGTCACAGTCCAACAAGGGAAAAGGCCAAAAGAAGCCCTGGTGCAAATTCTGTAAACAGAAAGGGCACTGGACTTCTGATTCTACCAAGTCCAAAGACCAAACCACCACCACTCCTGCCCCTAAGGCAACTGTGCCCCTAGCTCAGCTACTGGTGGAGGTGGTACTCAGAATAAGGGTGTAGTAGGGTTGACCCTGGGTTCTGAAGTGGATTCTGACCTAGTCAGAGTGACCACTCAGGCAATGCTGATTTGTGAGGGAAACATCGATATGTCCTTCCTAGTAAGCCCCAGTAATCTGGGCAAGTACAAACAGCAGCCTTTGATAAATGGCAAACAGGCTTTGGCATTTAGGGACACAGGTGCTAGTGTCACCATGGTGGCAGAGGACCTAGTGGACCCTGGACAGATCATCCTGGGTGAAATGTACCAGGTGACCAATGCAAGCAATGTCCAGACCAACCATAGTCTGGCAGTTGTGAATTTCTCCTGGGGAGGGGTAACTGGCCTCAAGAAGGTTGTAGTCAGTGCAGACCTCCCTGTAGAATGTCTATTGGGCAATGATCTAGAGACTTCAGCCTGGTCTGAAGTAGAGTTATGGACTCATGCTGAGATGTTGGGCATCCCTGCAGAGGTATTTGCTGTGACCAGGTCACAAGCAAGAATGCATGACACTGAACCAGCTCTGGATCCTGGAACAATGGACCAGATGCTTCCCAAGAGGAGGAGCAGTAGGGTAAAGGCAGTGCCTTCCCCTCTGTCTCAGATCAAGGATTCACTTCCAGAGGGAGGTGAAGCAGAACCTGAAGAAGGAACTGCCCCAGAGGGACTTGAACCTGACCAGGTTGAGTTCTTGGGGGCAGGGGGCCCTTCTAGGGAAGATCTGAGTAAGGAGCAACAGTGCTGCCCCTCTCTTGAACCCCTCAGACAGCAGGCTGCTGCTGAGGCTGCTGGGAGTGCTAGTGGGTCCCATAAAGTTTATTGGGATGAGGGACTCCTATATTCTGAGGGTAGAGACCCAGCCCCTGGAGCCACCAGGAGGTTGGTAATACCTCAGAAGTTTAGGGGTTCCTCTTGACCTTAGCACATGATATCCCTTTGGCAGGACACTTGGGCCAAAACAAGACCTGGGACAGGCTTGTTCCACATTTTCATTGGCCACATATGTCAGAGGACACAAAGGAGTTTTGTCGCTCCTGTGTCACTTGCCAAGCCAGTGGTAAGGCAGGTGGCACAACAAAGGCCCCCTGATACCACTACCTGTGGTGGGGGTACCCTTTGAGAGGGTAGGGATTGACATTGTTGGTCCCCTTGACCCTCAGACTGCATCTGGGCACAGATTTATCCTGGTGGTAGTGGATCATGCCACCAGGTACCCAGAGGCAATTCCTCTGAGGACCACCACAGCCCCTGTGGTGGCAAGAGCCCTCATTGGAGTTTTCTCCAGAGTGGGTTTCCCAAAGGAGGTCATTTCTGACAGAGGTACCAACTTCATGTCAGGATATCTGAAAGCAATGTGGAAGGAGTGTGGTGTAACTTATAAGTTCACCACCCCCTATCACCCACAATGCAATGGTTTAGTTGAACGCTTCAACAAAACCTTGAAAGGAATGATTAAGGGACTCCCAGAGAAGCTTAGGCGGAAATGGGACCTTCTTCTTCCTTGCCTGTTGTTTGCATACAGAGAGGTTCCACAGAAGGGGGTTGGTTACAGCCCATTTGAGCTTCTGTTTGGGCATCCTGTGAGAGGTCCACTATGTTTGGTAAAAGAGGGCTGGGAGTTACCTCTCAAGCCCCCAAACAAGATGTGATGGACTATGTACTTGGTCTCCGCTCCCGGATGGCAGAGTACATGAAAAAGGCAACCAAAAACCTGGAGGCCAGCCAAGAATTGCAAAAAGCTTGGCATGACCAAAGGCTGTGCTGACTGTATACCAGCCAGGACAGAAAGTGTGGGTGTTGGAGCCTGTGGCCCCAGCAGCCCTCCAGGACAAGTGGAGTGGCCCCCATACAATAGTTGAACAGAAGGGAGAAGTCACCTATCTGGTGAACCTTGGAACTCCCAGGAGCCCCCTAAGGGTGCTTCATGTCAAAAGATTAAAGCCATATGTTGACAGGGCTGACATGGGCTTGCTCATGGCAACTGATGAGGACCAGGAGGAGGAGAGTGACCCTCTCCCTGACCTGCTCTCTCAGAACCCTGATGATGGGTCAGTAGATGGTGTTGCTTTGGCAAGCAGCCTCACTGACCATCAGCAAACTGAGTGCAGACAAGTTCTGCAACAGTTTAGACATATGTTTAGCCTGACCCCTAGTCAGACTACCTGGTGCACCCATGAGGTGGACACTGGGGACAGTCTGCCTGTCAAGAATAAAATCTACAGGCAACCTGACCATGTCAGGGACTGTATCAGGACTGAAGTCCAGAAAATGTTGGAGTTAGGCGTGATTGAGCCTTCAGATAGCCCTTGGGCTAGCCCAGTAGTCCTGGTACCCAAGCCTCATACCCAGGGTGGTAAGAAAGAAATGAGGTTTTGTGTAGACTACAGAGGCCTCAATGCAGTCACTAGGACTGATGCCTATCCCATACCAAGGGCAGATGAGCTGATTGATACTTTGGCCTCAGCCAAGTATCTAAGCACATTTGACCTAACAGCTGGCTACTGGCAAATCAGATTAGCTGATGATGCAAAAGCCAAAACAGCATTTTCGACCCCTGGTGGGCACTACCACTTTGTGGTGATGCCCTTTGGATTGAAAAATGCACCTGCCACTTTTCAGAGGTTGGTGAATAAAGTTCTGGCAGGGATGGAAGCTTATTGCTCAGCTTATCTAGATGATATTGCTGTCTTTAGTTCCTCCTGGCAGGATCACCTGGTCCACCTCAGAAATGTTTTGGAGGCCCTGCAGAAAGCAGGCCTCACTATCAAGGCCACCAAGTGCCAGATAGGGCAGAGTCAGGTTGTGTACCTGGGCCACCTTGTAGGTGGAGGCCAGGTTCAGTCTTTATAGAGCAAAATCCAAACCATAATGGAATGGGTTGCTCCAACCACCCAGACACAGGTGAGAGCCTTCTTAGGCCTGACTGGGTACTATAGGAGGTTTGTCAAGGGATATGGATCTATAGTGACCCCCTTGAATGATCTTACCTCTAAGAAAATGCCAAAAAGGTTCAGTGGACAGCTAGCTGTCAAAAGGCATTTGAAGACCTAAAGCAGGCCATGTGCACTGCCCCCATCTTACAGAGTCCAGACTACACCAAAAAGTTCATTGTCCAAACAGATGCTTCTGAGCTGGGTGTGGGAGCTGTACTGTCTCAACTGAATGATGAAGGTCAAGACCAGCCAGTAGCTTTTATTAGCAGAAGGCTGACCCCTAGAGAGAAACGTTGGTCAGCTATAGAGAGGGAGGCCTTTGCTGTGGTATGGGCCCTGAAGAAGCTGAGGCCATACTTGTTTGGTACTCACTTCATAGTTCAGACTGACCACAAGCCCCTCCTATGGCTAAAGCAGATGAAAGGTGAAAACCCAAAACTTTTGAGGTGGTCCATTTCCCTACAGGGGATGGACTATACAGTGGAACATAGGCCTGGGACCCAACATGCCAATGCAGATGGACTCTCAAGGTATTTCCACTTTGAACACGAAGACTCAACTGCTCAAGGTTAGTTTAGTGTCCCTACGTTTGGGGGGGGGGTTGTGTAGGAGAGTAGGATCTGCCTCTTATGTTGCCCCCACTTTTTTCTGATGTTAGCACTGGTTTCTGGCTATAGTCTGGCTGGGTCCCTGCCAATCAGGGCCCCAGCCTCTCTGTTCTCTCTAAACGACATGGAGTGCACTCTAGGTGCACTAGTGATTGGATACTGTGGTGCCTTATGAGTCCCTAGTATATGGTACCTTAGGTGCCAAGGGCATAGGTACTTCACAGGCCTACCAGGGGCTGCAGCATGTGTTATGCCACCCCTGGGAAGCAGTCTAAATCTGACACCACAGGCCTGCTACTGCAGCCTGGGTGAGGTGGTGCTAGCACCCTCACTGAGATATAGGTTTCCTATATCTCTCCTGCACACACATATAAACCTATCAGTCACCCCTAAGGCAGGCCCTATCAATCCTGAGGGCAGGGTGCTTGGCTTCTATGTGAGGGGGTGCCTCTGCCTGAGCAGGGCCCCTCTGCAGCTCTCAGAGTCTATTCTCTGGTGCTGTTTGTGGATGCGGTTAAACCATATACTATTAAGTGCATTATATCCTCGCGGTAAATGCTAACTTTGGAAGGGCTGCATCAAAACATGTCGTGTTTGGTGTCAAACATCTTGGAATACTACCCCCCGCCAATCTTGGCGGCGGGGGTAGCATTCCACCCTTCTAGAGGGATAAGACATGTACCTGCTGTGGAAACGCGGTAGAATCCTAAAGAGCTCTGGCATCACAAAATGGATGCCACCAGTCACAGACACTGGGCTGCCCTCCTGCTGATGACCGAAACTCGCAGTGGAGGAAGCCCAACAATAGGCATCCTGTCACAGGGAGGTGTAACCACCTCCCAGACAGGGTTTAGTGTATTGGGGCTGGGTGGGTGCACTCTTAGAGTGCTTTGAAGTCCTGCACTGGGGGAGCAGAAGGCTCCTCTATGCATATGCCAGTTCAAACCGGCTCAGGGGCTACCTGCCCCTGCTCTGGCGCGAAACTGGACAAAGGGAAGTGGGTGTAGCCACCCCTCCCTTGACCCTCCCATAGGTGGGGTCATAGAGCTAGTCCATCCCCTCTTTTTAGTATAAGAAGGGGAACCCTTGAACTTGCTAGTTAGATAACCCCTGGACGACGCTCTACAGAAGAATCCTGTCCCTTCGACGTTCCACTACCTTTGGAAGACAGAAGAATCTCCCTTGGAGTCAAGGAGTGACTCCCTGCTTGGCAGGCACCAAAAACGACAACGACGGTCGCAAACTACGCCGCTCCCGCCGGAGTCCGAAGTCCCTGCAGTCCAAGAAGTGGATTTCCTGACCTCTCCCAGGCCATCGTGAGTCCCCAGCGAAGCTGAGGCAAGTGGACCCCACGAGTAACGAGGAGCCGCGACTCCTGGGTACCGTGCACTATTGTCGAGTGCAACCCCTTCACAACGTTCTACGAACTTGTGCTTTGGACCACGTGTGGTCCCGACCTCCAGCAGGAATCCCTCCGAAGATCAGAGGCCTACACCGTCCCGAGTGACCGTGGGCCCCTGTTGAGTGATTCCGCCCGAGGTGTCTTCGCGATCCCTTGCCCGCCGGCTTGTGGGTCCCCAGAAGACTTCTTAAAGAAACCAAAGGGCTCCCTGGTTGCTCCAGGCCTGCCCTGACTTACCCTCGCTGGGTGAGTCCCTCAGACCTTGCTGGTCTGTGCCATCGACTTTTCTTCATCTCCCCGAGACTTGCTGCTGCCAAGGCTTGTTGGCTCCAATCGAGTTGCCGACACCGCAGTCAGCCGCAGACGTCGAGGGACCCACCGAATCCAGCTCCTGGTCGTCGTCGACCCCTCCTGGACCACGTGGCTGAAGAGTCAAGGCACCCGCAACCGACCTGAATCAACCGACGACGGTGGGCATCCATCTTCCTTGCCCCGAGTCACTGCCAAGTGACTTTGAACACTGTCCCCTCTGCTTTCAGGTCATCCTTCTTCAGAATCCAGGCTTGGATTCCACCGGACACTTCTTCAGCTCCCGCAAGCAGCAAGTCTTCTTTGTTCGCCATTGAAAACGACGCCGCGACCCGACACCAAAGGACACCTATGCACCCGGCTTCCCTGGGTGAGGTAACTCCAGCACTACGGTGCTCCTGTGGGTGTGGGCCCTAGAACTACTTACCCTGTAAGTGACTTGCTTGTAGGTTCTCCCGAAGTCTCCTAGAACTCTTAATTTCCAACCGCGACTTGCCCCATTGAAGTTAACGGCGATCCGCGCCTGTGTATCCACACTGCACGCGTCCCCCGTGGGTCCTTTACTTACCTGCCTTGGGTGGTTTCGTGAGGCCCCAGCACTTCTGAAGGCCCTAGGCCTTGTCTCCCTGCAAGTCGTTGTTGCTAAGTCCCTTTTTAGTATATGGTCTGGTACGCCCCTAGGGCCCCAGCCATATTTTGTGCTTAACTTATTGTGAAACGTTGATTTGTGCATATGTTTGTCTTCTAATCTCATAAAGAGATTAGTAGAGAGTTATTTAGAAATAAATACATATATATTTGATATATATACCTGTGTGGTGTCTTTTCATTTGGTGATTCAAGAGATTATATGGTAAAACAAGCTGCTTTACATTCCTCCGAGACTTAGCCTGAAGGCTGCTCTCCACAGCTACCACTAGGATAGCTTTCTTTAAAAGGTTGTCTTAAACCTATCTACCATAAGAGTCGATTTGCCCTGGTGCAAGGTGTCCACTTTAATTAGTGAACAGCATATACCAGGCCAACTTCTCACAAATACATTAATCATTATGAATGCAGCCAGTCTCTATCCAGTATGACTCACCTCAAAACAATATGAAACACAACCAAATACAATGTGAATGCACTACTTTGACACAAATCTTCAGGTGACTCAGGATTATAAAAGGTGCCACACCTGCGAAGGTACTGTGGAACCACACAAATGCTACACAAATGTACATGACATAATACACCTTGAGTCATCCCACCACAACTAATTTCCATTGTTTTCAAGGGGAAATGAACTGCAATTACATAACTTTAGAAAAAGTAGGACTGTTGACGATAAAAAGCATATCCAGTCAAAACCGTGGCAAAGTTTTAGCCTCCTTCATGTCCATTTTCTTGTCGGAGTAACAACACTCCGAACAAGCTTGAAAGAAATACTAATGATGAATACCTTAACCAAATGAAAATGTCGTTCTCGCCCTCCAAGAATCCAGCTTCAGAAAGAGCAACCATCTTGGAGGAAAAGCAAGAGAAAGGAATAACACCCCTCAAACAGCATGCTGTGTTCTGAACACAAAGAATGGCCAGAATTAGAAAAAGAGCTGAATAATTTAGTAGAAACTAGAAGATAGTGAGTGGCTCACGGAAAAGCTGTTAAATTTTCAACACCAATCCTCCTATTGACATAAGTCTTTTCAGGTGATAAAACACTTACTGGCATATTTCATTTCTCAGAGGGGCTTGACAGACACAAAGAAAGCTTCATCATTTAATAAACTGCTGAGTCATTTTTAATCTCCACCCAGTCAGAATTCATTTCAAAACCATGAGCAAAGGGACTGTCACACCACACATGTATGATTTATTAAACAATACCTATAATGTCTCCAAGAGTGACAAGGGTCTCCAGGGGGTGACAAGCGTATGTTCCAGGGTGTTGGACTCTCCCCAGATTCTCAGAACAGCCTCATAAGATAAATTAGC
This sequence comes from Calotriton arnoldi, assembly GCA_963921515.1. NCBI lineage: Eukaryota > Metazoa > Chordata > Amphibia > Caudata > Salamandridae > Calotriton > Calotriton arnoldi. The sequence goes on along the minus strand of CAWUFW010000647.1, from coordinate 1,340,073 downwards.
CTATATATGTTATTCCCGGTTGATAAGAGTGGTAAGAAAAAATGTCCAAAAGCATAGGCGGTTGGATCTCATTGCAAGGATTTAAACCCCCTATTTGCTGCTTATTTGTAGTCGCATTTGTTTCTAACTACTGAGCCAGAAACAACAGCACGGTTACACTGCATGTGCAGGTCTGCAGAGCGCAATATGCTATTTATTACAGTTGTTTAGGTAGGGGAGGGGCATCATGACCTAGAGGAATGACCTCATTAGTCATGGCCACACCCACAATCAACAATGATAATAAATAACAATAACCTGTCACACTCTGCCAATTTGCATATGTAGTATGCTTTCCTAGCCAAATGCTCTGACTAATGTATTCATCTGTTACACAAGCCTTATTAAGTGATAGCAAACAATTTTAGCTTTTGCTTCTTTATTATTTTGTGGAAAACAACAAAACACAAAGACTCCCCTAATGCTGAAGGTATCTTCATTTTCCTTGTTAGTTTCCATGTGTTTATAAAAAGAAAAATGTTATTTTTCAGAATGTTCATTTGAAGGATAAGTAATTGGAGCAAGAACTATAAAGATAAAAGATGGTTTTAGTGGAGAACTGTGGCTGCTCAGCTCGTGAAAACAGCAACAGGGAAGACAGTGCAGACAGGGCCTTGACAGAACATCTCCTGCCCCACAATTCCTCACACAATATTTGCATACCCAGAATCCTTTCCACAACTGCAAACACTTATTTTTCATTCTTATGATAAAAACATTAATTGATAGTATTAAGTATTTAAGAAAGCGTTCATCTTTTGATGCCCTATTGTTTTTTTTGGAAGAGCACAAAAGACTGTCCTAAAACTGAAGTAGTCTTAATTTTACATGTTTGTATCCATTGCTTATACTTTATGAATGGATACAATTGTAAAATTTTAGAATGCTTAAATTTGAAGAGTTAATAAAAGGGAACAAACACGAAAGGCAGATTATATGGACAAAGCCAATACAAAATATCATGGAATTCTTATGTAGCACAGCAAAGGTTTGCAAAGGCGAGACCGGTTCTTCTATGGGGGGAAAGGTCTTGTCAGAACGTCTGTAGACCAGCAATCCTCCACTTAATATCTGAATACCCATAATCCTTATTGCAATCCCAAACATTTATTTTTCTTTCTCATGAAAAAATACATTACTAATTTTATTATGTACTAGGAGGAGAATTGTGCATAAATACTCTCCTCATATTAGAGTCCTAATTTCTTTCCCTTGTTGGCATCCATTGCATAAAATTATCATGACAAAGATTCGTATTTCAGAAGGCCCACTTCCCGAGGCAGACGAATGAGGATAAACATAAAAAGATGGCTAACATCTTGGGTTATGTGGTGAATGGCAGCCATCTTAGAATGGGGTTTTCATTGCAGTCAATGGAAAATACATTCTAAGCATACAACTGTGACCTTGTATTTGATACAAAAAGTGACAAATGAGAAGGACTACAGTGCAATACTATGTGTATGTGCAGCACATGGCCAGCAAACACAGTGTCACATACAACAGACAGAACAACAAAACAAGCCCAAATTAGGAAGAAATAGACTGATCCACCCTCTGGAACGAAGAGGGGGATGATTAAAGTAATGGCACTTCTCCTCAACAAAAGTATGCAAATGCAGGACAACGTGTTGGTGCTATCTTTTATTTTTGAAGAATTCTCTTTTTATGTAGCATTTTTCTCCACACTAAAAATGATTTTCTTTAAAAGTAACAACACATAACAAAGAATTTACATACTTATTTTTTAGCTCGTACGAGTAAATATTTGCTTCTTTCCAAGATGACTCCTGCATACAGAAATAACACCGCCACAGGATGAATACAATGCAACTCATGCATTGCAACGGAAACACTTCCTAGACAAGAAAATGATACATCATGCAGCCAACAGCATAAGAGGTGAGATGTATGTTCCTCTGGGCGAATACAAGACGTGATTGACAAAGTCTCAAAGCAATGGCTGGAGGGGACTGACCTAAATAAGCAAATGCCTGAACAGGTTTGGCTCAAGACTATTGAAACAATAGGTTATGCAGACAGCTGCGTTGTCAAGGGAGACCTAAATACATTGTTAGAGTTTTCTTAAGTGCCTGAACCCAAGGAAGTTACTCAACCACATGATTATAGGTCTCGTCTTTTTGACCTATTGGCTTTGCCCATGTTCTTTAGCCACGCTGCATAGAATCACCAACGATGGGCACCATGCCTAAAGTTGAAAGAAAACAAAAAAAACAGTGACACAGCCACCTGCATCATTTGCACTTGCCACGCATGCAACACGTGTACTTTTCTTTGTTCGTTACTGATTCGAGTTGGATTAATAACTAAAAAAAATAATTATACGCAAATCTGTTTTTTTCTTTAAAAGTGACCGGGGTGGGGATGGGGCGGATAAGGGAAGCAAGTGAGCGGAAGCAACCCGGGGTGTGGGGGGCATGTAAGCAACAAGGGGGAGAGTAAGAGGGATGTGAAAGCAACATGGTGATGGTGGTAGATATGGAGAAGCAACACGGGGTAGAGGAAAGCAACATGGAGGGCAGAGGGGGGTGAAAGAACAACATGGAGAGAGAAGGAGGGTGTGGGTAGGCAATGGGGACTACAGCAGGGGTGAGCTCAGCATGACAGGGAACCCTCTCAGGCAATAGAGAGCAACACATGTGCTGGGGTGAAAAGTACATGAGGGAGACATCTCAAAAACACATGCACTCTCATGGTATGCTTAACACAAAAGAAAGCAGTGTTTGAAAAGCTAGCAGTGGAAGCAGAGATGCCAGCCAATCAAAGAGATGATAAAAATGCAATAGTCCATGGGAGGGACAACCATAAGATTGACAAGCTGGGACATGAATAAGAAGCAGGGAAATGAGAGTGAAAGGAAAGCCAACCAATGATAAGCAATGGGCAAGCTCCAAGCCCCTCTATGTTCATAGTAAGCCACAATATGCCTAAAAACAGATAGAACATGTGTGGTCTAGTAGGCTTGATCAAAAAAGTCACCTACAAGAAGATATTCCATTTATGGCTTTAACTTGCAGCGAAAGGAAGGGCTCTCTAGGTACACTGAATAGCAAGGTTGTCTAAACGATTTTACATGAGATTAGACACCATTTGTGTAATGTGCTGTCATTAGAAGCACAATCATAGTAGAATATATGTGTGTTTAAGTATTAGTCATTTATACTGCCCACAATACAAATCGAGTTGCCTCTTATTATTTAAAATGATATACTACTGTATTTTGTAAATATTAGATGTCATTAGTACCAAACCAAATAGTGGTCACGTTACTGACCTCAGAAGACGCGAGGTATGAGCCAGCCTTATTGGGTTCAAACTAGGGGCCAGCAGCTTACACACAAACATTGGCATCCACTCAGCCTACTAAGCTAAATCTGCTACATAATACCATGAAAACCGCCAAGATGCAATTTCAAAAACATAGAAGCTCCAAAAAGAAGGCATTAAATGCAGAAGTATACAATAGTTTGAAAATTAATAGCAGGAGGCAATATATCAAGGGATAGGCTGGGCCTACTTCTACGGCTCTCACATCTAGACGAATTTACAGCCAGGCTTGCATTGTCCAGAAGCAAGCAAGATTGCAACAGAGAGGGACAAAGCCAGCAAATCCCATTACCAACAAACTGCAATTAATGTCTAGTGTAGTTGTAAAGAAGCTGTCCCCTGCAGCCAAATCTTAATCAGCCCATTTCCTGCTGACAGAGCCTGCTGCACAAAGTTACTTTTGCTAGAACAGATTGGTGCTTCTCTCCTGTTTATGGAGCACAGTTTACCAGCAAGTATTTTTCCTTTTTTATCACACTGAACTTTAACTATAGCAGGCGGGTGAGCACTTTATTTTTAGCAGTGGGGTGATTCAGGTGGCTAATTGGGTAAACGGGGCCCCCATTGTTGGCCCTTGAGGGCCACAGCCATGGCAGAATTTCAGGATCATGACTGCTAGTGTAAAAGACTCACTTCGATCTATTGTAAATTTACCTCAATTGATACCGCAGCAGGAACCCACAGCACCTCGAGACCCTCACATGGACTTGATCCTTGTGGATCCATTAAACACCAGTGGCGGCTCCTCCGTTAAGGCGGAGGAGCATCGCCCCACTGCTTTCAGCAGTGGAAATAAAGGAAAAATAAAATAATAACTAGTTAATATCATTTTATTTGTTCCTGCTGCTGCAGCTTTGCGGGCGGGTGTGCTGCTCTGCTCTCAGAGCAGGGGGGAGGATTGGTTGGCACTCTGTAAGTGTGCATGATTGTATGGCCGGCCCCTTCGGGCTGGCCAAACAGTCATGAACACTTTGCATGTCCTCCACCCAGGCTGCATTATAGCCTGGGTGGAGAGCATGCTCAGGCTCCGATTCCCTGGCCGGGCGCCGAACCACGGCACTCAGACCAATCACATTGCAGCATTGTGATTGGTCAGTGGAGCCTGGGTGCTTCCTGTTCCGACCGGAGGGACAACGAGGAGAGACGAGGCGAGGACGTACGTTTTTTTTCTTTACCCCCTTCCACCCAACCCGCCACCCCCGCCGCCCCGCCACCCCCCATGCAATGCAGCCACCACTGTTTAACACTTCTGATTTTGATAATCGCACAATGCTTCATGTATCAACTCTGATCATTGGGGAAATATAGGCCATGATAACAGCAGATATAGCTCACCATCGCTACTAATGCAATAATTTGTCTCATCAGGACATTGTCTCGAAGTGGTCTGAAATTCCACAAATACTATACTTTTCCTGACTCTGCTAATATTATTAGTGCAACCTAAAGAAAACCACAAACAAGCATTGGAAATGCAATAGGTCTCAGTGTTGGAGTTGGAGCTATTGGCATTGCGAATGGCAATGTTTATTACTCTCGGAATAGGTCTTGTATTTGTTGGAGCTACTGGTATTGTAAATGGCAATGTTTTTTACTTATGTGTTATGGAGTGTATGCATGTGGTGTGTTGTGGTATTATGTGGATTGGGTTGGATTAGTTAGTTGTGTAATTGTGTGGTGTGGAGTGGATTTATGTATTGGAATTATGTGGCATGGTGTGCTGTGGAATTATGTGTATAGTAATTATGTGGTATTGAGTGTACTGTAATTATGTAGAGTGGGATTGTGTGTTTGGAGTGTAATTATGTGGAATGGTATTTTGTGTTGTGAAGTGGTATGTAGTGGAGTTTAATGATGTTGCGTGCTGTTAAGGCTGCCTTCTATGGTACACAAACGCCTATAAATAATACTTCTACAATTACATAATACATGATGTAAGTGGCCAAACATTAATGCACTTGGTAAGGATATGCTAACCCCAGCTTAAAACAAAGAACTCTGTTGTGTGTCTTTTTCTGTAGAACTTTGTACAGCATGCTCATTACTTAGCGAGTCAGGTAGTGTCGCTGGAAAGGAAGCTCACTGTATCAGCTCAGCACTTAAAAAATCACCATGGCGCTAAGCTAAGCCATCATGTGATCTGCAGTCACAAGAACAGTCCGTATGAGTGACAGGCTGCTCTGGGCAGTAGATCTAAGGTCCCTGATCGGTTGGCACAGGGTCAACACTTTTATACCACCAAGTGGTACGTGGCTCTGTGGTATTCTAAAGATGAAACATGGGGCCTTGTACTCCTTGCTTTGGTTCACTAGATGCTCATTGAGTGACACTAGACGGGGTGTGATGTGGTCGTACATTAAAAAAGGCATGAGGCAGGCAGTTGTAACTGTCCACACACTACTCCACGGTGAGGTTTTGCTACAAGCCCATAAAGATGCCACTGCTCTTGTCAAGAGGACAGCAGTGAAGATCAGGGCAGTCTGACTGTGTCGCAGCTGAAGGGGCAGGATCATAGAGACCAATGGCAGGCAGTAAAGCAATGCCCTACTCATGCTGTTTATAGGAGTTATAGGGCAGTTCTATGCACTGGCCTCTACCAAGCTCTGCATTGTATGTGATGGCAAGGAATGGTTAGTAAACCCATAGACGTGGGCAAGTCTGAAGGTGGTAGAATGGGTCCCATGGCGCCAGTGCTTAATCTGTAAAATATTAAGTGCCAGGGCGCTGACCAGGAGGCCACTGCAGCTTGCACCACCCATCGCCCTTGTCATCACTGCCAAAACAACTAATAACCATCTCTCTCGCATGTGAATGCGACAGTTCAGATTACTCCAGGTCCCCAATGCTAAAGGAATGGCTGGGGAAGCAGGTATGAGCAATTTTAATGTATATTGTATCCCTAAACAACCGTTGTTCTGCTGATCTCTAAATTAGATAAGCAGCGCCACCATGTGGTAGACTGTTCTAAGTTTGGTGTTGACAATTAGGTGCCGAGCACCGGAAACCAATTAAGTGCCGGTGCTAAACACCGGCTCAAATTAAGCACTGCATGGCGCCAAGATGTAGAAAGTTGTACTCTGACATATTTAGACTCCTCCTCCTGCTCTCCAGCCACTGGTGGTCATGTGTAAAGGGGTGAATGACCAGGACAAAAATACAAAAATAACTACGCTACGATATATCACTCACGAAAAGGAACTACATTTCGTACCGTCTTGTTTGCCAAATGCACAGCACCTATTGCTGTTTTTGGCGTTACTTCTAATTTCCTCATACTTCGTGCTGTGGGATTTCTTTGAATTTACAGCTGCAAGAATGCAAACGCGTCACTCGACCACTGATTATGATGGGGCACAGTTAAACTTTTAAAAGCAGAGACTTTCAATGAAATAGTACCAAAATCGTTTTTTTAAGTACTTCTGATGACAGTCAGCCCAGTGCAATCTGAAAAACAGCGCAGCAGGTATTGTAAATGCAATCACGACTCTGGGTGCAGCATTATAACAACGTTTATGGATGAAAAATACTGTCAATATGTGTCTACCTTATGACCGCTCACTCTCACTTCTGTGAAGCAAAACGAACACTCCAACCTCAGCTGTTCCTTCCTCTCTGAGCAAATGAACGAACCACTCTCACATTTTCTTGTCCTTCAAGGCGCTTATGTTAGGTTCATTCTCTGGGCTTCCTTGAAGCAGCTCTTGGCATATTAAAACTGCATTTCTAGAAAAAGAGCTGCTTGAATAATCTAGATTATATTTTGGATGCCTGAGGGGGGATTGCATCTGTCATTTCTGCAGGTTGAGTAGACATGAGGAGTAACAAGCATAAGGGAACCACATTTGTATTGCAGCATGGCATAAGTAGGCTTGATGAAAACACGCACCACCCAGCACTCGTGCAAAGAAAAGACTTGCACACTGTTGACAAAGCAAAGCAGCTGCAACCCGTGAAAGTATGGACTGGACTAGGTTATAGAATCCTCCTTCGAAACCACCTAAATCGTACCCAACGCTAAATGGGAAAAAGCATTTGCAATGCAATAGGTCTCGCATTATTAAAGTTTGAGCTATTGGCATTGCTAAATAATGCAACACCAATAGCTCAAACTTTAATAATGCGAGACCTATTGCATTGGCATAGCCAATAGGTCTCGCATTTGGGACCTTATAAGTGTTTAGTTATCCAGCACAATATCCTTGGTGCAACATCAACTGTTGCATGGCTAAACACTTATAAGGGCCCAAAGGTGAGACCTATTGGCTATGCCAATGCTTGTTTAGCACTTGTGCCCTGCAGGCAGCGCGAGGAGCGTGGCACATATGGACAGGCAGCGCGAGGAGGTTGGTGCATGTGGACAGGCAGCGCAAGGAGGCTGGTGCATGTGGACAGGCAGCGAAAGGAGGCTGGTGCATGTGGACAGGCAGCGCAAGGAGGCTGGTGCAGGTGGACAGGCAGCGCAAGGAGGCTGGTGCATATGGACAGGCAGCGCGAGGAGGCTGGTGCATATAGACAGGCAGTGCAAGGAGGCTGGTGCATATGGACAGGCAGTGTGAGAAGGTTGGTGCATATGGACAGGCAGTGTGAGAAGGTTGGAGCATATGGATAGGCAGCGAGAGGAGGATGATACATATGGACAGGCAGTGTGAGGAGCTCGCACTTGCTCTGGATTGTGCAATCAGTCCGCAACATTTGACCAGCAGTGTGCGCTATACACGAAAATTGTTCTCTCCTGACCTGTGCTGAGTTACCTCGAGTTTCAGTGCTGTAAAGAGAACCTCCTAAACATTAATATAAACCTTGCTCAAATAAATAGTCTTTACACGACCAGAATGACGTAGTAAGTGCTGTACACGGTGCTAAAAATTAACATAATTCGACAAAATTAACTTGATGCATCGCACTGTAGCCTGCCTAAGCACCTATCCCATCATAAAATCCTGCGTAGCCCAAACTCAATGAACAGTTAACGTACTTTCCGTTTTATGTCGGGTGTTGCCACAGCGCTAAGCGCGTCACGGGGGGAAAGCAGTACAATGCTTGCAGAGTCGAGCGTTAGTTATTTACGCCTCGAGAATATTCAAGAGAATCTCTTGTAGAACACTGATTTTCACCTCTTTTTCCAAATGTACACTGAAAGAAGTTATTTTGTTACGGCTGTTGCATTTCATGAGTAAAAAGCATTTGCAATGCAATCGGTCTCGCATTTCTGTAAATTAGGGCTATTGGCATTGGAAACGACATTGTTTTTTACTTATTTTTTTGGTTTGCAGTGGAGTGATCAATTAGAAAAACAAGTTCACAGCACTGTCCACACGTTACCCTCTCCCAGCTCGGTCTTATTAGCAGCGGGTCTTAGGGATAAAAACAGAATTACAAAGACTAAAATGCAACGAATTTTGTGTTAGTCAGCAGATCTGAGTGTCACAAGCAGGACTTAACTATAAACTGTTCAAAGGCGATCACTAAACGTAGTTTAAATGGAATGTGTGCCATTGTGACCTTCTAAATGAGAAAAAATGGACAGGTGAAAAGTAAAAAAATGTATTCTGGATTTGAGCTGTGTTATAGTGATTTTTATAATAAAACAAACACCACATTGACTACTCAGCTTCTCTGGCTAAACATATTTCTGAATCTACACGGACACCCACAACAAAAAGTGTGCACGTGTAAAACTCGATCGTAGCTTCAAACATGGCGTGGAGCAGTGTTTTCCATCAAGTTGCACCTCCTATCCCCAATAGTCTGGGATGACTACAAAGGGATGTGGGATTCCTTGGCGGCAGGCAATGAAACGCAGAGCCTCACTGCTTGCCTGTCGTCATGTTTAGTTATGGCGGCAGACCGCAGTATAATAATGTAGGAGTCGAAACAAAGCTTTTAAAAACGATTCGGCAAGCGTGTGCGCGCGCTTCGGAAACCTATTTGTTTATTTTCTAAAGCACACACACTCTTCCCGAATACTTTTAAAAACGAAGCAGAACGACTAAAAGAAAACAGCGGAGCAAGAAGCAGAGCAACTTAAAGAAAATAATAATAACTAGAAATCGCAAGTTTTCTCTGAAGTATACCTAGAAAGCTTCAACAGTTACCGGGTTCCAGGCATGTCAAGGAGTAATTCCAAATAAACAGTGGTGCGCGCGCACCACAGAGGAGCGGGGGAGGGAGCGCGGCAGCGAGGCGAACGCGCGCTGCTGCGCGTTCTGGCCACCGTCGGGAATGGGAGGAGCAAAGGCGGGACATGCGCCCGCCTTTGCCTAATCGCGTGCCGTTTTTTTAAAAACGCACGCTCCAGCTAATGTGGGCTTCTGAAAACAAAACCACACGCACGAGCGTGTGGGTCGTTTTCAGAAGCCCTTTCTAAAGGTCTCGTGCTGCGCACTGCAACGCTAGGCGCGAGACCTAAAAAGGGTTTCCAGTATCTTAGCCAGTGACAGCCTCCAGGTAAATAACGAGCCCTGCATTGTGTTTCTTCAGCAAATATCACAACGGGAGGGAGGGGGTGCGAGCGAGGAGGAAACAGATGGCCAGAGATGGCCAACAAAAAGCAGTGCAAGGAAACTCCCTTTGAAAACAAGCAGAGGCACAGGAAGGACGGCAGCAATGATGGGATGGAGGGGGCGCGAGCGAGGAGGCAACAGATGGCCAACCAAAAGAAACAATTGGTGATGTCCCCTGGGAGGGAACCAAGCACCCAAAGGCGGGACAGGTGGATACTATTGACCAACTAGAGTAAAGGAATTTCGAAAAGCAGGCTAACCAACCAACCAGAAGCGCTGGGTGTGTTGAAATCCCATAGATTGAATACAGCATGCCTGAAAAAAAGGAAGAACAGTCTTTCCACGCTCTCTCAGTTTAATATACCATTCGGGGACCATAGTAGTACCAGTCATGATTAAGGGCAGAGAAACCTTCTTGTGTGCAGTTTTGCTGTCATATATATTGCAGTCTTGAATTTGTGGGGTGTCGCTCATCTTCTACTTCCCACCCCACCACCGTGACAGCCTGGAGATACTGACCAAACCTGAATGCCACGCTTCAAACTGTGATGGGAAGAAGTGCAGCTAGAATTCTGGTGGTGCCTCTACAAGGGCCGCAGGACCGACACCACCAAAGTGGAAGTACTGTCCCAATGAGAGGCTGGGATGCTAAAATAGCTGCCTGCACAGCCACTCACATGTAGTAAGTGGGAGTGATGGCTGTTCAGGAGGCAAGACATCTTCATAGGATATGATATCACACCTGAAGCGGTGAGGGGTTAAAAAGTATTCCTAGGAGTAATGAGGCCAAAACCTTGTGCTAAGATCTAAGAGTGCGGAACCCAGACAGGATGTGGCTGCATGGAATGTATGTCCGAGTATGGAGCAGTGAGTCTGGAGGGGCTTGTATTCTACTTTGGCTAAATTTTAACAGAGCCCAGACCCCATACTTGGTCACTCTCAGACAAACACAGCAGCCCATGGACATGGTGCATACTGTACAATAAAGCCACAGTGAGTCGGTAACCACGCACCACCAGTGAGGTGCAGTCCAACATACCACTGCCATGTTTACCACTCTCTCAGCAAGGGAAGAGGCTTTGTTTTATTTCACCTGCAGAAACAGTTCTTGTTGATCCAGCCTTAGGAGTACAATGCGACTGTCCATCCCGACAAATGTTTGGCCCAGCATTTCCACATGCTCATTGTATAGCGTTCGTATGTATACTGTACAGAGCACATTGTTCAAGGTTCATTGGGATCGAATGGTACATTAGCAAAATTCTCAGGTGCAGGATCAGGAATACAAGGACACCGTGCAAGAGATCCACCCAGGATTTGAAGACGGCGATCAACAACTACTTTTGCAATATCACATGAGCATGATGCCGCCTCCTGCAAAAGAGCTCTAATCAGATCACAACCTCAGCAGATGCAACCAATGCCAAATTTTTAAACAAATAAATAATTGATGCAGTCTGCCACTTGCTACGCCAAATGTCGGGTTTGTCAAATAACAAGGCTACCTAGTCTTGATTGCACCTCATGCCTTTCATCAGCCCACATTATCTGTCTTGTTAACTCAATCGTACAGATAATTTGTAATCCCTGCTTCGTCACTTTGTTCATATCTTTAGCTTTATCCTCTCTGACCTTTCGTAGGTTGTCTCCGGTGCTGTCCGTAGTGCACGAGGTATAAAAAATACTCTGCAATGCAGATGATGGGTAATGGCGAGTTAGACTGGCCACTCCGAGCCACAGGGTGTCCAACGTTGGATTCCCACTAGGACTTTCTACTGCAACACTGCTGAATAACAAAAACACAACGACCTCTGAGGCTGTAAATATTCCAGTGGCAATCCCATCCATGAAGCCAACAATCATGCATGCTTCTGCGCCACTTCGTTCAGGTTGTTTTGATGTTTTCTTTTTAATGAGACTAAACTGTTCCTACTTGAGCAGTAAATCTGGCATCCACCCCCAGTACTTATCATACCCAGGAACCACTTTCACGCACGATAATTGCTAAAGCTCTAATCCTCCCAATCCTTTGGTTTGTGGTTGACCAGAAAAGTCCTACTGTGAGCAGTAGTCAAACAGGAGCAGGCTTATACACCAAGATCTGCTAAAATGTTTTGGAATAAAAGCCAGACGTATAGAATACATTTTCATTGTAATGGTGTTTACAGGTTTTACTAAAGTTTCACTAAGAGAAAGACATGCTTTAACTGCGAAACACAAATTACTGCTGCCCTTTAGCCAAGTTCGAGCAACAGAAATACATACCATACACATACATACAAGTGATCTAATAGCAACATAATGCGCTCACTGGCCGGTTCCCTCAATAGCAGTTTCACATACTATGGGATTGACGGGCTTACTCATTCACTTAGCGACTGTGGTGCTTTTTCGCAGTTGTATGTGGGTATCTATCAGCACTGGTAGAGGAGGTAAATCTGCTGCTCTGGGGTTAAGTGTATTAGTAGAGCTTTGCTAGGGTGTCAGTAATGGAATGTAATGAGGTGCTGCGGGTAAGTAGTGAGCATCATTGGCAAGGTGTGGGTCTGTTTCTCAGTGCTAGAATGGCAAAGACGTGTGCCAGTTCATAGTCAGACACGTTGGTAGACCTCTGTTCAGACGGTAGGGTGAAGTCGCAGGGGTTGTCATGCACACCTACAGCTCAGTAGGGTGCAATAGTAGGTGCTATTTAAGTAATAGTTTAGAATTTTTGTGGCTCTTTTCTTACAGCATCATTAGGCATAGAAATGACAAATCCCAGCACATGGAGCCACTCCCGCCTCCTTCTTCATCCCATGTGGGTCTGTGGACAATTTATTTGTGATAACCTAAAAGGCCGCATGAAGTAGGGGCAGAAATGTGGAATGATGATGGGGTGGAAAGAGGCTGGCAAGGGAGATGGAAAAATCAAGAGAACGGAAAAGAAAAGGCAGGGGTGAGGAGAAGAGAAACAGGAGACAGGAAGCTAGAAGCAACACAGACGACAAAAAGACACTGGCAAAGCCAATACATTTCACTCATACACCTACTACCGTTGCCAATGCTGCTTTTTTCACTGATGGTTGAAGATAGTTTACGCTTAGTATTTTTTTTATAAGTTCCTAGATGGCAGATGGACAAGCGAGCAACTCAGTAGCAAGTATGCAGCTGCGGAGTTTTCACAAAAATAATTTTAAAAAATGTAAAAGGGGAGATCTGGGTGGGGCGAGTTGACTGCAGAGCAAATGGGCAAAAGTGGGCAGCCTGGCAGGATGCTTGCCATAAGAAAAATAAATAAATAGAAAGTAAAGTGAGGGCGGGAATTGGTTAAGGAAGGAGAAGCAGTCATATGGACGCTGAAAGAAAAAAAAAAATGGTCCCCTCGCATCAGCAGTGGAGGGATATGAATCATCCAATCAAAACGATGTAAAGAGGTTATGCTGCCTGGGCAGGACAAACACAAGAACAGGGAGGAAAGCCGTGTCCCAAGGCGCAGGGAGCTCAGATGGACAGAAAATCTACCCAATCAGGAGCAGGTGGCTGCCCCAAAGACCATTCTGTTTGCTGTACTGTAGACGATGGGACTTCAGCAACAAACAGCTAAAGCAATCGATAGACGATGCCTAAAAAAAGTGGGAAAAAGGGGCGGGGGGAACAATAAGACAGATGGGGTCGATGAGAGGGGAAAATGTTGGCAGTCAAGATGGGTTAGAAGACAGCCATGAAATGTTGGATAACTGGTGTGCTGTGATTAAGTGTGCAGACGCTAGACTGGGGACATTATTACATAGTTACACCAAGAATCATGATGAGCTTGCAGCATTTAAGGTCACTTTACTACAAGTAGTATCTTGTTGAGTTAAATGCAGAGCTGTCCAGACTTAAAGGAGCCTAGTTGTGCAGACACGAGTTTAATGTGGCAATCTCCTGACAAAACAACTTAGGAGTCATGATCTGATTGGCTGTTGTGAATGGCTGTTCAACTTTCTGATACAAGTTTAACAACATAATATCCTGACAAAGCAAATTGGGAACAGAGTCTAATCTGTTGCTTGGAGAATGCCATTTGTGTACTGGATACACTACCACGTGAAGGGCTGGCAGCGATATGCGGTTGGTTGTTGGGTAAGTCCTGATTTCCAGAACCACTAAAGGAAAATATTTGTATTTAAATCGATTTACATTTGATCCAGATAGCAAAGTAGACGGTTATAACATATATATGTCTAGAACTATTTTTCTGCAGGGAAGGACACAGACTATATTATTTGGTTCAGAACATTCACCGCGACTGGAAGGGGTCTTGCTATCTGAGTGCCGAATTAACAAGAGCAACAACACTATTAAGCAAAAAAAGAAGACAAAAGTCACAAAGTTTTTCTCATTTGTTTCTAATTCGTGCAGCTAGGAAAATTAGAGTGACCCTAGATGCTTCTTTTCCCCCAAATAAGCTGGTCAGGAAGCACAGTGTGTCACGACACCTGCTGCAGACATCTGTCTGCAAACCGGTCACAGGTTGCAATAATGGGTGCAGAGCTAACTCATGAAGACCGGGCTCTTTCGGCAGGCAATCGCCACCTGTAAATCGGAATAAGGGCGCTTCACCTCACAGTTGGTTCGACTCTAGCTCCCTGCTTTAGAACACTGTGGACTAAGGACCTCATTTAGATTTGGCGAAATGGGAGCTTCGTCCTAATTCAGTGGTGCCCCTCCTCCGCTAGACTTGCAATCTCCATGCCCCTCCTTTTTACACCACTAGAGCGTCTGTTGCCTCTACCAGTGTGAATACCTGACCTAGCAGCCCACCCGCTAGAGGACCACCAGTTCACAATAGCCCTCAGCCCGCTCTATTGTTTTTCCTCACCGTGTCCGCCATGAGAGCAGGTGAAACGTTGAATAGCCCAGTGCCATCTTAACGCATGGGCATGCTGGGCAGTTGCCCGGGGGCCCACAAACATAGGGGCCCCATGCAGACCAGAATTTGACACAAATATTCTGTTAAAGATTTTTATTCCTGTGAGTGGTTGTGTAGGCAGGGCCCAGTGCACTGCTTTGCCCGGGAGCCTATAATGCTGTTAAGACGGCCCTTGAATAGCCGACATGTGCAGGGTTGAAAAGTCCCAGAACGTCAGGTCCATTTGTATTTTTTGTATTTAGAAAAATTATCACCTGAGGAGTTCATGTGGCTCAATTCCAAAAGTTTGCAGAGCGGGCCCTTTAAAGATGGTGCAAGGTTGGCACACCGTCTGTGCTTTGGAGGGAGTCGCGACAGCTGACTCTACACCAGAACAATCCCAGACACCATAGAGCGAATACCCCTCAGCCGGAGTGGGGGTATCTCCACCACTCCTACTAGTCCCCCCCAGGCTGTCCATCAGGGTCTAAATGACTCACTATGTCTCTCCCTTCAGCACTCTGTAACAGACACACAGTTACAAAGCTAACAAACAAATCAATGAATAACAGCAGGGCTGACTCAGCGACTGGTACAAGTGACACCTTTATTTAAGGCTCTTCAAGGCTTCTTTGAATGAGCTCAATGCACAACCCCGATTATGATTTATTAAATAAACAAATCAGGGCTGAGATGAGTTCCTCCTCTCTGGGTACAACCCTTCCCAGGCTGGAATGACATTAAACAACTGCTGACACAATGCTACCGCATTATTGGACTACAACAACTAACTCGGATGAGACCTTTCAAATATTAACTTGTGTAGCTGGGACCAGCACAAATTACCTAGGTCATCTCTTGATATGGCGCAGCGCAAGTAAAAGCAACTGGATATTGTTCTGTGAGAAATTAAAGATTGTGCATTTTCATTGCATTTTTACATTTAGTGAAAACCAACAAGCAGGACTGGAATGGCCACCCAGCACACAGGGAAAGCCCATGGGGGACTAAGGCTAAGTGGGTGTTTTTTAGGTTGGGTGGGTTGAGAGATCTTGAATCTTCAGTCCATCCAACCCAAAATTCAGGCATGAAATAGACGTACACTAAAGTCCAATTCTTACTGGCATTCGGACAGGTTGTGGCCTTTTCACACAAACATGGACACACAATAAAATAAAGGAGAGAAAGGCACAGCTACCAGAAGGATTGAAGCCACCCAAGTAAAATTAGCATCTTGCTCATGCAGGGGTGCCAAGTTCATTGAGTCATGGATAGTTCATGGGTCACTTGGCCGGCCAGTGTTTGTGAGAGAATGGCGGTTCTCTGGTTGGCATCTGCCACGATAAAAGGTCCTTGATAGATTTAGATCAGTAAGATGGTTGCTTGAACTTTAAATGCTGTTATCATTGCCCTTTATGAATTGAGCAAACCGTTGACATATATATTTGTCCCTGGCCTTAACTGCTTTTAGTAAGTAATATACACTCTTTTTTATATGCACATGTGTGATTTGCTGCAACAGAGGGACCCTCTTCGTGTGTGCTTGACACCAGAAATCAGAATATATCATAAGTTTCTCCTGAGAACGGTCTGTTCAATCTACGGCTTTCCTGACAATATATTTTGGAATTTGTTCTGTACAATTATTTGGCAGTTATTTCTTCTTGGGTGGAGAACCTGCTTCCTTACTGAGATTCATGATGGCCAACCACCAGAGAAGAGCTTCACCCCTAGGATCAATGCCACAAACCCTCCAGCTACTCGTCTCCTCCCGGTGCTTCTAAAAGTTGTTCCATCCATGGCCAAAAACCTACCCCGGTGGCAATATTTATACCTCCAACATAACGTGATTGTTTGCTCGAAGCACATTCACCTAGCAGGTGCAAATGACAATGAGTCGACCATCCACCTATTCACTCACGCTACTCATTGGTAGGTAGAGCGATTATTTCCCTCCGAGTCCCAACCTCTCCCAAGAAGCGCACAGGTTCACCAGAGCCTCATGTATATAGCATATTTCTGTATACACTATCGCCAACTCCTCCAGTAGTAGAGGCTTCCTCTTCTACACTGGTATCACTGTGCCAGCACTTGACAGCTCATATCATGTTGACATCATTGGGAGATAGTATGAAATGGGCATATAATTCCCAGAGGAGACCAGCACCAGCTTTAATAGGAGTGACCTGGTAGGTGTTACCAACAAGTCCCGTGGCCACCCTCAGACACTGCCATGGGCACACCGCGTTCTGACTCCAGGAAGTCCAACGACTAGATTGTCCTCCGTAGCAAGTGCCGCTGGTGCCCACAAAAATCAACTATTTCCGTGTTCAAATGACACTTTTTGTACACCTACTTTGCATTTAAGTGCAGAAAATATTTTAAGAATGGGCCTCTCTCTGCACAAAGGACTCCAATATAAATATAAATACAGGGTACTGCTGGAAAATGCAGGGAAAATTGTGCACGACAATATACGCAGACAAAAAAAAAACAAATTCAACCATGAATTACAAAACAGTGACAAAAACAATATTTCCTGGCCCATAGCGCTTTCTGTAAGCCAGGTCACAAGGTGTTCGGTGTCCAGTGGAGGTGTTTAAGAACCTCATTATTAGCTTTAGGCTGCTGAGCCAACTCTCGTCTGGTGGCGAGCAGAGCAGGATTCACACAACGAGTCTGATTATGTGACAAGCTCAGCAGCTGGTGCATGCCCACTCTGAGCAGGCACAGAATCTTTTACTCTTCTCGAATTCATGGTGGGGATCCACTGCCAGGTGCCAAGTGAAGGGCTGCCTTGCCTGCGGCATGTGAGAGAAGCTTACAGAGTGCGTTTACAGAAGGCACCAGGTTCCTGCAAGCCTCTTGCCAGCCACTGTACTAAGCCAGAGAGCTCTGGGGATGGGGGTTTGAGACTTAGCATTGCATCTCTCTGCACATGGAAGGATGAGGTAATTGGGCATGGCTCCGCAGATTCACTGACTGAGCCTATATGGAGACGGCATATAGGGGTATGACTGGAAGTGCCCAGCAGGGGCTTGTCAACAGCATGTGGGCATGAATGCTCTGGATGATTCCAGAGGGTAGGAGAGTAGTCAGTACAAACATAAGAATTTCAAGTAAAAGCAGCTCATGAGACCTTGGCCTTGATACCCTGGAACAGGCAATAAAGGGATCTCCTTCTGGAACAACGTGAACCTAAATGGACCTCTCTTAAACTATGGCCTGAACCTCCAGAGGACCACGGCTGGATGGCCGGACACTAGCCCAGGCACGAACCACCGGCGGACCGACTACCCAGAAGTAGACGGTGCAGAAGATGGAGAGTCCGAGGAGCCCAGACCCGATGATGTCTGAATAACCAGTATGTGCTACCTTTACACAGCCTCTTTCCAACCTAAATCTACTTGAAGAACCATATTTCAGTCACCCAAGATTAACGCTTTTGTTTTCGGGTTCTGATCACATTTACATATAATATCATAAATTACTCCA
Organism: Calotriton arnoldi; assembly: GCA_963921515.1. Classification (NCBI taxonomy): domain Eukaryota; kingdom Metazoa; phylum Chordata; class Amphibia; order Caudata; family Salamandridae; genus Calotriton; species Calotriton arnoldi. The sequence continues at coordinate 1,321,815 of CAWUFW010000647.1, read as the reverse complement.
GTTCTTAGAAACTCCCATTTTCATGTTCCCTGAGGGTAGTGCTGGGTGACCTGACAGTAAAATGGTATAAAGGGATATGGATCGATATGGTGCACGACGACTCTGTGTCTTACCTCTTAACTGTGTAAGGCCATCATCTAACTTCTACTTCAGTAAATTCAGACTGGCCCCTTTATTGAATTTCACGGGGCGCCGCAGGTTTGTATTTCCACTGCTACCAGGCTTAAACCCTCATCGGATGTAGAATCATTCAGCTTCTCTACTCAGCAACCAGCAGTACCAGACCATAGCATCAGGGAAGGCTACCGTGAGGAACCCTAGAGAGCTGTGGTTAACAGCCATGTCTGCCCTGTTACATGGGCTTCTCTGCAGATCTTGTACGCCAGCAGTTAAGGCCGCCACACGGGTATCCCGGAGGCATGCATCAGGCTGATGGCCCATCTAGTGTAGTTTGCTCCAGAGCTAGCAAAACACCTCTCCCTGCGTGGCTATCACACTGGCCTCAGCTACATGGAGCCATATTTTTGTTATTAAGCCATACAAATAGATCTGAAAAAAGAACACATGGGTACCACTGTGTTTGTTATTTGAGTTGGTAAGTGGTAATAATACAGCAGGACAGACTATAATGGTGCCTTTTCATTTCTTCACAATGTCTCGAACCATGCCCCATCAAGGCACCAGAGTGCTGTCTAGAAATCCCAACAGGAAGGAAAACATATAAAACCAAAGTTCTGGTGCTACACCAATTAAGGTTGAAAAGACAAAAGTTTTAAACAATATCCTTTAAAGTGTTAAGAAAAGCTAAATATGCATCGGAATAGATAGATTATTCAAAACAGGTGCCTGTGGGGGGCAAAATAAACTTGTCTAGTTCTAGACATATGATGGAAAAGATTTGTTGTAGATGGGAAAAGTCCCCAACTCCTCTAGTACATTCTGTAACAGAGGCATGCACATCCTTTGTAAAGATTCTAACTCAGGAGTGCCCTGCATGGGTACACTGGGTTCGATCCATGTGAAATTTTCAGATTAACTGCTAACAAATTACAGAGTTCCATTAAATTTCATTTAATGCAAATTTATTTTATGTAGCAATCCAGCAACCCTTTACAGTATAACATCCAGGACGGGAGAGATAGTTTAAGTACAGACACGCTGCACACACCGTGGGCAGTCACACCACCTCCCCCGCATCTTATGGGGCCCATGTGACACTGAGAACAATGTTTTTTTCATTTACTCTAGAAGAGTGAACCCAATCACATAAATAAAAAACCAGAGCACAGTATCCCGACTGGCTACGAAAGAAAAGAAAGGGGATCCTTAAATTTCTCTTTGGTCCTGACGGAAGCCACCGACCCGCTGGGGCGCAAGTAGGCTGAAACATGTAGACCTGAATTTTAACTGTATGATATGGGGGACACGTAACACTGCCCTACGCACATCCATCTCTGTTTTTCATCTTGCCCTTATCTAGGTTTTGTTAAACCAACCTTTCTTAGACAGGAGGTAATTTTAGATCTCTATTCTCGTACGGATCACACGTTATCTCCTTGCCGAAGGAGATTACCTCCTGGTAGAGGAAAAGACCCGATGATGACGCTATCAGTCACAAGTACGTCAGTGGCAAAAATATACCACTGACGGAGAGTAGCTGTTGAGGGTCATACAATTTCCTCATTTCCAATTTTTATCCAGAAACCCTGCTACAGAAGTAGACCTCCTGGACCTATGTTGGACAGAGCATCTCAAAAGACTCCTACTTTCAAAGGGGTGATACTAAATTTATATACGAGGTCCTTCTGCGTGCCCTTATCCTGACTTTTAAGCCCCTGCTCATGCCCCCCCCCCCACTTGCCTCCTTTGCAATACTTTTGATGAAGGGAGGGGGTTCATGCAGTACTTTAAAGCAATGACCACTTCATATAATGTGGAAAGAAAAGGCCCATCCTCTGCTATATTAATGCATCCATTTTACACAGCCTAGCCTTCTTCCACTTTAGAAGATTGTGGTTCTAAACAAGAAATACATTTTTTTTTTTTTTAAATGTAAATTTCCTGGGGATAAAAAGTATCAGACTAAAGAAGGCCCTGAGGGTGGATCCTTTAGTAGGTAGCTGTATGGCTGTGTACCACTTGTATGCAAGTATACCTGCCACTGGTACTTCTATTCAACAGGTCACTCCATCAAACATGCCTAAGAGAGGACGCTGCTTTGTTTGAGAATCTTTGCTTCAGAAGATCAAAGGTTCCATTTCCTTTTTGATATGCTGTGCTGCCGTAGCAGGCGGAGCGGAAACTTCCCTGCAGCCCGAGTGATTCACTTATATATATATATATACATATACATACACACACACACACACTCACACACATATACATACATACACACACATATATATACATATATCTGTGTCCTCTGCAAAAATCATCTGAAACTGTATTTTCTTTCAGAGACTGGAAGGTTTCCCAGGAAATAGGCAATTGTTCCGCTCCCCGCTGGGAGACAAAGTGCCTCAGAATGTGTCAAAATGGCGGCCACCTGCTGGGAGGCTAGATTACAACTGATTTATAAATAATGAACAGGCCCGTGAAAATCTGAAAGCCTTGCTCAAAGAAGACCTTAATCATACATCCCTGACAACTATTAAAGAACACCTCTCATGCTGCATCATTATCATAGAGAACGGAATCATCATTTTTTTAAATTCAAATTTGTCCAATGCAAACACAGTATAGGCATGTGGTGCACAACCAATGTCCCTGCTCACTTTAGAGTAGATAGGCCGAGTCAGAAGCTACGCCAGAATAGTTGTCCTGGTGTGGAGATGCGAAACACACCAGGCAACTCTGGACATTGTAGCCCATTTTAGTAGTGGGCGCTGTGTCATCATTAGACACATGGCACTGGTGACTTCCCAGGAAAACAAGATGTCTGCAGCAGAGACATTTTAAGGCAAGGGCAAATTGGGCCCTGGCCCAAGCTTTTTAGGGGGGCCCCGATAGAGCCAACTCTGTTCTTGCCCTGATGACCTTGAAAAATTATTGGCAGATTTTTTTTTTTTTTTTTACATACCGTTTTCCTTTCATTTATTTTTAATATGGGTGATGTATTGGGAGTCCAGTACAGACATTTGGCAGGGAAATGTTTGTTTTTCAACGCCATTCAAGATCCATAAAAACAGTTTCTTTTAGATCAAAATAAGATCTCATATATGAAAAATGACAGTGGATCACAACGATTATTTGCAATAATATTAGTGAGATGCTGCTGTATTATGATCATGAAATCACATGTCACTATCCCTGAATATTAGAAATAAACACATTTAGAATTTGGACGAGTGTGCCTGTGTACTGTCAGTGACCTGGCCAAAGAGGGCATGAAAGAGCGGAAACTGGATCATAAATTCAAAGCTGTCATGAACAGGTGCCCCCAAAATACCATTAGCCAAGGGCCCCCGACATCCTTAAGATGTCCCTGGTCTGCTTAACACAAAGGTAGGACTACAAAACTGAAAGTACAGACCACATTCTTCTGAGTTAAACAGTATTGCCTACAACAGAGACAGTCTAGAACGCTCCCAGGGCACTAACATGCGTCTGGTGCCCCAGAATACATTTTATTTAAGTAAATGTCACAGGAAAAACTAATCACAGTCGGCATAGAGGGAGATGATGTAATGGAAGAGCAATGAAGAGAGATCAGGGATGTTAGCCGTCACCATGGAAGTGAGGGTGAAGGGCATTCAGATAGATCAGAATGTACTGGTAAATGCATTTTTGATGACATAGTTCATCTAACATCTCTGCTTCCTACGTACAACCAGGGCCAGACCAGAAGCTACAATCAGCACTGGCAAAAATGCAAAAAGCAGCCATACACATCCGAGGCTGTCACTAGTATGGGTCGATAGGGGCGTGGTTGCCCTGCAGCTCACCAACAAAATGCCAGAATGACAAAATGGGCAGTCTGTCACAGGCCACAACTACTCTTGACTCAATGGGTCGCCATCGTCCCAGCAGTGGTGCTCCTGCACAGTTTCCTGCAGTACCGATCACATATATGCCTCACTTGATACCGCCTGGCCTGCGAACCAGATTAGCAGCCAAAAAGAGACTCTGCACCCAGCAAGTGAGACACAATGGTTTTAGGGAACGGAACATAAAGCTTCAAAGAACAGCTCTCTGGAATCTTACTCCTAATCCTATCCGTAAGGGTAGACCCTCATGAAGGCGCCATTAGCTACGGCTCTGGGAAGCCATTGAACCTCTTCAGTCATATACCCGCTTACCACCACCTCTTCTTTTGTTATCTGGAGGCCAATCAACCTCTTTACCAGTCAGCTAAAACTGAATTCCGACACATCAACAGCGGCATACTACCACCATAAAACAATCAATGGCTCTCGGCACTGAGGCTTTGTGGCTTCTTTCTCTACCTAGGGTACAGCACTAACTCCTTGGGTTTCCACAGTGCACAGTGTCTCCTACATCTGCCGCCAACAAGAAGCAGCAGCAAAAGGATTGCTTTCTGTATAGAATGCATGTACAAGATAAAGAATTGAATCTAATAAACACTGTGATGATTGGACAGGTTGTACTTTTCAGATGCGAAATAGTCCCTTGTGCATTCTAATGGAAGCGCTTTCCAGTAGGGTTTATACACCAGATAGCCAATAACATGAGGTAAGAAGCTAATACGCCTCTGGGAGGAGCCAAAGCCCATTCTATTTATTTGTTAAAGAATTGGGAATAATACGTCTTGCAGAGTGCAGCGTTGTCAAACTAGACCTAAAAATGCAACATGAGAATCAGCCTTCATCAGGCTCTCAATACCCTAAAGATACAGACAGAACAATCTAATTCAATGGGACACTAGGACATAATCAACATGAGGGGCTAATAAAGTTAACAAGGGTCATCAGGTTCTCAAAGACATGGAGCAAAAGGTGGTGATTGTCACCTAAAGTGGTCAGGACAGGGTCGCTTAAGTTGTAATCAACAATGAAAGAAAATTAGGATGAATGGATGAAGTATTTGAGGTAAGTAAAGAGACCAGCCAGTAATCAACAGAATGATTAACAGAAAATGAATCAGGCTTGACAAGTAAACTAAAAAAGCAAAAAAACTTTACTCAACATCACCGATAAGATGGCGCAATGAGTTAAACGCATTGATTAGAAGGTCACACGTTCGAATCCCAGCCACCGATCCTTTAGGGATCAGTAAACACCAGTTATTTATTATTCCTATCATAAAGCCGGGTGATGGTATTAATCTCATACTGTATTTATTGTTGCTTAATAGTGATTCATTGTATGGTATTAGGTTTCATCATTCATGTTTTCTTTTCTTTTTTAATAGGAGTATTTTTTTTAAGAGTGTTAGACAATACCATTTGGTAAGCAAGGCAGTGTGAAAGGCTTCCACACAAACATTTCTTACTAAGTTTCCTTTTGAATAAATGCTCTAAATATTTTTGTAGTCAATAGGCAGTGTAAATTCAAATATGAATTTGTCAGTCATAGGTATTATTCAAAGATGCGCGACAATCACAGCTAAAGATGCGCGACAATCAGCGCTGTGTTTCACGTGGGCGACGCAAGGTCTTAGAAGGCAGGAAATTGAAACAAACAGCCTTGTAGGCGGAGAGCGGTATCTAGTTCAGATCATGTCACAAAAGAGGAAGTGGAGGCGGAATACGCCATTTCATGTTCCAAGGTGATGTGGGCAGTCTTTTACATTGCATTATCCACCAGACGTGGATGGGAAAACATGCAGCAACAATGAGCAGTCATACAACACACACCATTCCTGGCTACCGCTTCCGATTTAGGATTACATGGCCGTGTCTTTGTAGGCCATTTTGGGTACCTCCATAGGGCCAACACCCAGACACATTCCCACTACACAGCAGCTGGTGAGAGTGGTTAACTCTCGAGTAGAGCAGTACAACAGTGCCTACACTGATGTTAACGGGCCCAGCCGAAGAAGGATGTCACAATATATCTCAAAGCCAAAGCAGACGTCATCAAACAGAGCAACCTTCTAGAATGCTCTTTGTGGGGATTGTCGGTGATGCAGGACTGATTAAAGAGAGTTGTCTTTTTCTCTTCACTGGATGGCCACTTTAAGAGTGGGGAGCACAGGAGTTGTCAGACCCAGTAGGGTATAGAGTGCAAAAGCCGACTGTTCATGAGTTAAATGGAAGCAGCTACATTATGTATTACCCGCCTAGTAGAAAAAGGCCAAGTTGGGAAGATGCAATGTATGAAAGAAGGGATCTGGAGTGTCCAATAGAGGGCGCCAGTCAAGCACTAACACAAAACCCTACTCTGTAAAATGCAGTGTAGATTCCTATACCCCCCCACCCCATTTTCAGCTAGCCACAAATCAAATGTGCAGAGCGCATCATGCCTCCTCATGGATCATGGATCCTGCACTCGTGGTGGGACCTCCGTATTGCAGTTACTCATTTTGACGGTCATGACACAAGTGGAGGCCTCCCGCCTCGACTGCTGGGCCTCCACCATGAGTGTGGAGGTACTGTGTGAATCGGGCTCAAAGACATTGTACATCCTAGAAGCAATAGAAAGACCAAAGAGAGACTTCACCCAGAAACACAATGGTTTACATGGGACACCCATACATACGTACCAGTGACCACTTCATGATCAAACATGCAAGTATGACTATTTTTTTTTACATAAAGCTGTGTGAGTGAATGCCCTGTCTCACAGCTTGTTGTCAAAAAGTTTTAAAAATTGGGCCTTCTAATTAATTTGAGCTGACATCCTTTGCTGAGCGAGTTGACATCCTTTTCTTATTGAGTCAAGAGCCCACATTATGGTTTGCAGATAAATATCTACATGAAATGTTCCTCCCCAAACATTCACCAGCCAGAAAACAACTCGTGATCCCCTACCAGGCGCCAGAGAACCCGCCTGCCAGTGGGTAACTGTATCCCAGAGGAATGCAAGCACGCTGCCAGGGTGAACAATTTGGCAAGCCACTCTGCTGCAACTTTGACCTCCTACAAGCCTAGCTCCTTCAAAGTCGCAAGACTTGCTGCACATCAGAGCAGAAGGAGTGAGAGCGTAAAAGGACTTGTGATTACCGCTGAACCAGAGGAAAGACCTTCTCCTCCGCCTGCAGCATTGGACACACAGCATTCAGTATCAGCCGAAGGGAACACGAAGTTCCCAAACGTTACAAGGGAAACTATTACATTGTTTTCTAGCTGGCATCAGATCCCTTGTGCAATATTGATTTTTTTGCCACTGTAAAAAAGATAAAACTGAAACAGCATTGTACGGAGTTTCCCTCAAGTACAACAACGGTGTAATTAACACTTTTCTGACCTTAGAACTGGTGCTGACTTTGCACATTTGACAAGAAAATGGCCATGTAGACATATTGCAGCATGAAGCAATCAACACTTGATGACGTAGTGAATCTGGAGAGACATGAAGAGTCTGTTGATTTTGTCACTATCTCACCTACTATACACTAGGCTAGGGGGGTGTGCAAGGTTTGCGCCCTAGTTCAAATGTGTTTTATGAAGTTGGTGATTTGCATAGGTCTGGCATGTCATGAGATGGCATGCCAGGGGGGTAGAGTTATTATAAGGTAGCATACTTGTTAAATTGCATGCAGGTCATGTTACTTTATACATTAAACATATTCTCAAGCTTTGAGACCACACAAGCCTGAAACCCATCTATATTCTGCTCTGCGATGCCCCCCCACCCACCTTGTCTATGTCTGAGACGCAGTTTGAATTCAAGAGGTCGCAATCATGATTGTCACCAAACAGCCCTACGGCTTGCAAAACAACGGAGATCGAGTTTTTTTAGGCGAATTAAAATTACTGGAGTTTTTGGAATACAAAATATGCTGTTGCAGGGTTAGGAGGGAGAAATATGTATTATTGGGGGAGGTGGGCATGCAGTGATTATTCACCAGCTCATAGGTTTGTGAATATTCACAGAAAGTTAGCAGGATTTTCCCCACCTTGGAAACTCGTGGAAAACCGCTCTTGGAAAATGGTAGAGTAAGTGCCCTTCCAGGATACGAATGGGCAAACCACATGCTTTATGCATGAGAAATATCTGCCCGTTTATAAAATCCAACAAAAGACAGAGTAGTCTATTTACCAAAGTGTACTAAAATGCAAAAAACTTACATTACTTTTTATTCTTTAGAGCAAAATACAAAAATGTGAAAAAGTGTACTTGGAACATTCAACATTTTTAACCACAATTGATCATGTTTCTAATAAGATTACAAAATATGGTTGAAATCGTCATCATAATTACGACGGGTAGCCAAGGGTCTCCAAACTTGACATTACCGTCACTGGTCTCCATGACCTAAAATCACAAAATAAATCCACAAAACAATAGTCGTGTCAAATTCAGAGAAAAGTCATCTTAGAAGGTTTGCATTTTGTCCCCCTGGGAACATGTCCCCAGTGCTGGATGGAGCAGGAAGTAGTCGTATACACTGGCCAATAAATGGGGCTCGGCCTAATAAGAGTCTATGGCTCCAACCACTTCTGCATGTCCATTGCACCCAACCACCTCCATGAGTTCCTAGACTGTTGATGTTTCCTTGCCTATGAGTCATGGCAGCCTTAAAGTTTAGGCTGGGTGATTTCCATAATCATATTTGTATTGTTAGGGTGCATTTTGGCTTGATCATTTTAGGTATGTGTGCAAGAGGCAATAGAAAGAGAATAGGGTTGCTTTTAAACGCATACAACACAAAGCATTGTCACAATTAAATAAAACCAGGATCCAGCCAATTGAGGCGTCTATGCGCCCAGTACACTACAGCCTTCTCAACAGATAATCCCTCTATGGAACCCAAATCGAGATCCTTGTAAATATGTATGCATTTGGTATTTGTATAGTGCAAACCTAGCCATAAAGCAGCTGAACGGTGTACAGGGTCAAAGGGTCAATGACTGCAACTGGGTACTGGGAGCAGACCTGGGATGTTATTGCACTGTGATGTGGTGTGGTGTTCTTTGCCCACTTGATGTATGAATGACCATTCAGCAGGTTGAGGGAAAGAGGTGGATCCATGGGACTAAAGGGCCCCAAGCCGTGGAACGCACTCACCCCTCTTTGAAATCTGAAGCAGATCACCCACGATTCAGAAAACTACAACAGACTCAACTTGTAAAGCTTGGTTTCTCAGCCAAGTCAACACAGACCAAGGGTCAGAGCTGTAGAATATCTACATGAGCCCTGGCCTTCCCTTTGCACTCCAAGTTTTTTTAATTATGTTTATGGGGTGAAGTGCCAATGAAGACCATCTTTTCTGACACAGTATAGAGTAATTAGAGAGTGAAAGTGCACACCTTTTTCTTCATTTTTTCATTTGCTTTCGCCGATTTTATCCATTTGATAGTTTATGCGTGCAGCCCGGGTGCGCGGTCCGCCCTCCAACCGCGTGGGCTAGAAACATCAAAATAAAGGGAGCGGAACTCCACTCCCATCCCGGACGCACAGCGTGATTTCTTTGTAATAAAGGTGCTGATGTTTTTTATCCTTTTCAAACACATTTATTTTACGATAATCCAATGATCCACATGTTCATTCCATTTTGCTTTGTCACAAGAGAGCCATTACATGTATGTTTCTGATACTGCGGTTATGTCCATTCGGACCTTTTTCCGAAGCAGGAAATATACATGATTCATCCTCAGTAGTATGATCTTCCCAATGCATTTCGGGCTAATTTCATCGCTCTTCGTCAGGGGTTCACTACAAATATCAAACATCGACATTAGATCCTGTATTTAGACTTCACCACGCATCACATACTAAAACTTCAGTTTTGCTTAATCCATATATGTAATTGTTACCATGACCAACGTTCTCCCTCTAATTATAAAATCATACCTGTGGGGCTTCTTCCAAAAATTCTCCCCCCTCATTAATCATAAACTTCTCTTTCTAGCGCAAAAAGAACCATTCTCCACCCACCATGTACTCGAATGCAACCATCCCCGTAGGAAGAGAGCTTGACTGAAATACTCCCATACCTGTAATACATATCCACGTTATTTCTTGCTTGTTCCAACCTCTCACGAGTACATTCTCACGCTCGCGTCTAACTTCCTTTTTCAAATCGCCAAATGTAACCCTCCCCTATTAAATGACCAATTATATACACCTCCATCTGACTCATTCCTACAATTCCCAGAACCCACTGCATTTGAACACTTGATTCCACCAGGTGACACTCGTTTATGAAAACGAAATCCCCCATACAACCCATTAAATCAACTGGCATGATTACACCGCCCTCCCTCAAGATATTAATAATAACATTGATCATGAAATGTAGCGTTCTTCATATACAAAACAACAAGTTGTAAAATCAAAACTGAAAATGTCTGTGAATCTTTCACCGTTTTATGCATACGATGTTTCTGCTGAAATTAAATTTCAGCAGAAACATCATGCCAGTTGATTTAATGGGTTGTATGGGGGGATTTCGTTTTTCATAAACAAGTGTCACCTGGTGGAATCAAGTGTTCAAATGGAGGTGTATATAATTGGTCATTTAATAGGGAGGGGTTACATTTGGCGTATTTGAAAAGGAAGTTAGGACGCGGCGTGAGAATGTACTCGTGAGAGGTTGGAACAAGCAAGAAATAACGTGGATATGTATTACAGGTATGGGAGTATTTCAGTCAAGCTCTCTTCCTACGGGGATGGTTGCATTCGAGTACATGGTGGGTGGAGAATGGTTCTTTTGCGCTAGAAAGAGAAGTTTATGATTAATGAGGGGGAGAATTTTCGGAAGAAGCCCCACAGGTATGATTTTATAATTAGAGGGAGAACGTTGGTCATGGTAACAATTACATATATGGATTAAGCAAAACTGAAGTTTTAGTATGTGATGCGTGGTGAAGTCTAAATACAGGATCTAATGTCGATGTTTGATATTTGTAGTGAACCCCTGACGAAGGGCGATGAAATTAGCCCGAAATGCATTGGGAAGATCATACTACTGAGGATGAATCATGTATATTTCCTGCTTCGGAAAAAGGTCCGGATGGACATATCCGCAGTATCAGAAACGTAAATACATGTAATGGCTCTCTTGTGACAAAGCAAAATGGAATGAACATGTGGATCATCGTAAAATAAATGTGTTTGAAAAGGATAAAAAACATCAGCATCTTTATTACAAAGAAATCACGCTGTGCGTCCGGGATGGGAGTGGAGTTCCGCTCCCTTTATTTTGACAGTATAGAGTAAATCACACATGATCCACATAAAAAAAAAAGTTTCATTTCAAGTCTTATTTTCCACAACAGCAGCCAGATTGTGTTCCGATACTGATCTGAAGCCATTTGTATCATTGATAAACCAGAGCCAGGCAAACCTGTTCTACAGGTATATAATTAGATGTATATTTGAATGAGCCATCCTTCCGTAAGGTTGTCAAAACATGCCATTGTTTAGGAAATAGTGACCCATTGCAGCCACCGCACCTCAATATCGAAGGCCAAGCCCAGTTCCACTGCACGGATGCTTAGTGGGAAGCCAAACTTCCCCACTACACGTCAAAAATAGCCCTACTGTTATGAGAAGGGGAAGGGCCAGTAAAACCATGGGCACCACCAAAGATCCCAGCACAAAACCTGCCTAGATGCGTACATGGAAACTGTGGCTATTCTTCCGTTAACAAGTAGAATTCCCAAAACGGGCACTGTAGAGGATTCACCCTGCAAAATTTTTTTTACAGCATCTAAAATTTAAAGGGTGAGGCTGGACCATAGATTAGGATATTTGGTTACAAGGCTATCCCTCACAATCTCTAGGAATAATGAAATTTTAATACATTTTGGAATTAATTCTGCACAGGGCAAAGACACAAAATCATCTTGTGTAGCCAGTCTCTTTTGTGAATGATGCTCTTGATCGGTCTAGAGGTTTGCAGGTAGGACCCCACTATGTTTTTGTTGTTGTTCTGGACTCTCTTCCTGTTCCCTGTAATTTTGATCATGTAATTAAAGAAAGTACAGGCTTAATAAAGGCTGTGGCCCAGTTTCATGCTGGGTCTACCTACAACTAACATCTTGTAGCAGATGCCATTTATACATCAAATTTTAGGAGTCTTCCTGGGACTCAATGTCTCTAACCTTATGGTTTACATTACAATATAAATCCCACTTGAAGTAGAGTGGTGGTATGTGATCGATAATGGCTTATTAAATGTTCACAATCTACTACCTCTACCAACCAGGCGTTAAGCTCTCGGAAAATGCAGTCAAACAAGGTTTTCCAAAATAAATAGACCTTAATATGACTCAGTTGGGGCTCTACCAAGCAGGTAAAGGATTATTTGGTCAAAAGGCCCCAGTAGGTTCTATTGGACAGGGAATACACTGAAAATGGACCCTCATCCCATAAGTGGTGGGGTTTACAGACCCCTCAGCAAGCTATGGGGACACTGACTGCTGGTGGCAGCGGGTAAATCAACTGCATGAGCGCTGGCCTTGTTTCCTCGATCCCCTGGGCGAAGGCCCTACTGACCATTGTGCGAAAATCCAGTTGTTCTCGCCTAACAAGAACCATCATTTCTCCTGGGTGCTCTACAGAGCTCCTATTGAGGCAAAGGAGGGTCCTACTCGCTTTCACCCTCAATATGCGCTCGTTCCTATTAATGCTGCTAGCTATGCCACTGCCTATGTCCTGGGAGATCCAGGTCACCCTCCTTGGGTTGTTTTTCTCAATTTGGCTTTTCACTATGAATATACACAGTCAAAAGCTTGTCCAATGACAGGACAAATGGAGCCCTGAGCAGTTATGGCTCCTCTTCTTCTGCATCTTGACATGAGCAGAGCCTGAAGCTCTCCCCAGAAAATCCAGCATGCAAAAACAACCATCTGGGATGAGTGGAACAAATTCACCTAGCAGATTTACTTTGGGGAACGTCTGAGGAAATTTAATCCAGGAGTCACAACTTTGGATGGTCACTGACACCCCTGAGCCAGTAATTTAGTTTCTCTGTGACTGCTGTAGCCAATTTCAAGATCCTGTGTTGCTGCGACCCTCGACACAGGTCTAGAGCACTCGAGTTGTAGCAGGTGCTGAGGACTGAGAGGAAGAAGAGAAGGGGGCTTGCCCTGAAAGGACACTAGCTCCCAGGACTTTATGAACCTGATCTGGGACACGACTGATACAGACCTGCTGAGAGGATTGACTGGAGGAGAAAATGTCAGCCCAAGATCAGAGTCTCATCTGGCCTTCTCGACTGAGAAACCCCCACAATCAGGACAAAGGCCATTAGAGGGCACCTCTGAACCAGCTATCCTGGTGACTTTGTTCGCATTAGGAGTCCAGAATGTGGTAAGCTGTGATTGTGCCTCTGCGACACTCGTATGTGGATTGTAGGAAGCAGGAATGCCTCTCATTGCTCCATGCTGTCGCCCCAGGTCACAGTGAAAGTTTTCTACTTCCGTGGTTCCCAGAAATGCCTATCTAACTGCCCCAGCGGAATATCAGTCTTTCACCAGAGCCTTCTAGGGTGCTGCCCAGTTTGTGATAAAGCCGCCTACATTTTCTGAACATTGTAAAATACTATTGTTTGTATCAATGTTTGACTTGAGATTACTTCTGCCTCATTCTCTTTGACCCCCTTAGCAACCATAAAGGCAGTGGATTTCCCAAATCCTTTTGGGGGTAGGTTTTGATGTGGGTTGCTTGCACTCATTAAGGTCTCCAGCTCAGAAGACCTCTGGTCCAAGAGTGAATTGCTTTGTGCAACAGTCTATCCCAGTGCGCCTAGGCATGGTCTCATGCCAAGGGTCAGTCTCAAGAGAACATTGCCTATGATCAGCCTTTCAATATAGTTAATGTGAGCTTCACTGTGTTCAATAATGACAGCATCAATAACATCTAGCGCCTGTTGTTGGGCTCACATTGTAGCCCCAGGAGGGCCTTCTGAGTTGCTTTATTGATCATCATTTTTACTGTTCGGTTATTCTGTGGTGTAAACGAATACTTTTATGTTTTCTAAACTACAGGTCAGGTTAGACATTTTCTCTTTATCGTTATTGGAGTATGGTCCTAGCCGATAAACATCACCTAGATTAAGCCTAGACTGGTCGACCTTGCTATCCCATGAGAGTAAAGACAACTTATGAGGCTTTGACACTTTTGCGTAGTGCAATAGTAACCAAGACCCCTGGACACCAGTGGAATATAAAAGTTACTCACTTGAGAACTTCTGAGTAACTATAGACTGCCCCACGACCTGCAGCAGACACCTACCAATTTAAACAATGTATACAACCAAAGCTGGGACTACTCAGGCGTAGAGTTTGCACATTGGGACTCAAACTTAAACCACCCAACTCCTGCCAGTCTTGGTCCACAACCACAGCAGATATGCTACACTGGTGCACGATGAAGCCAAAACTGGTGTGACCATGAATAGATTAGAGTACAGGTCCCGACCAGTGGGTGTGCACTGTTCACAGGGATCCATATCCTTGTGACCATCAGGAATCCATCCAAGCCTTGTGCAGAGAAAGAAGGCATGCGTCAACATCACCTATTACATGAACATTTACCAAGAATTTTGCAGGCTCACACATAAATAGATCCACGCGAACAAAACACCCTGCCTTCAGAGGAGAAAGCTATTAACAATACATTGTGGTTACTCTCACTAGGATCTATACATCCGTATTCGGACTCAATCATAAATTCTCCCACACTGAGGAACTGGGACTCATAAGAAACAATGTGCAAATCACATTTCTTTAACCAAGAATAAACACAAAAAATTTAATAAATGAAGATCGTGATGTGAAGTTGTGTAAAGGACAATTAATCAATCCAAGGAGATTGTGCCAGCAAATCAAGAACCTCTGTGGATGGAATACATAAATTTGCACCTGATAAAACCAACGTAAGTGACCATGGATGATAATTACACGTCAACCTGGTTGGCAGCAAGTACCCCTGGCTAACCCCGGTGCCAGGGGTTACGAAGGCAGTGATAACAAAAGTGCAAAGGGATGCAAGAGCCCTCTAAGTTGTCAGTAGTTTGCACTACTTGCTCATCCCCGACCTGCTCAGCAGCGGTTAGTAGAATGGTGAGGGGCTAAGGGTAGGGCAAGTTGTAAAATCTGTCATGTAATCAAGGATCCAAAGATGTGTAATGTCAAATCTGCTACTCCTAGCATTTTGGTGAATCAACGTCCATGTGTACGACTGCTAGCATGTCTCATATGCTTAGCAGAGGAAGGTAGAAATCACAGTGTTTAAACAAAAACAAATATTTGCAAATCAAGTTTTGTGATTCAGAAGGTGAGATGTTATTGTTGGCGTTTGTTTCGACCCCAAGAACCATCAGCATGCAGTCTTCTTCATCAGGACAGAAATTCAAAAACAGGCAGCAAATACAGGTCACCACCAGACACTCAAAACTGTTATGCATGCTTTTTACCAAAAGTTACATTTTCTTTGTTTATTCTGGGCTGACAAAATGTGTGTAACTTACAGCTCCAAACAAAATCCTAATGTTTTGGGGCCCAAGTATTTATACTGTATCAGTTACTGGTTACAGTGACCTAAATTTGTTCAATTGATTATCAATAGCGGTCCACACTGGGCACAGCATGCTTTTTTTCAAGAAACCTAATTTCCAAGAGTTTACAGGGCGACACTGTACATTAAATGGTTTGTTAAAAAATATGGCTATGGTTTCTTTGTTGACCAAAGTGTCAGAAGTAGATTTCCAAAGGCTTTACGCTTCCTTGAGCTCATTCATCCATCACTTTTCTAAAATCCGTATTTCTAAATCCGTATTTGTAAAGCGCGAACTACACACCCTTACGGGTCTCAAGGCGCTGGGGGCCGTCGTGGAAATTAAGTGAGCTATTGCCCAGAGTCACATGGTGCTGAGCTGCTTCGAAGGCAGCTGCCCTGGCCGCTGCACCACACCTCTCCACTTTCTTGGACTTCACTGACGCAAACAGGATGTTATTACTTTCATCTTTGAACAGTTGTAATGCAATCTCATTTTGAATGTACTTGGTTTTGGGAGAACACATAGACTGTTGTAGGAGTTGCATTACCACGTTATATTTTACTTTTCTTGGTACTATACTTGACCATAAAAGGGAAGGGAAATAAACAAAGCTATTTTATCTAGGAGTCAAAAAGTTGCCTTTTTATTTAGTACTCACCAGCACAGATTGTGTCCGGCCAAGATCAATTGTTACTCTCACTCAACACGACAGGATTGAGTTATATTCAAAGACTGAGTCGGCTGCTCCAGGATTCATACGGTTAGGTGAAGTTATGCAGATCTGTAGAGCGCACTATCAGCCGGCTCTGAGCAGGTGTGAGTCTAGCCAACCCTAGGACCTGTGACATTCTGAACACAAATATCTGTCAAGAGTGCATCAACAATTCCCACGCACCCACACAAGGTATTTTACCAGGTACATAAGGGGCAAGCTGCATTATGACCAGGGCCACTGGAATTATGAGCCTGTGCGGCCACAATGATTTTAGATTAGCCGCATTTGCCACATAATCTATCATCTGATGTATAATCTGCCGATTTTAACAGCAACAAAAAATTGTTTCTAGCTCAAACGGATCAAAAGTTACTAAAAACGCAGTGTCACATGTTGCCGCATAGTGAAAGGCTGTTTGCAAAGATTCACTGGTTGCTTATTGCTACATGTGGGTGTTAAAATGAGGTGTAACAAATGCCCTGACAGTGTTAACAGGTGTCAAAATGACAAAATTTCGAAGTAATGCAGCCACAAAATGTCCCGCATTATGCCATGTAATTTGCCTTTTCTTGCCACATAATATACTCAACCCTGCCGCAAAACTTAGCCCTCCCCTGCCACATAATTCCAATGGCCCTCATTATGACTATTTAAAGTCAGCAAGGATTCTTGCAAAACAATAGGACACAAGGCTGAGGGTCGTGTAGATGTAAACTTCATCTAAACCCTGAGAATTCATTGGAACCATTACACAAGTTATTCATTAGGGATCAAATCCCATGCAAAAAAAATCATTAAAACAATTTGACGGTTCTTATCAGTTTCACATCCGCTATGCCCAAGAATGTCCAGAAATTACCATCTATGGTTCACTGCTATATCAAGATCGTGGATAGGGTCAATTTAAGAAGGTCCGTGATCCATGCTGCAAGTCACTACAATAGGGTACCTGGCGATCTCCAGATTGCAAGTCGCTCAAGATCTCCAGAGGTAACACACTGTTTCAGAAGGTGTTACCTTTGGCACTACTGGGCATGATTTTGCCCACCGGTACAATCTATATGGAGAAAACTTGATTTGTTGGTAATTACTTTTATACATCATGTGATCTTGGGCGCATCCTTTTTAGCCCTGAGCCGCAGTCCAACTGCAGATAGGAAGCACTTAAAGCAGGGTTGTCGCTATCATTATAGCATCCGATGCAGTGGGAATGGAGCACAGAGGTGTGTGGGGTCCTCTGTACCACAAATTTAGGTGTATTTTTCACTTTCATTAGCAGGCAGGGGACAAATGTCCTTGCTAGCTCTAGGCCAATGGAACCTTTGATACACCAATGATGGGGGCGATTACACGCTACATTTATATGGCTGCTTCCATGACTGCCTTTAGGAAAGTATCTTGATCTTATTATTGGGCAGCAAGGCCTCTGCGATGCTAGGACTTTAACTCTATGCGTGACCGGCGAGGTGGGCAGCATGCAGCAGCGTTTGCTGCTAATCCACAGCACAGAAAGTAGCTTCGTAAGGACTAGCATCATATGGAACCCAGTACGAAGGTCGGGCAAGGTGAGTCGGTAATGCACCTCTAGTACAACTACAGAATTCCACAGTTACTAATTTAATGCAAAATTTCCCCAGTATGAATCAGAATTCATGAGCACAAATAGGCACCAGGTCTGCAATCGTAGTGCCCCAGGAGACCGGCAACTGGTGAGAAAAGCAATTTCGATCTTGTTCCAAAAACAGAACAACAAAAACTGTTTTTCATCTCAAAACATACATTCTAATTCAACCGCAACACTTTGAATGCACCGCAAGGTGCATGGAACACACATGGCTCAGTAGCCACACAAAGATCCCCACACTCATCGCTCCATCAGACTATCGCGACAGGCACTCGTTACCCGGATGTGGACATGGACACCAAGTCTCTCCCACGGCTCACCATTGGATGCACGGATCCAGTTTGAGGACTTCGCCCCAGTAGGCTTTGTGAACTGCTTGGAAGGAATAGAATGTCCTCCCAAGTTGACCCACATTATTCTCCTACCTGGAACGTTCAGTGACACACTTACTTTACAAACAAACTTAAAATTGGCTGAACCACGGCGGCAAACCCTTGGGGGACTAGGGATTCACATCGTGGAAAGCTAAGGCCCAAACTTAAGAGCCGAATCAAAACTTTAAACGGCAGAGGCACGGTGGCAGATCCTTGCGAGACCAGGGCTCTAGATTTTGGAAGACCCCAAACCTGAATGCCCACCTTTTAACCTCAGGATACATGAGGTTCAGGTAGCACTTAAAATCCAAACCTTCCAATCTCGCTTACAATTAAAGTTCCTGAAGAACAGTGGTAGCACCCAAACAACATAGGCCAAGGTTCCCACTTCCCCTGATCAGACGCTCACCCCATTTCATTCTTTTTTATTTTTTTTTTATTTTTTATTTGTCAGACAGATATGAACGAAGCATAGATAAAGACATGCATTGCATAGTAGATAACAACACTGATATCCCACATGGAGGATTCCTCAAGAACAGGCTACATCATACAATCATGGCTCACAGCTATACATTGCTAGGATATTATGCGACTACAGATACAACAAAATAACCAACAGAGCAGTGGGTGTCAAGGTTAGGTAACAACATACACAGGCAGATCAGTCCAAGGGTATTGTAGCATCTTATTTAAAGAGAAAGTTACTGACAGTTCACCAAAACTAGGAGCCCACAATAAGTATCTGAATTACCATTGGGAGGGTGTCATACATAGAGGATCTGATGATGAGACGACTAACGGGGTGTTTCCTGGGAACTAGCAGTTGTCAATGGCCTGGTGTCAACAGTGAGGGGTGCATCTCTTTCCCTGAGCCAAGTCGTGAAGGGTTCCCAAATATCTTTCGGGCGAGAAGTCATAGGCATGAGGTCCCAGAAAGTCGCCAGCTGTTCCTGACAGTATGCTATGTTGCGGATCCACTCAGGGATTCGAGGGTGCTTAGGGCTCCCAATGTATAGCCAGTCTGCGCTTTGCTAGTAGTAGCAGCATAGCGGTGAGGCGGCGCGACTCTGGCGGGGTCTCTTCAACATAGCCAAGCAGCGCAACCAATGGAGAACACTCCAGCGTTTGACCAGTAATGGCTTGTATGGTATCGCATACCTCCCCCAATATTTAGAGACGGCTGGGCATTCCCTTGCGATGTGTAGGAAGGCGGCCGCTTCACGTTTGCATTTCCAGCAGCGCGAATCTGCCCTCAGCTGTAATTTAAATAACTGTAAGGGGGTACGGTAATATTGATGGAGGAATTTAAAATGTATGAGCCTCAACTTATAGTTTGGGGACAAGTGTTGTAGTTGTGAGCAACAGAATGCCCATTGTTCATCTGTGGGCTTGTCTACCAGCTGCGTCCTCCACTGCTCCAGAGCTTTCGGAGCAGTCCATGGGGTATGCGCCTGCGTGAGAGTGTAGAGCCTGGTGACCAATTTACGAGAGGACGGCGTGACCAATAAATGTTCCAACGGTTGCATGGTAACAGGGGATGTTGGAAAAGAGGGGTGCATTGTTTTACAGGTGGCCCTAAATTGATAATATAGGAGTAATTCTAAAAATGGCGTCTGCGCGCCACCCTGGCCAGTAGGCGGTTACAGGAATGTGCCTTGTCGATAAAGGTCACCTAGCGTTGATAGGCCCATTTTACGGGCCCGATCTATGG
The DNA here is from genome assembly GCA_963921515.1 of Calotriton arnoldi. NCBI lineage: Eukaryota > Metazoa > Chordata > Amphibia > Caudata > Salamandridae > Calotriton > Calotriton arnoldi. Next base: position 1,301,815 of record CAWUFW010000647.1, on the reverse strand, counting down.
CGCCCTTGTCATGCAGGAAGGGAAAGTGTGGGTGGAACGCCAGCGGTGTGGAAGATGCATATAATAAAGAGACATCCGTCTGCTTCCTCAAGCCCTCCCAGGCCCATCGCAAGGTTTCAACTGTGTTTAATTTCGCTAGCATTTCTGCGGTAGGGTTGATATACAGCCACGTGCAGTGGAGTGGGGTCAGCTACGTCCTTTTCAGTGGCCACATGGGGTTGAAACGGGATGGGATGCACCCAATAATGAAGTAATTGTGCTTGCGCACTGAGTGCATAGAGTTCGAGGTCAGGCGCTCCCAATCCCCCTTTTGACAATGGGCGAGTCAGCAAGTCCCAGCTTACCCTGGGTTGGCCTCCAGCCCAAGCCATAGCAATCGTGATAGATCGCAGAGATTTAAAGAAGGCTTGAGTCAATGGTATAGGTATATTCATGAAAAGATATAACAACTTGGGGAGGACGATCATTTTTAGCATAGCAATTCTACCCGCTAGCGTCAGAGGCAGCGCGGCCCAGAATTTTGCTCTGTCTTCAAACCAGTCTAGGAATCTACCAAAATTCAAGCACCAAATTTGTTGTAGGTCTTTGCTGAGCCAAACACCTAGATACTTCACGGCATCGTCTGCCCATGTAGGGGGAATTCCAATGTGGTGTCTAGTGGGGCATCCGTAAGGGGCAGGAGTGAAGACTTCGACCAATTTATTTTTATGCCGGACATACCGCCGAAGCGGAGGACTTCCCGTAGCACAGGGTTCAGGTTGTCATCTGGTTTCCTAATATATAGCGTAATGTCGTCAGCATACATTGAGATGATAAGGTTTCTATCTGAGAAAACCAGACCGCGGGTAGAGTGATGCTGGCGAATCCTAGCAGCCAATGGCTCCATTGCAACCGCAAACAGAAGTAGTGACAGGGGGCATCCCTGTCTGGTTCCACGGGTAATGGGAAAGGGGTCTGAAATTAAACCATTTGCTTTGAGCCAAGCAATGGGTTTGGTATATAGTAAGCTAATTAATTTGACGAAATTGGGGCTGAAGCCTAATCTGGGCAAGATGGTGAACAAGAAGGGCCATTCCAAAGAATCAAACGCTTTGGTGGCGTCCAAAAATACTGTGATAGCCGGGAGTTTGGGATCACTTTGGTGGAGTGTAGAAAAAAATGTGCGCAGGTTGTGGGTCGTCGACCTGCCCGGGATAAAGCCAGATTGATCCGGCCGAGCTATGAGAGGCATTAGCGGCTGCAGTCTGTCAGCGATCAATTTAGCCAGAATTTTGGCATCAACATTAATTAACGAAAGGGATCTGTAAGAGTCGCAAAGAGTCATCACCTTATCTGGCTTCAGTAAGGTAATGATTACAGCCTCTCTCATGGTCAGAGGCAGTTCCCCTACTTCCAGCAATTCCTGATAGACATCAAGAAGACGGGGCGGGGTGCAAGTAGTTCCGCAAACGTCTTATAGAATAGTGTGGTCAACCCATCCAGCCCCGGGGCCTTCCCGCTTGGGAGGCCTCTAATCACCTGCGTAATGTCGTCGACTGTAAACGGTTCGTCTAAGTATTCTCTGTGGGTGGCGCTTAGCCATAACAGCTCTATTGAATCGAGGTATTCGCCCAAGTCTGGGTGGGTGGCACATTGCGTGGCAGTATATAGAGAGGAATAGAATTTGGTCAGATGTTCATGTGTGGCCACTTGTCCTCGAATAGTGGAGGAGTCGTTATCAACAAGCTCAGCAATAAAGTTGGGTGACGTGCGTTGTTTAAGCACATTGGCTAGGGTTTTGCCTGGCCTATCGCCCTCTCCATAACTCCGTGCTCTAGCATTCTTTCCGAAGAACCTGGTTTCTCTTTCCGCCTCTGTTTCGAAATCGGATATGGCACTTCGTATGGAGGCTAGCAGTTTGGGGTCAGCAGAGCTAAAATAGAGCAACTCAAGAGATTTGATATCCTGCTCCAGCTTATTAAGAGTCGAGCGAATGGACCGAAGTACCCCTGATTGCTTAGAGATGCAAGCCCCTCTGATTACCGCCTTGAAGGCCTCCCATAACATAGAAGTAGAGTCCACCGATCCCTCATTGGTAGAGAAGAAGTGCATAATTTCAAGTTTGATTTCTTCTTTAAAAGCTGCAACTAAAAGAGAATGCGGGGGAAGTCGCCAACTGAATGCGCGTGGTAATGTATGGGGAACCCTCCACTGAAGCAAAACTGGGGCATGGTCAGAGAGTGTGCGCGGTAACTGTAGCACGTCAACGGTCAGGGCCGCGACATTGCACGTGACGAGCCAATAGTCCAGTCTGGACCAGACGCTGTGGTAGGAAGTGATGCAGGTGCCCTCCCTGGCATTGGGGTGTCTACTGCGCCAAATATCAATAAGTCCATGTTCAAGTATGATGGTATTTAACTGTAATGTTGTTTTTGGATGTGGATTGCGTGGGGTGCCTACCCTATCTCGGTCATTATCTAGAACGGCATTGAAGTCGCCTCCCCAAACGATCGTATCACCTCCCACAGTCATGATCTTGGCCCAAATAGCGAGGAAAACTTGTGAATCATCAACGTTTGGGCCATAGACGGCCACTAAGGTGACCTGTGTCGTCATGAGGAATCCCGCGACAATAATGTAGCGCCCCTCTGGGTCTATCTCCGTGTGTGTGGTGGACCAGCCGAGTCCTCTCCTAATTAATATCGAGACTCCCCTGGCGTAACTAGAGTATGGAGCCGAATGTACCTCCCCCCAATATCCATGTTTCAGCTTTGGGTCAGCAGTGTGCTTCAAGTGGGTCTCTTGGAGGAAGCATATATCAATACGGTGCCTGCGTGCATATGTATGTATCAACCTTGCTTTACGAAACTCGTTGAGCCCTCTCACGTTCCACGTAAGGAACCTAGTTTCCGTCATGATAAAGCAGTGGAAGTTGAGCGACGTGATATAGGCCTGTAACAGAGACGCCGTGGTATGGCAGCGAAAAAGGTGGGAAAAATCTGTGTCACCATGGTCGATTTACAGAGAAGTGAAAATGTCCCTGCAGTGTCGGAATCCAAAAAGCTATATCGCTCCTGCAAGTGCAGTGCAATCAATACGCCTGTGTCTGTGAAAGCTTTGTACCCCATTGCCCACCCCCCTCCCACTGCAACCTCCCAATTAGGTCGAGACTGGTAACCACCCACCCTCCCTTGAATTACCCTGATAACCAAATAAGAACTCAGAGACATGGGAGATCTCCCTTTGGGGGCCTGGGACGATGGCCTAAACCTTCCAGACGGCAGGGTGGCCAGGCTTATGCGTGAACAAAACAGATCCTGCCTAATAAAATCTAAGAGATAAAGTGAACCATAAGACTAACAACGGTCGTCATTTGGCCAGTAGTAGCGTTAACGTAATAATGCAATAGTAGCGAGGCCAAAGTCACAACTGGCGAGGGACCGTAACATTGCAACTAGGGAAATGCGTTTAGGACTGGTGAGTAACAGAGTGTATAGGAGTCCGCATCAATCAGTCGTTATCGCTCAGATTCAGTTTGGAAGCGGAAAGTTGGGAAGAGCGTGGAGGCGATTTCCGCGGGCAGATGTGTTTGGTGTATTTTAAAGCCGACTTGGCGTCCGTAAAGAAATAGGCCTGGCCTTCATGCGTGATTTTCAGCTTTGCCGTATACAACATGGCATATGGGATGGAGGCGTTTTGTAGGATGCATTTCGCCGGCACGAACTCCCTACGTGCAGCTTGTACAGCAGGAGTATAGTCAGGGAAGAAGGACAGTTGGTTTCCCTGATGTGCGATGGGGCTTTTTGCCCTAGCCTCCCTAAGGACCGCATCTCTGTCCCCATAGTTCAAGAGTCGTGCAATGATTGGACGCAGCGGCGCACCCGGCGGCGGCCGGGGACCAAGAGACCGGTGAACACGCTCCACAATCATAACCTGGGAAAGCACCAGGCCAAACAGTTCGCGCAGTAGGTTATCAATGAAGGGCTCCAGTTTGGGGATTGCTGTGGATTCTGGAAGGCCAAGAATTGTTAGATTGTTCCGTCTCGAACGTGCTTCCAAATCCTCATTTTTAGCCTTAATTACAGCAAGGACTTTCTCCATGTTTAGTATTTGCGCTCGAGACTCAGCTTGAGAATCTTGAGTATCCGACAGTCTGTTTTCCAGGACATCCAGGCGAGTTTCATGCGCATCCACCCGCTTTTTAACAACATCAAGGCTTGAGGTGAGTGCATCGATCTTGTTGTCAATGGTCTTGAGGCTGGAGCGCACATTAAGGAGGATAGAACGCATATCTTCTTCCGGTTGGTCCGCCATCTCCTTAGGGCCTTGGGCGACGTCTGGCTCCGTAGTCACCTCCGTGGTATGTGTTTGGCGGTTGCTCTCAAAGGGGATTTTAGGCTGCTTAGGGTCTGTCTTACCCATGGTAGCAAGCCTGATATTGTGACCAACCATGGATCCATCTGCGCGTGCAGTCTTCACCAAGCTATTGATGTCCGCGCAAATCGCCGTTGTCCGCCCAGCAGGTGTGAGAGTGACCCTTATACCATCAACACAAGAACTGATGGCGGCTCTGCTGGATGTGCACTACCTCTTGCGAACTCAGGGTCGAGTAGGGCAGGTCGTGACTCTGCGGAGGAGAGAACCGGGGATAAGGCTCCCTCTACACTCAGACTGGATGGCGGAGAGGGGGCATCCAGATAACCTCCAGCCCACAGGCAGAGATATGTTAATTCGCAATAGCGCCCAAGATTCAATCCTTCAGAGGGAGCGGGCGGGCCGCTCCCGAAATCAATCTCCAACTAGGCAGCAGGTGATAAGGTGCGCTCAGAAGTCGCCGTAACCAAGATCACAGATAGGAACAGTCCCTCGGCGATTGCCCCAGCTGCCGAGCTGTGTCGTAGCGCTACCCCATTTCATTCTTGATAGAAGTAAAGATTTTAATCAAACCTCAAGCTCTCTCAAGTAAGGAAAAGGGAACACTTCACAGAGCTGTCTCCGGGGAGTGACTTATTTGCCTATAATAAGCAATCTGCTTAGTGCGGATGGCTGAAAAGCAAGGACTGCCCGCAAGTCACCCCTCGCGTCTTAGCACTACATAGCCATTATGGAGGATTCACCAGCACTTCTATGTGGCCAAGTTGTTAAGTCGTATATAAGGGCACCGGGGGATCCGGAGTTCTTATGTCAGCCCCCCCCCTTCCTGACCTAACTGCATAATACTTAAGGTGCGTTGTTTTTTTGCATTTGCTGATTTTTACAGACAAAAACAGTGAATTTCCTGCCTGTATTTATTTTTAAAAGCAGAAAAATACAGAAAATTGTGCGTCTTCTCTATGGCATCATTCAAGGTCAATAGCTGTGCAGATTGATAGCATAGGGAGTCTAAAAACGGGATGAGATTACCCTAAATAATTCCATATCTCAAAATGTTCTTGTGCTAAATTGTTAATATTTTCACTCGGGCATTTTGTTTTACTATATTTGGCTTTGGTTTGTGCTAAAACCAGAAAGGCATCAAAGTAGAATTGCACATTAATCAGTTAAATAAATATGGACATAAACCGGTCACAACTTCATTTGTTCACACAGCTCAAAATAAATCTGGATAACTACTAATATAATGGCCAAAAACAAATGTGGATAAATACAGAAGGAATTGATCAAAAATGAAATAGCATGAACCCGGTAGCCCTAACGATACTGTAATACTGGGCTAACCAGTTTCTCTTTGTCTGCCCTGGGTTACCAGATGACCGCATGCCACCAGGGACATATTGTTCCAGTCCTGGGGTTTCATTTAACAAGCCAGTGCATTCTGGGAATTTGAGTCCCGTTTCGCCTCAATCAAATCAAAATGGACTACAGTTCTCAATTACAAAGGTTTGTAAAAATTAAAAGCTGGGCTGGAATATGGTGTCGCTAGACAGCTGCCGTACCTCAGCCCCCCGCCCCCGCACCAGACAGAAATGCAAAACCACACCGGAAAAAAATGACAGCTCAGTCTGCAGCAGCACCCAGAGTGCTACCAAGCGTGCATCTCTAACCCCTTTTCAGACACAAAAAAACAAATAAAAACCTGTCAACTTCTAGACCAGAAGTTGTGGAGCTCCACGTATTTTTATTGTCCAATAAAAAAACACGTTATTGTAAAAAGATTTTGAAACCAAAAAAAAAAACACGTTATTTAATAAAAGGTCCACGCTTGAACACAAATTATGAATATGACCAGGGCAGCAAGGGGCACCCTGCAACGAATGTAGAGTCAGCTCTGGCATAGGTTACCTCCAAGGAAGAGGCCCCTCAGAAACCCTGCACATTGTTCATGTGGCACTTAATCGTCAAGAACCAGATTAGCCAGCTGAGGTCGTGACCCTCATTCATTGTTCCAAGGTTTAATCGAGTTCATCTGGGACCACGGTCAGACTCACCCCTGCTCCGCACTCATGTAAATCGATCCCAACCCAGGCCCGTTAAATCGAAAATCAACCCTTATTCAGGAAATAAATACATTTGTGATATTAAGACTTTTGTCCTGCTCTGCAAATTGCTTTCCTTGGGTCCATCAATTTATTCTACGGTGTTTGTCATTTTTAATGATGAGACCTTTTTCTTTTAGACAGCATTTATTGACTTTTTCTTTTCTGTTGAACTGTTGTGGCTTTGAAAGGCGCCTACTGTCGTTCTACATCGCTTTATTGTTGAATAAGTAAATGTAGAACTCTAGGTTTTCTGTCTATGGACACGGTTTGGTGATCCCAGGTTTGCACATGGTTCACAATAGAACACTATGGTTCACCCTGTTTTTTTTTTTTTTACTAAGACGTTTCACCGGGGACGTCATGGTGGAATGGGACACTTTGAAGGAAGAACTGCAGCTGTTTTGAAAATGTTTATTCTCTGCAGGGCAGGAACAGATTGGGGACAGTCTAATAACAAACCAGGACTTGATAAATCGTTGGTGTCGCAAGGACTGGGATGATGCAGAGGCTCAGAACAAGCAATATTGGCTGCCTGTGGTCACCTTATTTTTTGAGTGTGAGCTAGAGAGATGGGTGGGCCTTATTGGCAAGTGTGGTCAGAGACTATTACCACTTGAAGTATGTACTTAGGTCAACGCAGAGTGGACAGGTTTGCCAATTTTAAGCTTAATCTTGCAATTGTTCAGAGGCTTCCTTCAAAAGGTAGGCGTGATCTCTGTCAGGCATCCTGCAGCCTACCACCCTCCAGTTCTAGCTGGGAGATTTACTGCTCCACGGCCCCTGATGGGCAGGTGCTCTCAACCTGCGTTAGAGGGAAATGCATGGCAGGATGAACAATCTCCAGGATAACTTCCAGATCTGCTGGCACTCGAAGCTTGCCTCAGATGGGACTGCATGTAGGTTGGGAAGTCTTTTAGGATGATGTCCAGATTGGCAGGGACTCTCAACCTGTGTTAGATGGAAATGCATGCAGGCAGGTGCAGTGCACCAGTCTGCAGTGGGATGTCTTAGAGGGGAGGGTCCATGGGAAACCATTTACCTCCTCCAGAGGGCTGCCCTCAGGGGCACACTGATAATGTGCCTATTTTTTGTGGCGATCTTTCAGGACATGTTTACCTCTGCGCCCATGTCCATAACATGCTGCAGGTGCAGATGCAAGGTGAAACCCTCATTGACATGAGGACACAACCTCATGCAAATGAGGGAACACCCTATGAAGATAGCGCTGGCAGTACATGTGCACCAGCACTATCTGAATTACAGAAGGAGCCGCACAAGCGTATGCAGCCCCTTCAGTAATACCCTACTGCCCCAGGGATGCTAAAAGCAGGTGCACATACCTGTTGTACCGCTGAGGCACTAGGTGTAATATGGCCACAGATCGGCGGGTGACCTTAACCTGCATTAGAGGGAAACGTAGGCAGGTTGGGCAGTCTCCAAGATGAGGTTCAGATCAGCAGACGCTCTCACCCTGCTTTAGAGGGAAATGCATGGCATGAGCCAGTAGCGGTTGGTGTCATGGAAATGTGGCGTAAAACACGACAGGAGTATAACCCATAGACCAGGTTGAGATCTGGGTGAGTACAGAAAAGCTAGCAACAAAGTCTCAACCGGATTTAATGGAAATTAATATATATGTATGTACAAAACATTACAGAAAGAAAACAAGAAAGAGGGGAGACTCCAAGTAGTTTGTTGAATGTGCTCATGGCATCATATATTTAAAACACATTTTATACATGACAGTTATATCAGCACTGTTAGCATAAATGCAGAGGCAACCCAAAGGAACTTGGTGCAGGTTGTGCTCGTGACAAAAAAGTGACGGCGCAAGTGACAAGTGAGGAACACAGCGATAAGCGCAAAGTGATAAAGTGATCTAGAATATATACAAAATAATTGGTTCAACACAATGATTTTAAGATAATTAAGCAAGGTTTAGAACAATTCTGTGAACCAAAGATGAATGTGCGCCATAAATTGCACTGGTAAAATCGGTCGACGGCGTTTCGATCCTAGTCAATCAGGATCATCATCAGGACCGGGTAGCCAAGATTGTAAGTGCTGTATAGAGAAGGAAAGGAGAGGGTCAGGGCGGCTGGGGGCCGGGGGCACACTGAAAAAGGAGAATGGGAGAAGGGAAATTGGAAGTAGGGGCAAAGCTGCCTACCTGAAGCACACGGGGGTAGGGATCCAACAATAGATCAAACAAAGGAGGTCCTATTGTGTGAAGCAGCGTGGAAAAACGTCTGCGAATGGTCACGGGACCGGAATGAGTACTCTGAGGAAAAGGGAAAGAACAAAACCGGGGTAAAACAAGTTGCCGTGCCGGCAAATGGAAAGGAAAGTAAGGTATCGGGGGCTCTGGTGTAACCACGGCTTACCTAGAGGTTTCGGGGGGCGATGTTGAGTGAATCCGTGAGGCTGACGAGTATCCCCGGGCCGCCGTGTGCGGTGTCCTCTGGTGTCTCATGGGAGGGAAGTGGACGGATTAGTTAAATATGTCTACCATATCCGGCGGAGCGCGTCAGAGGATCGCGTGGCCACCTCCGGATAGGTTACGGAGGGGGGTGGGAGGGGCGTAGTTAAGGACGCTAGTCTGTCCACTGACGGGCGTCAAAGGGAAAGTAAAGAGCTACTCTACGAGAGGCCCTATGGGGCGCACATGAGAGTGTGGTGAAGTAATAATCAGTCAATAATAACAGTAAGGGATGTAGCAAGAAAGAATGATTGTAACATTAATATAGTTCTGACAAAATTGGTGAATTTAGAGTCAATCTGGTAGTGACAGTAAGAAAAACAGACTGGTAACAATTGACGATCGGCATAAACAGTTCGATAGCATATAATAACGTCAATAATTACTAATGGTTGTGTCGACAGTCTACAATTACAAACTAAGATTAAATAGATGAAAATTACAATAATTAAAAAGACATGGATGTAACATTGATGAAATTAAAGCAAAAAAGGGTTGTGAATTTAGAGTACACCGGGCTATGACAAGTTGTGGGCAGGTAGGTAACAATTTACATCCGGCGCAGACATTTCACACGCATACAATTCACAGGCATATAATGGCGTGAATGGTTACAGCGACTGGAAACCAGTAATGGGCAAGAAGAAGTCTGAGTATAGTGTGACTGGCGCGTTAACAAGGCGGACAGTGTACATGAGAAATTGTTGTATAGAAGGAGATTAGCAAAAAACAACTGGTACAAAGGGGAACGAGGATCACACCTGGATGGTGCTATTCCACTCATCAATCGTGTTCAGGCCCTGGTTCACTGAGTTACAGCGTGTGATCCATTTGCATTCACTCCTGTTCAATAAAGTCTGGAGATTGTTGAACCAATTATTTTGTATATATTCTAGATCACTTTATCACTTTGCGCTTATCGCTGTGTTCCTCACTTGTCACTTGCGCCGTCACTTTTTTGTCACGAGCACAACGTGCACCAAGTTCCTTTGGGTTGCCTCTGCATTTATGCTAACAGTGCCGATATAACTGTCATGTATAAAATGTGTTTTAAATATATGATGCCATGAGCACATTCAACAAACTACTTGGAGTCTCCCCTCTTTCTTGTTTTCTTTCTGTAATGTTTTGTACATACATATATATTAATTTCCATTAAATCCGGTTGAGACTTTGTTGCTAGCTTTTCTTTTTTTTATGGAAATATGGTGGGCAGCGTGGGGGGGGGGGATAACAAACATAACAATAAAAAAACATACCTGCTGGTCTTCTGCTCCTCACAGACTGAAGCTCCCAGCCTCCCATACGGCCAATCCAGACACTGCTCTCATACCCATGAGAGCAGTGTTGGTATTGGGCGGAGTGGGTTTGTTTTGCGCTCCATCAGGAGCCTGTTCCTGCTGGTCTCTCCACCCAGCAACACAGCTGGGTTGGAGAGCTGTCAGTGCACATGACGGTTTGGCCGTCCTAAGACAGCCGGCCAAACCGTCATGCGCACCGACAGCAGTGCCCACCACTCTTCCTTCTCCTGCTGCAGTGCTGTGACCCCGCCCCCAGACTCGTCTACCAGACGAAAAATAAAATGATCTGCATTTTATTTTTCGTTTGCCTCTGCGGTCAGTGGGGCGTCGCTCCTCCGCCATAGCGGAGGAGCCGCCGCTGGCATGATCAGTCTCCAGGACAAAGTCCAGACATAATCACCACCTACATTTTTGTATTTAGTTATTAAGTGGTTTCTGGGTAACTGTGGAACGGTACGGTCTGAAAAGTTCAAGGCATCGTGGCAGCAGGCAAGAGGTCAAGGGTCAAGATACTGTCCCAAGGGAGCACACGGGGGAAGCCATGGCTGAGGGCAAGAGCAGCACTTTAGACAGGTGTGCGCCTCACCGGATTTTTGACAAACACTCAGCTGCGCATGCACGGGGACGACAGCCATGCAATATTAATTTAAGAGCTAAATTTCGTAAGCAAAAAGGGTATTTTCTAGTCTGTAAAATGGCCATCAGTTTCTGCACAAATCTCTAACGGATGCAGCCAGCCGAGCTTTAATGGGGAATGAATACATATTTTTTTTTCTAAGTAGTTCTCTTTATTGGACGGTTGCATAAAACTAGGGCTGCAGAGCACAGTGGGAGTCCTTCACAGCCAATGTTCCAACTACCAAGATTATCAAAATAAAGCTGCAAAACAATCCATGTTGGACACTAACAAAGAGGGGCCTTGTTACTGCGGATGACGAGCAAGGCGAGTGGTGTTAATAAAACGTGTTATTGGCCTGTGTCTGCAGTTCCCTCCCTCCCTCCCTCCATTTTGATTTATGTCCAGCTGCACCCTAGGGGTCTTCTCTATGTATTTCGGGCCCATGATCTGGCTGTCATCGAGGGGACTCGGAAAGAAGCATCGAGAATTAATATCGCCACTATTTCGTAGAGCATGGACAGCCCTGGGAATTGCAAAAGCGACCATTGGCCGTGCTTATCTTATCAGTACCCTAACAGTCTGACGCCAGCTCCGTACCCTGCCTTAAGCACCTCAGCTCTGTGAAACGCCATTAAACGCGGAAGTGACATCATGCACTCTTTCACCTGAATGACATCACAGGACTTCCCCTCGCTCCGAACACCAAAATAGACGTATTGTGGCTGATGAGGTGCTAGGGTAAGAACAAGGTGGGGAAACACAGAATGAACACGGCTCGAAAGGTAATGCGTACTTTCTACTTCTACTGCTGCCTTCATGACTCCCGAAGTAAGGAGTAGCAAAAGCAGCATCAGGGGTAACAAACGGAAATTACTACCTCTAACTGACAGCCCTGCATCCCTAAGCATTGCTTTCATCCCCATCTGTTATGCCCATGAGAGGCTATGAGCCCCCAATCTATCAACCGTTAAGGGGCCAGCCAGAGCAGATTAAAAGACAATGTTCTTTTCCTCATCTGGACCCACCCACAAACAGGAATTCCAGAATGTTCTTTTGCTTGATGGTGTCTGCTTCTTGGGGTTTGAGATGTATTGTGACATCAGTCACTGGATTGCCCCTTCCAATTCTTGGCAAAAGCTTTACATGTAAAGGGCCGTCAGGCTGCAGTTCAGGGCCAAACATTCTGAGGACAGAGACAGAACTAGATGGGGCGAGGTTGTCAAGACCATGAAGCTCGAGATGGGACTGGGTGACCAGGCCTCCAGAGGCTTGCAATGTGGCATGGCCAAAGGAGGGCAGGAGGATTGTTAGAGAGGGCGAAGTGGAGGCATGAGCAGCAAACAAGCAGAGTCAATGCAAATGGCTCTGGCTTTTGTAGAGTGAAACAGTTCTTCATTAACAGACAACAAGGGTAAAGCAAAGTCAGCAGCAGTGTGAGCTTCGCACAGCACCAGGAGGGAGCACAGGGGAGGTGAAAGCAGCACCAGTGCAAGGTTCCTTCACTTACAAGTACAGAACATGTAGCAGCAGTGGTGGGTAATGGAAGGCACATACAATAATGGCAAAGGCATCGCCCAAGTGCACACTTCCCCACACAGAGAGAACAAGTAAACATGTGCAGAAGCAGGGCATCCCCCACTTAATAGTTACAGCACAGTCAACTGCAGTGCACGTTTCCTTGCATACACCAAACAGGTAAAACAATGTGGTTTGTTGACAATTGATGGTGGTGTTTGTGGTGGTTAATTTGTGCATCTGTGATATGTTGGTGTAATGCATGTGTAATGTTTCGAGTTGGTGTGGTGGTGTGAGTTGGTGTTTAGTGTGAATGTATGCGTTGATGCGAATGTCGTCATATGTGCCTTGGTTGTGTGTACTGATGTGATGTTGTGTATAAAGTGGTGCAAGTGAATGTGTAGAATGTTGCCTTTGATTCATCTTGTACACGCATATGCACAAAGGCAACATGTTTGTGGGTCTGCGGTTACAGCAGTTTGGATTGCAAAACCTCTCCAGGTGTCTCTACCTTCCAGGAGAGTGACAGCCTCAGAGGGATCTGGTGAGGTCAATTTCTTCTCCCAAGAGCCTTTGAAGGAAGATGGCCCTGGAGGGATCTTGCTCTTGGGTTTCCATTGGTAGATGAGCAGTGCAGACAAATGCATCAGGTTTTAACATAGAGGTGCAGAGTCCTGTAATTTCTGATCCTATAGGAGGCCATATTTGGCCTGTTACCAAGTGAGGATATTAGATCGATGAATATATTTTTGAATATAATGAGGTGAAGAGATAAGCAGATTGGTCAATTTCCATAATGTAGGGCTGTATGGCCCAACATCACCATCTACTCTGACCTCGTGCTGCCAGGACATCATTTGAGAGGTTGAGCCAAGGAAGGCAGAGTTAGACACCCGGGAAGTCACTATGCCCCAGGTTTTAGTTACGAAGTACAGATGAATGCAACATACCTACCATTCAGGGGACATATTACACTGACATGGTGGCCAGACCTGGCTTGCCCTGGGCACACACTCATCATGTACGCCCTACATAGACGGGACTATGCGACACTACAAAAAAGTAACTTTCCACAGTGCAGGTGTAAACACGTGCCTGAACTGGGGACAGTGCAGCAGTGGAAGACGAGTGTGAGTTTAAAAAGGTGCTAGTCATCCACTGAAACCAGGCAGCTAGACTTTAAAGAGGGTGCAGGTATCCCCCCACGGGTGAGTGCAGTGACTGTAGCCGCCTGCAGGAGAGCAGCGGGAATATCTGGAAGAACCCAGTGACTCAAATCCCCCATAAAAAGCACCCTTGAGGGTGGTGGTGTAGGGGGGGGGTTGCACTAATTGTGCATCACTTCCTATGTGCGCTTCCCAAAAGCATGTTTGTCCATGCACTTATGAAGGTGAAATTGCACAGGTGCAGTGGCACAGGTGTTCCCTCATTTGCATGAGCCATGTACCGAGGCAAATGATGGGACGAGAGGAGATCATGTAGGTGCAAAGTGTGCACTCGTGCAATCAGTATAATCCAAGGAGCTGCAACTCTGAGCAAAAAGGCAGTTTACAAGGTGCCAAAAAAGGCTGCAAGAGCCTGTTGCACCCTGAGGCACTTCTATAACAAAGCCCTGGACTAACAGCAGTTGCAGTGAAAGGATAAAATCGGTGTACACTAGGTGTGGATTCCGAGAATTATCTAAGTGGTTCAGAACAGGTACAACCCCACCCGAGTACTGGCTTGAGCCAGCTACCTTCAAGGTTGGATCATTGATCTGGTTGCATTCATGGTCTTCACCCGAATTTATACTGATTGGTTCAGTTTAACGAGTTCCAAATGTCCCGATAATAATAATAATATACCCCGGGGTTCCCCAGACGCAAGCGGAACCTGAGATTTTGTGGGTGATGCTTAATTTTGATTTATTGGTTAGCAAAAGTAAAGCTTGCACTAAATAACAAAACTTTATTCAAATGCAATCGAGTTTGTATAACATGACAAAGGACCCATTAATCATAGTTTGTCAGTACAAACATATGTTCTGTTAGATATGGAACCATTCCTTTAAATGCAAGGAGAAGTTGCTGGGGAAATGTGTCGGTCGACCCATTGTGTCCTTCTTGCCACACTGCCCCGAGACACTTTAGCATTTTCTCTTTTGCTGTCCCTCCTATGCTGATTTTAGAAGAACTTGGATAGCTCCTGTCTGCCGTATGCTTTCTATTAGGTGTCCTTCGGATGCCACACGCATTTTTAAATCTGATACCACAAGCTGGCTAGTGTTCGCTATTTCGAGATTCCTGCTATTTGCCTGGTGGAAGAGGTCAAAATGTGTTGACTAGTCTCTGAACATCGTTGTGCCTATCTAGCCCCACTTGTTTTCTGATTGATCGTGCTTACTATGTTTTTATGGGTCTTCTAATTCTGTATTTTATTAGATATTTTAATGAATATTTTTTTTTAATGTAATATTTATTGGTTTTATTCTGATGTACTGTTTTTATGATGTGAATGATCATACTCTTGATCGAATAAAGTAATAATAATATGTTCTGTTTTGTTTTAGACACGTGCAATTGATCAAACCGTAGTGTTTTGCACATTGTAGTGGAGGCAAGTATGTGTCAACTTAGTTCTTTTGTAACATGAAGTGTCAGTAGAATCTCGATCGTTTACCTATGAAGCACACCAAGAATTCGTCACTGTTTGCACTGCCTATACATGCAGTGCTTAATTTGAGCCGGTGGTTTCCGGTGCTCGGCACTGGTACTTAATTGCCTAAACTTACACTTATAACAGCTGCCAAATTGTGGCACTGTTTGTGTAATTTAAAGATGAGCAGAAAAACAGTTGTTTGTTCAAGTCAAGTCAAAACAGTTGTTTGTTAATTCAATATACATTCAAAACAACTAATACCTGCCACCCAAGCTACTCTTACAGCTTTGGGGGCCTCAAACAGTCTGAATTGTCACACTCGTAGCAGTGTGATGGTTAGTAGTTGAGTAAGCACAGTGGCAATGCGTGGTGCAAACGGCGGTGGCCTCCTGACGAGGGCCCCGGCACTTTTTTTCCCCCTCCAAATTCAGCACTGTATACATGAAGACATTTGCCGTAATCATGTGCAATGTTACTGCTTATATAGCTACAAGGATGTCCATTCAGCTCGTACATGTCCTCTTCCTGCCCATCTCACACTCAGAGGACGTAACATTTGGCATCACCAGTGATAGATTTGTGTGAACATAGCATTATAACAGATGACAGAGGTAAGAGCTCATGATGCATATGAAAATAATTCACATCAATGACTGTCTTCAAAATATACAAAGGCTGTCTTATTTTGACAAAAAGCCAAAGGACTTCCTCGGATTTTATTCTTAGCTATTTTTTATATTTATTTCATGTATGGGTTTTGTATCACACATAACATGTCAACTTTGTGCCATTTAAGAGTTAGACGGCATCTGGCCCGATACAGCAGTTTGGAAATGTAGCTACTAGTCTGGAAATGTAACTACCAGATTCCTTCAGTAGGTCAGCAGACATTGCCATACAATGTCTGATCCATAGCGGTGGATGCCACCAGCAGCTGAACCAACTCGGTCCCTTGCTATAAGAGGAAAGAGGTCCTGCTTCTTGGACAACTCAAAGATTGTTGAAAAAGAGTGACTTCAGTTCTTTTCTGAATCTTTTATGGGTGGGTATGCCCCCGACTGGCCAGTTCAGGTTGTTTTTTTAGGTATCTAGATTTTGTTTAATTTTTTTCTAATTTTTAAAGGAGTTAGAACTTGCGTTCGTGATTTTGAAATAGTTTGTTTACATAAACATGGTACATTCTAAAACACAGAGTGGTGTGATCGCATCCATCCTCCTGGCCATCTCTGTGCTTTTTAATCTCCTCTTCATGGGCATTTTATTTTTGCTTTATGGGGAACATTCAATTGCCTCTGTGCTTTTTAATCTCCTCTCCATGGAAATTTTATTTTTGCTTTATGGGGAACATTCAATTGCCTGGTGCACCCACTTCTCCAATGGACCTCACATTCCTTCACGGCCGGCCCCAAGGAACATACTGTTCACAACACGATTGTGTTGTTCTACGAGTGCTCCAGTGGAGCTCGATACTCCATCATTCCTGCTGTTCCATAATTCATGGATACTGCCACTGGCATCAGGTATTATACTATAGCTTTCTGTTGTTTCAGATTATTAATTTTTTTTGTTAGTTTTCCTTTTCAAACGGTCTTATTTCATTCTGTTCTTTTCACGGTCTTCTTTTCATTATCCTCTTTTTAGTTATTTTAAACAGGTATGAACATGGTATTTTCACACTTTTCGTTCGTCTTCAAAATCACATTCAGACACAAAGTTCTTCATACTAACCTTTTTTTAAAACCTTATTTTTGTGTGAATATTTTTCAAATCATCCCTGTTCTATCAATGCGCACCTTGGGCCCT
Source organism: Calotriton arnoldi (assembly GCA_963921515.1). NCBI lineage: Eukaryota > Metazoa > Chordata > Amphibia > Caudata > Salamandridae > Calotriton > Calotriton arnoldi. The sequence continues at coordinate 1,285,003 of CAWUFW010000647.1, read as the reverse complement.
AGAGGTCATCCTCCATGTTTCTAGCTGTCCTATTGATGATTTAGTGCAAATCGTTCTGGTTTTAAGACTCTTATCTCAATAGTATTGGCCTCCATCTTCTGATGAAAAGTTGGCAATTCCCACAGAGGGCATTGGAAATGTAAAGTGCTCTGAACTTGATTCTTTGCTTAAGGTTTGGTTGGCTGGTCCTGCTTCTTGGGAGCTAAGGCATAGTTTATCCGAACTTGTTCTACATCCTCTAATTTCAGTTATCTCCTTCTGCAGTCCTACACACGGAACCGTCTTTGAATGCTGATGAATATCTAAACAGTTTTTCATAGTATGGGTCCTCTTTCCATACCGATAAATTTCCAAACTATGTTTTTGTAATGTGGGTTCTCGTTCTACATAGGTAGAATGCCATCCTTTCGCCTTATCTAAGTCTTCTTTGTACGCTAATGAAATCCCACACAAATTATCATTCTCTTTCTACTTTTTTATATATCAAAATAAAAAAAATAAAAAACGTGCGTCTTCCCTTTGTAAACTCAGTGCTTCGGAATTAGGCCTGTTGTGGTCCGCTGTGTGTATTAACAAGTGGCCCCTCTTTTTCCTCAAATGAAAGTCTACAATTCCCTATCCACATTGAGTCCTTTACTCACAGTCTGTAAGCAGTCTATCCATTTTGTTTAACACATCGTTTTAAATAGTAAGTGACTAGTTTGTAGAATGATATTAAGACTGGTCTATTTGACTTTATGCACAGAGAGAGCAATTATTCTTAAGATGAATGAGAAACAACAAAATCTACATTATACTAACTTTATTAGCATGCTCCCTTATGTTAATGATCAAACAACCAGAACTGAATGTAAAATTCCAGGTCGAATTTTTGGCATTTCTATATTTTAAATGAGGAACGTTTAACACCTGTGGACATTACGAGGTCAAGCTCAGGAGTAGGGCTATTTTTGATGGTTTGCTGATTACCTTGATTAAGGGTCAATATTACCTGCCTTACCTGTTGATTATGTAAAGCTCTGGGTTTGAATTATTATTAGTTAACATAATTGAAACAATAGTCCTCCTCTCAATCTTAGATAATATGTAAGAAAAAAAATAATTTTTGAAATTATTATGTTACACAAATCTGCTGTAACACTTTTATTTGTGGAAAAACATCTTGGAAGGTTCCATATGAGGGTGTGAAGTTATAATAGGGTACCTACATAAAGCCAGGTCAGTAATGCAGATCAGGAACCTTATAGTAATTAATGTGCAAGCACACTTTCAAGGTACTACATGCGAGGGAGTGTAGAGACAAGGGTTTGCTCACCACAGCTTGTCAAATATTTGGAAATGACAATTGCTTTCTGACTTTGTTCAAAAGGTCTTTTGAATTTCTATCTTAGAAATTGGTGTACTGGTATTGCAATCATTGATTATCAGGAAATTTTCAATTCTGTGTTTGCTGGGATGAAGTAGAAAATGAACAGGAGGCCTTAATATAAGTGTGCAACAACCTAATATTAAGAGAAATCCAGTGAAACGAAAGCTTGCAACATTACCAATATGGCACTGTTCTTCTTCCAAGTCAGACAGCGTACGCAGGGTTAGCGTATCTAGGTTTCTCCCACAGACACAAATGCACACTACATAAATAGAACAAGAGGGTGGGTGCATTTTCCCATTCGCATTCCACTCCAGATAACTAGGTGAGGAGAGAGTAGGGAAACGACTACACGCTGACTGCAAATCTAAAGGGTCATTTCCACGGCCAACACTGCTCTTATGCATTTTATTTCATCTTTATAGTAATGGCCGTACAACAAGCCTAAACAAAGAATGAGCAAATAAAACCCCAACATGAACAGATACTTATAAGACTTTGAAACTGTGAAAGGTAAGAAGAAACACAGAGGGCTAATTTAGCTTGAAGGTCTGCATGCACCTGCACTTTTAATTTCACCAAGGTTTGCCTTTAGACTTTATAAAAAAAAGCCCTACCCTTAGAAATACATATCTCCATAACAGAAGAAATATCTTGGGCATAAAGAGAATATTATTGAACAAAATATACTTAAAAACAAATGACCCCAGGTGATGTATAAAATGATTTGTTCACTACAAGTAAATTAATTTCTAGAGAGGAACACAAATGAATGAGAAGGGTGGCACATAATATTTTACCTAACATAGCTCCAGATATGATGACATACAGCATGCTACTACTGTTGCTAGGTAATACAAATGTTATTGCTCCTAGAAAGAACTTGTTTTAATGGTGAGATCTAACAGTGAAGTGTATAAGTAGACAAAAAATAATAATGTAGTGCCTTAACTACAATGGGTATTACAGTGTAGATATTTTAAATGAGAATATTATTAATATATGACAGAAGGTTTGAAAAAAGGAATAGAAACAGTAGGAGAGTTCTATACAAGCACTGTATATCTCATTCAAGTAAATTGGTTGCTTAGGTCTCAACAAGTAAATGGGCGAACATTGTGGAAATAAGTCATTCAAACTTTTACGTGAAAAACGACCACAATGGTCTTAGATTGTATAGACTTAGATGGAGTTAGTTGACTTTACTAGTTGCAAACTGACTTTTGTGTGTGTTTAACTGCATCAAATTAAAAAGTGTTTAATATTTCGTTCCAGCCTTTATAAAGTGGAAAACTACGAAACACGTTTGCTGGGTTGAAACAATGTGGAATGGTGAATGATAACAAATAACTGTTGACAGGAGCCAGGGAATGGTTTCTCGTGAGAATTAACTGAAAATGTTTCTATTACTTACCGGTAATCACATTACTCCTAGTCCTACTCTCGCTTCTTTCCATTACGCAATGAGGCCCCTGCGCCTCGTAGACACAGCCCCTACCAAAATAAAAAGACACCGCCCCCTCCACAATACATGTACGTACCAAGCCACCGTAGACACAGTTGGCCGGGCCACCGGGAGGGAGGGCGGGCCGTAATGGAGAGAAGCGAGAGTAGGACTAGGAGTTATGTGATTACCGGTAGGTAATAGAAACATTACCTCCACGTCCCTCTCGCTTCTCTCCATTACGCAATGAGACATACCAAGCCAAGAAAAACCAGGCCAACTGTCAAAGCACAAACCCAGAACCTCGGAACAAAACGCACCAAAGAAGGGTAAACAAACAGGAAAGACAAGCCAGACGCAACACAGCTGACCAAAACCCAGAGGCAAGCCCAGCCCCCAAACGCGGGCAAGAAAGAAGACCCAGAAAACAAGGAGCCGAGGACTCCCCAAGCCAGCAAGCCGACACAACAGGACAAAAAACAGCAGAGCCAGAAGGCGCAATCCCCCACAGACAAAAGGGGGAACACCAGAGAGCCCGCCAAATAGGAGGGAAAGCCCCAAGAGGGACACATCCACCGAGGGAAGGACCACCCCACAAAGAAACAGGAGACCAGACCGACCAACAGACCCCAGCAACCAGACAGCCAAGCCCAGAAAGGCCAGCCCGGGGCACCGAGAAACAGAAAAGGGAACCACGTGCGCACGAGCACACCAAGCCCCCAACCAACAGCCAATGCAGAGCACAAGGAGACCAGGCAGACCCCCAAAAGGCACTTGCACAGAAGAGGCGACCAAAGCCGAGAGACCAAGGCAGCGACAGCCACCAAGCCCCGACCACAAGACGCCAACCCCGGAAATGCCCGAGAAGGCACTAGGAGAAAACGCAACCACAGGGCCATAGAACCGGAGAATCCAGACCACCACCAGCTCCAACAACAGAGGAACCAAAGGAAGGGGACAGGCAGGAGGCCCCAGAAAAAAACCGGACCCCCAACCCACCGAATCAGGACCTCGGGACAAGGCCAACAGAGGAAAACCAGCAAGAGGACCGCAGGCCAAGGAAACCACAGGGGAACCAACCCCAAAACGACACCCCCCCTCCACCCTCCCCAACATCCCCAAATCGAACCGGGGAGCAGCGGAAGGAGGACCCCGAACAGTCACCAGGGCAACCCACGCCCAGGCCCCACAGCAAACAGCTCAGAGCCCAAACGGCAGGAATAGGAAGGGCCCAGACAGAACAGCAAACCTAAAAAAAAACGCAGAACACGCGGACAAACAGGGACGCGCAGGAACGCAACCCGCAAAAAAAGCAGGCAAGAACGCCCCAGAGTCCAAAAGGCAAACACCCCACCGGGAAGAACCACACCAACCAACTAGCCACAGGACAGGCGCACACCGGACAACTCAAGCCAGGAGCATAGCCCGAGGGACGTGCCGCACAGCGGAAACCAGACTCCAACCCCATCCAGGCTGAAACGGCACACAGAAGGAAGAGGAAAGGGGAACAGCACACCGGAAAAACCAGGGGACCCAGGCAGGAACAAGGGGCAGCCACACCAGCAGCCAAAAGAACCCAGCTGCCCAGGACAGCAGAGGAGGCCGCCACCGGCGCCCCCAAGGAGCGAAAGAAGCAGAGGCCACAAGAGGAGCCAAAAAGGAACGAAGCAGAACGCACAGGGCCACAGCACCGCCCCCAACCACCCAGAAACGGGAGAAGCAGGAGCCAGAGAACACCGCCCAACCACGGAACCGAAGAGGGCAAAGCCCAAACCGGACCACAGAAAGCCACAAAACACAGGCCAGGAGAGCCAAGCCAACAGCACCAGGCACACCCAGGCGGGCACCCAACCAGGCAGGAACCAGGCCCGACCCTGCCTAACTCCCGGGAGCAGATGAGAACAGGCAACTCACGGCGGCAGGGCCAGAGGAAGAGGAGGCAGCGAAGCCCACAGCACCCGGCAAGCCCAGACAGACACACAACCAGGAATGAACCAGGGCTGAAAATGCCGAACGCCGGGGAACAGACATCTGTGTCCTGTGGCTGAAAGGCCACAGGACACAGACGCCCCCAACCAGAAACGCAGACGCAACACCCCGGAAGACCACAGGACAGGACAACAGCACCCGGGAAACCGGTACACACGCCCCACCGGCACAACAAGGCAGGCAAGGCCAAAACCAGATGCCAGCCAACAGACCGAAAAGCCACCATAAGTCGGCAACCATCGGAACAGCAGGGAAAGAGTCCCAGCACAAGAAACAGCCAACAGGCGGAACCAAGATGGAACAACCAGGCCGGAAGAAGCAACCACGGCACCCCAAACAGCACACAGGGGAAGCCGAAGAGAAAAGACCACCGCCATACTCAAGGGGGAGAAACCACACACAGGGAAACCCCTGAGGCGACGAGCAACAGCCCAAACAGACACCGAAGCTGAAAACAGGAACCCCGGCAGGAGCACACCCCACCCCGAAGGCACCCATCGCCACAGCCCATAGGAAGCTGAAAACAGATGAAGCACAGAAATGCAGGGGGAAGGCCGGCCCGAAGGCCCGCCCAGCATCAAAAACGGACGTCCAGCAGCCGAGGGGAAGACCCCAGCAAAAACAGCACCAGGCCTGCAAGCACCTCAACGCAGACACAGAGGCAGAACACAGGAAAACCCATAAGCAAAGGGAAAAGGACAATCCACCTGTCAGGAAACAACCCAACAACAGACAGAGCACCGCAATGCAGAAAACAAAAAAGGACGTCCAACCCAGACGGACGAGCAAAGGGAAAGGAGCACCACAGCCCCCACCGACAGACCCCCACCACAGAGGCTGAGAGTCCCAGCACCCGAAAAAGAAGGGCCAAAAAGGTAGCAGCACCAGCACCCAGGGGCCCAACAAAGCAGCGCGACAGCCAGAGCACAGCCCCGAAGCGCAGCGACAAGTCCAGGGACAGCCGCAGGCAAAGGAGGCCCCAAAACCCAGGAACCACTGCAGAGCCGAACCCGCACGGGGAACCGAGCAGCGCCAGATACAAGCAGACATGACCACCAGGACGTAGGGAAGCGCCCGCAGACACCGCCAGAGGACAGGCCCCCACAAGGAAGGAAAGCGCCAAAACCCAGAAGAAAAGGCCAGGCGGACAGGAAAAGCCACAAAGACAACCCAGACAAGACACCAGGCCCAAAGCAGCCAAGCAACCCCAACCGCGAACAGAGGAGAGCAGGGGAACCGGAGGCCTAGGCTCCCATAGCCAGAGGCCACAGCCAAAGACCAAAGGCCGACCAACCTGCGCAGGAGCAGGCCCGTACCAGCCACTGAAGCAGGACCGGGACCCCAAATGCCAAGTCCAAGCAAGAGACAGGCGCCAGGCCCAAAGAGCCCGCACGAGGCTGCTGCACAGCCAACGGCCAAGAAACGCACCCCACAGAGGCAGCCACAACCACCCCCGAACACCACCGAGAGAGAAACCGGCCCAACGCACCACCGGAGAAAGGCACAACAGACCACCGGGCAGGAGAACCAAACCAGCACAAACCAGGGAAAACAACCCGCCGCAACTCGAGCAGGCACAGTCCCCCACGAGGGCCACAGGAGAAACACGACAGCACCCCAGGACACACAACGAAATGAGAGAGGCAAACACCCCATGCGACCCCAAAGGAACCCAACAGGCCAGAGGACACTCAAACCCAGCATCCGCACTTCCCCATCGCTGCAACGCCTGTATAAACAAGGCGAGAAACAGGGCAACAAGGGCACACACCGAGCACGATAAATGCGCACCAGGACCGCACGCACAGCAATGCGGAGGAAGAGCCACGCGCCGTGCCAAGGGAGCCTACAGCACCAGGTATACCCAGGCAGTAACCCCAAAAAGGAACCAACCGGGATGACCCCGCACCACTGCAGAGGACAAACGAGAGCCAGAGCAGACAAGGGAAATGGCAGGAGGCTCAACAAACACCCCCCAGCCACCCCAACACAAAACACCCACCGGACCGGAGAAACCGCCCCGGCAACAGGCCACGCCCACCCCGACCGGAGGAAGGCACCGCCGACCTCCGGCCAGGGAGAAAAGAAAAACAGGCGCCACACCCCAGGAACAGCCAGGATGAGAGGACGACACAGTGGGGACAACAGTCCCCGCACACACCCACAAGCCGGCCGGAGGCAAGCACCGCAGACCTCTGGTTCGGCAAGAAAAGGGAATGAAGGAGGCGTCCCACGCCCACAGGCAGACCCACTCCCCCACGCACCAGAAAGACACAGCCCCTCGCAGCACACCGTGATGCCAGCACATAGGCAGACACAAACCCCAGCCGGAGAAAGGCACAGTAAAACTCCGGCCGGTAGAAGCAACCGAGACCACAGGCCACGCCCACCCTGACCGGAGGAAGGCACCGCCGACCTCCAAGCAAGGCGAAAACAGGCAGGGAACCAAGAAGGCGCCAAAACACTGGAACACCTACCTGCATCGAAGGAGACAGACCCCCCCCAGCACCGCAAGGCGAAAACAGGCAGGCATACACAACCACAAGCGGGCCGGAGGCAAACATCGCAGACCTCCGGCCCGACAGAAAAAGGAAAAGAGGGAGGCGCCCCACGCCCACTCCCCCACCGTACCTGAAAGCCCCTCACAGCACGCCAGAGGAAACCAGAAAACCCCAAGCCGGCTGGAGAAAGAAGAACGCGGAAGCCGGCCCACGCCAAACTCACAGCAGGAAGCACCACGCCGGCAGAACCAAAACAAACTAAGAAACTCATGCGGGAGTGAGCGCACCACACCCACCCTTACCGTGTCTACAGACACAAAAGAACAGGTATTGTGGAGGGGGCGGTGTCTTTTTATTTTGGTAGGGGGTGTGTCTACGAGGCGCAGGGACCTCATTGCATAATGGAGAGAAGCGAGAGGGACGTGGAGGTAATAAACACCTTAGACAGTGCAACGGAAACTGGATGTAATGTTGATAAAATACTACTGAATAACTACGGAAGGAACAAAGATCATTAATTAACTTTGTTAAGAATGAAATTCTGTTAGTCATCAATAGGCAATTCAATAAAGGTGAGGTTGTTGTAATGTACATTGCCTTTGTGAAGACTGTACAATATGAGGAGTTCTGTATTCTAGCAGGAGAGGCTTCCTAAAGTTCATATAAGTCTTCCAAGTGTATTTAAGTGTTTTCCAGAATTAGTTTCCAAATGGATTGAGCTTTTCCAGCCATCTGTAGAAGAATTAACAAATATTACAGAATAAGGACATCTAATAATAATAATGCTAATAACAACATAGTGTTTAATGGTGTGCTGCTTAAACGTGTTATAAATACAACTCGGTTTGGATGGATTAGTCATCTACTCATTGTAACCAAACAGCTGCCTTGACCACGCCAAGCTACATCTTAAACATATAACTAGCGCCTGCAACTGCACCTCTCTTGTTAGTGCTCTGAAAAATGGAAAAACATATAGATAAATTAAAATAAATAGTATCCTTATTATCCTAAGCCACTTGTACTTAATTGATTATTCTCAGAAAGAAGAAATGCTAGTGGAGCCACAGCAATTAATCTCTGTAAGGTTGCTCATACTTGCAAACATCAAGCAAGCCAACACAAGCAGACAGCCATTGCATAACATGGTCATGCCAAGTAATGGAAAGTCACTATGGTGTAAAACCTGCATCAGAGGGGCATGGCCAGCTGGGCTCTCTGATGGAAGATTGCCTTCAGATTGGTTCACTTATGTGCATCCAAACCCGAAACCTGGCCTGCGACTGGTGGAGCGTGGTGCACTCAACGTAGGGGCTCAATTCTGGCCTATTGCATTCGAGTCCGAGGATCGCAGCAGGCCAGGAATGGACAGAAAACCAGACCCAGCATGAATATATGATCCGTATCCAACAAGACGGCAATGCCAGATAAAGTACAGTGCAGGAGTGAGACTTGGGAGATGGTGGAGAGATGCCACCAGACCCAGTGGTGATTTACTGAGTATGCAAGATGGGACTCGACATCCGTACCCGAATATCTCAGAGATACAAGATCCTGAGGCAGGGTGAGGAGCTGAGACTTGGGAGATGGTGGAGAGATGCCACCAGACCCAGTGGTGATTTACTGAGTATGCAAGATGGGACTCGACATCCGTACCCGAATATCTCAGAGATACAAGATCCTAAGGCAGGGTGAGGAGCTGAGACTTGGGAGATGGTGGAGAGATGCCACCAGACCCAGTGGTGATTTACTGAGTATGCAAGATGGGACTCGACATCCGTACCCGAATATCTCAGAGATACAAGATCCTGAGACAGGGTGAGGAGCTGAGAAATGGTGTGTCGGGTAACAGCATGGGGTAAATTGGCAAGAGTAGGGTTGCAGGGCACAGAGCAAAACATCCAGAATATGCACAGAGTGGAATGACTGCGACCAGGCACCGGTGTGAGCAGACAGATTGCGGGCTCTTCTTTGCCTGCCTGGGACTTACAAAGGGCTCGGCAGCCTGCAGGTAGGTGGGTTTTATGTTTCCTGCAATAGCAAACACCATTGATTGTTAATATATTTTTTTCAAACAATTACCACAGTCTACGGTGTCAATTCAGGAGAACAACAATGCCAGCCATGTTTTTAATTTCGCTTAACACTTTTGTAGCCGATAACACAGTAACTTGCTTTTCTCCGCTTGAGCATGTTTTTGAGAGGCTCTGTAACGAAAAGTGCAGGAAGATTCACAGTCACGATAATTTTAAAAATGTAAAAAACTATTTTACGCCAGGTATGCCGAACATTTGATGCTTTTGCATGGGAAGGCCTGATACAGGCTGCAAAAGGCTGTCTTCATTATTACCACCTGTGTAGTGACTATTTGTATGTATATGTGACTGAGAACCTGGTAACTAACAGACAAAGAACTGTCTTGTTGCACCCATCTCACAGCAATGCAGAGCTGGCTTCTTGCAGAGCACCCATGGAGTGGAACAAACTGGTTCACTCTTTCAGATGATGGATGGACACAGGCGCTGAATGTGCAAAGAAGTGCAAAGTATGCGTGCTACCCTCATTCAGGAAACGAATCCACTGCAATTGAGGGAGCCAATGCCATGCACAGGGAAGTAGGCAACTAGGAGAGGATTGGCTAAACTAAGCATTGGCCAATTGAATATAACAAAAAAGAAAGGCCTAACAATGGGAGCTCATGGAACCCCACCTGCCAAGGCTTTGAGGTGCCATGCTGTAGGTAGGAGGAACTGTAATATGTGATTCAATGGGAAAAAAATGATCAACCAGACTTAAGGAACCCAATACATTGGACTCTCAATAGGAATAAAACATGGAGGAATACATTAATATAAACAATAGTACTTGGAAAATATATAACCTTAGCAGTTAGGGTATTGGATTCAAGGCAGGAACAGAAATAGAGCTACGCATAAATCATAGGGATTTTGGTGGAAATACCCCAAAATACAAGAAGAAATGCATACATTATCTAAAAAAAGGAACAAAAACTAAATACATAATAAAAACTAAGGGGTGGTGGTTTTCACGTACGTGTTTGGAATAATAATTTATACAAAGTAAAGGAGGTTTGGTGGATTTCTCCCCCATTTGATGTGAATGCACATATATATGTGTGTGTGTGTGTGTGTGTGTACGTGTGTGTGTGTGTGTCTGTGTACGTGCGTGTGTGATGTAGGGATCTATGCAACCATGGAGAAAAACCAACAGACAATTAATTCTCAAGATTAATGACATTTTCACCTTAAAAAATAGGCATGCAACATATAAAAGGAAATTTATAAAGGCTATCTGTGAATTGGTTTATTTGAAATGGTAAAATGACTTTCATCCCGAAAAATTCTATTAAACAGTTAAGGTAAAATGGTTTCTCAGTAATGGTATTCTACGAAATTGCATGCCAGCCCGGCCCCCACACACAAGGCAGACGCAAGTGACATAATTGTTGACCCATCCGTGTCCTCGGAGTACATGTAATCAGCGTGATTCAGTCTGCACTGCGCAAACTTCCCCATCTGGTGATTACAGTGCAACTTTTATATTGTTTGTTTTTATAAGATAAAGCGGAGCACTTTTTACACAGAAACTATTATACAAGAGCATTTCGAAGATTAGTGCAGTGCGGGCTCGGCTCAGAGCAGGTTACAGAATACAGGGTGTTCTACCAGGCGAGGTGGTGGAAAGATGTTTACAGTTATTTTTTACATTACACATATTTAAAATACGAGGCATAGGGAAAGAAGAGTGGTTTGCACAGATACACAAGATTTGTTGCTAACGTTCTACAGGTGAAGTTCGAACCCAGGTCCCTGGCTCAAAATTCAACAGCCACTAAGGCGTGTCCTTACAAGTTTTTTCTGTAGATGGGATGGGCCCTGGTAAACTATGGAGTGTGTTACAATGTTTTACAACAGGGTGCTAGCAACAGTGATGCTTTAGATGAAGCAATACATTTAAGATCATTATGGGGAGCGTAAAGGGAAGACATAGATTTAATGCAGTATATCTGGATTTGGAGACCAAAATGACATTTCCTGGTTTTAGAAGCGGACATGGGTCTGGTACGGAGACGTCAGAGCACATACCAGATTCCGCAGAGAAGAGAGATGGAAGACAAACTGAGTTAGAGAGTAGAGGTGGAGGTTTGTTGAGAGCGTGTACTGCAGGGCAGAAGTTTTAAGGCAATGGTGACAGTGGCAGTGGTTTTAGGAAAGGTGCAGGCAAATGATCATTAAAATAATAAATGTATTTCATTGAAGTGACCAAGGCTTGCTTAAAAGCAAGGGGTCTGAACAGGAGAAACAAAGAAACAAACAAATGTGTGAGGGTGACATTCATAGCAGGGGGTACAGAAGGGATTGTTTCTAGAGCAGAGGTGATGAGCCTGAGTGTGGAGAGAGGATGTGATGGGGAAATGAGCGATGGATGCTGTGGAAGGCAGCAGGTGGGGCTACATTTTGACTGCTGGCAGTCGGCATAGCCAAGATCTGGTGGTGCATAGCGCCGATTTTTCTTTTAAATGTTGGCTGGTTGGACTTCAGTTACTAACGTTGAGTAGGACTGGGTGGGAGCATTCAGGTAAAAATAACAAAGCTTAGCTGAGAGGTCAGAACGAGAGAGAAGTTCAGATCTGGAGACTACGTTTTTTACGTTGAAGTAAAATGGTATAACTGTAGAGCATAAAATTAGGTAAGAAACATGATAGTTTTCCTCATCACTCTGCTTCTCTTGTGAGCCAATACTCCAAGTAACAGACATAAGGTGTCAGTCAGGATTGGAAATGTGTTGTTTAAAACATGCAATGATTGTGGGGAATGGACTGCAAAGGGAGCGGTTCTAGACATGGCTCTGCTCGCTTGCAGAAGAATTAGTGGAACATAAGGTATAGAGCAGCCAGGGCAGACACAAGATGGTCAATACTGGTCATCTGGGTGTCAAGACTGCTGCTTTTGGAAGTGAAATGGGGGCGAATTATGCCAAAAAAGGAGGGGCGAAGAGGGAACAGCGGTAGGGAGAACAATATTACTGTCAAAGTTGCCAAGGTGGTGAGACAATGTACCAATGAAAAGATAGTTGTAAAGCTAAAAGTCAAAGGTAGCTCTGAAGCCGACATAGAAGCTGGCAGGCAGCAAAAGGCAGCTTCACAGAATGGATTAAGTAGGATGTTCTGTTGGCATCGGCTTCAAAGGAGGAAGAAGGTGTTCGAGAAATAAGAAGTTTTTAACAGTGGGTGCGCTGAGCGATTCGAACATGTGCAGTGTTCTGCCAAACTGGCTAAAGGAATCAAACTTCAACAAGATCACATCAACTGTCATATAACTGCATTGTCAGCTCTTATGAGCTGCTTCACGTTCAAGACTTGCTGCGTTATCTACAACGCAGGCAACAACAAGGTCCCACTGGACCTCGCCACCAAGCCCAAGATCACAGTTGGGACCCGCAATACCTGCAAAAACATTAGGTACGTTGCAGGGGCGGCTCCTCCATGTGGGCGGAGGAGTGTCGCCCCACTGCTTTCTCGCAGTGCGAGAAGCAGAAACATAAAATGGTATTATAAATACAATTTTATGTTTCTGCTTCTCGTACTGAGAGAAAGCAGAAGTGTTTGGTTGGGGGCAGGCGGTTCTGCTCTAGGGCAGGGGAGGAGTGGCTTGGCCACTGCTGAGGGCACTGACTGTTTGGTCGGCCCTCTGGGGCCGACAAAACCAGTCATGCGTACTCTGCCTTTTCTCCGTGTAGGCTGCATGTAGCCTACATAGAGAAATGGCCTCCCCATAGACACCTGGCTGGTCGGCGTCCCGACCAATCACAACACTGCTATTGCAGCGTTGTGATTGGCGGAGGGGAGGGATGCTTCCTGCTTCCAGGAGAGGAGCGGACACAACGCGGGACCGGGCCGGCGAAGGCAAGTTAACGTTTTATTTTTAATTTTAAATTAAACATCCCCCCCCAGCCCGCATGACCCCCCCCGCCCCCTACCCGCGAGTCATGCCGGCCACGACTGGTACGTTGAACACAGCAACCTCCACTCTAGCCTTCACCATGTTGATGAAATAAAAGTCTATTCTTAATGGGTAGAGTTTGATGAATTATTATTCTTAATGATGCATGTTTATGCACTGGAAACAATATCTTTCTTTACACTAGCTGAAGAAGTCATGAATGGAGATACGCTAAAAGAAGACAGATCACATAATCCATTGGGTGAGGTGAAACAGGCCGAGGAGGGGAGCCGTGGGCAAGCAGCAGGACCCCAGAACTTTTCAGAAAGAGTATTGCTAGATTTTTTCGGGTGAAACACTGAAGAAGGTTATTCGCGTGGTGGGTCTGTTGTTCATAATACTCTGGAATGGAGACATTTTGCAGACCGGAATTATAGGCCTGGATGAGAGAAAGCAAGGTTTCTTCAAGACACTTGGCTAGAGAAACACCTTGGAAAGGCATGTTATAGGTTCAGCATATAAGAAAGTGTTTTGAGATAACTAGAGTATCCCAGTTTTAAGAAGTATGCTGAAGGAGAAATTAATAGTTAAGCAGGGTGTCAGAAATTAGACCATAAGGAGGAGGTTCACTTAGGGGTGAAGATTATGATGCAGTAAATGGACAGCAGACTGAGTTCTCTTATAATGGACCTAGGTTATTTCCCAAGTAGCAATCGCTAAAAGGATGGTGCAGATACATAACTCCTCAACAATTGTTGGCGTAGCCAATAGGTCTGACACTTTCAGAATTAGCATATTACTGGGAGGCACACAGGAGCGAGTAGGAGGTGACAGAGAAGGCTATAGTTGTAAAGTAGTCCCTCATGAAGTTCAATAGAAGCACTCAAGTGGAGGTTGAAAAATACATTCAAACAGCCAATAGCATTAGGAGAGAGATGTATGCTGCAGTGCGCTAAGCAAAGAACTGATTAAGTGATTGACAAAGTCTCAAGCCAGTGGGTGAAAGAGACCGAAGAGCTGAAAAGGGCCGAGGATCCACAAGCAACTGTTGGACAAGTTTAGGAATAGCATACATAAAGCTCCTGCACTACTGCTGAGGAAGCAAAGTGAAGACTTTTCTAGAAAAGGTATCTACATGCAACACTCCGTAAGAGAGCAAAAGCCCTAACCAGAAACGGAAATCCACCAGAAGTGAGGCAGCAAATACCCTGATCATCCCCAGTGTGTAAAACAAAAATGTTAAATCTGTTCTGCTGAAATTTCCAAACTGCAAAGTCATCATGAGCACTAACTGATTGTAGCTACGGACATACCATGACTGACACGTCAGTGGTTTTCCCGGTATCACAGTTATTGGGTTAACTGCAATGTTTGCTAATAGGTGGTAAGCTCGACTAGAAATAAAGAAAATAGAGCGGTCTTTGCCTACGGTGTTAATTGTATTGTGAGTAAACTGTACACAATGTCCCCTGGTGGGCCCTCTACACCTACGGTGTAATCTCTGCAAAAATAATTAATCTGAAGAAGATGTTGGTGGGAGTTGGTCCTCTTGTCCAAGATGTAAATTTACAAGTAGGCCAAACATATCACTGCCCCTCAATTATATTTTGGGGTGCCATCTCAGTTTCAGAACTTGTCCAATAGGGCAACATGGAAGTAATAATAAATAAATAATAATACTTGGATTTGTATAGTGCGGCTAATCACCTGTGAGGGTCTAAGACAGGTGCTACCGCAGGCACGGGGAGATTAAAGGCCTAATTACGAGTTTGACGGCCCTCCTGCGGAGACCCACACGCTAGTGCTCCATGGGAGGACGGCCAAATCCGTAGTGATCTGCCGGATTCCGACTGGAATCCAGGTCGGGTGGACGGTGCTGCGGCAGTCCCATGCCAGTGCCTTTCTAAGGCTCAAAGAAGAGCCTTAGAAAGGCACAGCCATGGGACGGCCGCAGCACATTCCTGCACGGGAAGAGATGCACCATGTCATGCAATTCCTCCTGTGGAGGAATTTGGGGGTGCAATACCAGGGGGGGCACACCATGTACCCCCCTGCATGCACCCCCAGGCCCAGAGGCAGCAGGGGGCCCTGTAGCGCCCCCTGAGTAGGCTTTCTGCCAACCTTTCCATGACAGGCTCACCGACATGGAATGGAAAGGTTGGCGAAAAAGCAACTCATAATATTCTTTGTGGTGCCGCAGCACCACCGCCTGCATATTACTCTGCCTGACCGCTGTGCCACTGCTGCAGGGCCATGGATCCCCAGCGGTTGCAGTAGTCCTGTGGCAGTCCGACTGCCACAATCGTAATGTGGCACACGGTGCCGCAGTGTGGCGGTGGCAGGACCGCCACCACGGGTTCGGCAGTCCGATGGACCGCCAAACTCATAATTAGGCCCTTGTGATTTGCCCAGAATCACAGGATGTTGAGCCAACGCCAAGACTTGAACCTGAATCCTCATCTCCGAAGTCAGCAGCTCTGGCCGTTACACCACACTCTCTCTCTGCAGCATTCACTTCAGCCTACAATACCTACACTCCCCCACAGAGGCAGGCCCAAGGCTTGCATACGCCATACACATGTTACAGCATTAGGCCTACCGGGAAGGGGGGCGGGGAGTATCTGTCCCATACTCTCATGGTCACTCGCAATCAGCTGCTTATAGTCGCTAAAGTCGACCTGAGTAAGCTAAATTAAAAATACTTCAACAAATGTGCCATATATGATTAGACCAAATCCCTTGCAAGTACCAATATTTTCCCAGAATCCTTTTCAATTCCTGACGACCAATAAGAAACTGAAGCTCCCCTCCTGTGAAAGATTTGCCAAACGGAAGCTGTCATCCTCATACTACCTGGTGCACCGAAAGTAATAATATAAAACAGTCTTTCCCATAGCATTTTAGGGGCAAAGTGCACATACTTTATTTTAACAATTGTTCGCACAAGGGGAAGCAGACCAAATATAACGCTGGGGCAAGTAACAAGTAAACGCTGTATGAATCAAGAACAGGTATGGCACTTGAGTAGTACTGGCGCACGCCTAACCGATGTAAGGTAAATACCTCACTTTACCATCACTCAACAAGACAAAAGGGGACAAGCCTCGCCCCCACCTTCCTCCAGGTGCTCAGATACAAAGTAAACAGGAGGCTGCGAATAAATTGCTCTGCAAACAACGGCACTGCTGAGCCATCGAAAGCCAACAAATCAGAGGAAAACGCCAAATAAATGAACTTTTCGAGGCACAGCAGGGAGCACGGACTATGCAAACACACTGCCCTCCCTGTCCGTCCATATCTGTCCATTGTGTGTAAAAGCCCCCTGCCCCCAAAAGACTCTGAACCAGCCGGTGTTTGCACTCCCCTGGGGTTTTGTATTTTATCAGCAGGTCTCCACAGCACTCCCAACGCCGGCCTCGAAGACTCCCCAACTAAACACACACCTTCTTCGGCGGTGGTGGGGGTCTGGATTGTGCACAAAACAATGTTAACAGGAAAAAAACCTCAAAGGCAGCAGAGTGGGTGACACTGGGAGGGCACCCAGAGAATTGTGTGAAGGAGCCCCCGGAACTCAGCGCTCTGCCTCTTAAGGCGACCTCTTTCGCATTTTTTAGCTGTCTTCCCGTTCCCAAACGTTTGTTTCTGCAAGCCAAAACCACACAAACAGAACTGAACCCTGCCTCTCTCCCCACAGCATCCACCGGGAACCGCTCCAGCCCGACATCCATACATTATCATTATTACAGATCTACAAACACGAAAGTAGAAAAAAACACCGCCACAGTGCCCGGGGGTTCCTGTGCGCAGGGCGAAGTAAACATCCTTTGACAAAAACGAAAAGAAAAGCGCATTCTCTTTGTAAAAATAACTGCAGCTTGTCACTCTGCTGCTCCAGCCCTCAGTGCCTTTGTTCGGCCGGAGACTGTTTTTCATCTTTGTTTTCCCCCTTTTATTTGTAGAATCCCGTGCATACATTCTTTGCAAACTCCCCAGCCGGCCGGTTTTAAATCCACACTGAAACGTCAGGTTAAAACGCGAACCTTACAGGGGAGGGCGATGCCATGCAACGAGAAGTTGTTTTTCCTCGCCCCTGCAATGGAATCAACCGGTGCATCCGATAGCGGTGCAAGTGATGACATGGGCTCGCGCCTCCTCCTGCCCCCACCTCGCTTCATTCACCCCATGCACTTACCGGGTTTTCGATGAAAGGAAGGCAAGTTTTATTAATCCATAGGTAAACAGCTGGACGTTTTCCTTGGCTATGCTCGCGACTTTTAGCCTGTGTTCTAATATGTGCAGCTCCATTTTTTTCTTTTTTCTCATTTGGAGATCATCTGCGTGGGATATTATATTTTTTATGGAGGGTCGTGTCTGCGGATCAAGACAGGGGGCTGCGAGAGGACAGCTGCAGAGAGGTCAGGAGAGGCATAAATAGGGGACAGGGGTGAGAGCTGAGTTCAGAGGCAGAGCAGGCTCCAGAGTGCAGAAAGCAGCTGCTGTTTCAGTGTAACAAACAACTTGCCACTCAGCGGGCGCCTCACTGAGCATGCGCCTAGCGTGTGCACCATGGGAAATGTAGTCCATACGGCACATGCACGTTAAAGGGCCAGTCCTTGTTTTTTTGCACCTTTGGTTTGTCAGAATGCCTTATATATTTTTTCCAAATCGGAAAACGACATACAGGAAAATCTAAAGAGAATGATGGTTTTATTTTTATGAATGGGATGCTATTTTGTGGTAACTGAAACATATAGTAGTATTTGTTTTGTAATTATATAAAGGTATTTCTTTCTTATGGTGAAGGTGAACATGTTCAATTTATTACTTGGACAGCAGCACATTTTATAATGGTTTCCACAAAACATGAACAGTAAGCAAATATGGTATAAATTATTTTTTTGTACATAAATTATTGCAATGTTCACATCATTTATTTTAGCATTCACAGTTTTTGCCTTTCCTCACACTTATTGCTTTCTAAGTCTCACCTACAGACAGCTTTACCGTCTGTTGTTGAAGACCTGTTGTGAATAACATATGAAAATATGGGCTTTGGATCAGCCCCATGCTCGTGATTGGATGGCTTTCTTGTCTATCTCATTTCTTTGCTTCACATGCAATGACTTTCCTCACTATTCTTTATTTAACCAACCTCAGGAGCATTTCCCCTATACTGTGTTCTATTAGATGAATTGTATCCTTTCACCAATTGCATTCAGGGAACTACTTTTCAGGTCTTGCCTAGGAAACTGCATGTGTTGTCTCTTGAGAAATCACATGTTACCTTGCAGGGGCGTGGAGGCCACCCATTACTTACTATTGGTTGGACACATTGTCACTCTTGTTTGCTTGTTTCTTATTTGTCAGCTTCCATAGGCTTCCTTCCTCTTCTTGTGTTTGTCCCTACCCTGGGGTATGGTCACACTCCTTGTGTCCTTCCAATTCTCATTTTTAGAGGTGCTACTTTTTGTTTTGTTTTGTTGAACCACTCTCCTAGAGTGTGTGTTTTTCAGCTGTCTCTGTCATGTACTTCCCCTTTTCTGGGTATTGTCTGTGTGGTAGCCCCTCCCATCAACTCTCAACTGCCCCTGTGGTTGCCTGCAGCCAGTTCTGCCATGCCTCGCTTGTCCTTCTCATTAATCCCCCTCCCACCATCTGTTGTTCATTTCCTTGACCCCCTTGCCCACCATCTGCTTGGCCACCTGCCCACCCTCTATTGTCCATGTGTTCTCTCATTCCCATTCACCTGTGTTTCTCTCCTTCCCCCCGCCTGCTCCGCGTTGCCTTAGAGGAGCATGCAGCTAAAAATAAAAAATAAAAACTCTGTGGCATGGCTAGCGCTGGCTGCGTCATAATACTTAAACATTTTTTTCTTTTAGCCAAGCTGCACTGTTCTCTGTCTGCTTGTCCATCGCCCACCTTCCGTTATCTATCTGCTTTGCCCCACTGTTGTCTCTTTGCTCTCCCATTCTCTCTCGTCTGTCCTTCTCTTCCTCCGTCCGTGTTGTCGCAGGTAATGGTGGCTGGTAAGTACAACTGAGAGGGGGGGGCGGAGGGGTGCACACACACATGCACACTTACACCCATGCATTCACATGCAGATATTTGCGCACACACCCATTCACAAATACACATACATTCATACATACATGTACACACCAAACAGTCAATTAAAAACAACACTTACATACTGTAGCTCTTGGAGAAGGAAGCCTCAAAGGTGCCAGGAGGGTTGGGACTGCTGCCTCCCCTCATGGGCTGACCTTAGGCAAGCCCATGAGGGGAGGCAGCAGTCCCTAACTCGTCAGAGAGTAGGACGGGGTCAGAGAGACTGCTGACCCCACCCCACTCTGTGATGAAGTGTCTCTGATTGACACTCAACCATGGGCACTTCAGGGCTTAAAACTGAAGCACTCAGGTACGACACTATCACTGACGCTCTCCCTCGTCACGCCCACAGGAGCTGTGACATCCTCAGCCCAGCAACGTTCAGCTCAGGCAGCCAGGAGCCTGCACATTTAGCACATGTCTAACTCCTGGCTGCCTGACCTGAAAATGCTGAGTATCTTTCAGACTGACCTTTGCTCAGTCTGACAGACACACTTTATGCCCAAAAGGTGCGGGGGAGTGGCCCTTCCGCCCTTAAGGACGGACCGCTGCTGGTCGCAGGGCAGCATAGACTAAAAATAACAAAAACTCTATGGCACAGCTAATGTTGGCTGCATTATTACACTTTGCTTTAATTTTTTTTAACCATACTGCACAGCACCGGGCTGTGATAGAGCACAGCAACGAAACATTGACAAATCCAATAGCTCTCGTAGGTGGGACCTGATGCCTTTGCCAATACTTGTTAATTTTTCTTTCAGCAGTGCATGTGTTTTCTATCACTGTTTTGTGTGCTTCCCCCACTCAAATAACTATCTCCATTCATTTGCCTGTTCTCCCCCTCTTGGTGGTTGGTTCCATCCAGCCAACCCCAATCGTCATTTTTTTTCCCACCTCTGTCCCCACCTTAAGCTCTTATTCTGTTACCCCCCTGTCCTATCCTCACTCCCTATTGCTCTCCCCTCCTACTCCTCCATTGGTCCCCACCCCTCCTGTCAGGGTGCTCGCCAACTTTAAAAAACATGCTTTAAAAAAGTTTTTTTGAGCTCCCCGCAGCTGCAATTTGGTGCCAGGCCGCTCCATTTCCAAAAACTGTTTTCGTATATGCTTAAAATTATTTTTAGGTCTGGATTTAGACAGCCAAGGACTTTGGCTGTGTCTTTTTGTTTGCAGCCATTGGCTTGAGTCCTTGTCTTGGCCCAGGTCAATGGAGGATGTTTCTCTCACCTAATGCTGTTGGCTGGTTGGCTGTATTCTTCCGCCTCTTCTCAAGTGCTTGAATTGAACTACTTGAGGGACTAGTTTACAACAGTAGCCCTCTCTGTTCTCTCTGCTGGCTCCCTCCCATGTGTCCAGCTTGGCAGATTAGCACATTAAACCTAGACCGATTGACTTTGCCAATGTTTGCTTTATTTACTGTCCCAAGATTGGTGTCTGCCATCTTGAAACAGAAAATAAAACAAAACCAAGCAAGCAGGCACATCATGCTGTATGCAAGTGAAGTTGTGGTGACCCATGTGTGCGGATTACACTAGTGCGCCAAAGCATCATGATGCATCCGAGTGCATGCATGTTGACGCACGCACGCAAACATGTCATCATGGTCTGTGTTTTTTGCAATATGGAATCATCATGCATTGCCAGGCACAGGCAAGCCCTATTGGCTTTCCCAATGCTTGTCTATTTTTCTTTTAAACTTAGCATTGCCATGCATCCTTCTTCTTTTCTGATTGGTTATATCAATTTCTTGCACTATGTAATTATGCCTAATTCATAATGATCAAATTTTGGCAAGATTTTAAGTGTAAAATGCCCTACTACCCCTATTATCCATTATTTTCAAATGTGGATACTTTTCTCCTTTAAACATTTAATGAAACTCTAATCTTCGGTTTAGTAAAAACATTGAATTAAGAAATAGCTCCACCCAAACCTTTTTTGATTGCTGTTTGTTGGCACCTATGAGGAGGCAAAGTATAAAAACTCTACAGTTGAAAATCTTAGGGCTGAGAAGAAAGGTAGCTTGTCCAAGCCCCTTGGGGTTGCCTGGTTGATTTATGTAGGCAGGTTTTCAGTCATGGGCATTTATTTAACAAAGAAATGGGTTCTGTAGTCTTAGTCGTCTCCATTAAACCATTTAGACTAACGCCTCTGATAACATTGATTTGAAATAGCCAAGCTGTTATGGTTGCACTAATCTGAAAATCCAGATCCAACAGGAGCCATGCTAGTATCCACACTTCCCTGAACTCACTGACAAACATGCAAAGAATATCTATGCAGGTCTGCAGTACATCAGATGGGAGGGGAGCGGGACAGGAGAGAGAAAAACTGAAGCACTGAATATCTTCACCTCACATGTTGTTTCAGTCGAACTCAACCTGCACTGCAGAGGCATTCATATTTACGACAAGAAATAATTTGTTTAGTATTTGGTCAATTATATTATGGTTGGCTGTTGCCTCTTAACTTCTGATATACCTTGTGGCAATCTCTGTATAAACCAATTTTCTGTGGTTGCTGATAACTCTTTGACTTCTTAGAGCAGAAAGCTTTAAATATCCTTTGTACATAATGTATAGAATAACCTGAACTATAACATGTATTCTTATATCTATAACTACCTACAGTGAGTTAGGAATCAAATCTGTGATCGGAATGATTCTCAATACACATATGTAATCAGCTGTAACATAAGGAATACTGATTAGTAAGGTTCTTACACTCCTGGCAGTATACATTCACTTCCCCCCACAAGCAATTGCTTAACATCAAACTTGTTTCAAGTGATAAAAATAAAGCCTGTACAACTTAGAGGACTTACTAGCTACTTCTGCCAATAGGTACAATAAAGTTTGTAATCCTAGAAAGGATGACTACGGTGTATAGAGTTTGTAATCCTTGCAAACATGACTCCAATACTAAAGTGCAAAGCAAAATCTAAATTGTTGGTCTCTAATGTTTATCCAGAATAGTTCCCTGATAAAAAGGTCCTTGAAAACTAATGATCAAACTACAATGAATGAAAATCTCGTGGCAATAAGGTTCCGGCTGCAGCAATCTAAGCATCATGATTACATAGCAAGGAACGAGAAGTTCTTGAGGTCTGT
Organism: Calotriton arnoldi; assembly: GCA_963921515.1. NCBI lineage: Eukaryota > Metazoa > Chordata > Amphibia > Caudata > Salamandridae > Calotriton > Calotriton arnoldi. The sequence goes on along the minus strand of CAWUFW010000647.1, from coordinate 1,262,519 downwards.
AAGGTCGGTGGATGATTTCTGTAGCAGAGGGTTGATCTCGGCGTGTTTCCAGTCGTTGTGGAAGGTGGCGGTTTTGATGGAGCAGTTGATGGTGCGGCGGAGCTCGGGGGCGATGGCGGTGGCTGCTCTATGGAAGATTTGGTGCAGGCATGGGTCTGAGGGGGCTCCGGAGTAGATGCTCTTCATGGTCTTGAGAGTGTTGTCTGTGGTGAGCTCGGTCCAGTTGAGCAGGAATCTTTTGGGGTGCAACGTGGTTGGGTGCAGTGGTGTTGTGCTTGGTGGGAGGGTCTTGGGTGTCTAAACTGTCATAGATCTGAATGATCTTGTGGTGGAAGAAGGCTCCAAGTTTGTCGCAGAGATCTTGGGAGGGTGGGACGTCCGTGGTCTTGCTGTTTATCCTGGCACACTCCTTAACGATGGCGAAGAGTTCTTTACTGTTGTGTGCGTTGGCGTTTATTCTTTCCTGGAATGTCGTTTTCTTTGTGGTTTTGAGGAGGAGGTGATGTGCGGTGATTGCGGCTTTGAAGGTTGTGTGGGTTTCCAGGGTTTTGTTGTTCCTTCATTTCTTCTCGAGTCATCTGCGGATGCGTCTGGACTCGTGGAGGGCGGGAGTAAACCAGTTGGCTTTCTTGGAGTGTTGCTTGCTGTGTGCCTTCTTGAGGGGTGCCAAAGTGTCGGAGCAGTTGGAGATCCATTGGTGAAGGTTGCATGCTGCGGTATTAGCATATTCGGCTGTCGGCTGTGTGATAGTGCTGAGGGAGGTGGTGAGCAGTTCTTCGGTGACCTTGGTCCAGCTACGGCTGGGGGGGAGGTGAGGGTGTTGATGTACTGTGGGTTTGGTGAAGGCGAAGTGCACGCAGTGGTGGTCGGTCCAGAGGAGTTCGGTGGTGTGGCTGTAGGTGACGTTTCCGCTGGCGGAGAAGACGGGGTTGAGCGTGTTTCCTGCTTCGTGGGTTGGAGTGGTGAGTAGCTGCTTGAGTCCTATGTTGGCGAGGTTCTCCAGAAGAGATGCAGTGTTCTGGTCATTGGGATTGTCCAGGTGAAAGTTGAGGTCGCAGAGTAAGATGTAATCGGTGAATGCAAGAGCCTGGGGTCGATGACATTGATGATGGCTTCGGTGAAGGGTGGGTGGGGGCCAGGTGGTCTGTAGACGAGGGGGCCGCAGAGAGTGGTGTTGGGGTTGGTCTGGATCTGGAAGTGGAGGTGATCCATTGTTGTCAGTGGGTCGTCAGAGTGGGAGGTCAGGCGAAGGGTGTATTTATGGACAATGGCGATGCCTCCTCCTGGTCGGTCGGAGCGGTCTTTTTGGGTGATCTTGTTGCCATCGGGGATGGCGGTGGTGATGTCTGGGCCAGAGGTAGGGTTTGTCCAGGTTTCCGTGAGGAAGGCGATGTCGGGATAGATGGAGTCAAGGAGGTCCCAGATTTCTGTGGCATGTTTGTGGAGGGAGCACACGTTGAGGAGGATGCAGCTGAGCCAGTCGGGTCTGCTGTTGGTCGGTTGGGCGGCTGGAGAAGCTGGAGTGCGGAGGTGGGACAGGGTGCAGCTGCAGTTTCGGCATGAGAAGGGTCCTTGGGTGTCCATCGGTGATGCGAGGTGGCAGGAGGCGTGGTGTCTGGAGTTGAGGGCGAGGAGGGTGCTGGTGTCGTATCGGTGGAAGGTTTGAGGACCAGGGTCCGTGGCGCTGGGCGTGGTTCAGGCGCGGACGGGCACAGACGGGCTTGCCTTTGGTGCGCCCTCGGCACGGCCGCCAATAAGTAGTGTGCGGGGGCTGGACAGCTGGGAGGCGGGAAACGTGGGGAGCGGAAAAGAGGCACTGGAGGGGGTGGGGCCGTGGGGGATCGCAGCGGCTGGGGCAAGTGCAGAAAAGGGCACATGAAGAAAAAAAGGAAAAGGTGCTTGGACCCAGCTATCTGCAAATCAGTCTTGACCCTCCTCCAATGGGAACAGTCCAGCACGAACTGTCAAACCAGGTGCTCTCTGAACCGAAACACAAGCAACCCAGGACCGGTTTCTCCTTACTTAGTGCTCATCGGTCAAGTATAGCTTGGTTCCGGTGACACAGTGTGCACAGGACCCACATCTGTGCATACCCGTCCCACTTATAGAGACACAATAAAGTATTTTAAAAAGTGATGGATCGCATCCTTGAATTAATCTCAGTCGCTGGTAGTTACTCAGGCTACACCCCAATCCATCGTTATTTTGCACACCATGTGACTTCAGTTTGGACCCAGCTATATGCAAATCAGTCTTGACCCTGCTTCAATGTGAATAGTCTAGCCCGAACTGCCAGACCAGGTCCTTCCTGAATGGGAACACAGGCAACCCAGGATCGGTTTCTCCCTACTTAAGACTCAGCTGCCAGGAATAGCTTGATTCCAGTGATGAAGTGCATGGGCGCCACCCCTGGGCATACGGTCCCACTTATGGAGACACACTAAAGTATGCAAAAAAGTGATGGATGGAATGCTTGAATTTCAGTCACTGGAAATTACTCAGGCCGCATCCCAATCCATTGTTATTTTGCACACAATGCCACCTTAGTTTGTACCCAGCTATATGCTAATCAGTCTTGATCCTGCTATAGTGATGGGAGCACATTCCCCATGGACCGTACATGTATTGGGAAATTCTTTGAAGCATATTTCTGACCAAGACATTGATAAGGTATGTTCAAATTCCCGACTCAGAGCCAGCTAGGCTAACGTACACGTGGTTATTGTCCATCGATTAAACTTAGACAAACATATACAGGTTTTGTCACGTGGTACAGTCCAAATACATTAGTATATGTGGCTCACTTATTCAGATAAAAATAAGATGTGTGTAACAACATTGCCTCATGACTTTAAAGATACAAATACCTGTAGCATGTTGTTTGGGTTGGGATGTGGAAACATTCTGATATCGTGGGATTATCCCATGTAAGAGGAGTAGAGGAATGGTCTTTTGACGTATTGCCTTTTGGTGTTTATGTTTGCTTTTTGATCAGTAGTGTTTGTCTATGTTTTATATATTGTCGAATTTAAGTATCATGTATATGTGTTTGCCCTTTGTCTTTATAGTATTGATTATCTTCATATTTTGATTGCTTTAATGTAAGGTGTTTTGTGCCAGCTTTATGTCCTTTTTAAGCTGTACATAATTCTCATTTTCGTCCTTTTTTTGTATTGATTGTTAGTTTGTGTATTGTGTAGTTGTGTTTATACATGTCTTTGTATGTTGTCTACAGCCCTGAAAGAAGTTCAATTTTTTTTTTTACTTAACGAAAAGAGTTGGCTGGACGATCTTTTCATGTGAAAAAGTCTGTTTTACGGAAGACAATAAAGGATTGAATTTATTTCTACAATGATATATCGTCTTTAATTTTATTGGAAAGAGATATATCCTCCTGGTGCACCATTCCACTCAAAGTATCAGTGGGAACAGTACAGCCCGAAATGCAAAGCCAGGTCCCCACTGAACTGGAACACAAGCAACCCAGGACCGGTTTCGCCCTAGTTAGGGCTCATCAGTCATGTACAGCTTGGTTCCATTAACACAGTGCGCACGGAACCCACGTCTGGGCATACCTGTACCACTTAGGGCGACATACTAAAGTATACAAAAAAGTGATGGATGGAATGCTTGAAATAATCTTAGCCACTGGTAGTTACTTGTGGTGCATCCCAAACCATCATTATTTTGCACAACATACCACCTCAGTTTGGACCCAGCTAAATGCAAACCAGTCTTGACTCTGCTCCAATGCGAACAGTCCAGCCGGAACTGTTAAGCCAGATCCTCCTTGAACCAGAACACAAACAGCCCAGGACTCGTTTTACTCTACTTGGGGCTCATCAGCCAGGTATAGCTTAGTTGCACTGAAACAGTGTGCACTGGACCCACGCGTGAGCTTGCCCGTCCGACTTAGGTCAACAAACTTAAGAATACAAAAAAGTGATGGATGGAATGCTTGAAATAAGCTCAGCCACTGGTAATTTCTTGGGACACATCCCAATCCATTGTTATTTTGTGCACCAAACGACCTCAGTTTGGACCCAGCTATATGCAAATCAGCCTTGACCCTGCTCCCATGGGAACAGTGGCTGATATTAATTCAAGCATTCCATCCATCACTTTTTTGTATACTTCAGTTTGATGGTAGCAGCCATGATATTCTATAGTCCTCTTTCTGATTTGTACAGGATGGATCGATACTCCTCTCTTACTCACTTAGTTCCTGATGAGATCAGAAAAGATTGAATTGCCAGAGATGACATGAACACCGCATCTGCAAAGGGTAGTCCCATAGGCAAGACCACCTGCTAGCATGCCACCCCCCCAACAAGTGATGGCACTAACGAAGAGGGGACACTAAAATAACACACAATGGGACAAATTACTAATGAGTACAGACCTAGCATGCCTCCAATTGGCTCCCCTACACATATATCAAGATGACAAGACACATTGGCTCACTATGAGGTCCACTCCTATTCACACAATCCTGGCTGGAATTCAAGAAAACATCACTGAAACATGGACATCACACGATACACTGAGGCAGAAAGCAGTAGTGCAGTCTAAGTCTTACTAACTAACACATAAAAGAAGATTACATGACAAAGAGCATTTGTATTAATGTGCCTTTTAGGGTTGACATCAATTCTTGCTGGCTTCAGATCCAGGAAGAGTTCAGGTTCACCATTCCTGATTAGGAGTATTTCATATACCTTTCTGGAGGTACCTACCATCTATTAAGGGTACTGAATATATATGTTTTTGTTTTCTGAATAGTGGAACACTTTTCCAAGTCCATCATTGCTGCCAGGGAAGAAAGCCTATCTGTATGAATACTTGAATTGCTGCTCTCCATTCCCTAACAGGGCTGGACATAGCTATCCTTGTTTTCGGTGCTCTATTCTGTAACCTATGCACTCTTGAAGGACCACCATGGCCTGCATGCAGATTTCTGACAGGTACAGCCTGAGATGTTCCTCCAGTACCAGTTTCGACCTTTAATCCGCATAGATGCCAAGTGACTACTATAATTGGACCTACCCTACAACACCTTCAGCCATTAATGGCTTATTAGCTGTCTCCACTTTGACTTCTTAGGACTTGTAGTTGCCATTTTCTATTAGAAAGTTTGCCTAAAAAAAAAAATCCCAGCATGCAAATTTTAGCCAAAAAGTCAGGATGTGCTGACACTGTTGCGCATAGCATGACATAAGGCCACTTAGCAGCTTTGTTCTTTTCACCATTCTTTTATTTATCAATCACATACCCGCATTATAAGGGTTTATATTTGATGGATTCCTATAGATTACTCATCTTGAGATACAGTCAGCGATTCCTGAATCATGTTAGTTGATACAACGCATCTCTTTACATTGTTGTATTTTACAACGTAGTCTTTAATTCGTATACTTTTACCGCACATAATAATGTAACTCCATGTGTCTTACCTTTACCATGCATATTTTACTTGTTTTTCATCTATCATGCAATATAAACATTCCTGTATTTAATATAAAAAAATTGTCCTATGAAATGGTAATTATTAAAGTAAACATACATGTAAAAAAATATTTATCATGTTTTGAAAGTGGTAAATACATGTCCGCCAACAAATATGGGGCCGACATTTGACAAATTAAGATGGTCAAAACTTATTTTGACATCTTTTCAATATAATTTAAATGTGTTCCAGAACATAAATTCTGGGACACACTTTATTATAAATAACGATTTTTGTACAAAAAGAGGGCAAATAGTAAAAATAATGGCGTCCACCATTTCAAAATCAGGTAATGGCAGCCTACGTGGTAGCAGCACGTCCCTGAAAGCGATACACCATTGAGAAAATTATAGTGCCATCTAGGAACCAAAGTCGGTAAGCACAACTTATGAATACATGCTATAAATAAATAAACATACAAAACCAAACATAAATAGCACAACTACATATTAAAAGTATCTCTAATTTTTCCTGCCAAATCTGCCAAATCTAAAGTCAACAATAAAGGAATCCCACTGAAACTGCAAGAGAAAATGCAACAGAAACGTAAAAAGAATCTTTAAATTGAAGAAACACACATTTAATTAAAAAAAGAGAAATCATTGGAAATAAAATGAAAAGGTAAATGCAAGCCAAACAAAGGTTAATATTAGCAATAAAAACTGTTTTTCCAACCAAAGTATGTGCTAACTTAAATTCAAGTTTTCTGTAACAGATCATGCTAAATTTTATTTAAACAGAATTGTGAAATCAGAGTAAATTAAGAGAATAAAAAAACGAATTTAATGTAAATATTCTCTAGCTATTTCAGACAAAACCTAACTATTCTGATTGAAAGACCTACTGGAGAATACAAATTGGCTGATTGGAGGTGGCTTACCAAAATTAAACTATGTATGTTTTATGGAGCATGTTTCCGAAATAAACATAATATAACATTAGAAACTAAAATCTCATTGAAAACTGAGTAACAGAAGATTGATAAGAAGCTAAAAAAACTGTATATTGAAAAGGACCACGGATCAAGGATGAAATAAAACAGTAATAAACATATTTCTACATTTTATATAGGTAAATATGAAAAACATGGTGAAAGTAAACTCCCAAAAATTGGAAATCAATTAATCAAAAATGAAGGATGCATTTACTGTAAGGAGAGACAAGCTGAACCAAGAGCTTGTTGTAGATGTGTAGATTACTTCTCAACTTATTTAAACGCACAACAGTGACTTTAGGAGATTTTGTAGAATGGACAAGTGAGGATAGCCACTCTGCCTTTTCCAAAAGAGAGAATATGCATATGAAACAAACAAAGGCCTTGGGAGACACCACCAATCAGCTACATGGCTCAGTTCTAAGGGAGATGACAGAGAATATCCCTGTGCATGTTGCTGAAGAGATGCCCTCTATTCCAAATATTAAAATAATGATTTTTAGAAAACGACAAGTAATGTACCGTTAAAACAACCTAATACCTTTAGTGATATTGATATTCCTCCTGAATTAATGGAAACCTACAAACATGAACCTTTCTTTCTGTATGATAACACAAACCCTCTATAAAGAATTCTAAAATTTGCAACACTTCAAAACACTAAGGGGCCGATTCCGATCTCGGTCGGAGGCGCACCCAATACCATTCGGTCGGGAAAAAAGCCATGCGAATGCCTGTTTCCCGACCGAACCGTACATCATACCGAACGAGTAAGTACGATGCGCACAACAGCACAGAATCCGGCCGAGTCGTACTCACCCAATCCAGGTCCTGTTCTCCGACCGAGGCGAATCCGGAAACGCAGAATCGAGTCGCACGGAAGGGAAAATGCAGCCCCGTCCGGCCGAACAAGTACGATGCGCTTTCCGTACGCGCCGAACCCGTCGCTACGTCTGGCACGTCAAAGCTTCCGGGAGAGACGCACATAAGCTCCGATTCGCGCCACAACACAATCCACGGCTACGAGGCGAACACGCCAGCGACGAGGACGACGCGAAGCAACGAGAAAGACGAACGACACGAACCAACCATGAATCCCTTCGTCCCGATCCTACCAATATTCTACATTTACCACCGGAACAGGCACGGGCGCGTACGGCGCAGAAGGTAAGTCAGACACCAACCACAAAACACATACAACACGTACACAACACATCACACACACACAGAGGGATGCAGAATTTACTTACACCAGCAACAGCAGCACCATAGGGGCGGGATGCCCATCACCAATGCCACATATGCACACAGGGGCCTGGATGCGCACCACCACTACCACCCCTATCCAGGGGGGGCTGGATGCCTACCACTACTACCACCCTTAGCCAGGGGGTGCCAGATGCCCACCACCACTACCACCCTTACCCAGGGGGGCTGGATGCCTACCACTACTACCACCCTTACCCAGGGGGCTGGATGCCTACCACTACTATCACCCTAAGCCAGGGGGTGCCAGATGCCCACCACCACTACCACCCTTACCCAGGGGGCTGGATGCCTACCACCACTACCACCCTTACCCAGGGGGCTGGATGCCTACCACAACTACCACCCTTACCCAGGGGGCTGGATGCCTACCACAACTACCACCCTTACCCAGGGGGGCTGGATGCCTACCACTACTACCACCCTTACCCAGGGGGTGCCAGATGCCCACCACCACTACCACCCTTACCCAGGGGGCTGGATGCCTACCATTACTATCACCCTAAGCCAGGGGGCTGGATGCCTACCACTACTACCACCCTTAGCCAGGGGGTGCCGGATGCCCACCACTACTACCACCCTTACCCAGGGGGCTGGATGCCTACCACTACTACCACCCTTAGCCAGGGGGTGCCAGATGCCCACCACCACTACCACCCTTACCCAGGGGGGCTGGATGCCTACCACTACTACCACCCTTAGCCAGGGGGTGCCAGATGCCCACCACCACTACCACCCTTACCCAGGGGGGCTGGATGCCTACCACTACTATCACCCTAAGCCAGGGGGCTGGATGCCTACCACTACTACCACCCTTAGCCAGGGGGTGCCAGATGCCCACCACTACTACCACCCTTACCCAGGGGGCTGGATGCCTACCACTACTATCACCCTAAGCCAGGGGGCTGGATGCCTACCACTACTACCACCCTTACCCAGGGGGTGGCAGATGCCCACCACCACTACCACCCTTACCCAGGGGGCTGGATGCCTACCACAACTACCACCCTTACCCAGGGGGCTGGATGCCTACCACTACTACCACCCTTAGCCAGGGGGTGTCAGATGCCCACCACCACCCTTACCCAGGGGGGCTGGATGCATACCACAACTACCACCCTTACCCAGGGGGGGCTGGATGCCTACCACTACTACCACCCTTAGCCAGGGGGGTGCCAGATGCCCACCACCACTACCACCCTTACCCAGGGGGGGCTGGATGCCTACCACTACTATCACCCTAAGCCAGGGGGGCTGGATGCCTACCACCACTACCACCCTTAGCCAGGGGGGTGCCAGATGCCCACCACCACTACCACCCTTACCCAGGGGGGGCTGGATGCCTAACACTACTATCACCCTTACCCAGGGGGGGCTGGATGCCTACCACCACTACCACCCTTAGCCAGGGGGGTGCCAGATGCCCACCACCACTACCACCCTTACCCAGGGGGGGCTGGATGCCTAACACTACTATCACCCTTACCCAGGGGTGTGGATGCCTACCACTACTACCACCCTTAGCCATGGGTGTGCCAGATGCCCACCACCACTACCACCCTTACCCAGGGGGGGCTGGATGCCTACCACTACTATCACCTCTACCCATGGGGGGCTGGATGCCTACCACCAACACCACCCCCACTCATAGGATGGACAATGCATGACACAACCAGCACACCACAACCTAGGGAATGCAAGAAAAAGACATCCCCCAACACCATGACAAGCGTGTGTAGACTGTGTCAAATGCCTACAACACTGAACATGACTTTGAACATACAATGTGACTCCCTATCACATGTGCCACACATATATGTGTGTGGCCCCCACAATGCAAGCAGGCCATGACCAATGTGGCAATGGGGTCCAAACCCCCATCATCACAGTGACCAAAATGTAAGTGTGGGGTCCATAGCTGAAGCACATTTTGAACATTGTGGCAATGGGGTCCAAACCCCCATCATCACAGTGACCAAAAGGTAAGTGTGGGGTCCATAGCTGAATCACATTTCGAACATTGTGGCAATGGGGTCCAAACCCCCATCATCACAGTGACCAAAATGTAAGTGTGGGGTCCATAGCTGAAGCACATTTTGAACATTGTGGCAATGGGGTCCAAACCCCCATCATCACAGTGACCAAAAGGTAAGTGTGGGGTCCATAGCTGAATCACATTTCGAACATTGTGGCAATGGGGTCCAAACCCCCATCATCACAGTGACCAAAAGGTAAGTGTGGGGTCCATATCTGAAGCACATTTTGAACATTGTGGCAATGGGGTCCAAACCCCCATCACCACAGTGACCAAAATGTAAGTGTGGGGTCCATAGCTGAAGCACATTTTGAACATTGTGGCAATGGGGTCTAAACCCCCATCATCACAGTGACCAAAAGGTAAGTGTGGGGTCCATAGCTGAATCATATTTCGAACATTGTGGCAATGGGGTCCAAACCCCCATCATCACAGTGACCAAAAGGTAAGTGTGGGGTCCATATCTGAAGCACATTTTGAACATTGTGGCAATGGGGTCCAAACCCCCATCATCACAGTGACCAAAAGGTAAGTGTGGGGTCCATAGCTGAAGCACATTTTGAACATTGTGGCAATGGGGCCCAAACCCCCATCATCACAGTGACCAAAATGTAAGTGTTGACAAAGAAAAAGCTGCAACTGCCAAACTGCATGGATGATTCCTGGTCACAGAACATAAAACACATCAGTGGCAAAGTAGTGCATGTGTCCCATTGCAACATAGATTGGGGGAGGCAAATACTGCAGTGCAAATAAGACATACCTTTGGCCATGTGCAGACAAACAACACCCATGGGGGCTGACACAGTCAACATTCATCAATGACACAATGACAGAAGTGACCATCAGAATGCAGACCCACATATTTGCACCAATGGGCACACAAATGCAGATACCCTGTGGAGACTGTAGATGTGAGGTGAATAGATACCATAGCATGGCAGCAATGGGACACACAAACCATGATCATTGTGCTGACTGATGACCTAGGAGTCCCAGGGACAGCAGGGGAAACCCACCAAACTACATACAGCCAATGGCACACCTAAGATATGCCAATGCAGTGGTGCAGATGCACAAACACAAACAGGCAGACCCACACTGCACATCAAACACAACAGGTGAGGGGGAGGGTGCCAGTGTCCCCAGGCAACCACACAACACATGAGGAGGCCTGAATACCAATCATACAGATGTGCATACAGTGCCACACAAAGGTAACTCATGGATCCAAATCCCCTATGTGGGCAATCAGGCATTGTCAGATGAGAGGGAGCACAAATCACACATGTCACACAGGCACGTAGGAACAGCAACTGACACAGCAAGACACAGACACACCACAGCACTACCCCCAGGGCCCCCACAATGTGGTGACCCTGGGCTGCATTACAATCCCACTGTGATGACAAAACTAAATGTCGTTCACACTGTGAACCACAGTCATGTGTCCTGAGCAACAAACTACCATCACACCTACACAAGCACAAATCAATCAGCACGGCCAGTAAGCCAAGGCCAACATGGAGGCAGGGGTCTAGCCGGGCAACAACTCTCATCTGCACACACTCAACACCACACACCTCGACCTCCAACAATGTGCAGCAGTGAAGCACACATGCACTGGTGACATTGCACATGCACCCATGACAATTCCAGGGTGGTGGGTGGGAACCAAGGTGCAGAAACACATCACACATGGCCACACAACAAGACTCCTGAATGTCTGACACACTGCACACTACGCTGTACATGGACATGACGGCAATACCACACCAACCAATGGGATCCCAGCCACAGTCACACACCAATGAAGAAGCCAAGGTCACCCACAAAGAACACACATAGACAACAACCAACATTGCAGCCCGGACCCTGAGGAGTGCCAGCAGTCACACACACAACGTGTCACAATCACTGAAAGATAACACAAACTGGAAATCACATGACAGGTGCAAACAACAAGTGCCAAGGGGAAACCTGACTGTGACCCATCTGCGTCTGCACACAAACTCAGCCCTGACAGCAAACACACCTATGGGTGACACCCTGATGACCAGTAATGTGCCATGCACCGACATCACAGAGAACCCAGGGAGAAGACTTTGGGGGAACATAGGTCAACTCAGCAAGCATCACAAACAGGTACAACACTAGGGATCCCAGCATGCACAGCAAAACGGAAGTGAACACACAGACATGCTCATACAACACACACCTTGGGCGCAGGCAATGTCACAGGAGTACACACTGCCATGAGGGGACTCCACTCCTGTGTGAGGAAAGCTGTGCCATATGTTGCCTCAGTAGGGCCCCATCATGTCAGCTGAGCACTTGGTCACACAATCAACAATTAGCACCAAATGAAGGCTCCCGTCACATCAGCCTGGTCATGGAAGTGCCCACGAAATCATCAGCACAGATCCAACACACTTGTATAGCAATGTTGCACTGACAACACAGATGAGTCCTTCCCCATTGATGCCCAAACCTGCATGTCCAGTGGAGATGGCCACACGGTCAGGGAAGTAGACGAATTGAACAATGGCAGGCACAACAGATGTGCAGGGGTGGAAGCCACAGATGTGAAATTGCTAATGTAAGTAGGAAATCCCATTGCCAAATACTGAACACATGACACCCTCAGATGCTGCTATGGATGACATGGATACACCACAGGATAGGACACATTCCCCTGGACCACATGTGTTCCTGCACAGTAACACTTCATTATCACGAGACCAAATATCACCATCACTGCAGCAAGGGCATGGTTAGCATCATCAACAACATGTACATCAGAAGCATAAGCACTAGAGAACAGAAAGTTGCTTTATTCAGCATATGTGTGTTTAAAAGTGAAAGTCCAGAATAAACACAAAGGCCAATGGCCAGTCCATTGTCAAAGTCCAAACAGGGTGACAGTGGCAGATGTCACCCTACGCATGCCTGCACTGCACAAAACCAGGGACAATCCACTAGGAGGGGCAACCGGGGGGCAGGCCAGGAACCGCAGGGACAGGATCAGGGCTCACCAGGAGGAAGCAGGGAAGGGGTGGTGGGTGCTGGCGAGCCACTGACAACTGCAGTGGAGGTGTCTGACATGGTGTGTGCCGGCACAACTGGGGGCATGACTCAGATGTTGTGGGTGCCGGCACGACTGCAGTGGACCCTGCAGATGGAGTGGACAGGTCCGCCACTGCAGTGCCCAAGTCAGACAGGGTGGTAGTGGACTCCACTGCAGTGCCTACCACCAGGGGAGGAGAATGGGGAACAGGCAAGGTGGGCTGGACAGAGGGGAGGACACCCTCACCACATCAGTGGCACAGACAAGCGCAGCGGGGGTGTGGTGCTGGGAGAGCAAGTGGCAGGGGGAGAAGGCCGGATCCTCTTGGGGATGATATATCTGTGGGTGGGGGAACCTGGGGCAGGGTGTGGTGGGGGCACCTGTGGAGTGGGGGCCTGAGGGATGGAGGAAGGAGACCTGGTGCCTGAGCTGCAGGGCGGCGGCGGGGTCTTGCTCTTACGACTCCGGGGGACTTGCGGGTGGGGGCCTCAGTCTGTCTGCGCCTGGGGGAGGGTGTCCGGGGGCGAGGGGCACTCTGCTCCGTGTGGGTGGGCTTCCTCTTCCCCCTGAATGCTGTATCAGCTGGATCGGAGGGGGAAGAGGCCGAGGTCACTGAGGAAGAGCCGCTGGGTCTTTGGGGTTGCAGGTGAGGCAAGGGAGGGTGCTTTGGAGGGAGAGGCAACTGAGGACTGCGCAGTGCTCGTGGATGCGTGTGTGTGTTCCAGGGCCCCATCCCCTGTGAGTCTGGTTTCAGTCCCCTGACTGTGCGTGCATGTGCGTTTTGTTTGTGGCGTGTGTGTCTGTGTGCTGGACGTGTGTGTGCTGGTGTGTGCCTGTGCCGGTGTGTGTGTGCTTGGGACAGGTAAGGTGCTGGGGAATGTGGATGGAGCAGAGGCAGGAGGGGTGAGGGACTGTCTGAGGAGGGACACTGCTGCCGTCAGGGAGGAGTCCATGGACTTATTGCCCCTCTGTAGGTCAGACATGCCCGATGAGATGCCCTCCATGAACGACACCAGCTGAGTCAACAGAGCGGTGTGCGCATGGAGGACACTCAGCATGGCTGTCTGCCCTACATGGAGCTGGCGAAGGAGGTACACAGACTCCTCACTCAGGGCAGCAGGGGACACAGGGGCAGGGGTGCGGTGCCTGGCCCAAAGGAGACACGCTCCCGAACATGGGAGCCTCCACGGACCTGGGGAATGGGAGCCGATGGGAGGGCGGTGGTGGTGCTGGTGGTGGCGGGGACAGCAACACTAGCTGGGGTGTGGTGGCTGCTGACACCCGCCTCCATAAGGGAGTCATCCTCCGAGCCGCTGTGGTCCTCAGCTGAGGTGGATGCTGCTGAGGACTCCTCGGTGTGGCTCCCCTCGCCCTCCGTGCCACTGGGTCCCTCCGACCACTCCTCGGCTGTTGACCCAGTCTGGCTCTCCGGCTCCTCCTGGTCCGTGGAGCTGTCCCCTTCCGTGGCCGTGGATGTATCTGCAAACAATGGGGAAACAGACAGACATCAGTCACCTGCACCAAACGCACACACCACTGTGAGCACAGCACATTACAGAGCAAGCCCTGGCATCATTAGTTGAACATTGCTAAAAGTGCCCTAACTGAACAGGAGAAGCCAATTGTCAGTCTGATGCCAACCATGGCACTCACATCCCACATGGCCTTGCACCCATCTGTCTGGTGTCTGTTGGATAGCAACACCCCAGTGTGGACACATGCACCAACTACACAGTAGTTGGACAGTGCAGAGGACACGGTGTAGCATGTGGACATGCACACATCACAACTCTTGCCACTGAGTCAGTACAGGTTTCCGGATGAAAGGGATGCCCAGAGTCAAATAGGAAATGCATGTGATGCATACCAGCGACAGCCACCATGATGCACCCATGTCCTGATAGCCATCGCCACAATGGTGTACATGTAGCACATGTCACTCCCCTGCAGGATCACCAATAAGTAGACACATGCCATGGCGGAGGCATGACTGCTAAGTCATACATCACTGTCTCAGTGATGTATGACTTGGCAGCCAGACAACAACACTCTGCACTGTGTCACAATAGTAGGTCATGGGGAATGCAAGTCCTGGAGCTGCACAAGTGCACATGTACATCCCCCACACAACACATCATCTTAACCCTCATCTGTCCAGGTCATACCGATTGGACCTGAGCCCCTCACAATCTGCTGTGAATGGGAAACAGCTGCCTGAACTTCACATTCGCATACCCCAGTCTGCACGGGCAGCTGATCAAACACCTATGTGACACACAAGTATCGTCTCCTATGGTCACATCTCCAGTGGCATGCTGAGCCCCTACCGAGAAACACCCCAGCAGTCCTGGCAACAAATCCACAGCACACTGACACAGAGGCAGACACCTGAGGGGTCAAATCACTGCGCACAACGTCTCAGCTGATACCCGGGAGTGGGAGTACAGGTGTATTGGATGGGCTGGAGTAGGCATGACTGTCCTGCCCCACATGAATGAGGGATGAGCCCTGGACAGTGGATAGCTGGCTATGTATGTGTGACACACGTAATCTGCACACTCCTGGGGCCCAAACATTGTTCCCACCCGCTGCATGGGTGTGTGCCAGATACCCCAGGCACATGTGGTGGCTCAGCTCAGCAAGTGGACCGCATATGAAAGCAACACACAGATTACATGTCCAAACACAGGCATTGTGTGAACAATGGACCCACCCATGATGCCCACAACAGAGTTAGGGAAACAGATGCTGTCCCCCACCTTGAGTGAAGCAAACTGCAAGGACACAGTCCCAAGTGACACAATTCCCTGAATGTAAGGGCCACACCTGGGTATCAGATGAGGAGTGGGCAGTGCACAATAGAGGGACATGGCTCCTGGACAACATGACTGCTGTACTGTGGCAGTTTAACCAGGCCAGAGGAAGGCACATAGCATGTAATACAGAGTTCACAGTGCAGTCTTTGACTCACCCCCTCCTTGCTGCTGTCTGGCCTTCAGCTGCCCATCCAGGTCTGGAAACACCACCGCCAGGATCTGGAGCATGTGAGGGGTCAGGGTCCGTGTTCCGCCCCTCCTGCGAAGAGGCGACAGCTTCAGCTGGACCCGTGCAATCCTCCGGGTCCAGCCCCGAAGGTCCTGCCACCTCTTCTGGCAGTTGCGGATCCGGCGCTTGTAGACCCCCACGGACCGGACAGCCCGGACGATGTCCTTCCAGATCTCCTGCTTCCGATGGGCATTAACCTGTGAGGATGACAAAGTGAAAAGGCCATTACTACACATGCAACATATCCGTGCATGACACAGTTGTATATACATGTCTCAATCACAGGGGCACATGATGTACACAGGCAGTGCAACGCTGCCCATGGACAGTTTGCCAGAAGTCACTACATGGTATCATTGCATGGGAAGTAAAACCTTGTTCAAATGCACTGTCACTGCACCATACCTGTCCAGTGCATGTCACTACACACTATGGGGGTGACAACTACTCAGTGAGCCTGCTAGCCAGTGGCGTGCAGACTTTCAGCCTTGCTAGTCAGACAAAATGCACATTCAGAAAGGCAGTGCACAGAACACTCACCTGCTCCCCTGGTGTCCCATACAGCTTGCTGTACTGTGGAAGTAGGCTGTCCAGCAGGGCCTGGTTCTCCTCAAGGCTGAAGGCTGGGGCTCTCTCCACAGTACGTGCCATTGCAGGGTCCAGAGGGGGCAGAGACAGCAGCAGTGCAGTGGCAGATGTCGTCCTGGAGCATGTAGTGCAGGCAAGTGAGCTCTCAGGGGAACAGCCAGCAATATATATGTGCTGCAGAGGCAGATACTGTCCCATGTGTCCAAAGTGATAGGTCCAAGTCGTTTGCATCTTCTGAATCTGACCAATCCATGGAATAGCAGCACCAATACACGCCCACAGCATCCTTCAAATCTTCAACTTCATGACATACATGATTTTGCAACATTGTTGTGGGTGACCAACTGAATTTCCAGCAACCGACTCGTTCGAATTTCGAAAACGCGTCCGTTGCCAGGCTAGGCCATTGTCAATGGGTGCGCAAAGATCGGTCCATTTCTGTTCAACGCGTACAGGGGTACAACGCGTACCCGCACACATTGAATGCAATGGGCCGGCCGGGTGCACCGATCGGTCCATTGCTGTTCAACGCGTACAGGGGTACAACGCGTACCCGCACACATTGAATGCAATGGGCCGGCCGGGCACACCGATCGGTCCATTGCGGTACAACGCGTACAGGGGTACAACGCGTACCCGCACACATTGAATGCAATGGGCCGGCCGGGTGCACCGATCGGTCCATTGCTGTTCAACGCGTACAGGGGTACAACGCGTACCCGCACACATTGAATGCAATGGGCCGGCCGGGCGCACCGATCGGTCCATTGCTGTTCAGCGCGTACAGGGGTACAACGCGTACCCGCACACATTGAATGCAATGGGCCGGCCGGGCGCACCGATCGGTCCATTGCTGTTCAACGCGTACAGGGGTACAACGCGTACCCGCACACATTGAATGCAATGGGCCGGCCGGGCGCACCGATCGGTCCATTGTTGTTCAACGCGTACAGGGGTACAACGCGTACCCGCACACATTGAATGCAATGGGCCGGCCGGGCGCACCGATCGGTCCATTGCTCTTCAACGCGTACAGGGGTACAACGCGTACCCGCACACATTGAATGCAATGGGCCGGCCGGGTGCACCGATCGGTCCATTGCTGTTCAACGCATCCCTGTACAAGTGACTGGCATATGTCACCATGCCTGTCTCAGATGAACATATGCCAGCCACAGATAGCTCCCAGGGAGTGAGGGGCACACCTACAACACGACAGCCTGTCCAAACTGTATCATAAGGCATGTAAGGCTGCATTTCCTATTGTGTGTATGTTGGTGTACATGTTGTCCTGTGGGTGTCACCTGGGGGCAGCCACCCCCAGGCTGTGCACGTGTTCATGGGGACAGGATCCTGGGTGTTACGTGTACATGACCACTGTGATGTGCAACTGTTCATATCTGTGCATGTGCCATGGTCACATTTCACGGTGGTGTATGTGTATGTCATGTCACATACCCCGTGAGTCCCATGTGGGACGGTATGTTTGAGCCAGGGTGTCCCAGTGGCACAATAGTGATGGTTCTCCACAGTCTGCGTGCATGTAGTGTTTACAATGTCTCTGATTTCATGTGCACAATGGGAGACAGTCTCCACATCCACGTTGTGTGTGCATGGACTTTGATGTTGTGCGTGTGTGTGTCACAGACGTCCATGTCCAGGCAAGTGGGACCACTACCTGTGGGGGTCATGGTTGTTTTGCTGTGGTGTATACATGATACTCCATGTAATGCCAGTGTCCATGTGGCAATACAGGGTCCCTGGGAATGTACCTGTCATTGAGCTGTGATGCCTGGGGCACATCTGTCCTCACATGTCACTGTGGGGGGTGATTGTGACATGGCAGCAGGAGATGGGAACTGTGACACGGCCTCATGATATCCAATGGGCTAACCTGGGACTTATTGATGCCACTTGTTGAACCGTGATGA
Source organism: Calotriton arnoldi (assembly GCA_963921515.1). Lineage (NCBI taxonomy): Eukaryota > Metazoa > Chordata > Amphibia > Caudata > Salamandridae > Calotriton > Calotriton arnoldi. The sequence continues at coordinate 1,244,147 of CAWUFW010000647.1, read as the reverse complement.
CAGATGTTGGCCATGTATGTACCATACATGTCCTTACAGAACTGCACACTTCATGTAGTTGTGCCTCATAATGATGTATGATGTGATATTGAGTGTGTTCAATGCCGCATATGTGGGGTGACTGACAATATTGCTTTCTTCTCCTCTGCACTGCAGGGCTCCTGCTGTCCATAGACCATTCCCAGACCTGGCAACGATGGTGGAACGGGACAGCATCCGACGGTACCGCTTCACCAGGCAGCTGATTGAGGATTTGGCAGTGCAGTTGGCCCCACATTTGCAGCCTGGCCGGCCGTATCCTAGAGCGCTTACCCCCAAGGTGAAGGTGATGGCAGCCCTATACTTCTTTGCCACCGGTACCTTGCAACATACTGTGGCGACTGCTGGTGGGATGTCACAGACCATGTTGAGCCGTGTGCTCCGCGATGTTTTGGAGGCAATGTTGCTATACCTGAACCGGTACATCTATTTCCCTAGACTGCAACGACTCACTGACGTGAAGAGTGACTTCTATGCCCTGGGGAGGATGTCGCATGTCATTGGCTCCATTGATGGGACACATGTGGCTTTGGTACCACCACAGGCCCAGGAGCAGGCCTACCGTAACCGCAAGCACTACCACTCGGTCAATGCACTGGTGGTGTGTCTTGCAGATATGACCATCACACACGTGTGTGCTCGTTTCCCTGGTTCAGCACACGATGCCTTTGTGATGAGGAGTAGTCGCATCCCCAGGATGATGGCACAGATGCAGAACCAGCGTGCCTGGCTTGTCGGTGTGTACTGACTTTGTGCCATTGTGTGTGATCTGATCTGTAGTATTCCGCCCACTTTTCCAAGTCAGCTAATGTGCACTTGTCTGTCCGTAGGTGACTCGGGATAGACCAACATGCCGTGGTTGCTGACACCCCTCAGGAACCCTGTGACACCAGCCCAGATGCGCTACAATGAGGCACATGGTCGGACCAGGAGAGTGATTGAGCGGACATTTGGTCTCCTGAAGAGCCGCTTCTGCTGCCTCGACAAGACAGGAGGGTCCCTCCCATATGCCCCAGCGAAGGTGTGCAAGATTATCATCGTCTGCTGCATGCTCCACAACCTGGCAGTGCGGAAGGAGTTGCCTCTCATCCAGGATGACAATGACCAACATCCGCCACCTGTGGAGGATCCTGGCCTGGACCACGATGCCAGTGATGATGATGATGATGAGGGTGATGTCCGCACACAGCTCATCACCAACTTCTTTAGCTGAATGTGAGTATCCTGAGGTGTCATGTCAATGATGTGAGTTGGCATGATATGTGTAGGTGGTGTCTCCATGTGCTCTGGTGCTGTTGGAGTGTGTCCATGGGCTACTTGACTGGATGTGTGTAGCGATGTGTGCTTACAGGTGGTCTGTACTCCCCAACAGTGTTGACATGCTAACTTGGTTCTGGGTGGGTATCTTGTAACATGTATTGTGCATGAGTTTTGCTGTTCTGTCCTGTTCTCCATTGCTTTTGACTGTGTGTCATTTCTGTCCTTCACAGGGTACTTTCAGATTCGTTTGGTCAACTGTGTCCACCGACGACGTGATTGTACTTCCAGGGTGGTAGCTGTTGTGTCCCTACAGGTGATGTGCGCCACACCCATGGACTTCCTTCCTTCTACAGTTGTTGACTGTGTGCCCGCTGCCAGGTGGGATTACCTTGCATCTGTAGTGGTTACGACATGTTGCAACTGTGTAATAAACCTGTGCTTCACTTTGTGATGTGCGTTGTCTGTGGTCACACATTTGACTGCCATTTGCTTACTGCACCTGTGGGCTACTTGACTACAACTGGGAATAGGTGTGGTGTCTGTGCATTGCACCGTCTTCCCTGGCAACATCAGTGTAGGCAATGAGTCAGATGGCCTAGGTGTGTATGTGTTGTGTAGCCCTATGTGTCACATTGCCTTTACTCACATGCCTGTGTTGTACTTGCTGTTGCAGTCCGCATACACAGTGTAATTTTGCAGTTCATCATCCCCATGACAGCACCCATGTTGGAATCACAACAGAGGCAAGTATGGTGTATTAGTGTGTTTATTGTGATACATTTGTGTGAATAGTGCATAGGATTGTTAGTGCTGTACATTTATATTGCAATCAGAAGTTCCTAGGTGAATTGAAAGTCCTGGTAGACAAAATCCCCAGTATCGGGGCCACAGTTGTCTGAGACATTGGTCCAACTTGTACTCCCCATGTCATGTGTGGGAGTTGTGTTGCCGTCAACAGGGTGAACAGTCTGTGCACAAAGGTGAACATCCAGAACAGGTTCAGGCTTCCTGGGGGTTGCACTTGGCCATCGGCCTCTCACTTGCCCCTCCTCGGACGACCCCTCTTCTTTGGGGGGGGGCCCTCAAGTACAGGCTGCTGCGGTGGAGGGGACTCTCCGCCAGAGTCATCCTCCCTCCCTGTGGCAGTTGCAGTTTGTTCAGCACCAGATGTTGTTGGCACACAGGGAGGTGTAGACTGGTTACTGTTCATCTGGCGGAGGCATTGTAATATGTCCCTGTGCACCGCCGTCATCTCTTGCAGTGCGTCCCACTTGGACTCCACGCGGGACATGTGAGAGTCCAAGCGGGCATGATGGGCAGCCTGCTGCTGTTTCATGTCTCTGAGGAGCCCCACTACCTGGCTGAGATCTTCGGTGCTGGACTGGTACGCATCGGCTATGCGTACCAGTTGTGGGTCGTCATGCACACCAGACACCTCTGCAAGCAGCGACCTCTGTCTCCCACCCCTCCCACCACCCCTGCCGACATGTGCAGTGCGTGCAGTGGCACGCACAGATGACCCTGGTCCCCCTTGGGGGTTGGTGGTGGTGTCCATGGCCCCACGTTCGTCCAGGGTCCCTGTGCTGGTGGTGCTCCTTGTTCTGTCCATGTCGGCAGGGATGGTATTTGTGGTGACAGTCGTTGGAGGGGTGGGTGCAGGGGTGCAGCTGGTGGTCCTGCTGGTGCTGCATGTTGACTTGCACCGGAGGTGCCAGGTTGGTCTTCTTCGTCCGAGGAGGGCAGAGGCTGTACGACACCAGTGAGCTCTGTATCCTCTTGAGCCTGGGACTGGGACTCCTCAGCGTCTGCTGCTGTGTCCCCATCATCACCTGTTTTTGGGAGACACACACAATGTATGTTATGTTTCTGCAGGCATCAATGGTTGACACACCTGACAGTTGTGACTGTGCCTCTGGGTGCGGGCCTGTACATTGCATTGTCCTGAGTCGTCACAGTCAGGGGTTGATATTGGTGTAGGACATTGTTATGCATTATTTGGGCATTTCTATGTATTTGTTGGGGTGTGAACATGGTCTGCATTGGTTGTATTTGGTTGACAGCCGGCCCTCCTTCCCACCCAGCCAGTCAGTTATCCCACCATGGACTGTGCTTGCATTGCAGGGAGTGGAAGTTGTCTTTCAGGATGTCAGTCAGTGGTGTCCTGCTGTTGGTTGTTGCACAGTTCCCAGCAGGGCCTTGTGCTCCCCACAGCAGTAGCCAGTGTCAGCCATCTTGTCAGTCCTTATCCACTCCCTGTGATGTGAGCATGGTTCAGGGTGGTGTTGATGGGCCAGTTGTGAGGCTGAGCAATATCTGTGCCTACTACTCCCATCATGCTATTGCCTCCACCCCCTTCCCAGCATGCCCATGCTTCCTTCCTTTGACTCTGCTTCCCTGTGGGGTGGGCTGCCTGTGCTGACAGGATGGCTGGGAGTGTTGTCCTGGCAGTTGTTTGGCTAAAAGTCCCAAGAGTGTCCCTGTGCTTCACACAACATAACCCAGGGTGGTGGTTCTTTGTGGGATCTTGAGTTAGGATGTGAGGCATTGCATTCTCCCAGGTGGGTTATGTGGAGTATGTGTTGAGGGTGTGTGTGAGGGGAGGTGCTTGTGACTATGGTCAGTGCTGCAAGTCCTCCTTCCCACCCAGCCAGATATCCCACCATGGAACGTGCTTGCATTGCAGAGAGTGCAAGTTGGCTTTCAGGATGTCAGGCACTGGTGTTGTGCTGTTTGTTGGTGCACAGTTCCCAGCAGGGCCTTGTGCTCCCCACAGCAGTAGCCAGTGTCAGCCATCTTGTCAGTCCTTATCCACTCCCTGTGATGTGAGCATGGTTCAGGGTGGTGTTGATGGGCCAGTTGTGAGGCTGAGCAATATCTGTGCCTACTACTCCCATCATGCTATTGCCTCCACCCCCTTCCCAGCATGCCCATGCTTCCTTCCTTTGACTCTGCTTCCCTGTGGGGTGGGCTGCCTGTGCTGACAGGATGGCTGGGAGTGTTGTCCTGGCAGTTGTTTGGCTAAAAGTCCCAAGAGTGTCCCTGTGCTTCACACAACATAACCCAGGGTGCTGGTTCTTTGTGGGATCTTGAGTTAGGATGTGAGGCATTGCATTCTCCCAGGTGGGTTATGTGGAGTATGTGTTGAGGGTGTGTGTGAGGGGAGGTGCTTGTGACTATGGTCAGTGCTGCAAGTCCTCCTTCCCACCCAGCCAGATATCCCACCATGGAACGTGCTTGCATTGCAGAGAGTGCAAGTTGTCTCTCAGGATGTCAGTCAGTGGTGTCCTGCTGTTGGTTGTTGCACAGTTGCCAGCAGGGCCTTGTGCTCCCCACAGCAGTAGCCAGTGTCAGCCATCTTGTCAGTCCTTATCCACTCCCTGTGATGTGAGCATGGTTCAGGGTGGTGTTGATGGGCCAGTTGTGAGGCTGAGCAATATCTGTGTGTACTACTCCCATCATGCTATTGCCTCCACCCCCCTTCCCAGCATGCCCATGCTTCCTTCCTTTTGACTCTGCTTCCCTGTGGGGTGGGCTGCCTGTGCTGACAGGATGGCTGGGAGTGTTGTCCTGGCAGTTGTTTGGCTAAAAGTCCCAAGAGTGTCCCTGTGCTTCACACAACATAACCCAGGGTGGTGGTTCTTTGTGGGATCTTGAGTTAGGATGTGAGGCATTGCATTCTCCCAGGTGGGTTATGTGGAGTATGTGTTGAGGGGGTGTGTGAGGGGAGGTGCTTGTGACTATGGTCAGTGCTGCAAGTCCTCCTTCCCACCCAGCCAGATATCCCACCATGGAACGTGCTTGCATTGCAGAGAGTGCAAGTTGTCTCTCAGGATGTCAGTCAGTGGTGTCCTGCTGTTGGTTGTTGCACAGTTGCCAGCAGGGCCTTGTGCTCCCCACAGCAGTAGCCAGTGTCAGCCATCTTGTGAGTCCTTTTCCACTCCCTGTGATGTGCGCATGGTTCATGGTGGTGTTGATGGGACAGTTGTGGGGGTGAGCAATATCTGTGGCTACACTGACTTGGCCAGCATACACAGAATTCCTTTCTTTCAGTGGTCTTCACTGTGTGTTGGTGTTGTAGTGGTGGCTACATGTCTGGATGTGTTTGTTAGTTATATTTGTGCCACTGCCTAGCTGTAGTTGTAGTTGTGTTTGTACATGTGATGACACGGTTAAATGTAACTTTGAGATGGCATGTGTTGTGTTTATCTGACTGACATACACATTTTGGGATGATTCTGTTCTGGTTGCTGTGTAATTGCTATGAGTGCATGGTTTGACTCTCCGCTTGACAGTGATGTGTGTGTGTATTGTGGCAGAATATTGTGTACATTTGTTGTGTACTCACCAGGCTCTGGGATGTTCTCTAGTCCATAGACGCTCACTGGCGGAAGGATGGCCCGCACCTTCTCCTCCCAGGGCCTGAGGTATACTGGCTTGGCAGGAGGGCCACTGCCGGTGTATTGGCTCAGGAGGTAGTCCTTCTTGAGCAGCTCCCGTACCCTCCTGCGCACGTCATACCACCTGTTCTGGATGTCAGTCTTTGTGCGCAGACATGGTGATTGTGCGTTCACCCTGTTGATGATCCTCTCCCACATCTTGGTTTTCTGGGAGATGGGTGTCTGTTGGACCAGTGTGCCAAACAGCTGTGGCTCTACCCTGAGGATCTCGTCTACCAGGACTTCCAATTCACAATCTAGGAACTTGTGATTCTTCTTGGGGGGCATGGTGATGGGTGGTGATGGTGAGTGATGTGTGTGTTGGTGTGCAGGTGAGGGTGTGTGAGTGTGTGTTTTGCTGGGTGTATGTGAGGTAGCTAATTGTTGGTGTGCTGATGGTGTGTGGCTTGTGTGAGGGATGAGCTGTGGGTGTGTGGTTGCTGTCTGTTGAGTGCTGGCAGTAGAATAGCATTTGTAAAGGATCATGGTTGGGATTTGTGTCCTTTATATGGGTGGAGTTGTGGGTGGGTCTTTGTTCTCTGTCCCAACCCCCCCAGTATTTATTGGCTTTGTAATTGCTTGTTTGGCCTTTTTTTGTGTATTTTTCCTTAGTACTTTCTGTGCATGTTGGAAACGTTCTTGTGACCGAGTCGGACCCTGCAGTTGTCTCGTACGGTCTTCTCCGTTTCGTTCACGCTGTGTTTGTGCAGTTTTCTATGCTTCGTACGCGTCGGTCGCGGTGTTTTGTGTTACTTCGGCTCGGTTTTGTATGCGTGTCGGTCGTACGGCTTGTCCTCCGTACGACTCGGTCGTGGTTTTCGCGCCTAGCATCGTACTTTGCGGTTTGGAGTTCGCGTGTACGTTTCGGTTGGATTTGTTCCGGGTGCGTGTCGGTCGGTTCGATTCGCGTGTTTTTCCGGCCGGATTGCTGTTTTCCGTGCGGCTCGGTCGTTCGGCTTGGGTTCAGTACGTGTCGGTCGGATTTTGCACGCTTTGCATCGTACTTGGCGTGTCGGGCGCCACAGGTACGTGTCGGTCGGAATTAATTCCGGCTCCGAGTCGGTCGGTGCTTTTTCCGGCCCGAATCGGAATCGACCCCTAAGTATAGAAAATTGTGAAACATGGATAATGGATAGGATGTTTCAAACAACACCCCTTCCGTTTGCTCAGCCGTATACTGCACATAGTAAAACAAAAATACCACAATTACTTTTATTTATGCTTTATGGTCAGAGAAACAGTACTCAACATACACTAAATTTGTAACAGTTAAACAACAAAAAGACATGAGTATAAGTCCTAAGAAAATAATTATTGACTTTGAACCTGCCATTTATAACCACTATTAATAAACTTTATCCTGAGACACAAATTCAAGGATGGTTTTTCATTCTTCCCAGGACCATATCTGTAGCAGGGGACTACATCTGCAGCTACAGCTTTGTGCTTTGTTCAGCCTGAACATGTAGATAAATACTACAGAACTATTGTTTAATCTAACTACTTTACACAAATGGGGAAAAATTGGCACCATTACTCAGTTACTTTGAAGAAATGGGTATTTGCCATCTTTACAGGTTGGATTGCCGAAAAAAAACATGGTATCATATTGAATGGTGGAACTGTAACTCGGCCTGTTTGTCAAGGTGCAAAAACAGACAATGCTATTGATGATTGGCATAGTCCTTCATTAGTTCAGGAAAACAGCACACTAACCTTTACCATTAAGGGGGAATTTTGAAAAAGGAGCAACTTTTCCGGGAAATGAGACAAGTGCAACCTTATACAGGTAGTCTCCAAGCCCAAAGTCTGTAAAAAAAACACAAAGAAACAGACTCTTTTTTAAAATTCAACAATTCAGAATGTTTGGGGGACAGACTACCTAGAAAATATTACATACATACTACATTACTAACACATTTAGCAAAAAATAACATTGTAAAAATAAACTGTACATTAATCTCCTGTCTTGATAACAACACAACTATATTATTATTTGCACCCTGAGTAAAATTGCTTTTTCTGGCAGCTAAAACTATTTTTTAAAAATGGGTCCTACCTGTAGCAGTTTTCTTTCTTCAGATGTTGGTAAAATTTTAAATTATTTTACCAACATTTTATGGCAATCTAAATATAAATCCACAAAGTCACAGTCAAAATACCCAAAAATTTAAAATAGTACATCAATCACTATTTTCTAGATGTGCTCTGTTGTTTAGAAGTCAAGCTTTTGTTTTTCCAAAACAACAAAAATGTAACAAAATTAAATTAAATCCATGTAATATACTATAAAAACCTGAAAATTAAAACAAAAAAAATGCCCCCAAAAAAGTTGGAAGGTAGTTAAGTGGGCTAATTTTATCATCACCTATCTAAATCTATGCAAGGCCAAACAATATGAGTTCCAAATATATGAAAACAATGAAGGAAAAAAACCCTTTGGAAAAAAACACAAAACCTAAAAAGATGTGAAATCATATCAACCAATAGTATTATAATTAAAAAAAAAAAACAAATGACCCCGGAGGACGCTGACTTTGAAAACCTGTATAAGGGTCAAAACATGCAAACAGTAACAAAATGTAAGCAAAACTACCCCTAAACACCCCCCTTGGACTTTCCTCAAAATAAATATATATTTCCTGGACTTGGAAGAGGAAGTGACAGATAAATTTACATATTGGGTGACCCAAGGTCATTTCTTGCATCTGGACTTCCTGGTTCCTTTGGATCCGACTGCCTGCTAGAATCTTAATATAATACTTATGCTCCCAAAAGTTAAAACTTAGGTGACTGCACGTGGCAAGCTCATGATTTCCATAATGGGTAGAAGTTCCCTATTTAGAATGATACTGTTGCCACAAATACTTTACATATTGCAAAACGATCCATACCTGATACCTCCATCGTTCTTTAAAACATTCTAGTCGCAGCTGTCCTCTTTTCTCTGGGCGTGTGCCCCACCCAGAGTAGCATTTATTAAATGTGTTCAACCACCCTATGTTGGGGAGGACTGGGTGTGGCATATATTCAATTGTATTCAGATGAGTAGCTACAACTAGGGCAGCAGGTGCAGTGGGGCACCGGGGCCCAGAGCCATCAGGGGCCATTGAACACGGACAATGCCGTATTTTACTACCTCACCAGCAGAAAAAGGGGTAATTTTTCTTGCTTGCTCCAGGATCCATGCTATCCTTGCTATGTTAAGAATTGTATTATTGGGCATCCCAGATGCTTCCTATCAATGACTGAGAGGTTAGTGAGAGGGAGGACCTGACCATACTGTTGGAATTAAGATGCTTAGAGTAACAGAGCCTTTTGACACAAATGCACAGTCGGAAATCCATGCCGTCATTACCACAAGCCACCAGGATCCCAATTGAGTGTTAGTATGCTGTACTGAGATGGACTGCATGGAGAGGAAGTTATCAAAAGAATCGTCGTTGTGGGCAGGTACCTGACTGCCAGAAATGACAAGGCTGGATGGGTTCATGTTTTGGGATAACGTAGGCATATCAAAGTTAGGTGATGTATGGATATCCACACATATAAAATCCTATGTGGACCTCATGCAGAGAACGCCCCACGCAAGTCTCAATTCTTTTGTTTCTTACAATTAAGGCATGCATTCGACAATATAAAATTGCACTGAACCCCATCCCGGATTTCCGACCCATGGAATTCAACCTGGTGATGGAAAAGTTAGATTAGCAGAGTATCTCCAGACTCTATCATGCACTCGTGGTAAATACACCTGACCCCGTTGATGTCCTTAGGGATAGGGTGATCATGAATCTTGAAGGCATTGATGCAGATGAATGGCTGGAAGCCAAGATGACTTTGATGGTGTCGGCAATCTTGATGAAGCTGCGCCTCATACAATTTGAATATGTTCATCGAATTATACTGTACCCTGGTTAGACCCCACAAGATGGGAACGGCCGCTACAGCCCTTTGCAATCACTGTCAGGCTGCAGCAGGCACACTTTTACATGAGATCTTGGACATAAAATACAAGCATACTGGTCCCGTATTCATAATACACTTCAAACGGTGCTGGGGATACCGGTGGTGCGGAATCCTAAGAGTACCGCGTTGGGTTACAATCTGACTGGGATGAATCCCAAGGAGACACAAGGCTATTGATGACTAGTTTACTTGTGCTCTAGCAGAAGAACTGAAGAAGCGATATATAGCAACCACGGTGCCTGAAGAAACATAGCAAGTTATGGGGGAAATGGAAGGAACATTTTCAGAATGTATTAACTATCAAATGATACATTTGCTTGAACTGAAATCTGTATTATAACGTTTGGTCAATCTATTTGTGCGATACATAATTGGCCAAAGCGTTTGTGACTTTGGTATGCTCAACCGGCTCTCCGTGCTACAAATGTTCTTTTTCTGATTTGTGTATATAATTAATAAAAAGAAGTTTAAAAAATACATATATTGATAAAGGTTTATAATTTAAACAAGCATTGGAAAAGCCAATAGGTTTCGCCTATGTGAAACCTATTGACATGGTCAATATTTCTTTAAGATGTTGCACAGCAGCAGGTGCTGCTGTGCAACATGGCTAAAACTAAATAAGGATAGGATAGGATAGGATGGGATAAGGATTTATAAAGCGCACTAATACCTGTAGGTGTCAAGGCCCTGGGCAGTCAGAGAGAAGAAGAGAGGCACAGAACTGCCAACTATGTTGAAAAAAGCCATGCTTTCAGCAGCTTTCTAAACACCGGGAAAGATTCCGCATGAGAGATAGAGGGGGGCAGGGTATTCCAGAGTTTTGCGGCCGCCACAGAGAAGGAGCGAACGCCCCATCTGACCCTGCGGAATTTCGGAGAGATCAGTTTTCTCTGGGAGGAGGATCTCAGGGTCCTCCCAGGAGTGTACCATTGAAACATAGTTTTCAGCTGCGGCGAGCCTTTGCTGTGCAAGTACTTATAGACTGTACTAAGGGCTTTAAAGGAGATGCGCTTCCTGATGGGGAGCCAATGCAGAGTGCGGATCCCCTCCCTCGCTGATTGATGGGTGCACAGACAGAATATCTAGTTTAAAATATCGACATACACAAATATCGAGTTGGAAATATTGTGATACAGAAATATCGACAGCAAGAATATCGTGGTCAAGAATACCGACTTTAAGGTAAGAAATATTGTTTTTGAAAATATCGATGTTAGTAATATCGTTTGCAAAAATATAGTTGTTTAAAATATCGATTTTTAAATTAGTGTTATGTATTTTAGTATGTATTTTAAAAGTATGTGATCTATTTTTTGTAGAAGTATTGCTTTTGTTTTTTAATATATGTGTTACATTTTTAGTAGTGATTAATTTTATGTTCATTAAATTTTGCGTTTTTTAGTTCTGTAACGGGTTGTGGGTTTATAGGGGAATAGGGTGGGAAGTAATTTAATTATAATAAATTAATTAATATTTTTTATTTATTAGTATTAATTTAATTTAGATTTTATAGTGTTAATTGTGGGAATTAATTTATTAATAATTAATTATTAATTGGTTGTTAATTTTTATTAATAAATTAATTGGTAGTTATGTTAATTGTGTCATTTTTGTAGGAGCGGATTTCGGGCTTATAAGGGAATACGGTGGGAAGTAATTTAATTTTAATACATTTAATAATAATTTTTATATATTAGTATTTATTTAATTTATACTTTATAGTGTTAATTGTGGGAATTAATTTATTAATACTTATTTATTAATGGTTTGTTAATTAATATTAATTAATTAATTGGTAATTAATTATGTTAATTGTGTCATTGTTTTAGGAATGGGTGGTGGGGTTTATAGGGGAATGAGGTGGGAAGTAATTTATTTATAATTAATGAATAATTAATGGTTAATGGTAATTAATTAATTAAAAATTAAATATGGCAATTGTGTAATTAATTTGAGATGTGAGTTGTGGGGTTTATAGTGGTAAAGGGTGGGAAGTAAATTCTTTTAAATTAATTAATAAGTTGTTGTTAATTGATATTAATTTAATAATGTAAAATTAGTTATGGAAATTGTGTAATGATTTTTAGGTTTGTGTTGTGGTGTTTATTGGGTTAGAGGGTGGAAAGTATTTTAGGTGTCATTAATTAATAATTATTTACTCATTATTATTCATTCATTAATTGATAAATATTTATGGTAATTGTTTGCTTTTATTTTGTGTGTGGATTTTGGTTTTATAGGGGTAATGTTTGGTAAGTAAATTAATTTTTATCTGTTTAATTTGTTTTTTAATTAATAATATTTGTTTATTTGATAATTAATTGTGTTAATTATGGAGGTACACTTTTTAGAAATTTAGATGTGTGTTGTAAATAGTGTGGTGTTATAGGGTAGGAAATAAAAATATTTATTTTATGTAACAATTAATGTTTTTGATTATAATTAATTTCTATTAAATATAGTTATTTGTTTGTAAATTATTTTTTACATTTTTATAAAATAATGTTTGTAGGTAATTTTTAGATTTTCTTTAACATTATAATATGTTTCTATCTTTTCTAATTTTTTTATTTTTATATATGTTTTCTTTTTTTGTTTTTAACTTTTTTTGTATTGTAGTTGATATTTTGTTTGTTTTTAATTTTGAATTGACTTCAGTGGGAATATTAATTTTTACCCTTCTGCTATCCAACACTTTCCCTACTGTTGCACTCACTGGAGTGGGAATAGTAATTTTCCCCTCCGCTATCCAACACTTTCCCTACTGTTGCACTCACTGGAGTGGGAATAGTAATTTTTACCTCTCCGCTATCCAACACTTTCCCTACTGTTGCACTCACTGGAGTGGGAATAGTAATTTTTACCCCTTTGCTATCCAACACTTTCCCTACTGTTGCAGTAATTGGATTGAGATAGTAATTTTTACCCCTACGCTATCCAACACTTTCCCTACTGTTGCAGTAATTGGAGTGGGAATAGCAATGTTTACCCCTCCGCTATCCAACACTTTCCCTACTGTTGCACTCACTGGAGTGGGAATATTAATTTTTACCCCTACGCTATCCAACACTTTCCCTACTGTTGCACTCAATGGAGTGCAAAATGTAAGTTTAAAAATTATTAAATATTTTGTTTTAATTTATAATATAATGTATTTTATTAGATTTTATGTTATAGGTGTATGTATATATATATATATTTATTTGTACATTTTCTATATTTTTATAACATTTTAAAATACATTAAAATTATTAGTTTATGAATCGTTTTAAAGTAAATATACACATATATTACATTAATTAAATTTATTTATTATATTTGTTAAAATGTACATTACATCTCAATAATTTTTTGAAAGTTAATTTTATTATTTAATTTATTTAACATTATTTTTTATATATAAAAAATACCGATATTTTGTACATCGATATTTTTTACATCGATATTATTTTTTCGATATTTTTGTACTTTACATTATAAAGATAGGGTGTCGATATTTTTGACATCGATATTTATGTGTCGATATTTGTGTATGGGGATATTTTGGTAATAGATATTATGTCAGTGATCCTGATTGATGCTTAGGGATATTCAGGATCAGCCTGGCTGCCGCGTTCTGGACGACCTGAAGCCTGTTCAGGGAGACCATACTGATGTTGAGGTACTAGGCATTGCAGTAGTCAAGCCGGGAAGTGACTTGTGCGATGATGGTGGGCCGGTGCAGTTCAGATGGAATGTACGGAAGCACCTTTCTGAGGGTTTTCAAGATATAGAAGCAGGTGGTAACAATGCGGCTGACCTGAGAATCAAAGGTCAGACCCTCGTCAAAGTGACCCTCAGATTTTTAACTGTCCTAGCCAGGACGGCTAAAAGCAAAGCAATATGGCACGGCCAGCGATGACCGCATCATAGCGTGTTTTTTGTTTACTTTAAGCCATGTGGCACAGCAGCCCGGGCTGGTATTCAACATCTTTAAAAACCATTAATTAAGCCAAATAGTTCTGTACGGGAGATGAAGATTGAAGCCCAGGAGGAAGTCAGAGGAGCTGAGCAATCGGAAGCAAGGAAACGAGAGTGACATGGGAGCCAATTAATGATAAGTAAAGGTAAGTAATGGGCAGGCTCTAAGCCCCTCTTAAGATTTTTTTTCTTTACAGAAGATTTTGCAAGCACAGCACAAGCGCTTTGCAGGAGAAACCTAAAAATTAAATTCTTACCTGATCAGCGCAGCTGCAAACCTCCGTCCTCGACCACTCAGATATGGAAAAATAATGAAAAGCAGTTGATGAACAAGGCAGCAAAATTAGTAAGTTCTCCTGGAAAAGGTCTGGTAAACATTGTACATAGCATTTATTTTTTCTACAGTTTGGAACTTTTTTTTAAATTTGTCTTCGTACACATCTGTGTGGGATGTATTTATTAGGTTACAAATCTGAATCAGGCAGTTTAAGGATCTCCATTTGATATATGAGGGGTTTATCCAGTAAGTTGCATAGTAAGATCTAATATGGAGCAATAGCAATCATGTCTTGTAATTATTTCATGGGGAGCAAATAAAAATGTGGTGTATCAAATGCCTGAATCAATCATAACCACTAGCATTTTTCTTTAAACTTTAATTATATTTTCCATAATATAACATACAATAATAGGTGACTTTTACAATAGACATATCGTGCGGTAGGTTGTATACAGTAATTTGATACATCTACAGTAGGGATTGCATTACTTTCATAGCTAGTTTGTATTGTGTGTTCCTTGACTATGTCTAGGTTGGGCTTCTATTATGCTTCCCCTCCCTCCTTCATATGTATGTGCCCCATTCTTCTATGATCACATTGGATAACATTTTGGCCTCTAGTTCCAGTGGTTCCATATACATACGGCATACTATTCTGGGGTGTAACCTATCCAATACCTGTGGCCTCTAATATTGTACTCTCCTCTTCATCTGCTGCGTTCAGTATTAAGTACTTCTGGTTGGGTCCCCAGATATTTTTGGGCCTGCAACGTATGGGTATTAGGGCGTTATAATGATCTGATTGTGTGGACAGTGCGCCAAATCTGTGTGACAGTCTGGCAGGGTGGGTACTGGGCCTTGCATCCAGCGCATTGCGATTCTCCTTTTCGCCAAGAGAATGCCTATTGCCAGTAGTTTCCGACCTGCTTTTTGTATATCTCTATCGTACCCCATCAGTGCGACCACTGGGGAGTCGGATAGCTGCTCCTCCAACATATCACTTAGTGCTGCAAATACTTCTCCCCAGAATGCCCGGACATCAAGGCACTCCCATGCTAGATGCATAAAATTAGCTTCGCCTGTCCCACATCGCGGACACCTGTCATCCTCCCTCATGCCATATTTATGCATCCTGGCGGGGGTGTAATACGCTCTATGTAGGTATTTGTAATGTATTAATCTATACCTACCATTTTGTGATATGGTCCTGGTACGTGCATAGCAGTATGCCCATTGCGCCTCAGTGATCTCTATGCTTAGCTCATCCATCCGTTCCTGCTGCATTTTGCTCAATGTCTGATTATGATGTGATTTGGAGAGTGCATATAGTACAGTTATCCCGTGCTGAGGCGAAGCAGCCTGGAGCAAGTGTATTATTGAAGCAAGTTCTTGTTGTCCGCCATGTCCTCCCCCAATATGGCCCGCATTGATTGTCTCACACGGTGAAATTGATATCTGTCCAACATAGTTAGTTGGGGTGCTTGCGCTTGTATTTGTTCCCACGTTTCCAATACCCCTTCATGAAAGAAATCTGCCATATATTCTATATTTAGGGTGTTAAGTGTCGTAATGACTGATTTGTCCCTGCTTAACGGGAACCAGTCACACCACTCAATCAGATGTTTTGGGGAATACAATAGGGGTATATGTTGGTTGTCTGCTATCTGCCTCAGTTGGGACCTGGCGCACCCGACAGGGTCTATTATATGGAATCTACGCTGGGATTTGCTCAATAGATACTGGGACAGTGGGGTAGGGTCGACCTCCACTTTTTCAATATAGAGGTGCGGAAGATTGGCAGGGACGTGTATCCAGTAATGCGTGTGCAGCAGCTGCGCTGCCCTGTAGTATGTGTCGAGATCCGGCGCATTCAACCCGCCTTCTGCGTAGGGTTTTGTCAGTGTTTCCCATTTTACATGGGGTTGTTTGCCCGCCCAAGCAAGGTGGATTAACTGGGACTTGAGGTTGCGGAAAAAGGACCTTGGCAATGCGATTGGAATATTTGAGACTAGAAAAATAAACCTGGGAAGCACTATCATTTTCAGTATCGCAACGCGTCCTAGGAGTGATAGGGGAAGCCTGACCCATTTGTTGATGGCCTCTGTAAGTCGCTGTATGGCTCGCCCATAATTTGCCATCACAACCACTTCTGGATCGGGGTGTATCTGTATGCCCAAATATCTGACAGGTTTGGTGGTCCACTCTATAGGGTATTCCGTACTGGTGGGGACAGTACTGGGAGTGAGGGGAATTATTGTTGATTTATGCCAGTTTATGCGCAAACCCGAGTGTTGCCCAAATCGTTCTACCTCTTGTAACATTGGCCCCATATTATGTTCTGGGTTGCGTATATATAATAACATATCGTCTGCATACGCCGAAATGACCAGCTTATAGTGCGGGAATCTATGGGAGTGGTATTCTCTTAGTGCACATATCAGGGGCTCTGCAACTAGCGCATACAGCAATGATGAGAGTGGGCAGCCCTGTCTAGTGCCCCAAGTGATCTCTATTGGTTTAGAGATCTGGCCGTTAACCCTCACCCTCGCGGAGGGTTGCGTGTATAAAACATCTATCAGTTTAAGGAACACTTCGCCAACTCCAACTCGCTTGAGGACTGCATATATTTCCATTCGACAGAATCGAATGCCTTCTCGGCATCTAAAAAAAGGGCTGCAGCTTGAACATCGGGGTCTATATGCGCTATGGCACCGAAGAGGGTGCGCAAGTTACTAGTGAGGGAACGCCCCGGCACGAATCCCGTTTGCTCTTGTCCAATAATATCAGGCAGCATCGGGGCCAACCTGTTGGCAAGGACCTTCGCAAACAGTTTAGGGGCCGATTCCGATCTCGGCCGGTAGGGCTCCGAATCGGATTCGGCTTTACCGGATCCGATTCGGAGCCCTGTTTCCCGACCGATCCGTACGCGCGTCCGGACGAGCGAGTACGATGCGAAATCGCCGACCGACTCGTCCGGGCATCCCGACCGCTCCGACCGACTCGTTCCCGGCTCGAACCGCACCGACCGACTCGCTCGGACTCGACTCGCACCGCGCAATGGAGACGTTTCCCGGCCGGGTGAGTACGATGCGCGCCGCGAGCAGTCCGACCGAGCCGCGCACTCCGGCTCGAAAGAGCTGTCGGAGCCGTACTTTGGGGGTCCGTGTCGGACCCCCTGTACGCGTAGCCGCGCGAGTCGCACACAGGGGGACCCATGGGTCCCCCTACCTGTGCGTGTACGGCGCAAATCGCTTCGCCGCGTACCCGCTGTAGGGGGCGCACTTGTCCGACTCGCACCCATTGAGTCAATGGGAGCCCGCGTACGCGTTGCACGACCGGCTCCCATTGACTTCAATGGGAGTCCGACCGACTCGGGTCCGATGGCTTACGTGCGCATCGTACTCGTTCGGTCGGACTGCACGGGTCCGATTCGGTCGGAAATCTCTCCGGGTCCGGCTCGGTCGGAGAAATTTCCGGCCCGAATCGGAATTGACCCCTTAGTGTCTGTATTAAGTAGGGACAGGGGCCTGTATGAGGCGCACTGCTCCGGCAGTTTTCCCGGTTTCAGTAGGGCAATTAGAGTAGCCTCTTGCATAGTAGGCGGCATTATGCAATCGCCAGCCATTTTGGTAAAAAGATTAATTGAATTTGGTATCAGCTGTTTCTGGTAAGCTTTGTAGAAGGCTACGGTAAGCCCATCCGAGCCAGGCAATTTGTCGTTCAACATACCTTTTAGTGCTGCTGCGATTTCTGTGGGGCGGAGTGGAGCCATGAGTTTTTCCCTGTCCGAGTTAGTGACCCATTTCATCGCTATGTAGGCCAGATATTCTTCATCAGGTTCGTCTGTGCTGGGGTTGCGCATAGTGTATAATTTAGTATAATAGTTACAGAACACCTCCATAATCTCAGGAGCACAGCTAACAAGCTCGTCATTGTCATTATAAATTTGCCCAACCTCGTTACTACTCCTGCTAGGTTTAGCCAATGCTGCTAGTGTGGTACTAGGCCTCTCCCCTTCGGCATACACTCTGGCATATTTCTCCAGGTGTTTGACCTCTGTGTCGGCTAGCTCATGGAACTCGTCCATTTTTGCTCTAATTCGCAATAGAATTCTAGGCTCGGCCGATTCCTGCATCTGCTGTTCTAGCCCTTTTAGCTCCGTTTCCACCTTCTGATCGATTGTAAGACTCTTGCATGCTTGGAGATTGTTATCCCCTTTATAAATACTTTAAATGTCTCCCATATGGTGCACATCTTGGGGATGCTACCTAGGTTGGTGCTAAAAAACTCATCTATTGCTTTTCCCAATTCGTCATGAAACACCAGGTCCAGCAGTGAGTACTGGGAAATCGCCACTCGCATACCCTGGGCAGCATATTAGGAATTCTCAGGCACATCCTCACCGGTGAGTGGTCGGAATATGTACGTGGCATGTGTTTGCATTCGCAGATGTGAGGTAACAGCTCTCGTGATGCAAGCCAACAATCGATTCTCATTTGGGTGTCCTGCAGTGGAGTAATGAGTATATTCCCTGCCCAGCGGCGAGCAATGTCGCCATACATCGACCAGGGCATCTGCCTCGGCAATTGCTGCTATTGCCCTTGCAGCTACTGATGGCCGTCTGGGGGGTCCCTTAGATCTATCTAATTCGGGTATTGAATACAATTAAAGTCTCCTCCCCAGAGTGGAGGCATATGCGAGTACTTCATGGTCTTTGCATGCAATGTCTGGTAAAATTGGGGGTCATCGTGATTGGGTCAGTAAATCCCAACTACGAGCACATTAAAGCTGCCTCTATAGCATCTGATTACCACATACCGCCCCCAGGGTCACAGCATATTTCCTGCACCTGGAGCCCTGTATCTCTTCTTATCCAGATCAGAACATCTTTGGAGTGTGTAGTGAAGCATGATTCAATATATGTGCCCCTCATATTCCGCTGTCCGCTGTGTCAACATCCCGCTACGTGGTGCTAGGTGGGTTTCTTGCAGAATAGGCACATCTATGTGGTGCCTATTCAGATATGTTACTACTTTCCGAATCTTGCGCCTGTCGTTTAGCCCCCTCACATTCCATGTCACAAAGTTCAGATTGGTGCCCGCAGATGCTTTAGTGTCTTCACCTATTTTACTTAAGTGTGTTATCTTCCAGCATGTATCCCTTACTTAACAGGCTAATATTGTCTAACCCGCACTTCGTTGTCAACCTACTACATTTCACCAGTAACTGTACTGTAATTCCTCCCCCCCCCCACCCACGCCATATACCCCAACATTTGACATGGCTTGTTATACCCATCTTGTGGTACCCACCCCCCCTTTTCGGTTTACGCAGCCCCCTTGGTGTGGAACACACTTTGAGGCAGAGGAAGCCTCTTTTAGGTTTCCTCTCTTTATGACACCTTACCATCCTCCCGTTGGGCATTACATCTGAGGGTTGGAGTATCTATCAACTTTTAACATATAGACTGACTGTTTAGTATAGTGCATTCGCCACTCTGCGGAGGCATCGTGCAAGTCCATATAGTGAAGTTAGTGTTGTGGTTCAGCGCCTATCTGGTAGGCGCCCTAAGTTCTTCAATTGTGTGCACTATTTCAGCGTTCAGTTCTGTTTAGTTCGTAAAAACGTGACAATCACCAGTCTATACTGCCGTGGGTAGTGTTTGCTGCGCTGAGCCTATACATCACTAGTTCTGATTGAGTTAGACTTGCTTGTCCAGATCGCTGCCAGTTGGCCCCTCTTCTGCATTTGTTTCTGTAGGACGCTTGCCAGTTCCTTTTCTATTATATTCGCTGAGGGCTCGCTGTAACAACTTGGGATCCGTGTAAATCTTGGGTTTGCCATCCATTGTAACCTTTAATTTAGCATTGCGTAATCCATATTGAGCTCACGCAGCTTGCGCTTCACAGGGGCAAACTGTCTCCGAGCCTCCTGCACTGTTGGGGTGTAGTCTGGAAAGAGCGACAACACAGAGCCCTCAAATTTAAGTTCTCGTAATTCTCTCGCATGCCGTAGAGCTGCGTCTCTATCTCTGTAATTTAGCAACCTTGCTACCACACGCCGCGGAGGGGCTCCCGGGGGAGGCCTGGGGGCCAAGGAGCGATGGGCACATTCCACGATGAATACTGGGGAGAAAGTATCACGCCCAAGCAGTGACACCAGCAGTTGCTCCGTAAACGTTTCCATGTTGCCTGTTTGGTTTCTGGCAGGCCTGTAATACGAATATTATTGCGCCTGGAGTGTGCTTCCAAATCTTTAGCCCTGTCACGGAGAGTCGTTAGGAGCTTCTCCATTTGTTTCTGTGTATTATCGGTTTCAGTTTGGGCATCTTCGACTTTGGTTATTCTCCGTTCTGCCATATCCAAGCGCTCAGCGTGCTCGTCTATACAATCCATACGGTACGACAACGAGTCTATTTTCCTGTCTATCGTGGTGAGGCTTTTTTGCATGTCTGACAGTATTTGACGAAGATCTCCCCCAAGATCGTCGGATGCGGTCTATTGTGCTGATGGACTTATATCCGTCTCCTCCTCCCTGCTTCTTGTTGCTTTACTCTGTTCAAACTGCAGCTTAGGTTGTGTCTTGTCTACCTTCCCCATGGCGTATATCGCTGTCCTCACAGGGTCCTTAGTTCTGTGGGGCCCACCAAGTCACGTTGCAGAATATTTACACACAATTATTTTATGGCAATCACTCCATTTGTCTTGAGGGTGTATTGTTTGGACGAGTAAGGCCTGCTGCTAGTTATTGTGTTGTGTGCTTCTGCCAGTTGCTTTGGCCTTGTATTTAGCGGTGCAGGGAGTCTCCTGACTGCGCCATACGCTGTAATCTTTCCTCTTGCTACTATGCAGCGTCGACTGGCCTCGCAGAGTCACTGTTGCTTATACCCTCTCATAACTATTGTCGCCATAGAGCAACACAGCTCGAGCCATAGGTATGTGCTCCTGAGCGTGCAGCCACCAGGCCCCCTGCCGTTATGCCTGTGAATATATCAGGTAATGTGTGCCTTACACAATCGCACACCCTCGCTGTACACTGCTTCTTGTTTTTGGTTTGCCACGCGCCCTTCTTCCTTCACGCGATTTTCCCCAGGCCGTGGCGTAGGATGAGCGGCCGCGCTATTGAAGTCCACCCAGCAAGTGCTGCGAAGTAGTTAGCTGCTCCGCGCGTGTGCTCCCCAGCTCAAGCGTGCACTCACAGTCGCAGAATGTAGCTTCTCCGAACTCCACAGTGATAGTAGCTTCCGCGGTTGATGTTGCCTCCGCCGACCATAGACAGCCGCTCCACCCTCAGACCAGGTGTGCATGACTAGGCAGCTCGCTCCAGGTAAGCCCTCCGCGCCCACGGCGCCCCGTACTTGCCGCGTCAGGCGTTTCCGTAGCTCAGCTCTCAGGGGCGATCAGTGCGCAAGCCGTGGAACGCACTGCCTGCAGAGGCTTCACTTGGTGTCTCGGCTGCACGCGTTGCTTCGCCGCTTCCTGCCAGGCCGTGTCAGCTATCTCAGTGCCAATCGCCTTTCCACTTGAGTGTCGGTGCTGAGAAGCACCTCTCTGAGTAGCGCGTTGTCAGCGTTGTAATATTCGTTATATGTGTGGCTATTATTTCCCCGGTTGTAGCAAATACCTTAAGGATATTACAGACAGTATTCGGAGCTGGCTTAGATAGCGGCCATCTTGGTGTCAGGCAAGCTCCCCCCCAACCACTAGCATTTTTCTGGGTACTATTCAACTCATAAAGCTCAACAAGGCTAAAATATGTCCTGGATTGCTGGTGTGTGGGCTAAATTATCTAGACTGGGTAGAGTCAAGGCTATTTTGCATATGGGTGGTCTCTGTGTGTAGTGGGCACATCGTGCAAAAACACGAAGTACAGATATGTGCCCCAGAGTAATTAACAGCACTATGATCAATTCCAACAGTCCATCTATTGTGTTTTTTCTCAGTAAGGCGCCCTAAGTATGACAGGTATGTAGAGACATGAGTCCTGCAACTCACTGTAAATTCACTGCACCAGATGGTGCAAGCTGCACCTCACGCGAGTGCCAGCAATCTTTTGGCTAAGATTAAGGGGCCAATTCCGATCTCGGCCGGTAGGGCTCCGAATCGGATTCGGCTTAACCGGATCCGATTCGGAGCCCTATTTCCCGACCGATTCGTACGTGCGTCCGAGCGAGCGAGTACGATGCGTATTCGCCGACCGACTCGTCCGGGCGTCCCGACCGCTCCGACCGACTCGATCCCGGGTCGAACCGCACCGACCGACTCGCACGGACACGACTCGCACCGCGCAATGGAGACGTTCCCCGGCCGGGTAAGTACGATGCGCGCCGCGAGCAGTCCGACCGAGCCGCGCACTCCGGCACGAAAGAGCTGTCGGAGCCGTACTTTGGGGTCCGTGTCGGACCCCCCTGTATGCGTAGCCACGCGAGTCGCACACAGGGGGACCCATGGGTCCCCCTACCTGTGAGTGTACAGCGCGAATCGCTCGCCGCGTACACGCTGTAGGGGGCGCACTTGTCCGCATCGCACCCATTGAGTCAATGGGAGCCCGCGTACGCGTTGTACGACAGGCTCCCATTGACTTCAATGGGAGTCCGACCGACTCGAGTCCGATGGCATACGTGCGCATCGTACTCGTTCGGTCGGACTGCACGGGTCCGATTCGGTCGGAAATCTCTCCCGGTCCGGCTCGGTCGGAGAGATTTCCGGCCCGAATCGGAATCGGCCCCTAAGTGTAGAATCTGTTCTTATCAGAACATTACTAGAATCTTGAATTGATGAACCATCACTTTAGTACCAGGGCAAGGCCTCCTGATCCCTACAGAGATAGTGGGAGTATATTAGCGTACTCATTCCAATTGCTCAACAGGGCATGGAAAAGAAATTGGAAATAGAAACCCCAATGGCCATGCACCCTTTTGTGTTTGGGTGGACTTATGGTGAAAGATTAAAACCTGTCCTAAAATCCTCCACAGCTTTACACTGCACTCAGTGCTTTGGAGAGGGGATCTATGCATGTGCAGTAATATCTGTAACCCTCACCCTAGTCCTTGAAGTCAAGTACATCATTTCAAGTTGGGCCAGTAGGACGTTCTCTGGAAAAAAGTGATGCAAACTCCTCTCAGGAGTAGTCCCATATAGACTAGTAACTGCAGCAGTAGCCCCAGATGGGCTATAAATCTCACTGAACATCCCAGTTGAACCAGTAATCTTGGTGGAAAACCCAGAGAAAATGGCTAAGCAATCAGCTCTGACTGCCCAACTTTCACAGAAATCGCTATTCCCTCAATGAATGCCCAGAAGTTTTGCACTGAACCCACAGGGGGAGGAAGCACAGGCACCGGACAACCCTCACAAAAAGATCACCAGCGCAAGGAAGGCGGCTGAGTATGGTGGACCTAAAAGAATTGGAACATTCAAACCTGAAGGGAAAAGAGTAGGCAAGGAAGGGACTAAACAGGGGAAAACATTTGAACCCTTCATTGGGTACTCCCTGTCCAACTGGCACTCTCAAGTAGTGACAAAGAGAGTGTCCAGCTGGACTAGGATCTTTTCCTGGTCAAGGTGGCATTATCAGCAGGACTCCCAGGAGCAGTGGTGATGAGCTGCCAGTTTTAATCTTTCTTTTGTATTTTGTGACTCAGGTACTATTTAGGAACTACTGGAAACTCTTCCTCCCAAAGAAAAGGTGGCACCATATAACAGCTTCAACATGGAGATCAGATGGGGACCACCATTAACTGAGAAGAAGATCACGTTTGAGGTGACCAACCCCCATATACCAGACTCAGACATTGCACGCCTGCACCAAAGATATGACACCATCATGGACAAGAGAGAAATATGGAATATGACCTGGCAAGGGATCCTTAGGCTGGAACACAACTCCGCAGGAAAGGACGACCATTAATTTGCAATATGAAGTGGATGAAGGCAAGATCAGATACCAATACAATATTTCACATGCTGGAAATGCAACAGCAAAAGACACAAAGGCAAAGGCTGCCTGAAAACAAATTACTGGATCTGCAAGGCATCTGGACATGAAGAGTTACTGCTAAGGAAAGAAGATTTGTAACCTCTGAGTAGCGGAGGGACACATCTACTTCTGATCCACAGAATCAGCAAGAATAAGACATATATAGTGTTAGCAGCAGGGACCCCTGACCTAAGAACCACCAGACCCAGAAACCAATGCAAGGTTGCACGCTGTCAGAACCCCGTTCAGAGGGCCACGGGGCACGCAGGAGCTACTGCACCCAACCGTGGGGGTTGAGGCCTTTTCCTCTTGATGTCCTGGGGCCAGACATACAGTGAATCCTGAGCAACTGGGCGAAATACCCCTTAAGCACTTGACTCTAAGTGGTCGTGCCGGTCCAGTAGTTTAAGTTTCTCAGGAGTTGGGGGAGAAGGTAGACAGAGGGAATGAACACAGGCTCACAACTCAAAATACACACATCAGCAATAATAAATGATTGTCCAGTCAAATACTCACTTTTATGAAAAAAGGAGTAGTTATATATGAGCACAAACTGAAATACAACATTCACAGACTATACACTCAGTCCCCTGAGGTCAGGGCTCTAGTGTTTTATAGGCAGGTCCCTGAGTCCCACTCCCCTCTGTGGGAGGACTGGGAGTGAAGGGAGAGAGAATCTGCGGATGAAGAATGGGATCCCGCGACGCTGAGCTCTCAGCATGGCAGCAACCTGGAAGGAGAAAAGAGACAAGGGTTAAGGAAGGGGGAGGAGACAACAAAAAAGAGGGAAAGTGAAGATGAAAGTCTCATGGCAGGAGAGGGGTGGACCCCAAGATAGGAAAGGTAAGAAGGAGGAGGATCGATGAGTAATTATGGGTGTTTGTGTAATATTAAAGTATTCAAGAATCAATCAGTTAAATTAAGAAACTTTGGGGTCTTAAAAAAAGTCCTGATTCGTCCTTAAAGGCTGGTAAAGGGTCCCTAATTCCCAGACACAGTGGTACCATATTTCTTCCCCCCATCCGGGAAAAAGAAAGAAATTGCATGGAACCCGGCACCTCGTATGTCACAACAGGGGAACCACAAGAGATAAAGAGGAAACTAGAGAGTGTGAGAGCAAAAAGACAGAATAGAAATGCGTAACTTCATAGTAGAACATAATTACTTCCCTGAGTGTTTTCTTTTTCCGAGGGGAGTTGGTGGCATTGCCAAGGAGATCCTGTAAAGGAGAATTAAGAGGGTAATATTCAGGAAGACAAAACAACAACTAGATAGTGAAAAAGGCCTCAAACAAGAGACTGCATCCATACAGATTATTTTATTTTTTTTCCTCCTCTTTTTGTTACATAATAAAGCCATCATACATAAGCGGAGTGACCGGAGTCTGCTGTGACTGCCTCCAGTAAGTCTTTCATAGGCAGCCCGGGAGGGCTGCGGCCGGAAGACCTTGAGTTCCTCACACGCGGTCCTGCAGTGCCCAGGGAATACTCAACGCTCCTCCAATGCTTGGTAAGTTTCTCCGGTTCCTCCCCATAGGTTGGGAGGTGCGACGCTCCTGGTTCTGGTCTTCAGTTGTGGCTTCAACCCACTCGGGTCACCACAGCAACCTTCTTCCTCTGTCGACGCTCTCGACTAGACCATGCTCCTTGCCCAGTCCCGATGACCTCCACTGGCATATCGAGTCACTGTCCTCCTCTGTTCATGGGCTACAGCCCAATTGATACAGGAGCAGCAATCTTCACAGTGGCCCTACCTGGCATACAGGTTGCTGACTTGGTCCTGCACACGGTCTACGGCTGATCGACACAGCAGCAATCTTCACAGTGGCCCCACCTGGCATGCAGGATCGCCGGCTTAGTACCCGTACACGGGTGATAATCCGTTCAGTACAGCAATGATCACTGCTCACTTCCTGGCGGTCCTCCTCTGGCATACGAGGGCCACCAACCTTTCCCTGCACATGGGCAATGAACTGATTGGTGCAGCAGCTGTCTCCTTCTACCTTGCTACGGGGATCCAATCGCCAAGAACCCCCCACTGGACCTCGCTCTTTCCAGTGCTCTCCTCTCCCGCACAGGGCACACTGGCCTTGGCAAGCAGGCAGGCAGGCACTGGTGCTCAAGGCTCCAAGGGCAGGCGGCCTTGGGTTTCCTGAGTGATGTCCCTCACCCAGCTGTTAGACTAGCAGGCCATGGCTCCTAGTCCTGGTGGCAGGCAGAATTCTTGCTGAACTTCTCTTTGTCGTACAGCCTGACTGCGTGCTTGACAGTGGACAATTTTTGGGGTCTCAAGCTCCCCTTCTTATAGTTCATTTCCAGACACCAAATGTGATTTAGAGTCTGAGTCTTTGAAGTTCAGGTCTGCATCCTTTTTGAAGTGCTCTCTCCTCTGTTCTCCCTTCCTCCAGAAAGCAGTCTGTGACAGCAGGAGCGCCTCCAAAGCTGATAGCCCCACATCACAGGCCATGGCAGTGACCAGAGGTTCACACCTGGATGTCAGCCACAGTGATATGCGTATTAAAAGGTTACCCAGGGCCTCAGCCCTACTCTTTAGGATTCTCTTATCAACCCCATCTGCTTCCTGAGATGTGCCCAGGCCCCTTTCCAGTGACCTCTCTCTGAACCAAAGAGCGCCCTTTGGAGTGTACGAAGGGCCTGGCTCTCTCTTCTTCCAGTAAGTCCTACCCAGCTTACAGGAATGCAGCAATACATACATCTGGCTGGGGAGAGGTTCCTCTACCTCCTCCTCTCATGTTCTTCCAGTCAGCTCTGGGTCTCCCAAAATGGAACCCAGAGTCTTCCATGTATTGTACCATTCACAGGCATATATATATCCTGCTCATGCATATAGCATGCTTGCGCTGTACAGCACTACATCATTTATGTATTGTACCATTCACAGGCACACACACACACCTAGCACATGCATATAACATACGCGCAGTGCACAGCCCTGCACCATCCCTGTACTGTACTATTCACAGGTACACATATACTCAGCACATGTGTATCACACATGTGCTGCTCAGCACTCCACACCAAATCGATGTAGGCCAAGGGTGAGTTAAGCACACCCGAGGAACATAAATGAGTGTGTCTGTAGGTCTCACTCCAGTGACACAGGTAAAAAGGACCTGTTCACACCTACTGATCACAACACTGTGTGCTGCCACCACACCGCTCATGCTGCTTAACTCCAGGTAAAGGCAGTAGCCTTTCACCACTATGAGGGTAGCCCTTTGGGTGTCCCTACAAGTCTAAAAAGACTGCAGTCTGTGAGACAAACCTATGTAATGGCACACACTCATGGTCCGTGTTTGACAATGACAACAAAATTCAGCATTAGGGATCCAGATATCATTACAGTTGGAGCACTCAGGGCAGGGGTGCACATCCATCACCATGCAAGGGACTTTTCCTTCCCAACACACGCGTTCTTAAAGTATGGGGGACCTAGGTAGGGAGGACCAACCAACTAAGAATAAGGACAAACCATGGAAACCGGATTCATGTTGACACCACAGGCCACACCTGTGAATGCAGAAGTGATGCAAGCACCCACGGTGGAGACAGGACCAACAACAGAGCAACCCACCTAAACCCAGGCACAGAAAGAGAACTGTGTCAAGACGGAACCAACGAGGAAGAAGCCTCAAAAGAAGTGACACCACCCCGAGAGCCCCATAAGGATCCAATGTCAAAGGCAGAAGCTGAACCACCATCAACACTAGAGACATCATTCAGGCCAACACAGCAGAGGAAAAGGAAGACAGGAAAGAAGAAAGCAGAACCGAAGGACAGTAGTGATAAAGAGCTGCCTCAGGAATTGAACCAGATGAACCAGATAAGATCCCAGAATCTAACTGCCAAGAAGTGGCGGCTCCTCCGCTAAGGCGGAGGAGCGTCGCCCCATTGCCAGGAGCAGAAAAGAAAGGAAAAAATAAAATGATAATAACGGAATATAATTATCGTTTTATAGTTTCCTCCTGCTGCGGCAGAGCATGAGGGGCAGGGAGGAGCTGCAGGGGAGGGGTGATAGAACACTCATGTGGCTGTGCGCAGTGACTGTTCGATTGGCCCTCTCCAGCCGCACAAAACGGTCATGCGCACTCCCCTGCATTACAGCCTGCATGGAGAACATGCCCACCCCTCCAGCCCCTGGCTGAGCACCGTGTCACAGCGCTCAGACCAATCACAACGCTCCACTGGAGCGTTGTGATTGGCTTAGGGGTGGGAGCCTGGCTGCCTGCTTCCTGTTCCTACCTGGAGTTGGACACAGGCGAGCAGGAAAGAAGACGTGGGACCTGGCGGCAGCAGAAAGGTACGTTTTTTAAACATTTTTATTTTTAAAAGCAGCCTGCGTCCCACCCTGTCCCTGCCCCCTCGCCCGCCCCCCTCACCCACGAGCCACCCACCTCACCCACGAGCCGCCCCTGCTGCCAAGTACAAGGAAGAGAGAGAGAGAAAAAGGAGAAGAGGTGCAACTTGTCTTGACGGTGGCACTCCAGGAACTAAACCTACTCAAAGCAAAAGCAAGTGTCATTCAGCCAGAAGTATTTCATTTGACAGATGTGTTAGCTATTCAGCCTAGTGTCTTTATGAAACATCTCAAGGTTTTTGTTGTGTTGTCATTGAGTGCAGTACTGAACATAACAAATCAAATTACATTTTCATGTTTTAGTAAAACGTAAAGCATTGTTAATACTAATTTTTGTGTTGAAGTCTTCCAGTTAGACGTAATGACTTGCAAAGTAATCAATCAGGAGATCAATCAATTTATTGTTAGCGGTGAATGGGGGATATATTTCATTCTAAACATGGTGTTATTTAGTATGTCACAATCACAGATTATAAACTGGCTTTACTTCAGCTGTTCAAGAGGTTGTTAAGAGGGCTCTGATATGGTTACCCTTACCGACTGTTCCGTCAAAAAACACTAGAACATCTTCTGGAACGTAATTGGGGCAAGATGGCGGCTGACATCTCAGCCGTGTGAGCAAGCTCCATGAGCTCCCTGAGTTATACCCCTTCACCCTGAAATGCTGACTCTGGAAGATATTTAGCGGGAGCAAACAAAGGCAGAAGAGCAGAAAAAGCAATACCTGGACTTTTTTCGAAAAAGGATGCTCTGGCGGCTGCAGTTTCTATACTCTAGCATACCGGCCCCCTCGCGTCTGGTTCCGACAAATCCTCTCTTCTGGGCCACCGGACAGCTAACCGGGTCGTGGCTAACAAGCTCGATGGGGCCAAAGGTGTCAGGTAAAACCACCAGGATACGCGGCGGTCTACCTGCGACTACCGGTAGCCCGTCCAAAATCGAAGGGGGGCCTGAGAAAAGTCACGCCGTAACGGGGAAATCTGCAGGCAGACAAGGAATCAGCGGAGCTACGGAGCGTGAAGCTGAGAAGGGAGGCGGAGGAGACCCTGCTGCGCGCCCGAAACACACAGTGTCCTCATTCTTCCGCACACAGCAATCAAAATCAAAAAATGCGGGAGAGGCAAAACCGGAGGAAAAAAACCAGGGTAAGACTTTGAATCCAACGGCTGAGTCTTTAACTTCTAATGTCTGCAGTGATGTCCTGAGTCACGGGCTAAGCATGAAGGCTACCCGGGCAAACAAGCAAAGTTTGATTAATATCGATAATACTGCTGAATCTGCCCTGGTGTTACAACACATCCCTGCAGGTATGGCTGAGTGTGCAGGGGACAGTTCAATGCTGGTAAATTCCAATGTGGTAGAAGGGGGGGATGCTGACAAACGGCCACAACGTGATGGGACTCAAACACAAGGCATTGTGGGAGTTGTAGTTCGCCACAGCGATACTCTGGGAACTTTGTCGGGTGCGTCAATTGCAACCCCTAGGACAACCTCTAGGACAAAGCAATCAATAACAGCTGCACAAGATCTAGATCGGAGCACCCTTGGCCTGGATAAAGATGGTGAAAGCGGGGAGACATTTTTCTCTTTGTCTGACCCATCCCTTTCCTCTGGAGAAGAAAGTCTAGAGGGGGGGTGGGCCGATGAGGATAGTGACCTGGGTACCCCTGGTCCGAATCCGGAAGAATATGACTTTGTGGGCGATAACACCTCAAAAGCACCAAATACTGTCCGCAAAATTAAATGGAACTCCCAGGGCCAAGGTAAATCCTCAGACCAAGGTAGATCACTGGCATGGGATTATACTTACTCCCCGAAACTGGATGAAAGAAATGGGTCAACTGGAGTAGCTGGACATGATCAACTCCCAAATCAAGATCAATTAGGAGTAGTCACCCTTGCTACCATTTACCAAACCATTCTAGCCCACAGAGAGGAGACACGGGCTGAAAGCGCAAGGATTCAGGGAGGTTATCGTAAAGTCCAAAATGCAATCCGTAGGGTGGCAAAATCTTGCTCAGACTTTTCCGTAAGAGTTGGTGAAGCAGAAACCAGAATATCAGCAGTGGAGGACGAACTAGCAGGGCAACGAACTCGGATTCAACTTTTGGAAGCTCAGAAGCAAGACACTACCTGGAAACTTATGGATTTAGAAAACCGAGCAAGAAGGAACAACCTCCGAATATTAGGAGTTCCGGAAGGCCTGGAAGGAGCTGATGTTCTTCGGTTTGTTCAGGAATTATTTAGTGAGGCATTTCCGGACCTACAACAGTGGGACTGGAAGAAAGAACTACAAAGGGCCCACCGCTTCCCGTTCAAACATTCTAAAAAGAACAGCCAAACAGGAGATAAACCTCAGGCAATTCTGATTTGTCTGAATAACTTTCTTGCCCGTGAGGCTCTTTATGATTTAGCAAGACCCAACAGAAAACGGAAGGGTAAAGGCTGTGAGTTCTTTGTCCGGCCAGATTATTGTCAGGGGACGGTAGAAAAGAGGTGGCAGCTTCGGCAGTTAATCCCGGGCTTCCAAGCAAAAGGGGTACAAGTATTTTTACTCAATCCGGCAAGCCTGAAAGTAATAGTTAATGGGATTATAAGGTTTTTCACTTCTGAAATTCAGGCAAAAGAATTCTTGGGCACCCTACAGGGTGGTAATGCTGATGGTTTGGGTTAAGGATGCTGCGTATAATAATTGCTGAAGTTTTTCTTTTTTTTCTGCCTATAGGTTTCTGGGGCAAGGGTAAAGCTTAGGGAGAGGGAGGGGGAAGGAGCACGCTCGTCATCACTGAGGGCTATTCGCCCTTACGCCCATAAGTCGGGGGTCAGGGTGGGTGCGAAGGATGGGTGGGCTGGGTGGGCGGACAAGGGAAGGGGGTGGGGGTGGGTGGTGGGGGTGGGCGGGGATGGGGGAAAGTATTGTTTTGTTTTCATTGATTTCCTTGCTAGGTATGTAATCTGTATTTGGAATGTAGCTGATCAGTCAATTTATTGGTTTGTAGAGCGGTTTTTCTTTTCAGGTGAGGATGGCTAATATCCGAATCTGTTCAGTCAACATATGTGGGCTTAATGATAAAAGGAAAAGGGGAGTTTTGGCAAGACAATTACAACTTATGCACATAGATATAGTATGTCTTCAAGAGACCCATATACAATGGAATAATCGTAGATGGCTGGGGGATGTTGGATATGAATTATTGGTGTGTACTAAACAGAGTATTAATATTAAAGGGGTGGCAATTTTAGCCAGACATGGCCTATGTTCATATAAACGGGTCAAGACAGATAAGCAAGGCCGGTGGGTAATAGTGGAGATCTCAATAGCTAATCTTTTGTTTACATTGTGTTCCATTTATGGGGCTAATCTTGACGATCCAGATGTCCTTAATTTTTTAAGTGTGGAATTAGCGCTTTGGCCAAACCCTTAATATTTTGCGGAGATTTTAATTTACATTTAGACAGCCATTTTGACCTATGGGACTCAACCTCACATGCCTATCAAGGGAAGAAGCCTAGGGTTTTTCGAGCTTTGCAAGGGTTAGTAACCGAACTTGGGTTGGCTGACTGCTGGCACAAATCAAATTCACGTGATCCTGGCTTTACTTATTATTCTGCCCCCCACAATAAATATGTTTGGCTAGACTATTTTTTTCTGTCAAATCAAATAGCGCATACTAGTAGAATTGAGATGTTTCCCAGAATAATATCCGATCATAATCCCTTAATTATTGAACTTCCAGCACAGGGTATTAAAAAGATCATTAAGCCCTGGACTTTCGAAAGAAAGCTTTTATTGGATGTCACATATCGTTCTCATATGGCAAGTTGGATAGTGGAGTTTTTTTCTATTAACCGAAACACAGCTTCTATTAGTACAGTGTGGGATGCCTTTAAGGCTGCCGTTAGAGGGGAAACTCTTAGCTTCTCAATAGCACGACAAAAATAATACATGATGAAACCAATGAATGGATAAGACAACTACGGATAGAAGAAAGTGAGCTAATCAGTAATATTCAGATGGGGGCAGGCACAGAAGTCACTCTGCAGAAGATTGCTATCCTTAAATCTAAACTTTATAGTAATTTTAGTAAGGAACTGGCGGCCAAGTATATACAACAGAGGACAGAGTCATATGAGCTGGGGGAAAATACGGGCAAAGTACTTGCAAAACGGACTCAACAGCGAGAAACTACTAACCGCATACTCAAAATATAGAACCTAGATGGTCAGATCCAGGACTCTCCGGATGGTATTCTTAGGGGGTTCAAGGACTTTTATAAACAACTTTATATGCAGGATCTCCAAACGTCTCAGGGCCCTGATGGACAAATGGAGGACTACCCAGGGGATCTATTAAGGGAGTTTCTGAGAGACATCGAAACAGGCAAAGTCTCTTCTGACCAAAACTTGGCATTAGAAACCCAATTTACCTGGGAGGAAACAGAGTTAGCGGTAACCTTGTTGGCAGCAGGTAAAGCAGTGGGTCCTGATGGTATTCCACTGGAATTTTATAAAACTTTCCGCAAGGAATTTAAATTTGACATCCTAAGGTTACTTGAACACGCCCGTAGCAATCAACAAATTCCCGATTCCTGGCGGAAAACCACTATCTGTCAGGCCCAGCTCCGCAGGGTCCAGTTGCAGCAAAAAAGGGTCCACCTCCAGATCTCACCAACACCCTGGTGCAATTGCCTACAGGGTGTTCGAACGATCAGGCGGGGGAAAAGGAGAGGGAATAGGACTGCAGTGGAATAGGACCTGTAAGAACAAATGAAACACAGGTTATTTATACATGGAATAATGGCTACTCTCGGTAATGTCTCACTAGGAGATGTATGTACCTGAGCTTAGGTGCTGCTGTTGGTACAACCCTCGGGACTTAACACAGGTCGTCGTGAATAACACTCCTCCGCCTAAGACAAAGAACACCAGAAACATTAACCAGGGTAAGTACCACCACACCTCTCCTGTCACTTAGGACTCACACAGGCGTCATGCATACCCACCTATAAGCACCAACGGGGGGGATGATAAAGAAATGATAGCAGTCAACCTATCCCAATGCATAAAAGTAGGTATCAATATAGAATACAGTTTGGCAGTTCCACAAGGTTACGTCACCTGTGCTTTCACTGAGGAAATAAAGTGTTTGTTGAGAACTGAATCTCAAAACATGTCCCGTCTCCCCAGATAGTATAAATGAAAAGAACGAAGTTTCCAGTACACCTGCGGCGCTACGTGGTTCCTTCACCGCTGTAGCCCGCTTGTATCCCATTAGGACACAACTGTTAATTAGAAAGTGCTTCTGGCACAATAACGGCAATACGCGGTAGAACCGCCGTATTCCGCTAGTGCTTCTAGAATCCGCCCTCAGTATAAGGGCAAGGTAAATGGTCAACAAACGGTAATACGCGGCAGCCCCGCCGTATTCCGCTAACGCTATCAGAATCCGCCCTTAATATAAGAGCTTGGTAAGGTATCAACGAACGGCAATACGCGGTAGCACCGCCGTATTCCGCTTGCACTGTCTGGAATCCGCCCGCAGTATACGAGCCAAGGAGAAAACAATAAAGAAACGGCAATACGCGGAGCCCCGCAGTATTCCGTAGAACACAAGGAAATAAACAGGATTCCCACTGGGAACGTACTCGGTACTCACTGGTTCCACATCGGGGTGTTGAGAAACCCCTTCCAGCCACAGGACCGTTCCCTTAGCACTTAATCCTCCGGCGCTTCAGCAGGCAGCTCTCTCTCTCGGCAGAGAGAGAGAAAACAACAGAATTACGCGCAACTTCCTGTGCGCCCTCTCCGGCTTTTATTCCCTTCCGTGGCCGGGCAATATGGGAGTTGTAGTTCAGGGAACTAGGCAGGCGCCGCAACGCATGTATCCCTGACACTATCATTGTTTTTAAGAAAAAAGGAAAGCCCGAACTGATGCCAGCTTCTTACCGACCAATAACATTGATTAATGCTGATAGCAAAATATACTCTAAACTTCTGGCAAACTGATTAGGACAGGTTCTCACCCCGTTGGTATCCCTAGGTCAACATGGCTTTATCCCAGGGAGGGATACAACAGACCATATACGTCGGGTGGTGGCAATATTGGATTGGGCACAGGCCACGGGAGCACCGCTGGGAGTTCTCCTCTTGGACGCTGAGAAAGCGTTTGACAGGGTCTCCTGGCGGTACCTGTGGTCTGTTCTACAATGGAAGGGGCTTAGCTCGGGGTTTGTTCAGGCGGTTAAAGTACTGTATTCATCACCGGAGGCAAGGGTTCCGATTGCAGGGCAGGAATCGGAGGCGTTTACAATCAGCAGGGGTACAAGACAGGGTTGCCCCTGTTCCCCTCTTTTATTTGCCCTTTATATCGACCCCTTTTTAACAAAATTGGAGAACTACACCCGGATTAAGGCAATGGAAATTGGTGGGGTCAAGTACAGAGCATTAGCTTACGCTGATGATATTGCCATACTTACCAGTGACGCTCGCTCAGCGTTTCCAGCTGTCAAGGATCTAGCGGCCCAGTTCGGAGTATTTTCTGGGTATAAGCTTAATGCCAATAAGACCCAAATCTTATGTTCTGGTTCGCCATGCCCTTTAGATTTTCCGGTAGTTACGGAAGTAGACTATCTGGGTGACAATCTCTACCCAAGTGGAAAGTATCCCAGATCTGAATATAAAGCCGATAATTAATTCAACTAACAGGCAATTAGAGAGATTGGATCACTTACATCTCTCCCTAATTGGGCATTGTAATGTTTTAAAAATGTTAATTTTACCTAAGTTTTTGTATTTATTTCGAACAATACCCCTTGAGTTTTCACCCTCCCATTTTTTAAACATTGAAAGGATGTGTACTAGATTTCTTTGGGGCTACCGGAGACCAAGAAAAGCAGGTAAATGGCTGATGCTTCCCAGCCAGAAAGGGGGATTGTCTGTTCCTAATTTTATATTATATTACTGGGCAGCATTACTTCAACATATGACGATACTCCTTGTGGGCTCTGGGGTTGATATACTGCTGGCATGTAGCCCATCTATACATGAATTATGTTTGGGGAAACAAGCAGTGGGCTGCCTGGCAGCGATTTACGAACCCAGTTACTACAAAAAGACACGGTTTAAGATCTTGAGGGCAGCCTACAAGGTTTGGAAACAGGTTCAACGGAGGCTAAAGATCCCAAATTTAAATGCCTATTCCCCACTGGCGAATACACTAATTCTTCCTCCAATATTTCGTGATCAGGTTACATACAACTGGAGGAACAAAGGTCTTTCAGTAATGGGAGATCTATATTGGCATGGCCAACTGGTACCTTTTTCTACTTTGCAGGATAAATATGGGCTGGGAAGGGAGACTTTTTTAAATATCTTCAAATACGAAGTTATCTGGAGAAAGAAAATCAGAGGGTACCTTTTAACACCGCTAAAATCCCTTTGATAGAACTAATGATAAAAAAAAGCCGTTTACGGAAATTATATTCTATCCTGCTTGAATGTTTTCCTGATGATTTGGCGGCACAATCATGTAAATGGGCTAATAAAATGGGGGATTGAAATAGATCTAGAAGACTCCTTGTCACTAGCTAACCAGATTTTAATCACAGGTAGCCTAAAAAGTCAACATTATATGTCAATATTTGATCTGTATTACACTCCGGCTAAGATCGCTAAATGGGGGGGTGCTCGAGGGGGAAAATGCAACAGATGTAATCTCACAGCTGCAGATACAGTACATATGTTTTTTGCATGTCCAAAACTAACTGATTTCATTCAGGGTATAGAAACTTTTTTTTTATTGTCTTTAGGGATTCCGGTTGCAATCAATCCAGCTCTCATTATCTTTGGAATAAGTAACAACGTGACAAATAATTGGACAAGGTCAACTGCAGAATTAGTGTTTATTGCAATGGCTATTGCCCGTCTTTGTATAACATCTGAATGGATTTGTGTTGACCCTCCTACAGTTTCTAATTGGCGTGCACGACTTTTTGCAGCTTATAATATTGAGGTTGCGATTTATAATTTAAAGGGTCGTAAGAAAAAAGATAGGGGGTTACGGATGTGGGCACCAATCTCGAACCTTATGGACTAAATCAAATTAGCTATGTTTTGTGTTTAATCTTTATATTTCTGTTTATATTCAACGAGAGATTTGTTTCTGTATAAAGTGGACATAATGGATGTTCATGTAAAATGCTAATGTCTTGTATGAAAACAAAACAATAAAAAAAAAAAAAAAAAGAACATCTTCTGGAACCAATATTGTCTTTGATCCTGGAGGGGAGCTAGAGAGGCCGGCTGCAAGATGGCCGACATTCTGTGAGGCTCTGCAGGCCGGTTGGACAATCCGCAAGAATCCGGCAGCTGCAGCAGACCTGTACATCTCATCTTAGTGGAAAAGCATTCCTTAGCATATTGGGCACAAACCTGCGGGTCGTGTGGCCGGCCCGTGGCTCACGACAAAGTGAGGCGAATGAAGGCAGGACCGCGGCCAAGATGGCGGCCTGGTGATAGCGCAGATCCGGGCCTGAGGCGCTTCGCCTGGGCTGCCCTGCCGCGCTGGTGCTGCCGTGAGGAGGGGCTTCCCGATGGGACAGCTGTTCATGCGGAGTGTCCCGAGAAGAGGCCAGGAAGCAGCGGACCGACTGGCGGACCGGACGAACTAGAGAAGGCAAAGTGTGGCCCTGTGGCGGTCCCGTGCACTGGAGCCGCTGACTGGCGGTGCCGAGAAGGTCTGGTGGTGGGCTGCACAGCTCCGTAGGAGGCATTGGTGGAGCCAGCCATCGGCCTGCCCAAAGTTACAGGCGGGCATGTGCGAGATCCACTGCCCCGAAGCGCCTGTGTGCGGAAAACAGCTGGGCTGAGGCGCGGTGAACCCCGGGAGAAGGCGGAGGCACAACAGGTGAGGAGTGCGACGAGGGGGGGCACTGAACTGGGCACATCGTGAGCCCACCCCCACGAATACGTGGACCGCAGGGTCCTTGTGCTTGCAGGGGCGACCAGGGATCCCGGACTGGCGCAGCAGGAAAATTCGCAAACAGGAGATGCACCATAATGTTTAGAGCCCTGCGACTTCCCTGTCAATGTTTGGGAACCTGGGAGGTATCTGCAGGAGGACACCCCCCACTGTTGAGTCTCCCAGTACTGAAAATCTACACCTTCTGGGGGCTGAGCTGAGGATAATTGGGGGCGCACACGGAGCCTACGAGCCGAGTAGCCTCTATCCGCTGGTGGTGCTTGAGGGTGGCGCACCTGAGTGACACTCTGCCAGCACATTACTGTGAGAATTGGCGGCACTCGGGAGATATGGGGAAGCCGGAAGCCCACCAGGCCAAATTGTCCTTCGACCAGCGCTGGCCCCCCAAGAGCATTGACCCACCAATGGACGACCCACCAGAACCCACAGGAAGCACGGCGACCCCTTCTTGAACCGG
The DNA here is from genome assembly GCA_963921515.1 of Calotriton arnoldi. Classification (NCBI taxonomy): domain Eukaryota; kingdom Metazoa; phylum Chordata; class Amphibia; order Caudata; family Salamandridae; genus Calotriton; species Calotriton arnoldi. The sequence goes on along the minus strand of CAWUFW010000647.1, from coordinate 1,206,408 downwards.
ACATCCGTGACATGTTCTACAAACTCAAGCAATCCTTAACAACCATAGACCAGAAAATCGACACTATGGCAGACCGGTTAGACAGACTAAGAGACAAGGTCTCCAGCCATGATGAACGCATTGGACAGGTGGAACAGCGCACTTCCACGCTTGAAGATGATGGAGTCTTGCTGCGCGAAAAACTGTTAGATTTGAAAAAAGTCCTAGAGGTAATCAAAAACAAGAATGAAGACCTAGAATGCCAGATCGAGGCGAAACAACTTGCGCATTATTGGCATCCCGGAAACCACTGCAATGTTCTGTGTTGAGGACTATATCGAGGAGATGCTGAAAGCCATCTTTAGGGACTCTCTCGGCAGTCTGCATTGTTGAGAGAGCCCACAGGGCACTTGGCCCGCGGCCCCCCATTGAGCTCCCGCCAGGCCTATCATTGTTTGACTGCTCAATTACCGCGATAGGGACACTGTGCTATGCAAAGCCAGAGACTTGCAAGAAATCAAGTTTCAGGGTAACGTCATCTCATTTTACCAGGATTTCACCATGGCAATCCAGGCAGCAAGAAGGTAATTTGTGCCAGTTAAATGCACGCTTCAGAAACAGGACATCAAGTACTCTCTCTTTTATCCTGCAAGACTGCGTATTTTCCACGCCGGGAAGACCTCATATTTCACAGATCCTAAATCAGCTGCCAAGTTTGTGCGCAACCTTCGTCTGGCTCGGACACCGCTGCGCCAGGATGTTGGGGCCGTGGGAGAAGACCACCTTAGCGACAATGACTGATGTTTGACCACAGCTTCTTGGGTCCACTCCTACTAGTGACCTATGTTAACTGGGTCTCTTCTGCCCATTTCCACAATTTCTTTGCCCCTCCTGTTTGATTTTTCTGCATTGCACTGTAATAGTTACCTTTGATATGTCTGCTACGTGGGAAGCTGGGCACCCCGGCTGCCTATTCCTCGACCGGCCACCCAGTTTCCATTGCTGGGAAGAGCCGGGCCTCTAGCGTTTCCCCGCAGGGATGTTTCCATACAATTGATCTTTACTGGCCTCGGAAGGCCTTGTTGGGTGTGTGGGGGGTGCAAATCAGCCTGGTTGGGGGGCTGGAGTGGGAGGGAGGTGGGTGTATTGGGGGCATGTGGATTTTTTCTGTGGCTCTATCTCTTCCTTTTTTCTCCCTTCCCTTTTCTCTTCTCTCCCTGCTGGCCTCCCCGCATGATGTTCCAACAAGCGGTGCGACTTTTGTGTGAATGAGTGATTTTTGTGGCTGTCATGGGCACAACTGAGGTGAATGCGACCACTATCACTTGGAATGTTCAGGGCCTTAATGACAGTAGGAAAGCGAGACTGGTGGCAGCTTATGTGAATCGGCTGGGAACGGATATTTGCTTATTGCAAGAATTGCACTCAACTGATGACAATTGTGCGCGACTGAGGGCGGCGTGGATTGGGGAGAAACACGTAGCACGTTATTCGAACTATGCCAGAGGTGTGGCGATCCTTGTTAGGAAAGGACTGCCTTGGCACACAAGTAAAGTCCTGCGTGACCCGCAGGGGTGCTATGTTATGCTGGCGGGTCTCCTGGGTGGCAACCCTATCAGACTGCTTTCGGTTTATGGGCCCAAAGTAGACAACCCAGAATTCTTCGTGGAGGACTGGCGGTTGATGGACACATTGGGACCAGGCGCGATTCTGTGGGGTGGGGACTTCAACGTCATCCTAGACCCAGATAGCGACAGATCGGGCAGCGCCCGGCAACTCCATGCCATGGCGGCAGCACAACTGCAAAGTATTATGGAGGACTATGGGTTAGTGGACGCGTGGCGCCATAGACACGCGCACTTAAGGGAGGGCACCTGTGTCTCCTCGGCTTGACCCATGTGGTCCAGAATTGACTACTGGCTGATCTCGAAAGACATCCTGGCAGGTGTCTCTGAATATGCTCACCTGGCAAGATCACTTTCCGATCACTCTCCAGTATTGCTTAGGTTCGCGCTGCCCGGTGTCCCTAGCAGGGCTATCAGCTGGCGACTTCCTGCGGGAGCTCTGCGCGACCAGGTATTTTGTGAGGCAACCCACACCGCAATAACTGAATACTTAGCGCTGAATGAAGGTACAGTCCAGTCCCCTTCCTCACTCTGGGAGGCATTAAACAGTTGTCAGAGGAGAGTGCATCGCGAAGCAAGCGGGGATTCTACGGTCGCTACGGGGCGAAATACGCAAGTTAGAAAATAAATTCTTTGCTGACAATAAAGAAGAGACTCTGGGCAGGATTAGGGATAAGGTGGGCGAGTTTGAGGAGGCGGCCGCTAGGGAGACCCATTACCTGGGAAAAGGAACTCGTGCTCGGCAATATGGCAATGGCGATCGTGCGGGTAAAACCCTTGCTGGCCTTCTTAAGAAGCCGTGGACCAGCGACTATATCAGTGAGCTGCGCAAAACGAACGGCGTAATGACAGTTGGCCAGACCGCAGTTCAAGCTGAAATGTTGTCTTTCTACTGTTCTTTGTACGCCGCTACCCAAAACTCCATTCATCCCGACCTGACCTCCTTTTTTGATTCAATCCAGCTTCGCTGGCTGGACAGCGGCCACTGCAGCTACCTGGATGAACCTTTCTCTGTGGAGGAAGTAATCGGGGTAATCCGCGCCCTTACCGGGGACAAGGCCCCAGGACTAGACAGCCTTACGGCTGCTTTCTATAAAGAATTTACTCCACTACTTGCGCCACATCTCATCAATATGTATGATGAGTCCCTTGGACGAGGGACGCTCCCTCCTACACTCAGGGAGGCCTTAATCGTCACAATTCTGAAACCTGACAAGGACCCACTTACATGCGATTCCTACAGACCCCTGTCAATGATTAACCTGGACAATAAATTCTTGCGAAGCTCATTGCAGCGAGATTGCTCTCTCTCTCCTGCCCTTGGTGCTGCGACCTGACAGTATGGTTTCGTCCCTGGAACAGCCACGTCACACAATCTGCGCACCATTTTTGCCACAATGCAGGAAATCGACCCCTTGATACCTACGGCGGCGGTATTTCTTGACGCTACTAAGGCCTTCGATACCCTGGAGTGGCCGTATATGTTCACCCTACTATCCTGGCTAGGAATTAGCCCTAAATTTCTGAAACTGATTGCCCTCCTATATTCCTCCCAGTCAGCCCACATCCGTTTTAACGGCATTGTATTAACCTCCTTCCCCGTGTCACGGGGCACCCGACAGGGGTGTCCGCTGTCCCCTCTCCTTTTTGCTATCGCAATGGAACCACTGGCTCCTGGCTGAGACAGCACCATGCACATCGTGGCCTGGCATTTGTCCCCAGGGTGATCCTTGTATCTCTCTATACTGATGACGTGACTTTATATGTCAAGCATCCGGCGGTAAACTTAGATCCCTTGATCAGAGAAATTAGACGTTTCAGTGGCCTCTCCGGGGTAACTATCAACTGGAGGAAATCGATCATTTTCCCAATGACGACAGCCACGGATAGGTTTCAGTCAGAATATCCTCTGGGATGGGCTCTTGGCCCAGTGAAGTACCTCGGGATCTGGCTAAGCCAAAATATCAATGAATTGTGGTGGTGCAATCAGGGCCGGACTGGGAACCAAAACCGGCCCTGGCAAAGTGCTCAGCTGACCCCCAGGGGTTGGGGTGCGGCCGAGCACTTTGCCAGGGCCGGTTTCGGCCGATTTTGTTACGGGGCCGATATTGCAGCTATGCTGCAAAAACGGCCCTGTAACAAAAACGGCCCCCCAGGGGCCCAAAAACGGCCCCCACCCTGGCGGCGCACCGGGGAAACGCCCGGTGCCCGCTACGGCCAGTCCGGCCCTGGGTGCAATTACGAGAGACTTATGGACTAGCTTGAGAGTCGGGTGGGGAGTTGGATCTCACTTCCACTGTCCATTGCCGGGCGCCTGGCTATTGCTAAGATGGTTGTACTCCCCAAGTTTCTCTAGGTATTCACTAATCTCCCTCTCACCTCAGCCTTCAAGCGCTGACTGCGCTCTAACCTGATAACGCTCGCTTGGGCAGGCAAGCAACCCAGAGTCTCATGGGAGACCCTAACACTGCCCTGTGACCAAGAAGGACTGGGAGCCCCCGATATGGAGCTCTATTACAATTGCGCCTAGGCCCAGTTCGGCTACCATTGGATTTTCCCCACTCAATTCATGGCGCACACGGCACCAGATCATGACAAAGCAGCCCCACATCGCTTCACATGATGCTGTACAAATCACAGCCTCAACCGCGCACTGAGGTGGACACTGTTGGTTGCACGATCTGGGCTTGGAGAGAACTGAACCGTACGGCGCATCTGAGGGAGATGTATGCTCCCTCGGTGCCCGTGCAGCGCCATCCGGATTTGCCGTTCCTTGAGGACTCGGGAGCATGCAGGAGACTAGACAAGCTCGGCATCCGCACAGTGGGGGATGTCTTCCCCGGAGGGATTTTCATTGAACCAACAGACGCTCTTGCGACAGAAGACTGCGGTCTGCTCGACAGGATGACATACTTTCAGCTCCACGTGACGCTGAGATATGCCACATTCCCGACGGCACCCTCCACGTTTCAAGTCCTTGAGGATTTCCTAAACAACCCATCGCCGCGTAAACTAATTACCCGCTTGTATGCTGGCATGCAGCGCATGGCGCCAATATGTGTACCTGCCCGCACAGTGGTTGGGAGAAGTTACTGGGGACCCTCATAGAGGATGGGCAATGGGATTATTGCTGCGCGCAAGCTAGAGACCTGTCCTCTAATTATAGATTGCGGGTAATCCACTTCAAGTTCTTCCACCGACTTTACAGAACTCCTGCATGGCTGCACAGAGCTGGTTTGAGTGATGATGCGAGGTGTGCGCGCTGTCGAGCGCCAGAGGCGGATGTCTTGCACCTGTTCTGCTCCTGTTCAGAGATTGCATGCTACTGGACATGTATCTTTGATGTGATGGATGAATTGCTTGAGTATGAGTTGGAGCGATTCCCTTTGACAGCGCTCTTGGGTCATGTGTGACATGTGCTGGCACCCTGAAGGCGGCTCTGCTCCTGCTCTTTGCCAAGCGACGGATAGCCTTGTGCTGGGGAAGAAGATGCAGCCCCCACTCAGCTGACTGGCTGGGAGATGCAACATTCTGTCAAGGACAGCTGACTAACTATTGGGAACTCATGCCCATTCAGTCCTGTCCCTGAGACATCTGGGAACCCTTACAGAGGTACCTAAGGGGGTCATTAGGATGGCGGGCGGTCTTGAGTCCGCCGGCCATCCTAGCGGTAACGGGACCGCCCGCCTGTCATGCGGTGGTCCCGCACTCCAAATTATGATGCGAACCCCACCGCGGCGGTCGCATCTGGCAATTTAACATTGCGGCGGGTGCTGCTGGCTGCAGCACCTGCCGCAATGTCAAATGGCCATGTTGTGCATTTCCATGCACAACGAGGCAGGCACCGCGCGGTGCCTGCCACTTGGTGCATGGAACTGCAGGGGGGTACCATGGGTACCCCACCCGCAGTGCACCCCCCCACAGAGGGGACCCGCAACGGGCCCCCAAAGCCTGTCTCCGCCTGTCTTTTTGCGGCGGGATATCCGCCGCAAAAAGACAGGCTGAAGGGCATATCATAATCACTACGGCGGTGCCTGCCCGGCACCGCCGCAATGTTGCCCTGATTCCGGGTTCCGCAAGGCGGGCGGAAAAGGACTGCCTTGCGGAACCATGGCGGACGGACTTTCCGTCCGCCACGGAACCTTTGTGATTCCCACCGCCATCCTAATTTGGCAGTGGGTAAATCTCATTCTGATGGCGGGAGGATCGCCACCGCCGGGCCTGCGGTGGCGGTCCTCCCGCCATCATAATGAGCCCCAAGGTTCCCATTCACAGGCCCCTGCTGGCCCGCTCCCACCGCACTGAATGAATGCAATATGCAGGAAGTCCCCCAGTCTGGAATCAGCGCACTGTGTCATTGGCGCCGTGAGGCCGGCATCTTCCCTCTCCCCCATACCTTTAACTCTCTCTCTTTTCTTCTCTCTTCTCATCCCCTCTCCCATGCTGCTCTGCAGGGTCTGTTCTGTGTTCACAGGGCTCAAAATGTTTGTGCACACCATTGGAACTTGCCGCTGCACAGACGCACAATAGACTGACAAATGCGCTATAATGGATAGCGGACTTCCTGCTACCATGAATAGTAATTCACTGCAATGCGCTGTTGATGCCCTGTAACCTTCTGTTATTATAACAATAAAATTTAAAAAATATATATATATTGTCTTTGATCCTCCTCAATTAATTAATTTTTGTACCTTGAGAATTAATCTCAGGTTAATATGCCAAATTTTATATTCTAATTGTACCATATTAATTATTTGGCATTCTATTTGTTTTATGGTTTTATGGACCTCCTTGTTTTCTT